>CAWUFW010007491.1:0-600000 GCA_963921515.1 Calotriton arnoldi | reverse complement strand
TACATTAGCACTCCCACTCGCACCACCTTGAAAGTCTGGGACTCCGTATCAGGGAATGAGCAATGGACTACATTCCCATCACCTTATACAGCCCTCCATTTTAATCCGGCTTTTCCCCCGGCTCTCCAGGAGGGACCATTCAATTCATGGAGGGAAGGTGGTTGTCTGGCACTGACTCATTTATTCCATAACTTTGACCCTCTTACTTTTGATAATTGTAGAAGGGATTATGGGTTGGACTCTGCTGAATACTATCATTACCTTCAACTGAAGCACTGGGTCCTCACACCACACATTTGCGACGCAGCTACACGCCCACTTACAAAGTTTGAAATCTACATACAAAACGTAGGCTCTATGAAAGGGGTGATTTCCTTTTTATACAATTACCTGCTTACTTCTACACACTCCCCTAGGCCACGCTACATGAATATGTGGGAGGGAATCTTACAACGCAACATCTCGGACAGGGAATGGTCTGGGCTATGATCAGATGTTATGAAATTTAACCACTCTTTAGAACTCAGAGAAGCCCATCTCAAAATAATGATGGACTGGTATCTGTACCCTTCTAAGCTTGCGAAAATATTCCCAAACACATCAGATAGATGCTGGAGGGGTTGTGGGCTCTTGGGTGACTTTCAACATATTTGGTGGGATTGTCCCACCATACGCCCGTTTTGGGAGGAAATTCTTGCACACATTAAAGATATGCTGGGCTACCCCATTCCAACCACTATGGCAGAGATTCTTTTAGGCCTTCGGGATCCATCGCTTGTGTATCAAACCAAGGCGGACAAGGCTATTATGTGGACATGCATAGGGGCGGCGATAGCGGCAGCCTGGAAGCGGAAGGAGGCTCCTGCGGTTTCATTGTGGCATTCCAGGCTCTGGAAATTGTGCCTCGAAAGGATGTCAGACATCTTTCGAGACGACTATAAAATTTTTGAATGTAAATGTGGACCACTGGTTGCCTTCCTTACGAAGGGATTGCCCTCAGCAGTCTGTCCTCCATCCGTTAGAGTTATGCACCTCTTTCAATTTTAAAGTATCTGTACAGGACGCGACCTTGTAACACTCTGATAACATGTTGCCGCCACCATTATTTTGTTAGTAGGGAGGGGGTGGGTCTTTGTATTTTTTTTTACATTTTTTTTTTAGGGGAGTTCTGTTTTGGGGGTTTTCCTTTATACAGGGGTTCCTTCCCAGTTGGAAGGGTTAAAGTTCAAACCTGTCACAAAAGAACGACGGGCTGAATGCATCATTTTCTTTTTTTTACTGTGTACTCATTCTAGGCCTTGCAAATACCGAACTCTGTACCTGTTACTTTAGATCTTTTATGGGAAGATGGCTTGGAACTATGCTTTATATTATGCATCCACCCTGGATTTCTATCACTGCTGTACTTTGTCAGCTCCACTTGATGTTTTCTTTGCCATATGGTATTGCAGTTTATACCTAAATGCTAATAAACATATGTTTGACAAAAAAAAAGTCAAACCATTCAACATTAACTAATAATCAATTGGTTTCCAGAAATTTAAATAGCTCGGATTATTATGAATAATACCAGATAAAGTCAAATTAGCACCCTTTCTTGTGAAAATAATCCAGGCCCACCATGCATGAACAGATAAAGAAGGTGAATCTTTCCAATTAGCAGTAATTGTCCTCACAGCTGCTGACATTAAAAAATCAAAAAGTTTGTTATTCAACAGGGGAAATTTGGTAGTGAGAGGAGAGGCTTTGCAAATAACTTATTCATATGTTAGAGTATCTAATACATTCAACATACAAGTAATCCTTTGCCAAACTTCATCCCAAAACTTTTTAACAAAATGTCAATCATATAACATATGTCTTAATGATCCAACATCTAAAGAACAATTCCAACAATTGGAAGAAGTTGAAAGTTTGGCATTATATAACTTCAAAGGGGTCCAAAAACAATTAAAAAGTATATAGGAGTTAGTTTGATATAATGTTGCAGGCAACCAACCCGAAATAGAATTCAACCAAATCTTCCTCCATGTGTCCAAAGGAAAGGACAACTGTAATTCTGTGTTCCAAAAGGTAGAAAGAAAATTGATATTATCTCCATCAGACATGTTTAACTTTTTATATAATAATGACTCTGTATTGGAAGAAGGCGCAATTGTTTGGAGATACACTTCTAAATCAGAAGAAACAATGGAAGGAAAGCCATTCAAGAAGGACTCAAGAATAGAGTTACAAAGCAATTCATATTAAACAATATCTGATGGTTGCAAATGAAATCTTTGTTTTCAGTCTTCAAAACTTAAAAAGGCATTATTATAACATATCTTTAAAATACAAAATGCCTGCTCTTATCCATGAATTCCAAAAATTTGCATGACGAACTAATTTTACTGATGGGTTATACCATAGCGTTAAACTCAATGGGCCTGATTCACAGAACTAACTTACGTCAAAAACGTAAAGTTAGTACTTTTTGGTATTCACAGAATACACTTACTCATTTTGGTATTCACAGAATGAACGTACTCATTTCGGTATTCACAGAAGTTAGTAGTCCTAACTTTAGGACTCCTAAATGCCTTCTGTGAATACCGAAAGTCTTAAAGTTAGGATTTTTCTCAGTTTAGGAGTAGTAAAGTTAGGACTCCTAACTTTAGGACTCCTAAATGCCTTCTGTGAATACCGAAAGTCTTAAAGTTAGGATTTTTCTCAGTTTAGGAGTAGTCTTTTACTACTCCTAAACTGATCAAACAATCCATATTTATAACCAGCATTTCTCAGCCTCGGCTGAAGGTTCGCGAATTCCTTACAAATATTGACCTTATCTTTAGCAAAGTCTTGATGAATAAAAATGTTATTACCATTGACCATTAACGAAGGGATATCTCTGTCAGCCTTTAGTATTAAAATTAGATGGTGATGACGTAACACTTTGAAAGTCATTTGACAAGGCTTATCTTGTCTTGGGTTACGATGAGAGGGGATTCTGTGCGCCTTATCAATCTCAAATTTTTCAGGAAACAATACACAAAAGACCAGGAAATAGGTTTTCCAGATAAACTCTGCAGTCATTACCCTCCACATCTTCTGGTAAATTAAAAATTCCCAGGTTATATTGTCTATTGCGATTTTCCAAATCCAATAGTAATTTATTCATTGGTTCAATTTTGGCTGCAATAGGTATAAGATGGCCAATTTTAGTTTTATTGTCTTGAATTTTAATAGCATTGTCAGAGACCTTCATAGAAAGACTAGCCATATCTTTACGTAAATTTTTTCTCTCAGTCGCAATATTGTCAGTATTAGAACGTACAGCTTGTAATTCCTCCAGCAAAGTGGATAAGGAAGGTTCATTAATATCCACTAATTTAGATTTAACTGGTGGAGGAAAAATGTTTTGTTTTCGTTTGGTAGACTGCTTGCCCTCCATAAGTAAAATAAAATAAATGCAAGCAACAATAAAGGAGCAGTCTAAAGTAATATTGTAAGAACAATACTGATATAGATGAGAAATGCTGCCTAAATAAGCAGGGTGCAGCAGCTATAACCAGCTGTAGGAGTGGCCTAGGCCACCTCCGGTTCAGAGAACCCACCTGTTGCCGTCGCAGACCTCAGCGTACTCGCTGTGCATCCAAGAATTTATGGAGCGGTCTATTTAACCCCGCTTTGGCATCATGGCACGGTCCATGCTGGATTACCACCACTTAGGTGCTTCCTTTGACACACACCATTTTAATCTTGCTCGCAGAACCACCGTTGCATAGGTGCCTCCTCTGATACTCCCCATTTGATTGAATCACAAAGCCACCAAGTCTTTCATTTATTTGACCAGCCGGGTCGGAATTATCACCGGCGGAGTGATCCATAAGAATCCACACATACGAAGTACAGCCCTGAAGAAGTCGCGGGATACTTCCCACTGTGACGAAACACGTGTTGGCTGGTTGCTTTTTTGGAATAAAGACAAAGAACAGATCCACTTGGACTTTAATGATTTGTTTGCTCACATGACTTTAAGAACTATCATTAAGAACTTCTATACGTGTGCATAGGACTTTGCTTCAATGCCCTGAAAGAATACTCTAATCAATTAAACATGCTGGCAATAAAAATCAAGCAACAATGAAGTCATGTAGTAGCCTCATTTGTTTCCATAGATGACTGAGACTGAAAATCCAGAAAGCGGCGAAGATCCTCAGGATGTTGAAAAGATTTAGAAAACCCATCTTTCCAAATTCACATAGTGGATGGATCAAACAATCCATATTTATAACCAGCATTTCTCAGCCTGGGCTGAAAGTTCGCGAATTCCTTACAAATATTGACCTTATCTTTAGCAAAGTCTTGATGAATACATTTTTTATTACCATTGACCATTAACGAAGGGATATCTCTGGCAGCCTTTCGTATTAAAATTAGATGGTGATGACGTAACACTTTGAAAGTCATTTGACGAGGCTTATCTTGTCTTGGGTTACGATGAGAGGGGATTCTGTGCGCCTTATCAATCTCAAATTTTTCAGGAAACTTAATACACAAAAGACCAGGAAGTAGGTTTTCCAGATAAACCCTGCAGTCATTACCCTACACATCTTCTGGTAAATTAAAAATTTGCAGGTTATATTGTCTATTGCGACTTTCCAAATCCAATAGTAATTTATTCATTGGTTCAATTTTGGCTGCAATAGGTATAAGATGGTCAATTTTAGCTTTATTGTCTTGAATTTTAATAGCATTGTCAGAGACCTTCGTAGAAAGACCAGCCATATCTTTACATACATTTTTTATCTCAGTCGCAATATTGTCAGTATTAGAACGTACAGCTTGTAATTCCTCCAGCAAAGTGGATAAAGAAGGTTCATTAATATCCACTAATTTAGATTTAACTGGTGGAGGAGAAATGTTTTGTTTTCGTTTGGTAGACTGCTTGCCCTCCATAAGTAAAAGAAAATAAATGCAAGCAACAATAAAGGAGCAGTCTAAAGCAATATTGTAAGAACAATACTGATATAGATGAGAAATGCTGCCTAAATAAGCAGAGTGCAGCAGCTATAACCAGCTGTAGGAGTGGCCTAGGCCTCAGCCGCGCCCTTTCCTGCACTTCTCTCAACCCCTCTGACAGGAATTCCAGGAACAGGAGCACTCCAGACACCGGAGAGCAGCTCACCTCATTTAACTACAGCCAAACTTGAGGAAAAGGCACAAAAAGGTATTGTTCAGAGCGACTTCCTTTTTAAAAATGTCGTCGTTTAGTTAAAAATATAAATGCCAGTCTTAATTCGGCATTAAATCGTCGAAAACGGGCAGATTTCGCCGCTGTTCAGCGGGTGGCGCCCATCTTGAACGGCGCACATGCGCAACTCCTCGGGTTAGTGCCCCTTCTAATGCAGTGTACTGTGGTGTACTACCATTACAAGAGTGCTATATGATACAATGTAATGTCACTAGGATGGGGTGCAATGTGATGCGTAAGTGTGCAGGCAATATAGAGCAGTGTTGTAAACTGAACCTCCTAGTATTCAGTGTTGTGGGTTTAAGTCCCTAGTAAGAAAACAGCATGGTGTGTCAGTGTCCGCAGGACACACTGCAATGTGAGGAGTTAGTTATCCTGGAATTCAGTGCAGTATGGTGGGATGGTGAGCTAGGTTGCAGTGCGGTGTATGTAGAAACTCCAGCAACAATAAAATGCCAAAAGAGCTCAATCTGATCTATCTTTATCAATCCAGACATTTGCAAGTCAGTAGGAAAAACCAATCATAACCCCAGAACAGTACTTTCTTGCTTACATTTGCACATGCATTCTTTGATGTGTATGCCTTACCCTAGCATCGGAATCTAAGGCTTTCCTCAGCCAGACCGAAACCTCAACAATTGTTTAATAGTTAGGATTCAGGATATCAGTAATGCTGGTATTGACAGATAGAGTCCCTGGCAGGAAAACCCTTGACAGAAAACCTGCTATGAAAAACAAAACAAAGGAAAACTGTTAGTATAGAAGAGGGTGGAAAGAAAAATTGATCTCTGGAACAAATCTGAAAGATACAGAACCTCCATTTGCCTCAATTGCCGGCCAAGCTAAAGACATTCACAAAACAGAGTGATGCTTGTGCGGTGAATTATCAGCTCTGATAGTCGGTAATATTTCAACTCAGTGCTTCACCTGAGAAACAGAGGGAGGGAAATGCTTAGAGGCACAGTATTTCAAAGAGTGTTATTTCTATCACTGCAAAGACCCATTTCCGCACTCAGACTGATTGGTTTACTTGTGAAGAAGAGTGGAAGGAGATATATTTAATGTTAGCACTTGGCTGACAAAAAGTGAAGAGCAAAACCTATTTTACCGTACGTGTTCCACTGTGAAATGCGGTGTTATGCACAAAAGAGACACATGACTAAGACTTAAAGTGGTGTACACAAAGACACACTGCTAAGGATAAAACTCCGTATTTAAAATCACCCAGAAAAGTGTTTCCCATGGTTGCAAAATGAAAGAAATCTTTACTTGATAATCAATCTGCAAATTGTCAGTCATTGCATATGACTAACACTTTGTTAAATAACTATTACATTTCGGAACAGGGCGCTTGGGAATAACAGTATCTGGGGTAAATAAATCTTACCCATTGCCCCATCTATACACATATAAGAAACCCACGTTCTGCTCCTCCAAGCTTCTCGTTTCTCTGTTTAGTAAATGTTAATTTATGGCACCCAACCAAAAATTATTTTGTTACTTTAAGATTAACCTTTTATGGTCATTTGTACTAATAAGCACAAGATTCTGGTCTGGTTATTAAGGTGTGTATTTAGAGCTGTATTTCATATTAGTATATGCACTGGTGTTGGATTAAACAATACATGCATTGAATGCTGTCGGTATGTATGCATTTGTTGAAATCGTGTACTTATACAGTAGCTTTTACTTGAAACACACATTAAATAAGTAGATTTTCATTTTCCAACAGATGGAAATATCAATTATTTGGGGGTGGGATGTTTTATGTTGTTAACCTTCAGCATATATCTCAAAATATATCACGTCAAGTAAGAATATCAGCCCAGCTCTTATTGGGTCTGGCCTAAAAGATGACACTTTCAGTATACACGCCACATTTGTAAGAAATAGAAAAAGAATGGGTTCATGTGTGCCAAGTGGAACTGGAGGCTTTGTGATTGGCAGAGCAAGTGAGGTATCGTCTCGTCATGATTGAGAATTGATGTATAGCTGTTACAGCATGCTGATACGGTATCTGCGGTTTTCACTAGAGGTGCTTTAAAGAATGTATTCTGTCATCACAAAGAGCTGTGTTCATCTTAAACTTTTACTGTAATAGCACGAATGTCGATCAATATCAGTGTAGATATTTCATGGGACATCAATGGGATATTTCATGTCTCAAGAAGAACGTAAAGACAAGTTAATTAAAAGGCTTCAGACGATGATTTCTTTTTTATCCAAACTCATGCAGAAAGCCATTAGGCAGTGTAGAAAGGTCCAGGTACTTCAGATAGTGGTGGTAACGTCGGTTTTAATGATTCAGTTCCTTACATTATTTAATAGAGCAAAATATGAGTTTCAAAACAGTAATTCAGACAAGAGGAATCACCAGTAAGGCCCCTAGTGTGGAAACGAGTACAACATCAGTTGCCTCTGATAGTGGGGTCTTTATGCTATAAGAGTGTACAGCAGGAGAAAGAGAAGAAGTGGGGTTTGGTGTAACGCAGAAAGGAGACATCACCCTACAGTAGTGTTCTTCTTTTTGCTTCTACATTGTCATTGTTGCGCCAATGTATGTGATCCTTGTGCTCCAAAATTCGCTGTGTCATCCTTACCCTTCACTCATTGGTTACAGGTGAACAGGTGGTTCAGAGTACAGTAGGGTCTACACTATCATATTTGGCCTGTACCTAAATCACTTCCTCAAAGTTCCTGTTAGTTAGAATCTGTCTGCATCTTTTTCTTACTGCCCCTTAATTTATACTACTGACATTATAGGCTCCGGGGATCCCAAACCCAACTTACACAAAAGGGGAGGGGCCACATGACCCCCCTCCCGACTCACTTTAGGCCCTGGGGATGCCATCACCCAGGGCCCTTTTTTAATAAAGGGGAGGGGGGACGCGGGCCCCCCTCCCCGAGACTTATTAGGCCGTGGGGACCGCATCCCTAAGGGCCTTTTTTTAATTAAAGGGGAGGGAGGGGCCGCTTGACCTCCCTACCCGAGCCTTGTTAGGCCCTTGGGACTCCATCCCCCAGGGCCGATTTTTAAATTAAAGTGGGAGGGGGCCACATGGCCCCCTACCGAGCCTTGTTAGGCCCTGTGGATCCCATACCCCAGGGTTACTCCTTAAAATAAAGGGGAGGGGGCCTCGCGGCACCCTTCCCCAAGTCTTGCTAGACCCCATCACCTGGGGCCTGCATCATTAATGTTGGGTGCCCTGGTGCCCATCCAGGGCACTCACCATATCCTTGTTGAGAGCTGTGGTGGGAGCCCCAAGAGCCCGTGGCCCCAGCTGGCTCCCCACATGGTGAGGGAGTCGGCATTGCTCCCACCCACAGGGAGAAGCTACTTATGCTGCTCCCTCCAACGGGAGCAATATTTTGATCTGTTTCCCTGCCTGCTTCAGTGTGGGCAGGGAAACAGATCAAAAGTCTGCTCCCAGCCGACGGAAGCATTTTCAAACTCCCAACAGCTGGGAGCAGACTTTGTGTTTTCTCCCACATGGCAGGAGTTTTGAAAATGCTCCCACCAAGCAGGAGAAAACACAGGTTTCACTGCCCTTGCCAGTGCGGGCATGTAAACTGCTGTGTCCGGGGGTGGGCTCCATGGGATACAGCAAGTGAGCCAGCCTGGGTGATTGCTTCCCCTGGGGTAATAAAGGCTTATAGAGGTGTGCAGCATGGCCCCCTTCCTTTAACTTAATTTAGCGGCCCCAGGGTGAGGGTTCACATGACCAACAAGCATTTGCAATGCAATAGGTCTTGCATTTACTAGAGTTTGAGCTATTGGCATTGTAAATGAGAAGCCTTTTATTTATGTGTTGTTTTTAAAACAGATAAATAAAAGGCATTGTCATTTACAATGTCAATAGCTTAAACTCTCACAATTGCGAGATCTATTGCATTGCAAATGCATTCGGCGCCCGTGGTATAAAAATAAAAAAAATAAAGCGTTAGGAGAGAGCGCATCCTGTCTGCAACAGCAAAGTTATTTGAGAAAATAGTGCTTGGAGGCTATAATTAAAGCCTACCGAGTAACATCACACGTAACGGGGGTGTCGCAATGCGAAGTTACAAAATGACACAAGGTGGTACTAAGGAGGGACTACTAAGCCTATTGACCAATGAACAGCCAGAGTTTACAATGGACAATGACACAAGCCAATGAAAAATATGGGCGGAGAGTGGGCGGAGCTTCAAGGCCCTATCTGAACACAGCATGTCTCGCAGAGCAGCGCATGCGCTGCCCAGGGAAGACCTATAAAAACGTTGTTACAGGGTTACAGCATGGCTGCAAGGTGACCTCTCCCCAGCCTATCTAACGTGTTTCATTTAATGCAAAGTAAACATTTGTAAATGCGACCTAAATTACTCTATTTTTTAAAAATAATAGCCCTTGCCAGTTAGGTGTGATCCGGCTTTTTTTTTCTTTTCTTTAAGGATGTTTTAATTAAAATCTGTAACACCGCTTTATGCCCTAACAGTTCCACAGTTGGGGACGGTTTTGTTGGTAAACCAAACTTTTCAAATTGCTAATGGGCCATTCGGGGTAGAGTAGAATGTAGCAGTGAAGCATTATAAGGCAGCCAGATCCTTAGGGATGTTAAACACAGTTTACTATCGAGTGTTCACACTTCTTTGTATGTTTTCGAAGGGTGGACCGAATGGAGACAGACCCGCTGTGACAAGACGCAGTATTTCAATGCTGTCTCTGGGTTCCAGTTGGCTTTGTACTGCAAGCTTCCTGCCCTCACCTTCGCCTACAGATTGTTAGAGGCGCACACCACAAGCTTCCTTACTAATGCATAGGTCAAAAGGAAGGTGACCTCTCCCCAGCCCATCTAACCGCTCTGGAGCCTAAATAACTTGCAATCTGCAAACTACTTCACACTTCCTCACCTAGCGGTCGCTCCCAGCTTCTTACAGACATACATAAAAACTGTTGTTTACACTTCTTCCCCTGGACCCCTTCTTCAGTTAGTTACAAACACACATACTACGTGTTGTTAAAGGGTTAGAGAGCGGCTACAAGGTGACCCCTCCACAGCCCATCTAATCGCTCTGAAGCCTTAATAAGATGCAATCTGCAAAAAACTTCACACTTCCTCCCCTAGCGGTCGCTCCCAGCTTCTTACAGACATACATAAAAACTGTTGTTTACACTTCTTCCCCTGGACCCCTCTTTCAGTTAGTTACAAACATACATAATACGCGTTGTTAAAGGGTTAGAGCGCAGCTGCAAGGTGACCTCTCCACAGCCCATCTAACCGCTCTGAAGCCTTAATAAGATGCAATCTGCAAAATACTTCACACTTCCTCCCCTAGCGGTCGCTCCCAGCTACTTACAGGCATACATAAAAACTGTTGGTACAGGGTTACAGAGCGGGTGCAAAGTGACCTTTCCCCAGCCCATCTTTACTTTGCATTACATGAAACAGCTAACAGTTGTAAATGCAACCTCTTTTAAAAATAATAACCCTTGCCAGTTAGGAGTGATCCGGCTTTTTACAGATTGTTAGAGGCGCACACCACAAGCACCACCTCAGCATCAACAACGCACTTCTAAAGCACATCAACTCAACACCACAAAGAACCAGCTCAGCACCACCACCTCAGCATTACTCAGCACCACCACCACGTCAGCATTACTCAGCACCACTTCAGCATTACTCAGCACCACCACCATGTCAGCATTACTCAGCACCACGTCAGCATTACTCAGCACCACCTCAGCATTACTCAGCACCAGCACCACCTCAGCATTGCTCAGCACCAGCACCACCTCAGCATTGCTCAGCACCACCACCACCTCAGCATTGCTCAGCACCACCCCACCTCAGCATTGCTCAGCACCACCACCACAGCACTGCTCAGCACCACCACATTATAATCTTAACACTATACTACTACAAATACCATATACAACACTATACTCTTCCCACTACACTCTAAAACACTATCAACTGCCACACAGCAACATTACACATAAATACACTCCTCATCATCACACAATTCCAAACAGCAGAATTTCACTAAACACCACACAATTCCATACAACACTATTAGAAATACATACATTTACATTCTAAAACACATAATTTGGCAACAAACCACATAAATAAAATAAACACCACAATTACACAACACACTACATACATACTATCTACACCACAAAATACCACAAAAATAAACACAACACATAATTAAACTACACAACATACCACTGCACAACACAAAATACCACTCCACATATTTACAGTTCATATCACACAATCCCACTACACAATTCCAATACACTAAAAACAACATAATTACTATCCACGTAATTCCACTATACAACATTCAACATAATTCCACTACACACCACACAATTCAAGACCACACAATTCAACAACTAACAATTCAAATACAACACACATAATTCCACTCCGCACCACATACATACATCCACTACACTACATAACACATAAATAACACACATTATCATTTACAACACCAATAGCTCCAACTCTCGCAAATGCGAGACCTATTGGCACAGCCAATGCTTGTTCTAGATGTTTCCATCTGGGTTGGTGAAAGGTAGCAAACTTCCCTCCAGGACTGTTTGAAAAGGCAGTCAGTTTTCAGCACAAAAAAAACTTGTAGTGAGAGAACGTTTGTGAACATCCTGCTCAAAGTCTTTTTTTGTGTGTGTGTGTGGGGGGGGGGGCGTCTCCCGCAAATATGCTTTTAGAGAAAAATGTATCTCGGTGAGTGTTATTTTTAACTTGACAAACTTCGTGAACTCCACATGGATAAAACAAAAATCACACCGTGCTTGAGTAAAAGAAAGCGCCTCCGTGTCTAAGTTTCCAAAAACACCATGCCCTTTAGCAAACACTTTCTTCTTTTAATAAACACACCCTAAATGTGTGTTGTTACAGCTGCATCTTTCCAAGCCCCTTTCTCTGCCACCCCCACCCCCTACACACACAAACCATCATGGACTGCAATAACACGTCTGATACTTGCAGTGTGTGAATGCACGCAGCCTTCTCATCAGCCGGCCTGCCCGGTACTCCACTGCACCCTGTGTGCACACACTAACAAGGGAAGGGTGGCTGCAGAGAGCGGACACAGCACGAAAGAAGAATTCGGGATTCACAAACACGGAGGCCTCACCGCACGTGGAGCTGGGGGCCTGGGAGGGCGCAGGGTGGCACCGACTGGCACGGCTGGTGCACGTTCTCTTGGGTCGAGATACTTCTGCGACTGGCCGAGTGCACTGCGCAGGTGAAGAGCTCCGTGCCAGAGTTGTCCGCTCAGCCCTCCATCCTTCCAAGGTCGATACCTCAAGTAAAGATGCCAAACAGTGTAGCAATTCAACAGGTTTCCACAGTTATAGTAGTGGAAAGGTTTTCCAGGGAAAGGCCAGTTGGTGTGAGGGGGGCTGGGCTTGGGGTGGGGGATGGGTGGGGTCACCTCAGCTGCATTCAATTCTGCAATGTTAGAAAACAGGACATTGGCTGCCTATACATTCTTTGCGTTAAACACCCGGATGACCCTCCCCTCTGCCCGCAGCCCTAATCACGGGCCCCCACTCCCTGTTACCCGTAGGGTGATAGCTAGGGGTGATGCTTAACTGGTGTTTAAAGGAGCGGGCCCGCCCTACCGGATACAGTGGGATTCGCCAATATCCAGGGAATCAGGTGACGTCCATTTACTCCCGCGGGGCTCTGGCTACACCCCGGCATCAGAATACGCTCCTTCGACTCATTTTGGTTGATTAATCCAATCTCTCTGAAAAGGGGGCGTGAACTCAACAAGTAGGTGGTCAAACCTACTGGTCCCGTATGTTTTAAATGTCACCATTTGGCACAATATTCCCCATTCTATAACTCGCTCACCTCCCAGAACAAGCATTTGCAATGCAATAGGACTCACATTTTCGTGAGACCTATTGCATTGCAAACGGGCGGGCAGGGGGGCGCGAAGGCACGAACAACAGGAGTGCGGGGAGGGGCGAGAAGGGCACGTTCTGCGGGAGGGGGAGAAGGAACGTGTAGAAAATAGTACTGGAAGTAAAGGGGCCAGTAGCCATGTAAGGATACAAATGACGACATGGCCATCATAGGGAGGGACTAACAGGCCTATAAACCAATGGAAGGCAGCATTTAGTAAAGGACAAAGACACAAACCAATGAAAAAGATGGGCGGGGGAGTGGGCGTGGCTTCTCTCTCATACTCAACTACCCCAGATCAACCCCAGAGGAGCGCTTGCGCGCTGGCTCAGGGCTTGACCTAAAAACGCCCAGGGAGGGGAGCCGTGTGCTCCCTCCCCCCCAAAACATGCATCAGGCCCTGAGGGATGGGGTCCCCGGGGCCAAAAACAGACTGGGAAGGGAGGGCAATCACTCACTCCTGCCCCCAAATTTTTTAAAATAGAGACCCCTCAGCCCTGGCCCACCCTGGGGTGTTTATAAAATGAATATATATCCCAGTGCCGGTCTGTTGAGTCCAAAACGGATCAGTGGGAGAAATAAACTACTCTTTTGCACTGCAATGTCCTGAGTGAGCGTTCTTCCTGCTATTGAGTCAGGAGTGTATTTTCCGGGAGATAGATATATCTATAGCTCTTTATCCACTATATATATATATATATATATATATATATATATATATATATATATATATATATATATATATATATATATATATATATATATATATATATATAAAAATAATATATACATTTTTATATATATATATATTCACTGGAAAAACACAAAGTTTACAGGGACATTATAGTTAGGCTCAGATTTCACACACACAAAAACGTAGAAATTCATCACTTATAGTTACCTGATCTAACTATAACTTATGCCCCCGCAATGCACTGCTTATGACCTCACATATTACATCACTCATGACATGGTCAGTGACATCTCAAATGACATCATTCATGACATCATCCAGTGAGTGTAAATGTTTTGTAAAAGAGACTTAAAACTATATACTATGCTACTGCATAAGTTAAATTGCAATTTTTTGTACTACTCATTAGTGATACTTGTTTCTAACATATGTCATCTGAGTGGCTGTATGACTGTCTGTATCAGTGTGTGAGTGCGTGTCTAAGTGACTGTATGGGTGTAAGAGTGGCTGTATGGGTATGTGAATGGGTTTGTGAGTGGTTTTCTGGGTGTGTAAGTAGGTGTCTTAGTAGCTGTGCGGGTGTGTGAGTGGTTGTATGGGTGTGTGAGTGGTTGTATGGGTGTGTGACTGGGTGTGTGGATGGTTGTGCAGGTGTGTGAGTGGGTGTTTGAGTAGTTGTATAGGTATGTAAGTCATTTTGTGGATGTGTGAGTGTGTGAGTGGTTGTATGGGTATGTGAGTGGGAATGTGAGGGGTTTATGGATCTGTGGGTGGGTGTGTGTGAGTGGGTGTGTGAGTGTGTGAGTGGGTGTGTAAGTGGTTGTATGGGTGGGTGAGTGGTTTTATGGGTGTGTGAATCAGTGTGTGAGTGATTCTGTGAATGATATTATCAGAGATGTAATTCAAGATGTCATCAGTGATGTCACTGACCATTTCATGAGTGATGTAATATGTAAGGTCATTGTGGGTGTGTATGTTGTAGTTAGCTCAGGTAACTATAACTACTGAATTTCTATGGTTTTGTGCATGTGAAATCTGAGCCTAACTATAACATCCCTTTAATCTTTGGGTTTTCAGTGAATTTCTAAAAGGTTTTTAAATTCTGTTTCCTAACTATAACATCCCTGTAACCTTTGTTTTTTTGTGAATTTTGAAGGTTTTTCTAATTTTATTTCCTAACTTTAACCTGTAATTTTTGAGAGTGGGTGTGTGAGTGGCTGTATATGTTGGTGAGTGGGTATGTGCGTGGCTGTATGGGTCTGTGAGTGGGTGTGTGAGTGATTTTGTGGGTGTTGGTGTTTGAGTGGCTGTATGGGTGTGTGCATTGGTATGTGAGTGGCTGTATGGGTATGTGAGTGAATGTGTGAATGGCTGTATGGGTCTGTGAGTGGGTGTGTGAGTAGCTGTATGGGTCAGTGACTGGGTGTGTGAGTGACTTTATGGGTCTGTGAGTGGGTATGTGAGTGTCTTTATGGATGTATGAGTGGGTGTGTGAGTACTTTTGAGAGTATGTGAGTGAGTGTGTGAGTAGATTTATGAGTCAATAAATGGGTGTACAAGTGGCTGTATGGGTCTGTGAGTGGGTGCGTGAGTATCTATGTGGATGTGTGATAGGGTTTGTGAGTGGCTATATGGGTCTGTGAGTGGGTGTGTGATTGGCTGTATGCCTGTGTGAGTGAGTGGCTTTATGGATCTGTAAGTGGGTGTGTGAGTGGCTGTATGGGTTTGTGAGTAGTTTTAGGGGTATGTGAGTGGTTCTATGAGTCTGTGAGTAGGTGTGTGAATGGGTGTGTGAGTGGCTGTATGGGTATGTAAGTAGGTGTGTGAGGGATTATGTGGGTATGTGAGTGGGTTTGTGAGCTACTATGGGTGTGTGAGTAGGTGTGTGAGTGACTGTATGGGTCTGCAATAGATGTGAGAGTGGCTGAATGGGTATGTGAGTGAGTGTCTAAGTGGGTATCTGAGTAGGTGTGTCAGATGCTGCATGAGTGACTGGGCCAGAATGGAACTTCACCTGCCACTTTATCAAACAAGAATCCACAGTTTTGCATAAAATGTTTACCCAACAGGAGTACTTTCTACTGGTTAATTAGTAAGTACTACCTCATTGGGTAAATGTCTAGTGCATATTCTACACTACAGCTGCATAATGGACCACAAGGAAATGTCTCCAGTGACCTTCTGTGTGTTTCAGCAATGTGATTGTTCCTGTGCGTCTTCATCCACAAATCTGTTTTAACATGAATCTTTCTATAGAGAAGAGAACAAGACTACAAAGAGGTAAATGTACACCAAACAAGGATCCTTCCTCCCAACTATATGAAGTAAGTGCTTCTTTTTTTGGGGGAGAGGTCCTCATATTCTTCAGCATCAAGAACGCATCACTAAAAATGGTGGGAAATGCACTGGGAGCCTTTTTGGTAAGCTGTCCAACATGCTGGCAAAAGGCGGGAAGACTTTTGCATACTACTAAGGTGTACGGAATGGTCCAAATGGGCAGAGCTTCCAGGTGATTTGTACATTTGTATACTCATAGTAATATAAAGGGAGAACCATGCACTATGCTCTCACCAGTACAGGACAAGAAAAAACAAACTTGTCACAGTCACTACGGATTGCGCTCCAATTGCTCAACGATGCATTCACCTCCACAATAGATTTCAGATGGTCTTTCAATGTAGAATTTCCAAGAAAACACACTTGCTTTGCCTTCATCAAGCACTGGAACGTACACTCATTACTCCTTTGCAGAAGTGGAGCTTCAACTGGGGCACTTGCATATGTTTTTATTTGTAAGTGCTTCCTGTTGAGGTTTAATTTCTATAAAATGAGCATCAGGGACAATTATTCATCAAGAATCCAGAGTATTGGAGGATGGAAAAGGGGGCCACAGGGGAGCGCCTATGCCCCTGCGGTCCCTGCTGGCTTCTCGCCTCCAGCAGCAGCCGACATTGCTCCCGCACATAGGGAGCAGCAAAAATGCTGCTTCCTGTATGCAGGAGCAATGCTTTCATCTGTTTTTCTTGACAGTGGGCTGGAAAACAGATAGAAAGTCTGCTCCCAGTGAGCGGGAGCAGTTTTCCTGCTCCTGCCTGCTGGGAGTGGCCTTACTGTTTGCTCTTGCTTGGTAGGAGCTGTCAAAACTCTCGGCAAGCGAGAGAAAACAGCTATGTCCCGGGGTGGGCACCCCGGGACATAGGGAGCCGACCCTGGAGGTTGACGGTCCCCAGGACCATAAATAGCTCCAGCAGGGGGCCCATGCAGCCTCCCTTCTTTGTTTATTTAGGGCCTGCCCCGGGGAGGTGGTGGTGCATGGCCCCATCCCCCTTTGATAAATTCCCTTTCTCCCAGGGAGGTGGTGGTCCCCGGGAAATTTAAAAGTAAGGATGGGGGCCATGCGGCCCTCCTCTTATTTTATGATGAATCCCCGAGAAGTGGCAGTCCCCGGGGCCATAAAAGACCTATGGAGGGGGGCTGCGTGGCCCCCATCCTCAAGCTTTTACATTCGCCTGGCCCTGGGGAGGTGGCGTTACCTGGTGTTGTGTGGTCACATTAGGCCAGGTTAGAAACACCACCATTTTACATGCTCACATTTTTAAGTTGCCTTCTTTTCTTAAACACAATGGCATCTGACACACATTTGCTTGCGTGCCTGTGCAGGATAATATTCTGTGAAATGGCTCTGCTTGCATTTCCACTTCGTGGGCACATTATCACAATACCTTGAACATTCTGTACAAGGGAAAATTCACTGTGCAAAATGTTGTTGTTTGTTATAGTCCATTCAGTGACAGAGCTATCACAATAGAGTCAACAATAGTTTCCTGACTGGGACTTTGGCTTGGCAACATGGCTGATGTTTATTATATAAACAATATTACTTCCTTGTTTAGGCAGATGAGCATGTTGCTGGCACTGAGAGGTCGCCCCCATGCCAGAATTCCAGCCCAGCTGATTCCTGTTTACCTCTTGAGAGGAATGCTGCCCAGTTCTCCATCAAGATGGGTACCCTGAAGACACTTACCCACAGATAACTGTGGAGTTAGATCACCCTACAGGGAATTGGAAGATTCACTCACCCTGAACAGTATATTAGGTAGTGTTAGGTAGGAGTACAATATATTACAGTACTTATATGCAAGCATATATTCTATGTAAACAGCAAAATGGTTCAAGTGTTTAACTTTTTCACCATGCTCGTAATGCTGATCACATTATTCTGTTTCTATCCTTCGATTATTGCAGCACACGTATTTTACTCAAGAATCACAATGCTTCAATAAATATTGAAACTGCTTGTTGTGTATTTCTTGTGTATCTCTTTGGGTATGCATGAGCAACCAAATGAAAAGGTTTCAGACCTGTTAACACAATTTTCTTGGGGAGTCAAGGTTGTCATGCTCTAAGGCTGCACAATCCATTTATTACCTTGTCTGGTTTGAGGTACATGTGGTGCACTGTGAGATAGCAGGACAAAGGCCAACATATCCTGATGGTGTGCTAAGAATCAGTCTCGCACAGTTCTGATGTTTATGTTGTCCAACAAATGCCCAGTTTTACTTTGGAAAGTTTAAGCCATACGGCATGGTGCAGCCAATGTTCTAGCTTGGGTTCTTATTTAATGGATCCCCTGAGTAGTTTTCTTTTGTATACCCAAAGACCCCTACTCACCTACTAACTGGAGACATCCGTGGTGTTAGGAAAAAATCCTCCTCGGCTGAGTTAGTAAATCCTATGTATTGGCTGTAGGTTGTTCAAGCTTGAACCTTTCAAAGGTTCACCCCATAGAGGTAACCTCTCTGAATTCAACATATTTATATGGCTAATGACGATGAAGCAATTAACATAACAGTAAACTGCAGAACATGCAGAAGCTGTAGCAATGTGGACTGCCCCTTGCGGGTGGAGCTGTTTACTTCATGGTTGAGGCCCACAAAGCATGCAGGACAGAGGTATTCTATTCATGGGTTAAATTCCAAGCAGCAGATGCACAAACAAGACAGTTTCAAACATGCACTGAGGCTGCAGTTTCTAACAACTACGAAGCTCATGAAACACGAAAAATACAACTAACATACCAAGAACATCAAAATTGGTTTGAAGGCGCACTACCACATACAAACAACATCAGGCTAAGTCCCTATAACAATGAGGGAGCAACATGGCCGGTCTTAGCCAGTTATACACCCGATCCAGATATAGCAAATCTGACATCTCCAGACCTACGTATGCTTTATACAGTTCGAGTTAGAACATATAGATGTTTGACAAAATTTGTAATGAGAACAATGACAATAATTCCTGCAAGGGCTGCTCAAGCTGCACAACCACAATTGGGTATGCCTGGAATTAGTCCAGTGACTAACAATGCCGTCATGGGTAAAATTCCCATCAGAAGGAGGAAATTCCATTCTGGATTGCACAAAAAACAAACCAGCTTGAACCAGTGTTTCCCCATACGGGACCTCAGGAAAAACACAGAATTCACCCTCATTAGCTGTTGTGCCAGAGGTGCTTAAACAGATCCAAAATGATTATGGGTAAGCCCCTGCCCTAGATTTGGGGATGGAGCTGATGGGCAACGTTGCTGCATTACCCGCCATAATGTTAAGTAACATTAAAGGGGAAGCAGCAGTGTTGGTGGTATGCCAACGACTCACAAATTTAGCTCTGGGAGAACAGGAACGTGAATTACCCAAACTTATTGCTAAAACCTATGCATCCATAGACAGAGATATTTTTGGAGCCAGACCTAGTAAACCACAAATTAACGGTAATTCTGAAAAGAATAACTCGGAGCACGCATCATGTCTTCTAAGAAGAAGTGGGATAGTAAGAAAAATAAAGAAAAGACTAAATCACGGGGCAGATGTCCTCAACAGTCCACTGAAAAATGCTAAAACCTGCGTAACCGTGACAATATTAAAATGCCTGATAGGTATCAGGATACTGATACACATTCCTCTCGTTCCTTTCAGGAGTCATCTGGAAAATGCTCGGACAGAGGAGGATGATCAGAGCACAGATCAGAGGAGTATGTGAAACTGAAGAAGGACTCACTCATCTGACGTTATAAAACAGGAAGACAAACCTAAACAGTCCAAACCTCAATTCAAAAAGATGAAGGTAGCTGGCATCAATGTCAAGCATGCCACGGATAAAGAGGACACTACTTCTGAGAAGGGAGTGGGCTCTGACCAAGCTAGACAGCGCAGCAGAAGCCATGATAGTTTGCCAGAATCTAATGGAGACAGTGGCGACAGTAGCAACAAGTGACTATATCCAGGTTGAAACACTGGATAGGAGATTGAGTGTTACATCAATTATATGAAATGCAACTTCAAATGGAGGGGGATATACAATGTACCATAAACATTCTCTTTTGGGAAAACTTGCCATTCGGCTATGACATTCTCTTGGCTGAAAAGGATTGGCCACCAGAGTTTGCTATGTACCTGAACATCAATAGTTCCTCCTTGAACAAACTTCAGGTTGCACAAAGTACAGCACCCTGCCTCATTCTGAACACTCCCAAGCGGCATTCGGTTAGGGAGGGGATTCGCTCCCTCCTTTGGCTCCCTTTCAGAAAGTGTATTTCTTTTAAGGCCTTGTGCCTAGTTTTTAAGGCCCTTCAGCATAAGGGCCCCACTCAAATGCTAGGGAAGAAATTTATCGTGTAAAAACTGTAACGAAACTATACCACCAAATCCCCTCCTTAACGGAGGGTGATTTTTCATATTTGGAGGGTGTAAGAAATTTACAGCATAAGTTTGTCCTTTTAAGATTCCATACTAATCTAATTCCACTGATGCTAGGTTTCCCAGATAATAAGTATTCCTTAAGTGAGTTGAGTCCATGTCCATGTGATAATTTATCTGTGCAATGTGATCTCCACCTCTTTTTCTTCTGTCACTTTTACAAAATACAGAGATCTAGATATCTTTTATCACTTTTAAGGCAGCATAATTTTAAACAATGTCGTATTGCCATGTTGTTCCTGAAGAAGCTCCATGACCCCTATGTTTGTTTCTGCGCAGCCTCCTTTTTGTGGGCCTGCCTGCGCAGGAGGCAGCTTTTATAAGGGAGAAACATGTGGAATTTAGCCTCTTGTTTATTGGTGCTTGAAAAGGTATTGGGGAAATTCTTGTGATTAAGTTTTATCATGCCAAATGTATTTAATTAGTCATCTTGTTTTATAATGTAGATATATTATTTTTAACTATGGGTGGTTGATTATTGCAGCTTGATGAATTATTGCATTTCTAGTATTAAGATCAATTTCCGAATCGTTGTCTATAGTACAAATAGTAGGGTATTTTGCAAGGGCTGATATGGGTCTTTTAAAATTGCTGATTTTTATCAACTTCTTTTTAAAGATTGATTATTTTGTATGTGTATACTTTTATGATCTATGTTTCATAACTAGATCGAATAAAGTTGATTGGATTGGATTGGAATGTTCTATTTCATTGGTACATTCCGGGCAGACCACTTAGATCCTCATCTTGTAAACAACCATAGGATACCTAGATTTCAGAAGACAAGATGGGGTGGGCGCTCCTTCTCGGTAGCAGCCACCAAATTATGGAATGCCCTACCTACCTAGATCCTAGATGTGGACTCTTTCATGTCCTTTAAAAAACATCTGAAAACCTGGCTTTTCTCACCTTAGAATCCCTGTCCTTGCCGCTTCACTCCTGCTGACTCCTCTGTTCCATTATAGCGCTTTGGTACCTTCGGGTTTAATTGCGCTCTATAAATCTTATCCTATCCTATCCTGGAGTTTGTTATGGACTGCCTGGAGGGAGAAACGGTAATTTTGCCTGCTTTTTCCAACCTCATCCCAGATGCAGTTAAACAAGGAGTGGGCCTTAGTGCAGGCTAATATGTTGTACTGCAACCATGTGGGGTGGGATTACGGTCCTCTTCTTACATCATACCTGTGAGGTCAACCCCACAACCAGAAAGACAATACCCCATTAAACCTGAGGCTAAAAGTTAGAGAAATTCTCACACAACTTGAATAATGAGGTGTAATAGAAAGTTGCACCTCCCCAATAAATAAACCTTTATTTCCAGTAATGAAACCAGACCATTCATAACGTCTAGTCTTAGATTACAAACAGTTGAACACCACTACACGTACATTCGCTGTACAAAACGTGAACAGTGTGGCACTAATGAAAAACATAGTGCGTAAAAAATACAAAACCACATTAGACATTTCCAATGGGTTTGCTGCCAAAATATGGCACCTGAAAGCAGGTACTTGACTGTATTTAGCATGCTCTGTTCTTAAACGCAGTTCTGTAGATTGCCCCAAGGGTATAAAAACAGCCCAGGGTTGTTTTCAGCCTGGGTTACAGAACTTTTGCAAGATTTTGACAACTAGGCATTGTCCTATGTCGATGACATATATCTAACGGATGATGGCCTCTCAACTCACTTGGCTAGAGTAGATCACATAGTTTTGGGATTTGCTCATATTGGCTACAAATTTAATTTCAAGAAATCAAAAATAGCCTACCTCAGTGTCCTGTTCCTATGATACGAGTTGTCATGTAAAGGCAAAGCCTTGCAACATATTTCCTGAAGAAGCGTGTGCTTCTACAACCACCAAACACATTGAAGAAACTCCAATATTGGGTTTCCTGCACTTTGGCAAAACATACATACCTACAACTTGATTCTTCCAGACTTTTCAAACACACAATGAACCCCTGAGCACACACGAATCCTACGTTCAGTACGAGCTGACATGATTGTTTCACAACACTTACACACACGTGTTAACACCACAAGCTTGGTGATCCATATAATTGTGGGCACATCAGGGTAAACCTATGTCAGATTCAATGAAGGAGACACTGTACCAATTGCAAATAAATTGCATTCATATACCAATGCAAAGATGCATTTTGCACTGACAGAAAAATTCTGATGGCAGTACAGACTGCTGTAGTGAGAAAAAGAGCATTGGCTCAGCGGAAAAGCTTATTGTTGTGACTCCGGTCCCAGCCTTAGAGGCTGTCACAAAGGCCAGCATTCCAAACACAAAAGCTTTACATCCACAATGGATACAACTCTCTTACAGCAAAAGATGTAGATTACATATATGACTCTACACTACAAACACAGGTATACTTGCAATATGAAAATTAATATCCTCTGCCTAATGAAGTCATGCCTCTCGATCAGTATGATTACATCATCTATACTGATGGTTCTGCACAGCCTGCTGTAGGGACAAAGCACAAATACTCTGCTGCGCCACAGTTAAGGGTAGAATGGAGGATGGAGAATTCCACCCTCACAAAACCTATACGCTGTCACCAGATGACTGCACAGCGCAGCTGGCTGGACTAAAAGCTCTAATTCTGGCACTTGAGAATACAGATCCCGGATTCCCCACACTTATTGTGTGCGATTCATACTATTGTGTCTAGTCTTAAGAGTACTTACACTACTGGAGACAGAATGGATTCAGAGATTCCAAAGGGTACACGATAAAGCACAAGCTGCTTTGAGGACAGGTGGCCAAACTCAAAGCGTGTTTGCCACTGATACACACATTGAGCCATCAGCATGTAAAAATACACATAGGAAATTCCATGGCTGACAAAACTGCAAAAGCAACAGTACAAACCAAGCAGCATATAAGGGACTAGCATCTGCTCATGCTGGGGTGGTGGCTTCAATTTCATTATTGCAGCAACGCTATAGATGGCCAGGTTTATACAAACAGATCAAGGACTTTGTCCTTAAATGCAACATCTGCCAGTAGATGAAGGTTTCCACCATAGCACGCTCACCACAGACACCTCTATTAATCTCAGTGAGTGTCTGGCTTGTGGTTATTTGCACCACTGCAGCTCCTTACAATCAGATGGGACCTACAAATAAATCTTGTTAAGAGTGGATTCCTGCTATCGATTCCTATCGGTTTTGCCACAACGATCGACTGATGCCTGAACTGCTATAAAAGGCCTGCAAGTCTTCTTCAGGACATACGCAGTAGCCACATTCCATTCAGACCATGGTTTGGCGTTTGCCTCCAGGGTTTACAGAGACACTAAGGGAAATTTGGTGTGACTGTGCAATAAACCTCCCCCTACCATCTTGAGGGAAACGCAGTAGTGAAGAGGAAGAACCAAGACTTTAAGCAGTCTTTAATAGCTAGGGTATTAGGTTCAGGTCGCCGTTGGGTCCATCACCTATTTGGGGTGCAGAGAGCCCTCAATAATCTGCCTAGAAAATCCCTGGGTGGTCAGACTCCCTATGAAACCCTGTTTGGAGTTAAGATGTGGGTTCTAGACCTCGACAGTCCCAGCACAGTGGCAGCAGAAACAACTTTTGACAGAAACTGAACAACTTTCGAGGAGCTCAGAGTAACGTCCAGTAGAAACTTTCCACCACTGGTGAGGTGAAGCAAGCACCAGCAACTCCTGGTTGGATTCCAAAGATTGTTAATCTAGTCCGGGAGAAGATAGTAGACAAGAAGGAATTTGGCCCCTCCTATAGAGCGCTTGTACCTGACCTGGCCGTTGAAGGTACCAGCACTGCACTTTTACCACCCCTTGCTGACTGCAAAAACAAGAGATTTGTTTCAATAGATCTCATCAAAACACATCATGTGGCCGGTTCTACACAGTAGGCCAAAAGGGCTCCTGGGTGGTCTCTGTGTCCTCTCACTACCCTACAGGAGGTCGCGATAGAAGCTTTGATCA
This sequence comes from Calotriton arnoldi, assembly GCA_963921515.1. Taxonomy (NCBI): domain Eukaryota; kingdom Metazoa; phylum Chordata; class Amphibia; order Caudata; family Salamandridae; genus Calotriton; species Calotriton arnoldi. Next base: position 575,418 of record CAWUFW010007491.1, on the reverse strand, counting down.
GCGATGAAGCTTCTCTTTCCCGGATGGGGACAGCTAACACTGATGTATCACTTCATCCTCTTACATCAACAAACTCCATACAATCAACATGTACGGAAACACAGATTTGAATTCTGCAAACATACAAAGATGGTATCTACCTCAAAGCACCACCATTAGAGTCAACACCCAGTTCTACACCGTCTTCAGAGTTGCCTAAAATAAATTGAACAGCTTCTGGCTACTTCATTGACTTTGATGGTTTCTCTTCGGATTCGTCTGACCCACCACCCCAAGGTAGACTGCGTTAAGGGTGGGCGGGAAACTTCGCTCTGCCGGCGGAGTTTGCGGAGTTTGCGGAGTTGTGTTCACTTCGCAGTCCGCTGGGAGCGCGGAGTTTATCAAAAACTCTGCTGACCGCTGCGTAGTGGAGTTTACCACCCCAGCCTGCCTCAGTGTACTTAATATTAGACTTTTCCCTCAGATAAGAACATCCCTGCAACGTCCCTGCATGCTCTCCTTTCCACATAACTTCCTCAGACATGACATGTCCCAAAACAAAACACAATATCTAACATGAAGCATTTGTTGCGGGAGACCGGTCCACATATGGCTGGGCAATCACTTCCTGTAAGAAAGAGAAGAGCGGATAATGCATCGTACAGGGACAGGTCAACTCAGCTGCTAGTGTGCTGCTTGCTAACCCCTCACATATGGTTTCTTTCTGAAGGCTGTGCTGGCATTGGGCGCTTTGGCATGCTGCTGCCTAAAATAGATCCCGACCTAAACTCCACTGCTCCGCAGCCCTCATTGCCCTGCCATTGCCAACCCTGCCTCTGGCTCTGTACCTGTGCCCAGAACAGCCTGCGCGCCGCAGAGCAGAGCACACCACCACCAGCTGCCAGGCAGCAAACAGCAAAATTGGTCTTGTTCCTGTATCCAATCCATAGTCCATCCTTACCTGGTGCCCCCACATGGTGTTTCCCTCCCACCTCCCTGGAGTGATACTACCCCAATCCCACCTTTCTTACCTACAAGTTGGTGTGGTTTCCCCTTGCCTCATCTCTCTTCGTGCCCACCATGGACACCTCATACCTACATGAGGACTTCCTGACCACGGCCCCCAACAGACCAGAACCTGACCCCACGGTGATCACCATAGGGACCCCCATGGTTCAACACCATCTACATGAACCTGTGCTGCTAGGGATTCATGGCACTAGTCTACTCTGTCAAGGTAAGGACACACGGTGAGCTTCCGATGCCTAGAGGGGAGGAGCAGGACAGAAAAGGGACACCCACCAGATATTAGGTACGCAGCAGAAAGAGGGCACTGGTCAGAAGAATGTGTATGGGCAAAGGACTCGAGACGCCAGTCAGAAAGGAGGCAGTGCGAGCGGTACAGCAGGGCGGGGAGATGGCATGGGATGAGGGGCAGAGAGCAGGTCTTGGCAGAAGGATGACATATAGCACAGGGGGGGAGTGCCAGACAGGGACAGAGGATTAGAGACAGGGAAATTAATAGGGAGAGACACAGGGGAGAAAATAAGTGAGGTACGGGTCAGAGCAAACATGAGTGGCATGGACAAAGTGTCCGAATCTAGTCACGGGGTTCTGAAGAGGCATGGGGCAGAAGGCTTAATGCAGGACAGAATAATATACCTTTTCTCTAACAAGAAGAACAGAGCTTTCCAGTGCACTCCACCCGCTCACGGAACTCAGCGGAATTGCACAGAGTTTTTACGTAACTCCATGGAATTCCATGTAGCGAAACTCCACAAACGTCACCCAGGCCTAGACTGCGTGCATTTTACATTTGCCTAAAAAAGACATACTTCATCCCTCCATGGATATACATTTGGATTACAATTTCATTACTCTTCCTCTTCATTTGGATTGGTTTTGTGACAGTGTTTTTCTTGCTTCTGAATGGACACTATCTCCCAGAATGCTCTGCTGTTGAACTGGTAAACTTGTATTTAACACCCCATTCTTCATCACACAAACTGCAAAGAGTCCTTTCTCTGGTGAACATTTCTGCTTATAAGGTATCATATGATGTATTTGGAACAACTGAAACTATTCAAATTCCATATGTATTTACAATTTCTTGCATTATGTTATCACTCCTAGTACTATCTCTGATGATTGGGATATTGATACAGTGCATGAAATGCTAGATGAGCTACAACATTCTACTGTTTTTATTACTGAAGAAATGTTATGATTGTAGTTCCAATTATGATGAAATGTTCTGTTTTCACCATTATGTTCACCATTTTCTGCTTAAAGCAAGTACTCCAAGTGCAGTATTTATATACACCCAATGGGAACACTGCCCGACACCACCACAGGATAGCTCTAAAGCATTTGCACAGAAGTTTGCATATTTTTCAGGTCACAATCCAGCTCACTCAAAGTCTAATTATTATAAACTCACACCTTCACGGGCTAAGAAAATTATGCTCACTGACACCTAGCTAATTTATTCTGCATCTTTTATTTCCCAGCTGTCTGTACAAGGGTTTGACTTTTGGAAAGACAATGTTGATTTGAAATCCATTTGGGAAGCTAGAGATTGGCAGGTTCAAGGGAATGAGGCTTTATTTAGAGCATGCCTTATACCATGTTCTGAGGTTGCATAATCCTTTTGTTACCTTGTCAGGTTTAGGGTACAGATGGTGCACTGTGAGCTAGCAGGACTAAGGCCAACATATCCTGATGGTGTGCTCATTATCAGTCTTGCACAGTTCTGACGTTTATGGTGTCCAACAAATGCACAGTTGTACTTGGGAAAGTATAAGCCGTAAAACACCAGGACCCATATCGGCAATGGGGATGGGGCCGCATGCACCCCCCTCCCCAAATAAGCCCCCAGGACCTGGTCCACCCAGGGGCTCAAATACAAACAAGCGAGGTAGACGGTGCTTGTTTTTTTTCTTTAATTTTTGCGGGGATTCACAAATATTCATGATTTTCGCTGTGAAAAATAAAAAAAATATTTTTGATGGGGTCCCTGGGGAACCCTGGCACCAGGCCTAGGAGGTCAGTGTATTCCTACCCTGCCCCCTTCTCTTTTTTTTTACCTTTTAGTTTGGGTCTCAACTAAGTCCAAGTCCCAAAATGGCTGCCAGCACTTCCTGGTTGAAGTGTTGGCAGCCAATCAGATGACAGCTTGAGATCCATTGGATTTTCTGAGGGTTTGCACCTCTAGATATCTATATTTATCATCAATTAATATCTCAAAAACTACTGAATGGATTTACACCAAATATACAAATCATGCTTTCTGGACCAAGATCTAGCTTTCTGCCAAATTTGGTGGAATTCCGTTCAGTGGTTCTGGCTGTGGTCCTATCTAAAATCTCTATGAAACTTAACATGGGAAACACACTTTTTTTTACCCCCCTCATTGCCCCACTAGCAGTGCGCCAAGAGGCGCGTTTGCAGAGTGGTGGAGAAAAGAGGCGTGGCCTGCGACCACCTCTCAGTAATCCCACTGTGTGGGGCTTACTGGAGGTAACAGCAGTGAATGGGAATTCATTCCCCAACCAAGAGGGCACCAGGATGCGGGTTTGCAGAGTGGTGGACAAATGGGGCATGGCCTGGTATCAGAACTCAGCAATCCTGCGGTGTGGGACTTACTGGAGGTAATAGCAGGGGTAGTTGTCCCCCAAGGATGTCCTTGGGGGCCAACTAACCACCCTGTTACCTCTAGTAAGTCCCACACAGCAGTATTGCTAAGAGGTTTTTGGAGGCCATACCCCCCTTTCTCCACTACTCTGCAAACGTGCCTTGTGGCTCACTACTGGTTGGGGGATGAAGTCCAATTTACTCTTGAGGGACCTTGGGGGCCAAGAAGTCTTCCTGGTACCTCCTGTAAGTCCTACGCAGCAGAATTCCTGAGCGCTGGTTCCAGAGACTGTGAGTGTTTTTTAAAAGTTTATGAGTGTTAAGTATATATACCAAGGTGTATTGGTGAATCAGTGGGTTTATGAGTGACTGTATGGATGACTCAGTGTGTGCATGACTGACTGTATAAGTGAGTGTCTCAGTGAATGTATGGGTGAGTGACTGGTTGTATGAATGTGTGTATCTGTCTGTCAGTTAATGTCTAAGTGGGGGTATGAGTGTGTTAGTGGGTACGTAAATTGCTATATAGATGATTAATTGGTTGTTTGACTACATCTATGGTTGTCTGGGTGTCTGTGTGTGTGGGTGAGGAGGTGTGTGACTGCTTGTATAGATCAGTGAGTGGGTGAGTCAGTGGCTGTATGGGCTAGTGTTGCGTGTGTGAAAAGTTGCATGAGTGATACAGTGTCTGTATGGCTGTGTCGGTGATTGAGTGCATGTGTCAGTATGGGTGAGTAACTGAGTATGTGAAAGGCAGTTTACATGAGTGACGGGTATATGAGTGACTGTATGCGTGAGTGAGTGAATGTGAGAGTGGCTATATAGATGAGTGCATGCTTCTGTCAGTGACGGTATAGCTGAGTGAGTATGTGTTCCTATTTCTATGAGTAAGTAAGTGGGTGGGTGTGTAACTGTTTCGGTGAGTAAGTGGCTGTATGATTGACTGTATGGGTGAGTGTCTAGGTGTGTGAGTAGCTTTATGGATGACTCACTCAGTATGTCAGCACCTGTATGCCTGTACAAGTGGATATGTCAATGGCTGTATTAGTGAGTGAGTGGTTCTATGAGTGGCAGTATGGGTGAGCGAGTGGATGTGTGTATAGATCAATGAATCAGTGAGTGGATATGTAAGTACTGGTATGGCTTTGTGAATGGGTTTGTGAATGGTTGTGTGGGAGCGGCAGTGGGTGTATAAAAGATTCTACAGTGGTGTGAGTGGGTGCATCTTCGGAAACATGGTGAGACTTACAACAGTGACTTGGGAAGGGTTTCTGTTTTATATTTGGCTAGGCACAACATTCTGAGCAGTGGGTGAATAGTGAAGCTGCCAGAGAAAAGTGGGATTAGGGATTAGGCTACTTCGTATGAAAGGTACACTTGAAGTAGGCTATAAATGTAGGTTTCTTCTTGCAATGGGAAGTGCACTCTGTTTAGTTTAAAGGTCTGCGTGCTCTCGTGACTCAGGTATGTGTCTACTTGTACATGTATTCTGACATGTGCTGTGAGTTTGAAGATCCTAGCTTCTCATACAGATACACAAATCTTCTCAGTTCTGCTCCATCATTCGGTCGCAGAGGGAGACATGTCTTACCTATGTAGGTGTCACAGAACCCCTCAAATAGACTGTTGAATACCCATGTGCCCTGTATTATAAGCAGAAAGGAATACATACACCTTCTTCTACAGAAACGTAGAGAGCGTGCAGTCTGAAACACAGGTATTTTACTATTTCTAGGTTTCTTTTTATGTATCATGTCACTAGGAAAAGGCACAGACACGCATTGAAGCCTTCGGAAACATGGTGAGACTTACAACAGTGACATGGGAAGGGTTGCTTTTTTATATTTGGCTAGGCGCAACATTCTGAGCAGTTTGTGAATAGTGACGCTGCCAGAGAAAAGGCTCTACTATTACACTCATCCAAGCACTCAGGCACTACTCTTGCACTCAGTCATTCACTTAGGTACTACTCATGCACTCATCTAATCACTCACTCCCTATCCTTGCTCTCAACCATTCACTCAGGCACTATGCATACACACCTGCATTCTCTCAGGTACTACCCATGCACTTATCCAGTCATCCGGGTACTTCCCATACACTCATCAAATCACTCAGGCACTACCCATGCACTCGTCCAATCATTCAGGCACTACCCATGCACTCATCTAATCACCCAGGTACTATCCTTGCACTCATCCTTTCACTCAGGCACTATGCATACACTCCCGCATTCTCTCACGTACTACCCATGTACTTATTCAATGACGCAGATACTACTATTGTACTCACCCAGTCCCCCAGGCACTACCCATGCATTCATCCAATCATTCAAGCACAATCCTTGCACTAAACCATTCACTCAGGCACTATGCATGGTCTCATTCTATCACCGAGGCACTGCCCATGCACTCATCCATTCTCTCAGGCAATACCCATGCACTCATGCAGTCACCCAGTCACTACCCATGCACTCATCCAATCACTAAACCACTACCCATGCACTCATCTAATTGCTCAGGCACTACCCATTAACTCATGCATTCTCTCAGACACTACGTATGCACTCATCCAATCACCCAAGCTCTACTATTTTACTCAACCATTCACCCAGGCACTACACATGCACTCATCCAATCATCAAGGCACTAGCCTTGCACTCATCCATCTACACAGGCACTACCCATGCATTCATCCAATCACCCAGACACTACCCATGCACTCATCCAATGAGCCAGGCACTAACCTTGAACTAATCCATTCACTCAGGCACTACCCATGCACTCATTCAATCACCCAGGCACTACCTTTGCACTCATGCATTCACTGAGGAACTACCCATGCAGTCATCCAATCAACCAGGCACTATGCATGCACTCATGCAATCATACACGCACAAGTTGTGCAGTCATCCAATCACCCAGGCACTACCCTTGCACTCATCCATTCACTCAGGCACTACCCATGCATTTATCCGATCACCCAGGCAGTACCCATGCACTCATCCAATGAGCCAGGCACTACCCTTGTACTCATCCATTCGCTCAGGCACTACCCATGCACTCATTCAATTACCCAGGCACTACCCTTGCACTCATCCAATCACTAAACCACTACCCATGCACTCATCTAATTACTCAGGCACTACCCATTAACTCATGCATTCTCTCAGACACTACGTATGCACTCATCCAATCACCCAAGCTCTACTCTTTTACTCAACCATTCACCCAGGCACTACACATGCACTCATCCAATCATCAAGGCACTAGCCTTGCACTCATCCATCTACACAGGCACTACCCATGCATTCATCCAATCACCCAGACACTACCCATGCACTCATCCAATGAGCCAGGCACTAACCTTGCACTAATCCATTCACTCAGGCACTACCCATGCACTCATTCAATCACCCAGGCACTACCTTTGCACTGATGCATTCACTGAGGCACTACCCATGCAGTCATCCAATCAACCAGGCACTATGCATGCACTCATGCAATCATACACGCACAAGTTGTGCAGTCATCCAATCACCCAGGCACTACCCTTGCACTCATCCATTCACTCAGGCACTACCCATGCATTTATCCGATCACCCAGGCAGTACCCATGCACTCATCCAATGAGCCAGGCACTACCCTTGTACTCATCCATTCGCTCAGGCGCTACCCATGCACTCATTCAATTACCCAGGCACTACCCTTGCACTCATCCAATCACCCAGGCATTACCGATGCACTCATCCAGTCACTCATTCAGTATCCTAGCACTCATGCATTCACTCAGGTACTACCCATGCACTCATCCAATCACTCAGACACTACTCTTGCACTCAATCATTCACTTATGTACTACCCATGCACTCATCCAATCACTCACGCACTATCCTTGCACTCAACCATTCACTTAGGCACTATGCATACATTCCTGCAGTCTCTCAGGTACTACCCACGCACTTATGCAGTCACCCAGGCACTTCTCATGCACTCTTCCAATCACTCAGGCACTACCCATGCACTCAACCAATCATTCCCCTGTATCATGGCAAGGTAGCATCTTGCAGCCCATTTTTATATTTTAAAAAAGCTATTTACTGCATATATATATAAATGTATATAAAAACATTAAAATATATTAGAAAATTCTTTTTTGTATATGTGTATATATATATTCACTAAAAAAACAGGTTTCAGGGGCGTTATAGTTAGGAATTAGCATTTAAAAAACCTTAGATATTCACTGAAAAAACCACAGGTTTCAGGGACGTTATAGTTTGAAATTAGCATTTAAAGAACTTTAGATATTCACTGAAAAAACCACAGGTTACAGGAACGTTATAGTTAGGCTGACATTTCACTCGTGCAAAACCAGAGAAATTCAGCTGTTATAGTTAGCTGAGCTAACTATAACTCGCGCCCCCGCAATGCACTGCTGATGATGTCACATATTACATCACTCATGACATGATCAGTGACATCACTGATGACATATCAAATGACATCGCTGATGACATCATCCAGTGACTGAGTCTTTCTAAAAAGTTTAAGACTGTTATATATATACTCCAAGGTGTATTCGAAGAATGATTGGGTGTATAAGTGTCTGTATGGATGATTTAGTGGGTGCATGACTGACTGTATACGTGAGTGATTAAACATGTCTTAGTGCATGTATGGGTGAGTGACTAATCTGTGTGAATGTGTGTATCAGTCAGTGGTGTGTAAGTGGCTGCATGGGTTGGTGAGTAGGTACATGAGTGTCTATATGGGTTATTGATTAGTTCTCTGAGTACCTGTACTTTACCAGAATTGTGATGTACAATTGTTCAATTTTGTGATGTGGGGCATCCTACACAACAGTTCCTTATACCACTGTGATACCAGCCTTGTAGAAAATTGCAAGTGAATTTGCACGTGTTCCTTTAAATTCTGGTTTTAATGGTGATGGGTGGCACGATCTGGTCCCTATTGAAAGATACTCTGTACAGCACACTCTATGTCTCCGACGAAGGCCGTTGGCCGAAACGCGTTGGTCTGTTTTCCCATGATTGCACTCGCACTTTGCTGAAATTTGGAAAATACTTTAAAAAGAATAAAATCGTTTGCCAAAGCAAATACGGATCCTGCTGTCTTTCTGACCGGCTAGGTGCTGTCTTCCAGTGCCCTCGACGAACAGTGTGTGATGAAAAGGAGGGTGAGCATGGGATATCAGTATCCAGTAAAACGTCGTGTCAGACTACGAAGGACGAGCACCCGGATGTGAGCAGCTTCCTGTGTCCTCCGACAACTTTGTGATGAGTTCCTGAAACGGAAGCTGTCTCCAGTCCCCGCACCGCAGAAACGACGGACGTTAGGAGCCAGCCTGTGATGCTAAGCATGGTAGGGAGTTCCGCCGGGTGATTCTCTGGAGGGGGGGCACCTGTGTGGGTTATCGCCATACCCTTGTCCCCGGAGCAAACTGCGACGACGTGTGGATCATGGTGAGCAGCGTCTTCTCACACCATAGTGTGGTTTCGGTGAGACTGTAGTCCGGTTCCCGAGTGACGCGGACCAAGAGCGACAAGCGTGATCATTGTACATGTAGTGCCCCAGTCACCGAAAGGTTACGAACAGCGAAGAAAGCATTTGTTGGATCCCGAATATTTGGAACGAGAAAGGAGAAAAATCTCAAACCAACTAAAGTGCATCTTGGGAATTTGTACAGTACGAAGGAACTCGATTTGAAAAACAAGGACTTTGAATGTTGACACAGTGGGAACATGGAACACTTTAACAAATGCAATCAATTGCCCAATACCCAACAGGAGGATTAATGGGTATACTATATGAGTGAATCAAATTCTCAGTTGTCATTGAATAATTGAAGGATAAAGGCGAGATCATTAGTCATAAGCTGTAACACAGGAGGGTCAATGGACATACTATTTGTGTGCACCAAATACTCAGTTCCAAATAAAAAATAAAAGGACAAAAGTGTAATCATTTGCCGGAAGTTGGAACACATAACGCCTCAATACTGACGCCTAAAAAATCTAGGGGCAGCCGTATGCTGGAACACATAACGCCTGAATACAGAACGCCGAAAGAATCTAGGGACGACCTGTTGCTGGTTAAACTGGTAAAATCCCAAAAGGGGCGACCTAAATCAAACTAGGAAATGAAAGGAGAGAATGTTCAGGAAACAGAATAGGGCAACCACAATATAACGACGAGTAGCTCAAGGACACAAGAGAAGGGGTAAAGAAAAAAAACAGCTCTTTATTGACAAAAATTTTACAGGAACACATCTGAGTACATGGACTGTTTTTGAAGGGAAAGAATTAACCTCTCCCATGCCAAGTAGCATCAACTTCTCCTACATAAAACGGAGGACAGGTGGAGCAAACGAGAACAGTTGCTGAAAGAAATGTTTGATGATGAAGGCGAACTTATCACCACACAGGTTGACACACTCCCCACCGGTTCGAACACCACAAACACACCTAAACAACTAATGAAGGAACTGCGAGAACTGTAGAGATTAAAAAGTGGTGGGAAAGCGTGACCCTGAAAAAATATTTAGACTGCAAATGCATTCCAAAGGGTTTGAGGATCTACGTTCTTCCCACCTTAAGCGACCTGGACCCGGACCTCTTATCTCAATGGCAGACTGATACAACAGAATGCTCCATGAAGCTCATCAATACGCTCATAATACATGCTGAGAGAAGGTTGGCGCAAGCAATGGAGAAGACCAATAGTTTGGAAAAATCCTTGGAAAAATTTGAGGACTCACCTGAAGTTACCAAACTATTCAACAAACTTGAAAAGAGGCTGGATAAATATGAAAAAGAAATACAAAACAAAAAATAAGGACATTTCAGCGTGATAAGATTGACTATGCTACAGGGCGAGTTTATACTTTTGCCCGCAGATATGTTGCCAATTACAACAAGTAATCGATGGATCGGGTCCAGGTACAAGAACAGCCCAGAATGTCAAGTGCAGAAAGCTTGGAAATCAGCTTGGGGGACGAGGGATGGATTTTTCTGGGGAAATGCATCTCCTTCAGATGCCTACACGGGGAAGAGGCAGAGGTGTACAACAAAAGAAAGAACTCCAACAACTGAGAGGAGAACATCAACAAATAGAAGAAGACAGAGCTGCAAGAGGCAAAGGCAAAAAAAGCAAAGACACAAAATAACTCAAAGAATTAATGTTGACCCTAGTAAAAAGGATGGCCTAGTCATCAACTTGTCATCCAAGACCTTAAACTCAAAACATCTCAACGTACTAAATAATGGACTGACATCTTGTCCCGCATCTGGCATGGACCTTGCAACAATTAGGGTTGATTTATATCAATTCTGCCGTAAATTAAAACTGAAAAAACACTTCATCAATCAACCACCAAGGAGAGTTGAACAAGAGGCTACGGACATTCTGACACCCCTAACCATGAGTGACTTCACCCCCCTGAGAGCCCTTTATCAGCTAGAAAGAGAAAATACAGAATATCATGCTACCTCTACCACAACAGAAATCTCCGACGCACAACTATGTGAACGGATGTCTATTGGCACTTACTTATCAATCAGCAGTAACTGCAGGACACGTTCCAGGTTCTGCCCCCAACTACCACTGGGAAACAGAGTGGACATCTTTCAGGAACTAGTTACTGAGGAACTACGTTCCGTATACATCAAAGACAGGAAAGACAAGCAACACAGGGGACAAAATATGACTAAGGATGACTGGGCACTAAAAGATCTACAAAAGGAAAATAATATTATAATCAAGCCCTCTGATAAAGGAGGGAACATCGTGATTATGGACTGTCAGAAATATTACCTAGAGATAAAAAGGCAATTGAATGATGTGAACAACTATGAAAGACTAAAAGAAGACCGAAGACCACGCATCATGAGAAGTTATCACAACATGCTCGTGAATTGGCAAATGCAAGGTTTGCTGGATGATGATGAATTCAAATATCTCTTAACAACAAGACCCATCATTCCAACACTATACGTCTTACCCAAAGTGCACAAAAGTTTGGATAACCCACCAGGACGCCCAATCGTCAGCTCATGCGGCTCCCTTTTGAAAAACACATCAAGATTCATTGATATTTTTCTTTTTACATACGTAGGGAATCTACCCTCATATATTCATGACACTATGGACTTTCTGAAACGCATTGAAGACACAACATGGAAGGAGGATTACGTTAGGGGGGGTGGTCCTCTGGGCCGGGGGGTCATGTCATGGTCATGAGTGGCGGCTCTAGGGTCTCACCTGTGACATATCACTGCCATGGCCTGTATGACAAATTCCATACCCCAATTGCTGTGGGCAAGTATTGGTGGCATTGCCATTTAGCGGCATGAACATGAAGCAACTTGTTTATAGGACTTTCTGTGTTATGGGAACTATGGGGGTTCTGTGCTATGCAAGACTTTATGTGCTAATCCCATTCTGAGTGACTACAAAACTATATGGTGTCTGTTCTTGTGTGCACATGCAGCAGTGTAAATACAGGAGCACAGGTGTTTTTGTTCTTGCTTGCACGCCTCATCACACAAGGGACTACGTATTGTAATTTCTGAGCGCGGTGGCCATGTTGGGTGTGACTCAAGTATAAAACGAGCCTCACCCTTGACTGTGCGCTTGCTATTCCTCTGTCTGTCATCGGAAGCGGTCCTAACTGTGCTCCGGCTTCTGCATCAAGCTGGGCGTGTCCTCTTCTTCTTCAGTGATGGCAGCTACGAGTGGCAATTTCCTCTGGACACCACTAAATACAGATCTTAGATCAGCGACTGTTGCTGCACTGTAAAGACTCTTGTTGACAGGTTTGAGATTGGACCGATCTTGAGGGGTAAGAGCGCATCACGGACAACTCATAACATGCCAGACGGTGTGATTTATGGAACGTTTGCACGATCGATGCGAGGCAGGTCCCACACCTTTATTAAGACTTTTTTCTATCTGTGGGGAAAGAGTCATGACTTTGAGCAGTCTTGAAAATCCTGTTGAACTAAACCTACTATAATCACTGTCTTTCAGAACACAAACTCAGCTCAAGACTTCAAAAGAGCATGGTCTGGTATGTGTTGCATTAAAACTAAACATTCATTTGTGGTTTCAAGTGTTCAATAGTACCACTTTGACTCATTATTGCATTATTGTCTTTATATTACTATATCATAGGTAGTATACTCCTGGCACTTCTGCAAGATAAAGCGGCGTTGTTCCCACTCTGTACTGTTATTGAACGTAATGTCTCTGCTCTTTTTAGTCAAGTGACACACGCTACAGTGGCCGCATGGGTGGTGACCCCTGATTGACAGGAGCAAGGTAGTTGTTAACTCTGGGTGGTTCAAAATCAGGGGTCACCACCCATGCGGCCACTGTAGCGTGTGTCACTTGACTAAAAAGAGCAGAGACATTACGTTCAATAACAGTACAGAGTGGGAACAACGCTGCTTCACAAATTGCAACGGTAGGAATGTAATATACATGATTACCTGCCCATGCAAAATGCACTACATCGGGATGACAACACGCCCAGTAAAAACACACATTTGCGAGCACAAGAGCAACATCAAATGCAAAAAAACAACCACCAAAATGTCATCACATTATTTGGAGGTAAATCACACCACACATGACATACATTGGACAGTCATAGAGCAGGTGGACAACGAGGTGACACTATTTGAGAAAGAACAACGCTGGGTGTTTCCCATATGGGAACACATGTCACAGGACTTAGTGACGACATCCCATGGGGACAGCTCAGATAACAAAATGTCCTCTTCCCCTATAGAGTGAACGGCCATCTGACACTGGTGACAGCGCAATATCTGACTAATGGTTTTTTGTACAGTAATATGGGTATGCAATATCACCACCTAAGGCAGCTATCTGGCGGTGAAACCAATAAATCCAATGTCTGGGTCCTGGCAACCACATAAGCAAGTACACGCTGTGCCCAGTATCCCAATGAGCACAACATGAAGATGCCACGTATGAGAAGGTCCAACTAATGAGCGGCCCTCTGACACTATGAACGAGCGTTTAGTTAGTCTCTCTGGGTACGTATAGCAATATGGGCATGATACGCATGGCACATGTCGCTAGCAAGGGGTAGCATCGTACTTCTCCCGGAGGAGAAGTAAACACTGAACTAGATCCCATGAGTAATAATAAGAATGGGCACGTACTGCAGAATTTGTTCAAAAGCGTCCGCTACTAATGGTATACTCGCGCAGAAACGGAAGTGACCGCGATCTAGGAATAGGAAGTTCCATTATGGGCGGCCATTTTGACAAGGTTAGCGCTTCATCTTCTGTGTGAGACCACAATCCGTAGCGGTCCCACATTAACACGGAAGCAACCAGTCCAACGTGGAGTAGGTTCCACGACGAGTGGCCATTTTGGGGTGATTTAACGGTGCAGCCTTCTTACAACAAACGCGCACGAAACGCGGAAAGAAGGTAATACTTAAACCAGCTCCGGACACTCATTCCCTGTTCATCGGAGCCACGGAGAAGTATTGACTAGGGTGAGAGAGCAGCTTTGACGAAGTGAGTACGGCATAGCCGATCCCCCTAGACAACGAGTGCTTTTATTGACGACATCGTTTTTTAACAACTATCCTGATTTCTGATGCACTTTATCTCCTACAGTGTGTGACTACAAGCGCTCCTCCCCTCCCGTGATAATAGCTCATGGGGCTATAGTGTGGTAATAATAGTGTATGTTAACAATTCTTTTCTATATTACTCTTTCAAACACCTTATCTTGTAGAGACATCGCGATGTATTTCACCCGCATATATTAACAACATCGAAGAGTTCACAAGATTCTAAGATATGGATCTGAAAACCAGCCAAACAAATGAATATAGAGTGTGTGTTTTATGTTTTATGTTGTTGTGTCTAGTATTGTATTGTATGTCACTTTCAAGTGCAGCACGGCACCCACTTAATTTATAAGCGGTCGTGCACTTAGTGAAAAATATATCACTGCTGAGACCTTCCACAAGTCTGGTGATGTGGTCCTGCAATTATTATATTGCTGCATTTAACCATGTTGTTTGTTTATCCTTCCAGATTCACTTAAGAGACTATACCAACTGGGTACAGTATTAAGTGCATGTTATGAATGTGCACTGTATTCTGCAAGATTGATTAGGCAGGCCACATTGTTGTTTTCTGTTTAGAGTGGTGTAGGGATTCTCTTGGTCCTGATGAGAAGCCAGGGGGATGGCTTCGAAACATGTAGACTAAGGAGGTAGTAGCCCATTACAGCATACATCCTCCACTCCCCATTTTTAACAATACCAGCTAGAGGGAGTATTAAATATTAGTTTCCACACAGCCAGGTATTTTTTAATCCCACATTATTCACTCTGACCCCTCTACTTTCACATTACACATATTATCATTTCACTTCTAAGTGCTCCCACGTCTCCGTCGGTTGTAGCACGCCCCGTCCCACAGCGTGGCGGGAAGAACCCGATGATGAAGCATGCCACCAAGGGACCTTTTGGTGAGTGAGGGTTATTTTAACAAAAATGTTGTTTCCCTATACATCTTTAGGGGACCCACACTTCTTGACAGTGTTGAACTGACCTAGGATGGATACTACTATTCTGTTTACTGGGGTGGATTCTTTTTGGTTTTTCATGATACACAGAGGAGGGTGAATCCACCAATGTTTCAACCTCTCCACTCCCTCTCTTGTTTAAAAATACAGTTAAATATATATACCAAGGTGTATTGGTGAATCAGTGGGTTTATGAGTGCCTGGATGGATGATTTAGTGGGTGTGTGACTGACTGTATAAGTAAGTGATTATACGTGTCTTGGTAAATGTATGGGCGAGGGACTAATTTATGTGAATGTCTGTGTCAGTCTATCAGTTGGTGTGTAAGTAACTGCATAGGTTGGTGAGTAGGTACATGAGTGCCTATATGGGTATTGATTGGATGTCTGAGTACCTGTATGGGTGCATGAGTGTCTGTGTGGGTGGGTGACAGGGTGTGTGACTCCCTGCATGGGTGAGTGAGTGGGTGAATCACTGCCTGTATAAGTTTATGAGTGCATCTGAGAGGGGCTGTATGGGTGAGTGAGTACACGTATGGCACTGTCGGTGAGTGTATGGATATCTCAGTGGTATATGGGTGAGTAACTGCATATGTGAAAGGCAGTATATGTGAGTGTTGGAGTATATAACTGACTGTATGTGTAAGTGAGTGATTGTTAGCATAGCTGTATGGGTGAGTGTGTGCTTGTGTCAGTGACTGTATAGGTGAGTTAGTATGTGTTAGTGCCTGTATGAATAAGTGAGTTGGTGTGTGTATAATTGTATAGGTGAGTAAGTGGCAGTGTGATTGACTCTATGGGTGAGTGAGTAGGTGTGTGAGTAGTTCTATATTTGACTCATCAGTGTGTGAGCAACTGAATGGCTGAATGAGTGGATACATCAGTGGCTATATGAGTGAGTGAGTGGGTGTATGAGTGGCTGTATAGGTGACTGAGTAGAAGTGTGTGTAGACCTATGAATCAGTGAGTGGGTATGTAAGTACTGGTACAGGTGTGTCAATGGTTTTGAGAATGGTAGTGTGGAAGTTGGAGTGGGAGTATGAAAGGTTGAATGAGGGTGTGAGCGACTGCGTAAGAGATTCTGTGGATGATGTAATCAGTGATGTCATCAGTGATGTCATGTGAGATGCCAACAGTGAGGTCACTGACCATTTCATGAGTGATATAATATGTGAGGTCATAAGCAGTGCATTGCGGGGCGCACATTATAGTCAGCTCAGCTAACTATAACTGCTGAATTTCTCTGGTTTTGTACAAGTGAAATATCAGCCTAACTATAACATCCCTGTAACCTTTGTTTTTTTCAGTAAATATATATAAATATATACATATATATATATTTATATATATATGCATATATATATACATTTATATATTTTTTTTTCAGTGAATATCTAAGGTTATTTGAATCATATTTTCTAATTATAACAGCCTTGAAACCTTTGGTTTTTTTAGTGAATTTCATAAGGTTTTTTAAATGCTAATTCCTAACTATAACTTACCTGTAAGCTTTCATTTTTTCAGTGAATTTACAAGTTTTTTTATGTAGCAAAGGTCTTTGCAGAAGGGTGTGGAAAGGGGGCAGGGACACTGACCAGTTATCAGTAATCCTGCTGAGTAGGACTTATAGAAACTACCAGGAGTGCTTCTTGGTCCCTAAGGTCCTTTAGCATCCAAGACAACTTTATTCCCCAACCAGTAGTATGCCAGGAGACATTTTTGCAGAGTGGTGCAGAAAGGGTGTTTGGCCTCCAAAGACCTCTTAGCAAACTGACTGTGTGGAAATTACTGGAGGTAACAAGAGGGATACTTGACCCCCAAATACCCTCAATAGCCACGAAGACTTCATCCCCCAACTAGTCCTATGCCAGGAGGCGTATTTACAGAGTGATGAAGAAAGACCATCCTTGATAATTGCACAGGTAGTGCCTGTATGATTCTATGACTGCCATTGCCAAGGACAGACTGTGAATACCAGATGTTTTTAACAAAGTGTAAAACACATATATAGACATATTTTACATAAGGTTTCAGTGTAGCTATTTAGTAAGATACTAACTTAACTTTCCCCTTTGTATTCATTTGTCAGAATAACTACATCAAAAATGCATTTTCCTTTTTCAGGGCAACACCGGAGGTCGCAATGACATTAGTAGTCACAAAAACAAATGAGAAAGTGTAAAACAGGTATATAGACATATTTTACACAAAGTTTCAGTCTAGCTGTTTAGTAACATATTGGTTTAACTTTATTTTAACAACATATTTGTAAAAAAAACTACAGTTTCAAAAAATAACTTTCAACATCTGAACTCATGAACACAACATAACTTTCAAACAAACATCAAACTATACATTGTTACCCAACCCATGGGGAATCAAAAACTGCTGCAAAACTAGTGCAATCCACAATGTGTGACAGGACCCTCTGTAGAGGGATGAACAAAAAATATTTATATGGACGACGTCCATCTCATATTATCTTAAAACCTATCATAGAAAAAGTTTCCAAGTGGCGATCTACAAGAGGGAAGCTGGAGGACCATCTACATCAGTGGCAGTAGCAACAATACCTGGCCAGAAAGTCACTTTAGAGGTACAGACTACTACAACAGATATGGCTCCACAGTATTCAAGAATGTCCACGTATTGCATGGACTGTAGTGTTGTTATAACTGCCAATGAGCAGTGTGTTACAGTTATTCACAATGCTGCCAAAAATCATACATGTTATTTATTCCCCCTTTTATATCTTTGAACATGTCATAAGAGGAGTTTTTAGTGAGCAGCAAGAAGGCAATGCAAAGCTAAAGGATCCTCAACTTCAATAGCAGCACAACAACACCAAAGCAGGTAGTCCATTCAAAAGTCCAATCTCAACTTCAAGATTTCACAGTTATCCCCGATGGCATCATACTGGATGGATTGTGGAGTTGTAGTTAGTACTGGAGAACAGTCCATAACAGCTCTTCGCAATGCTCAAAAGATTAATAAATGTTCATGTTTTTTTTTTTTGCCCTTCATAGTTTTTCTACATTAGCAGACATTTTATTATCTTACAAAATGGGTATCTAATATCTATGAGGTCGATTCACAGAACTAATCTGAGATAAAATCCTAAACTTACTACTTTTGGTATTCACAGAAGGCATTTAGTAGTAGTAAAGTTAGGACTCCTAACTTTACTACTACTAAATGCCTTCTGTGAATACCAAAAGTAGTAAGTTTAGGATTTTATCTCAGATTAGTTCTGTGAATCGGCCCCACAGTGTTGTTCATTTTATTATCTTCAAATCTTTGTAACATATAATCTTGCCATATAGACAAGTCAAACCATCCCTCTAACAAATAAATACACAGGTAATGTTTGCCAGTTATCATGATTTACTCTTTCACTTTCCAAATATAAGTCAATAGTCTGTGTCTAAATCTTCTAGTAAGTGCATGAACAACATATACAAACATACCCTGGTTTTTTACAGAACACTGTGTTAAATTTTGTAATCTCTTATTTAAAACTATCAACTGTAATATATGTGTCTTGTTCTGCAACTCCACCTCTTAACAACTCCTCATTTTCCCTAGAATCCTCCTCAGGACCGAAGAAACCAAACTGAACATCACCACAAACCTTTTCTGCATGTGTCACACTACCATACAAAAGTTCTCTACTTATTTCTCCTAAACATAAAGCACGAGTTTTCACATATTACAGCCTCCTACCTAAAGTTCCTATTGTTGAGTGGTATAACTTATTTTGTGTTTTAGACTTTGCCTTGGAAAGATACGTAGGAATTTTCTTAATATATCAATGGGTTGCTGTCGAATACTGGAAACACTACTACAATTCAATTTGTATACAGTACCCTGACTACGCCTTCCTTGTACCTTTTCTGCAATAACTTCTTGTACATTTCTAGGTACCATCACCTCTTTTGCTATAGGACTACCATTATTAGTTTTATAACATTGTCCTCTTTAATCAATAGCATGAACTAATTTGTTATCCGGGAGATAGCTTTCTTCATTAAAGAAAGCTTCTGTAAAAGACGTATGTATCCATTGTCCACTAAAAGCTGTACAACAGTTACTTCTATTCACTAATCTTTTCTTCTGGTTTTGTCTTCTCATGCAAAACACTATTTTGTCAAGAGTCTTCATTCTAGTTAGAATCAAAATGAAAAGCTTCCTCTTCAAAACAAAGGCCTTATCAACTACTCTCTCAACTCGTTCTTTCTGTTTCACTGCATCCTCCGTCTTCTACACTTTTTAAAATTTAACACAAAATTTACAAGGCTGTAACTATGCAATCATTAAAACATTTGCGCAGAACCTATGCAGCTATCTAAACACCCGCTTACAACCCATGCAGTCATTGAAATAGTGATGCATATGCGTGCACTGATGAAACTCAGGCTCTACTCATGCACTCATGTAATTACGTAGAGAGTACCATTGTAGTAAACCTATCACTCTTATTGTCTAAATGCTACATATTCCTCAGTGAAAATTGTAAATACATGGGTTTGTGGTTAAATACATCAATACTCCCTGGATGATTGAATGAGTGCATAGGTAGTGCCTAGGTGATTCCCTGAGGATACAAGTAGTGCCTACATGATTCCTTGACTATGTCATAACTCCATGGGTCATTCCGTTTCTGCATATTAACTGCCAGCGTGTTTGCATGAGTATACCACTAGTATCTGGGTGTTTGGATGAGTGTATGAGTAGAGCCTAAATGATTCAACAAGTGCATGACTAATGCTTCAATAATTCAATACATGCATAGATACTGGTAGGATGATTAAATGAGTGCAACTCTAGTGCTGGATGATTGCAGTAGTGCATACATAGTATATAGGTGATTTATGCAGTGCATGGATAGTGCATACATGATTGTTTAAGCCCATGCATAGCACTTAGCCTATTGGATGAGTGGATGAATGGTGTTTCAGCGATTGGATGCAGCCCATGTCTTTTTTGGTTGAATGAACTAGTGTCTGGATGCTTACATAACTGCAGGGTAGTGCCCGCAGAATTGAATAAGTGCATCAGTAGTGCCTACGTAATTAGATGAGAGCATGACGAGTGTCTGAGTGACTGCATAATTCCATTGTTAAAGTTTGAGAGATTGGATGAAAGTAAGTATACTGCTGGGGTGATTGTATTAGTGCAAGTCTATTGGCTCAGTAATTAAATGACCGCATAAGTACTGGATGGGCGATAGGTTTACTACAATGGTACTCGCTACATAATTACATGAGTGCATGAGCAGGATTAGGTGGCTAAAGTATGTGGAGTCGGAATTAACTGCAATTGGTCTAAGTCCATCTACCTGCAAGTCCCTAACAAAGCGGAAATTGGCTGAGATATTTATTTTGAGGGCCCAATATTTAAGAAGGGAAAAAAACTTCCACACCCAGACAGCTCGTTTGTATGATCTAACTCCAGCGCTGAAGGAGGGAAGTTATTTTTACCTGGCTGATGTCACATTGCCACACCACAAATATATTTTATTAAGATTTCGTCTAAATTTGATTCCACTGATGGTAGGATATCCAGGGAAGAAATACAAACATTCTGATCTTTCCGTGTCCCCGTGCGACAATTTATCCCCACAAAATGATCTTCATGTTTTATTCTTTTGTGGTTTTTACCGTCAGGAAAGACAGAATTTTATTGTACCGATTTGTAAGCGTTACAGTTTTAAATTTTGTCGTGTAGGATTGTTTTTCCTCAAATCCTTGCAGAATTCTTTTGTGTGTTTTTTGCTAGCATCATTTTTATGGGCACGTTTGAAAAAGAGGAAGCAGGTTGGCCCATAAGACGAATTAGGACTGTCTTTTACACATTTTTTTGTATCCAGCTTATATATATAGATGAATTGGATTTTATGATCAATTGGTTAGTAGCACTTTTTTAATTATCAGGATTTATGCTAACTTTTATCTATGTCTTTTTTTAAATTGTGATTGTAAATACTTTTATGATCTTATGTGTAAGATCGAATAAAGGATTTGAATTGAATTGAATTGAGTGCATGAGTAGACCCTGTGTATTTCATCAGTGCATGCGTATGCCTCAGTATTTCAATGCCTGCATGGGTTGTAAGTGGGTGTTTAGATGCCTCCATAGGTTCTGCTCAAATATTATAATGATTGCATAGTTACAGCCTTGTGAATTGCATAAGCCAATGGATAGTACCTAGGTGATTAGATGAATTTATACGTAGTGCATGCATACTTCAATAACTACAGCATTTCTGCCTGCCTGATTGCAAGAGTACATGTATAGTTTCTGGATAATTGAATAATTCCATGGATAGTGAATCACTGAATTGATGACTGCCTGAGTAGTGGCTGGGTGATTCCATGAGTGCCTCAATACTGCCTGAGTAACTGAGAAAGTACCTTCATTCCTGTTAGATACATAACAATTGTCACTATATCTCTGAATCATTGGTTATCTTCTTTTGTCAAAATCAAACTACTTGTTTTACTGTGTACATGCTTTTCTTCTGAGCTATGTGTGAGTGAAATCTGGGTACCAAACTTGATATATAATTGCATACATGGCCTTCTAGACATACATTGCTTTGCTACTGAGCGTGCACATGCATCAGTAAGTTTCTAAAACAGAAATCAACATTTTGAAATGTTTCAAAGCACAAAACCTTTTGTGAATGGCATACCTACATTATTTCTCAAATACTTCTTCTGCTTCTAAAACATATATTCAGCAGATCTCAAACAAAAGTTACACTCGAAATGAAGCTAGCACAAGAACTCTCAAGCAATCTGCACTATCAATCCTTCTCAATTTTAAACAAAGCATGTTTAAAGAAATACACAACCCTCACCAAATACATGAAATTTTCATCAGCCTTACTGAACATAGATCACCATGTAAACATATATGCGATTTCTTAATAAATCTACACCTTCAAGCCATCTTCCCCAAAATATATACCTCTCTGCATCTTTAAGTAAACTCAAAGTGGTCATATAAGTTAAAAACCACTTTGACAAACACTTCCCAATATATACCTAACAAGTATTACTTCTTTCTAATTCATATACACGCAGACAACATGTTTTCATCTTTTATTTCTCACTAAACTATTCCTGTTTAATAATGTTACTAAAAGTACTACAACTCCCAGAATGCAAATGATAGATGTATCTATTCTGCACATGATGTTTAAACATTTACAACATTCTTAGTTCCTCATTGCAACTTTCCACAAAACAATACTATTATTTTTCAATAAAATACACAATGTAATAAACAGGCACTAACTCATTTTTCTCTTACTTCCCAAAACATTCACCACTAACCTCTTAAACACATACCCTCTAATAGATACAGTTCAACTCATATATTTTTTCTCATCACTGTGATACTCCTTTTAATCAAACTCCCATATACATCTTCATTTCTAATGTACATTTTTTTAAATAATTGCAAAGTTATATACATACCACTGAATTCAGTTTGTAGATTCTATTGTTGTTTTAGCTCCTTCTGCAGAGTTTGGACACTGTTAAGATTTGTAAAAACTAAGCACAAGAACGGTACACCACTCTAATATGGCAACCTCTTCAACTTTCCACTGTATCATCATGAGAAAGGTAGCAAGTGAAATCATGTCTTTCATTTTAGATTACTGCATCTCCACTTGTGAATGGTTAGCATCTGTTAACCCTTTCCCTCTCTTTCAAAACGAGGTTCCTGTTGGCACGTTTTTGCGATGTTTTCACGATCATCGTGGAATAATTGTGAGAGAAAACGGGAGTTCAAACCGATATTTAGCTTCATTTTTCTGAAATTTAAATACTACACAACAGTTTATTACATAGTCCTGAGTTTGAAATTAAAACTTGCCATTACTTACATTGTGTCATCAATCCTCAACATTTCAAAAAAAAATTCTGTCTCTTCAACACCCTTCCCCAATACAGTCTTAGCTCAGTGTAGCAAGCGACCCAGTGGAACCAGTAGGTAAAAAGTTCACAGCACATTCTAGAAGGAACATGCTACTTCCAAATGAGATACAGCAGGTATGGTTTACTCCACAGATTCAAAAGAATATCCATGTCTGTATTGCATTTCTTTTTTTAAACAACAGCCAATAATAAGACTTCTTCCTAAGGCATCCAACACGCTACCTACTTTTATTCACTTTCATGCTGACAGCATCCAATGAAATATATCTTTTATTTTTAAAATAAGAAAACCTCTATTTTAACTGCTCTTCCTTTGCAAAACTACCTCATTCAGTTCCAGCCTTCTGACTACTATTGCTCCTTCACTTCAAAATGCTTAGAGCAGGTGTCTCCACAGTCAATCGTGAGCTACCAGTAGCTCGCAGACACCTTCAGAGTAGCTCCCAGCCTTGTGTGCATTTTTAAACTAGCACAGGATCACATTTTCCTTTTAAAGCTAAGGGAAGGCTGGGTTAATTTTACTTTATTATCACCACGCTGCAGATAGCAGGGCCTGATAATGGACAGTTTCCAGTCAGATTTAAGACTCAGGCTGGGGCACAGAGGTGAATAACTGAAGCACTGAAGTATTTAACTGTAAAATAAAAGTCCTTGTTGACTCAAAATTGGAGCGTGAGAACAAAATGATGTTTCTGAATGCTTTCAAATGGGAGAAAATTTAAATGAAAAGTTATCTTAATGATTAACTCTTCATTTGAATTTTCTCCCATTTCAAAGTGTCACATTTACAAGCAGCAGGCCTTTTGCACCCAGTGGACACTTTGCCATATTTATATCTGAAAAATAGTAATTTTTTTCAAATGGGAGAAATTTAAAGTGAAGAAAACGTTTTCTATGATACATTAAGTATTAATGTATTTCTCCACTTTCAAGTAAACCAAATAAATCTTAATGTTTTATGAAGCATGTTTATTCACTTAAAATTCCTCCCATTTAAACAAATGTATTTTTCTATTATAAATATGGCACCATGTCTACAGGACACTAGGAGCAAGATGCTTGGTGTTAATAAATGTCACACTTGGAAATGGGAGAAAATTTAAATGATGAGTTTGATGGAATCCATAGAAACAAAGTTAACTCTTAAGTTTAATTTTCTCAATACAGTGCCATATGTAGAAGTGAAAAATAGAACCAATGTTTTAAGTTAGTGAAATTTAAAGTGCAGAAAATTTTTTCATATTCTGGATATTTTTGCTGAACATTTTTTTGCTCTTTAAATTTCTCCCATTTGTGTTATACATGTAACTGTGCCACATATGGCGAAAGGTATGTCCTGTGGTACAAGTACATATGACACAGTCTCTAAGTCACCCATACACTTATATCCCATTCATACGCATACATGCTCATACATCCCCAAAGACCACACTCACTGACACACATGACAGCCCTATCATAGTGCCCCTAGTCAAAGTATTTTGTTCAACCCATAACATCTGGCTCTATGGACATAAGCCTTAAAGCCAATGAAGCTTGGCGTGGGGGCTTCTAGTAACCAAGCATGAATTGCTTAGCCTTCAGTAGCTCGTGATGATTTTCACTGATCAGAAGTAGCTCTCACTACAGAAAAGGTTGGAGACCCCTGGCTTAGTGCATGGTCAGTTATATCTATTGGACTAAAGAGGCTGCAAAAAAGAGAGGCATTGACAGGGACTTTGGTTTGCCAACTGTGCAGATTACTTGGTTTGGCGAGAGGGGTTAAAGTTTTATCAGTTGCTGGCTTTGGTTAAATCCATTGTGGATTCCCAAGCTCCTCACCTCATGATTGTGCACTATGGTGGCAATGCCCTAGGCACATTGACTGGGGTAGGGCTGGAAATCCAAATGAAAGAAACCTTTGCAGAACTGATGTCGCTTTTTCCTCACACTGCCTTGGTGTACTTTAATATATGCCAAAGACAGAAATGGAAGTGGTCAAATCAAGTCTGTCCACAGTTGGACAAAGCAAAAAAACATGTTAATAAAACTATTTCTGCATTCCTCAGAGACCATCGCATGGGCTGTATCTATAACAACAACCTGTGTTTTGACATGCATGGAATTTATAGAAATGATAGAGTGCACTTTACAGATGAAGGCAACAGGGTGTTTCTAAGTAACCTGAAACTCTGCATCCGGTCTTATGTGTAGCAGCCATATACATACAACCAACACAACGGCTCTTGTCAGAGCCACCCTAGTACCCAAAATATTGTGGTGTTTTTCTAAAAGTTTTTTTTCTCTTTACTTTTTGGGGATCTTCGTGACGACGTCGCGATCCCCACAGACACGTCACAAAAATGGAAAACAAATGCAGACATTCAATGGCCACCAACACATCCAAAAATAATATCTAAAAAAATCCATTCTGAACATTGCCCTATACACATTACTATACACATACTTTTTTCAAAGCATGTTTAAACACATATTTGTGTACTAAGTTTCTTTAAAAAACATCTTTCAGACCTATTTTCCATTTTTGCGGTTATTCAGGAAGTCGCGATGACGTCGTTAACTGCGATCCTGGATCCTAACTATAACTACCTACTGGCGACCGCCAGTAGGTAATATATAGTTAGGACCTAGTTTCTATAGGAAAAGCATTTTTTTACTTGCTTATAACTTTGGCGTCATTTGACCAATCTTCATGAAATTTTCCCAAAAAAGTGTCAAAGTAGGTTCTATGTGTCATGGAAAGCTTGGTGGTGATCAGTGCAGTGAGCACTGAGATATAGGGGCGGGAAAACAGGGTGTGTTTGTAATGTTAATTCCCATAGGAACGTGTTGTCAAACCTACAGCCCGAACCGCTAGACGGAATTACACCAAATTTAGCACAAAGGTAGATGTTGTTATGCAGATTGTGCTTTTTGTTATTTGATGGAAATCTGTCTAGTAGTTTTTGAGAAATGTAAGCCAAAAAATATAGATATATCTCTGGCCGCGAATATTTTGTGGCGGTTTCGCGATGAATCGCGAATACACGCGCCAACGGGAAAGCTCTGATTGGCTGGACGCAACCTGAATAGAATGTTGCGGCTGCCATTTTATCATCCATGAATGGTCCCCGGAGCTGAAAATTTGTGTGAAAGCTAACATAAGGGGTCAGGGTGGAGATACTCTGACCCCCTGTTTGAGAAATGGGTGTGTAAATGGCACAAGTTATGTGTCCAAAATTGATGTATTTCATCGCACGCGATATTTGCAATGAACAGCGATCACCAGCGTGGCCCCCCATGTACCATCGCGGGGATGTTACGACTATCAACATCGTCGCGAATATTGAGAAAAATATTTAAAATATATATATTTGTACACACTCACCAGTCACTGTCACAGACTCATGTACACACTCACAAACTCACTCAGACACTTATGCACTGATTCACATATCCACTTGCACACTTATACATCCAGTCACATACCTACCTAGATACTGATGCACTCACTCATATACCCATTCAGGTACTTATGCACCCACTTACAGACTTACTCGGAGAGTGACGCACCCAAGTACAGACCAACTCAGAGACTCACACACCCACTTACAGACCCACTCACACACTCATGTATGTTCTCACAGACGCATTGAGATACTCATACACCCACTCACAGATCTACTGAGACACTCATACACCCACTCACACACCTATACAGTCACTCCTACGCTCAGTCACACGCCGTCTCAGATACTTATGAACTCAGTCAGTCACTCATATACTCAGAAACTCACATACCCACTCAGAAGCTCACTCAGGTATACACACACCCACTCACCCAGTCAAGGATCATTCATCCACTCACAGACCCACCCAGACACTTGCCCTCCCAGGCACAGACCCACTCAGATACTCATGCATGCACCCATTCACTCACCCACTCAGAGACTTATGCTCTAGCTCACAGAGAGACACTTCTATATCCACTCACAGACCCACTCAGACACTCACACACCCATATATACTGTCTTTGCCTGTGGTTGTTACAGTTTAAAATTGTAGTTTTAACATGCCCGTGATTGCATAATTTATCACCTGTTTTTGTGTTTAAACTTGTGGTTTTTTCTGCCCGTGACTGCTTCCATTTAACCTGTTGAATTGTGGGATTTGCAGTCCAAACTCTGTAGTTTTCCCTCTCATTCCCCGTGACTATCAGTTTTTCCCTCCAAATTTCTCCTTTGCTCTGTGCTAGGGCCTGTATGTTAAGCAGTGCACCCCCAGCCACCATTTTGTGTTAACAAGTCAGTGAAACCAGCCCCCCTTCCCCTCACCCCCAGCAACAGGGATATTCTACATCAGAGGGTGCTCTGAGACAGCAGTAAACTGCTGTGAGCTGTTTCAACAGTGTTTAATAGGGACTGTGCATTTCGTTTTTTGGCTAGGAGAGTGAGTAAAGTTTTTATACAAACAGTATTGTTAGAGGACAGTTTGTTAGGCCCTTACCTGCAGAAGTCCAAAGTGTGGATTGAGCCTGTCTGTCTCCTAGGAGATCTCTAAATAGAGGAGCAGTTCCCCAGTCCCAGCCCCACCCCCAGGCCAGCAGACTTAGGACTGCTGATTGGTTCCCCAACTCCAAGCAAACCTGAGCCCTCCTCTCACACCTGCCCAGGCCCCTTAAGGCTTTGCTGGGTACACCCCAAATCATTCTCCTCCATTTTGTGAGTTGCAGCCAAGCAGAGTCCAGGAAGTGGTAAGGAGGCAGACTAGTGCTGTCTCTTTCCTAAAAAAGTTAAAAAGCGGTTTTCCCTACCCGTGATTGCATCATCTCTTCTTTTTCAAATTTCTTTAACTGTCTTTGCTCTGGTTGTTACAGTTAAAATTGTAGTTTTAACCTGCCCGTTACATAATTTATCACCTGTTTCTGTGTTTAAACTTGTGGTTTTTCCTGCCCGTGACTGCTTTCATTTAACCTGTTGAATTGTGGGATTTGCAGTCCAAACTCAGTAGTTTTCCCTCTCATTCCCCGTGACTATCAGTTTTCCCTCCAAATTTCACCTTTGCTCTGTGCTAGGACCTGTATGTTAAGCAGTGCACCCCCAGCCACCATTTTGTGTTAACAAGTCAGTGAAACCAGCCCCCCCATCGCCCCTTCCCCCCCAGTAAAATTAACAGATTATACAAGTCAGCTATCAAAAAAGCTAAGAAAACGTACTATTCAGACAGAATTCAAAATGCTAAATGTGCAAATAAAGAATTCTATAAAATACTCAATTAATTTCACAAACCAAATTGCCTAGAAGGAACTCATCCTGTTACTCAAGATTTCACAGACAAACTGGCAAATCATACACGGAAAAAGCAGACACATTGGACTCATACTTAAAACAGAAACAAAGCACCAACACTAACCCTTGTACAAAACAACAAGCCAAGAATACTTTAACCCAGCCTCTCCGTTCCTTCCAACACATCTCACACGATGAATTTATGGACCTGGTCAAAGCAAGCAGCCTGCCGGCAGCCCTTCTGACCCCTGTCCACCACAAACTTTCAAGACAATTCTTTTAACAACCTCTGCTGCCACTCCAGTAAGAAGAATCATCAACGATTCCTTAACTACCGGAATATTTCCACAAGAACTCAAAAAGTCACACATACGCCCTTTACTGAAGAAAACAAACTTGGACCCGCTGAACCCTGACAACTACAGACCCATTACAAATGGATCTTTCCTGGGCAAACTGATAGAAAGAGCAGCGTTCGCCCAGATGTCACAATTCATTGAAGAGAATGACATACTTTCAGAATTCCAAACAGGATTCCGTCCGGGAAGAGGCACTGAATCTGCCCTCCTTGCCATCTGGGATGACCTGAAGAATACAGTAGATCGCAACGGGGTTGCTGCGCTACTCCTCTTGGACCTGTCGGCTGCCTTTGACACGGTTGACCATGACACTCTGAAACAAAGACTCTATGAAGCCGGCATAGAGGGAACGGCTCTAGACTGGATCGCGTCCTACCTTAGAAACAGAACTAATGTCATCCATACCCCACCTTTCTCGTCCAAACCATACTCCACAAAAGCAGGGGTCCCTCAAGGCTCTATCATCTCGCCCATGCTTTTCAACATCTACATGAAGTCATTACCGGTACTGATCAATCAATTTTACCTCATGTGCTATAACTATGCAGATGACACGCAAATACTCCTTCAACTGGAATGCCCCAAAGACATTGAAAAATCGCCAATTTTCAGTTGTCTCAGAGCCGTGGATCAGTGGATGACTTGGAGCCATCTCAAATTGAATGTTTCCAAAATGGAAATACTCACGTGTGGCGATTGGAAACATTATGACCCCTGGCCTGATGAACTGGGATCACCGCCTAAAGTATCGAAGGAAGTAAGAAACCTCGGAATGACCAGGGACTCCAAGCTATCGATGAATGCCCACGTGGGCAAACTAGCAAGATCAAGCTTTATCATGATAAAAACGCTGCGAAGAATTTTCCCTCATTTGGGAGTTCCACACAAGGTCCAAGCTACCATCTCCCTTGTTCTGTCCAATCTCGATTACACCAATAGCCTCTACCACAGATCACCTTTAACAACCATGAAAAGACTACAACGGTTTCAGAACTCGGCTGCCAGACTACTCTTGCATATCAAACCGCGAGACCACATCTCACCTGCCTTGAAAGCCCTGCATTGGTTACCAGTTGCCAGAAGATCTATGTTCAAGCTACTTTGTATCACCCACAAAGCAATACATGGAATGGGATCGCTCTTCATCAGGAATAAAATCACCAAACACATCCAACAAAGGAACTCCGCTCTAAAGGGGCATCTCGCCTCAAAATCCCAAGATACAAGAAAAAAACCATGGGTGGCACATCCTTCTCTGTTCAAGCAGCCATACTATGGAACTCTTTACCCCCCAACATAAGATCCACCGACAACCACCTTATCTTCAGAAAACTACTCAAGAATTGGCTCTTCCCCACATAAGCACCATACGCAAACAGAGTTTTACAGCATATCCCTCTGTATATATGCATTTATTTTCACTATAGATATGTACCTATCTTTGTGTATTGCTTTGTATAAACATGTAGAATAATTATGTTGTTAAAAAAAAAGAAGGAAAAAATCATCTTTGGTCTACATGTACTTGCTTCCATTGTGCATCTATGTACCTTCCATGTACTTGGATCTGTGTGTCTGTTACTTTTCTCCTGAAAAAGCATATCCAATGCACTACCCTATTTCTCATCCTGTACCTCTATCAATATCTTTAATCTACATATACTTACCTCCTTTATGCATCTATATACTTTCAATGTACTTATGGATCTATATATTTATCACTTTCTTCTAATTTAGCATTTCCAATGCACTACCCTATTTCTCAGCCTATACTTCTCTCAATATATCTTCTAGCCCAACTTTCTGACTCATCTCAAACTTCTTTCTACTACTCTTTCCAATGCACTACCCTATCCCTCACCCTATACATCTATCAATATATCCTCTACATCCACTCTCTTATTTATCCCAAACCCCATACCACTACTATGATCCCCAAAATAACCCTTTCTAGACTCTCTCCTACTCTACCCCTCCTTGCATCATCTGACACCTCTTTTACTATACCGATCCCCCAAAACAAACCTTTCTAAACTCTTCCCTCTGACTCTTCCCCTACAAACCCCCTTTTTACTCATCCAAAAGCCTCCTCCTACTGCTATGACCTCAAAAAAAAATAAAAAAATCCTTCACACTTCTATCCCTCCACTATCCTTTTCAATCAAAATAACAGACTAACATGTTCACTTCTCGAATTCCATATTCCACTATACTAATTCACCACTAATCCTTTATGGGTTCCAGAGTAGCGTGCTATTCGCCAACAAAGATTTCAACACCCCATCAGGGTTACAAGCGCTATATAAATGCAAACCTTTTTCCCTTTTCTGCCCCTCCCCAAGCCTTCTCAATCCAAATAACTTACTAACATATCCACCACTCAAATTACTTTCATGTTTCACCATACTAATTCAACACTAATCCTTATGGGTCAAGTCAAGTCAAATAGCTTTATTTCGATATAAATATCATAAAAGCATCAAACACTGCATTAATACCAAAGAGATGTAGGCTAAAAATGATAAAAACACAATACAAATTTCCCCGACAATCGAATCATAGCTATTTTCTCCTAAAAACATTTCATTGTGGAATAAAATAATAAGCTAAAAGGATGGTTAAAACATAAAAACAGGAGTTTCATATCAATCATAAATATAACGCCTTGAGGCACCAGTAACTTAGCCATTCATACCACTGTGCATGCCTGGAGGAATTCTGGGTCCAAGTCAGGCTGTTGTTTGTATAGCCTTGTATCTAATCTTCCAGGCACAACCCAGGAATTTTGCGATTCCACAGACAAAGAGGGTTCTTGGATCAGATTTTAGTATGCGCAAAGCCACTTGGTTGTCCATGGTACCTAGTTGTTTACAGATGGGCACAAGCCACCTCGACCTTGCTATAGCATACCCCGGGCAAGCAAACATAAAATGTGCGACACTCTCTTTTAAAGACCCACAAGAAGGACATTCTTCAGTTGTTCGGTGTGGAGGGCACCATTTAGCGGTAAATGCACGGACTGGAAGTGTGCCAAACCTAAATTGCATGTATAGTGCCCTATCTCTAGGGACCTGAACTATGTCCAGGTAAGGTTCAAGGCCTCTAGAGTGTTTGAACTGGAGAAATTCTTCCGTGAGTCTACCCATATTAGGGTTGCTGAGGTCTCTAGCATCTACCCAGTCTCAGTAGATCCGTTTAAGTTCAGACTTGCACGGTGGGGTTTGGGCATCCCAAGATTCCTTGAGGCCAAGTGTTGTCATTAAGGCCCTAAGGTTCGAGATCCATTTAATGCCCTTATTTGCGTCCATACGCAGTACATCTGCGAAAGCTTCCGCATAATTAGAAAGTTCTGGGGTATTCCTGAGGCGGGCCCAATAAACCTTATGGGTTCCAGAGTAGCGTGCTACTCGCCAAAAAAGCACTTCAAAACCCCATCAGGGGTAGCAAGCGCTATATAAATACAAACCTCTTTCCCTCTTCTATCCCGCCACCTACCCTTTTCTATCCAAATAATTGAATAACATATCCACCACTCAAATTACTTCATATTTCACTATACTAATTTTCAACACTAATCCTTTATGGGTTCCAGAGTAGCGTGCTACTCATCAGAAAAACACTTCAACACCCATCAGGGGTAACAGGTGCTATATGAATGCAAACCTTTCTTCCCCTTCTATCCCTCCGCTATCCTTCTCATTCCAAATAACTGACAAATATCCACCACTCAAATTACTTTCATATTTCACCATACTAATTCACCAGTAATCGTTTATGGGTTTCCGGAGTAGCGTGCTACTCGCCCCCCAAAAAAAAGCGCTTCAACACCCCATCAGGGGTAACAAGCGATATATAAATACAAACCTTTTTTCCTCTTCTATCCTTCTGCTATCATTCCGAATCCAAATAACTGACTAACCTATCCACCACTTAAAATTACTTGCATGTTTCACTATACTAATTCAACACTAATCCTCTATGGGTCCCGGAGTAGAGTGCTACTCGCTGAAAAAGCTTTGACGCCTCGTCAGGGGTAGTAAGCGCTATATAAATGCAATTACAATACAATACAATACAATATAGTCACTCACACAGCCACTCATAGACCCACTCAGAGACTTCTGCACCCAGTTAATTGTACACTTAGAGACTCTTGTACCCACGCACAGTTGCACTCAGAGATCCAAGCACCCTCAGTCAGAACCACTCAGACATTCACGCTGGCAGTCATAGACCCACTGAGACAGTCATGCACTCACTCACAGATCAACTCAGACACTCATGCACCTACTCACTCATTCAGACACCTACTTAGACACTCATGTATCCACTCACAGCTCCAGTCAGATAGTCAAACACTTACTTACAAATATACAAAGGCGCTCATGCACCTCCTCACAGATTGAGTGAGAGACTTACACAACCAATCACAGACCCATTGTGACACTGGTGCACCCACTCATAGATTTACTGAGGCAGTCATGCATTTTGTACAGAAGTATTGATAGACTAATGCATCGTCTCACAGATCCTGTCAAATACTTAAACAGTGAATGAGACACTTAGTGATACAGTGATGCATGCAGTCATAGATTACACTGAAAAAGTTATACACTTTGGTATAGAGATATTAAGGGAGTTGTACATGTTATTATACAGTCGTTTAGATAGTTATGTGTTTAGTGTGTTGGTTATAATTAGGCTATCCTGTTTTAGGTTTAAACCTATAATAACGAATAAAACCCCACTCAATGGGAGATAGCCCTCACCAGTGTAAACATATAAACACTGAAAAAACACCTGCACAACAACAAACTAAATGCCATTCAAAGAAAAAAAAAGGAGAGTGAAAGAGTTATTTTTATTTTTTCCTGAAGTGGCCAATGCAATGTAACTTAACAAGGTAGCAGCATGAAAGATTGGTCTAACATTATCCTGCTTGAGTTTTGTTGTTTAGGGATGTCACTAAACTATTGTTTCTTCTTCCTTTTGCTTTTTCAGTTTTGTGGGCTTTGGTCTAAAGATGCAGGGTTTAGAAGCATATTTTAGGTCTTATTTAATTATTTTATAAACTGTAGAGAATCAGGAAATATCAGAATCATATTTGATATTTTGGCTACGTTTCATTCTTTCACTGATATGTAAAATGGCTGGTTTCATAAGAATAGTTCCCAATATGTACCATCACATTTAACCATAGAAAGAGAAACAGTAAAACCCTTTGATACATCATCCCTCTTTTCTAGTGAGTCAGTACTGATAGTAGGTACTTTGCCAAACACCCCATGCTTTAAACATTCAATGCAAGGTGTAGTGACAGGTACATCTGAAAAGAGTGCTGTCACCAAGCATCTGGGATAGTGGTGAAAACATGACAGCAGACGTTTGGAAAACATGGAACACAGTGTCACTTGGAATGCTGCTGCAAAACGTTTTTACCAAGTTCAACAAAGATTGGAGTGACATTGTTTGTATTAGCAGTGTTTCAGCTACGTATATGAAAAAGTTATGAGATGACCTGTCAAAATCGATACTTGAGCTGAAGTGCTTCCCTGTAAGAGATACTTGCGACTTGCTAGATGGTATGCTGAAAGCACCTTTACAATCTTCGCAGTCAATTCTGGTGCACTGTTTCATTATGCGTGGGAACTAAAACACAAATATTCCTCATTTCGTGCTTTGTGTGGCAACAAAGGAAGAGTCATCCCAACTGTGTCATTTAGCTGGTGGTTCTCAGTCTTAGAGGAACTGAATGCTATATGATCCACGTGGCGACAGTTTACAGAATCTTTGCTTAGTGAAGATGCTAAAGGCAAGACATGTGAGGATCTGCGGCTGCATATTGATAGTGATATGAAAAAAGTACACTCTACTGCATTCTTGGATTTTTGCAGGAAAACATGACTGCTGTAGTGGACATAATAAAAAAACTAGAGTCTGAAAACACCCTTGTCTACCAAGTGTTCAGCGTAATTAGTGTAGATGTGAAACATCTCCTTGAGATTAATCTGGGCGATACTTTTGGTGACTTTGGCACTGCTACATGTTCCATGTTAGAATGCTTGCCACTTGGCAAGCAAATAAATGTTGAGGAGCAATTCAGGAAATTTTATTTAAGAATGCATGAGAAATGGCTTGCTATGTAGCATAGAAATGTCCCTTTACCAACCAGGGCATTTGAAGCCAATGAAGCCTCACTGTGGTACTCTACACAAGTTCTAGATCCCATCCGTAAAGGGGAATTTCCTCCGGACTTTGAAAAGTACTGCTTCATTTTTGACCGCTTCAATAATCTGAGGGCATATGCGCCCAGTTCAATGAATATGTTGCAGAACCTGTCCCAGAGATTTGCAATCTTCAGGTGCACCAGTATTGGCATGGAAAGCTATGTCAGTGGCCAGAGTTAGCAAATTGTGTACTGGCTGTTTTATCAATGCACGTCTCAAGTGCCAATGTTGAGACGGCCTTTTCACAGATACAAGTTTACATGGGAAGGAAAGAGCGAGCGCGCACGACCAAAGATTCTCTGAAGAAGTATTGTATGATATACTACAATAAGTTTAATTTGTAAAAATATATTTGGACCTCATACACACTGTACGTACACTGTCTATATACCATGCACTATCAGGGCAGAAAGCAAGCAATAATGAAAGAAAACGTTCCTTAAACACCGGAAAAACACTGTTTCTGTTGTTTTTAATGGCGTGGAAATGTGTAACCACTGACAACTACTGTTTTTTTTAGGTATTGAAATCACTAGAAAATACTGAAAAAACCCCACCAGAATTTACCAAAAATAGAAACTGAAACAGGAAAGCCTAGTTATAATCCATTTTGCCGTTGTAGTTTTGAATGTGGTGGTGGCTATTGAATATCTGCATTTGTTTTGCCATTTCGCGACGTATTCGCGGTGATCGCGGGTACCGGCGTTATCGCGATGCCCGGCATCACCGCAAAAATGGAAAATCAGTTTAAATGGTTGTTTTTATGCAAACTCCCTACAAAAATATGACTTTAAACAGTGCAGTATTAAATCCATAGATTCTAAAATACTGTAAAATGTGCGTATATATGTGTTTTGCCGCCCCTAAAAAAGGCGCGATCGTCACGGTTACCGGAGTCGTCACGACTCTCGGTGTAATCGCGAAAATGGGAAATAGGGTTTAAACAGTTTCTTAAAAAACTCAATAGAAAAATATGTGTACAAATATGTTTTTAAAGCAGTGATGTTGTTAGTAATGTGTGTATTGCAATAGTTAAAATGAATTTTTAAGTTAAAATTTTTGAATGTGGCAGTGGTCGTTGAATGTCTGTCTTTGTTTTGCGATTTTGCAACGTGATCGCGATCATCGTGACGACGCGAAGTTCAAAAATTCCCCAAAAAATCAGTTAACAAGAAAATTAACAAAATTTTGGGCACTTGGGTAGGTCTGATTTTTCAGTATGTGAAATACATTTGCTGATCACAGATTCTTCACAGTAAATGCAACAATGTTATGCCTGACTCAAAAAATTCTTAAAAATAAAACCAGTTATTAATGTACTTTCTGATAAACACATACCCAATCAAAAAACGAGTGGAATAAATATAATATACAATATCGAATTATAGTAAGAAAATAAGAAAATCTTAGAGATTCACTTAAAAAAAAATAGACATTACAATTAATAAAAAATCCTTAGAAATTCACTGAAAAAAACAAAAGTTACAGGGATGTTATAGTTAGGAATTAGCATTTAAAAAACATTAGAAATTCACTGAAAAAAACAAAGGTTACAGGGGCATTATATTAGGAAATAGAATGCACAATCAACGATCCAAGTATCAGTGGGGTTTATTCACTTCATAAACCTCCGTGACACGTTTCGACCTAAAGAGGTCTTGATCACACACCGGAGTAAGGCACAAATGGGTCTTTACATACATTTCCTGTTAGGCATTGAAGACTGACTCCGTCAAACATAAACATAGTGTAACAGAGAATCCACCGCCATCTTGTGATGGTAAAATATTAAGTAAAGTATTCACCAGTTAAAGTAACAAATTGAATACAAAATCAAATTACAAGGTCTGTTTTTTGTATACGTGCTCCACATTACCGCCAGGAAAAAAACGGCCGTTCCAGTTTGTGGCCATTATGTATGCATTGCCTACATGAAATTACACAATATGCAGAAATAATGCCTACTACGCCGGGTTGGTAAAACCAGGCTGATACGAGTCTTGGTGCTCTACGGGACATCCAGACCAAATATCTAATGCCGCTACTGTGGGGGAGCCATGACGTGTAAGTGGGTGGGGCCCCGCTCCGTGTTCGTGTGGGAAGTGTGCTGTGCATTCTGGTACCTGATGTTGCGTGCACAGGAATCCCTGATGGTTCGGCATAGTACTGAGGTTGTGTGTACCAGTACCATTGGTAATACTTTGGTGTAATAGACACAGTGTCCCTCTGTAATTGCGGGCTGTTTATAAAGTGTAATTCACACTAGTGGTGTGCTAATGGTACCTGCATCTTATAAGATGCAGAAGTATGGTATATCCCTGCAGGTGCGATCTCCCCACTCTAGGCATGATGTCTCCCTGTGTATGTGGGCTCCCTACTGTGTCTGTGTTCACTCTAGTGGTATGACCTGTTGAGCTCAGCAGCATATAGAATACTCGTTCCAAGAAAACGGACTACGACCCAAGTGCCTATCCCAACCCTCTATGTCATCTTTCTAAAGTGCAATTAAAAGTCAAAACGTGAATCGCAAATAACAGGCAAAAAGATGTCTTATCTGAGAGCTGAGATGCAGCACGGAGATGTCACGAAGAAAAGGGTAGGGACCCCGTTGTCACAGGAACAAAGCGTGGATCCCTTCCTTTCCTCCTGCAAAAGATACAGAGAGAGACACAAGAGAGAGGCATTGTTATACAAAATAAAAAATAATAATTAAAAAGCATCCTGAAAAATTCAAGCATAGGTGAGGTCACCGTAGAAGCAATATTCACTATTGTAAAGGGTAAAGAAACAATTGTCACATTACATCATGCTAACAGCTAGACCAAAATCTGTGAAGATGGAATGAGTAAACAAAGATCTGTAAAGGTGGAATGTATATCCCTCCCTAGACTTCTTGCAATGCCTAACAGGAAATGTATGTAAAGACCCATTTGTGCCTTACTCCGGTGTGTGATCAAGACCTCTTTAGGTCGAAACGCGTCACGGAGGTTTATGAAGTGAATAAACCCCACTGATACTTGGATCGTTGATTGTGCATTCTTGACCAGAGAGCGCACTACTATTGCTAACTTTGGTGGATATACATATATCTATATATATATATATATATATCCAAATGAAGAGGCTCACAATTGAGGTGCCACTCACAGCGCGTTTAATCACCTTTTATTTCAGGAGGATTGCAGGGTACACAGCTTGGCCTTTCCAGCAATTACATGCGCCAAACGCGTTTTTATGCTTCCGTAGCCCTTGCTCACTGGCATCTTGCGAGGGAAACAGCGGCTGGGATTTTCACCGCATTTGCAGTGATGATTTTAAGTCCTGCCTTTAGTGGGCGTGTGCTGTTAGCATTGTGGTCTTGGTAGTTCTTTCAAAGCCGTTGTGCCCTCAAAGTCTCAATTTCCCCAATGGGTCGCTGCAAATAGGTAAGGCTGGGACCCCGCATATATCACCTCACCAAAACGGCTCACGCTGTTCCTTTGCGCCCGTAGTCATCGGCGGTAGGAGGTGCAGCATCAGCAGCGGGGCGCCTCGCGACCTGAGCGGGCCGCTATACATCCAAATGAAGAGGCTCACAATTGAGGTGCCACTCACAGCGCGTTTAATCACCTTTTATTTCAGGAGGATTGCAGGGTACACAGGTTGGCCTTTCCAGCAATTACATGCGCCAAACGCGTTTCGGGCTTCCGTAGCTCTTGCTCACTGGCATCTTGCGAGGGAAACAGCGGCTGGGATTTTCTTCGGATTTGCAGTGATGATTTTAAGTCCTGCCTTTAGTGGGCGTGTGCTGTTAGCATTGTGGTCTTGGTAGTTCTTTCAAAGCCGTTGTGCCCTCAAAGTCTCAATTTCCCCAATGGGTCGCTGCAAATAGGTAAGGCTGGGACCCCGCATGTATCACCTCACCAAAACGGCTCACGCTGTTCCTTTGCGCCCGTAGTCATCGGCGGTAAGAGCTGCAGCATCAGCAGCGTGGCGCCTCGCGACCTGAGTGGCCCGCTATACATCCAAATGAAGAGGCTCACAATTGAGGTGCCACTCACAGCGCGTTTAATCACCTTTTATTCCAGGAGGATTGCAGGGTACACAGCTTGGCCTTTCCAGCAATTACATGCGCCAAACGCGTTTCGGGCTTCCGTAGCCCTTGCTCATTGGCATCTTGCGAGGGAAACAGCGGCTGGGATTTTCACCGCATTTGCAGTGATGATTTTAAGTCTTGCCTTTAGTGGGCGTGTGCTGTTAGCATTGTGGTCTTGGTAGTTCTTTCAAAGCCGTTGTGCCCTCAAAGTCTCAATTTCCCCAATGGGTCGCTGCAAATAGGTAAGGCTGGGACCCCGCATGTATCACCTCACCAAAACGGCTCACGCTGTTCCTATATATATATACAAGAAAGAAGCAGAGAACTCTGCCTAGTTCTCAAGTTTAGGTGGAAAGCAGCTCCTGTATAGAGCACCCTCAACACCAGCGGCACTCTAAATTTGCTCACCTCAAATGTCTGCTTTTCTATCAAAGTTTTTAAGCATAGGATTAGCACAGTAGCCATCCACACCAAAGTTGAAAGGGACAAAGTATTTTGCCATTTCTACAGCAAAGTATTTAAGCATAGGACTAGCACAGTGCCATCCATGCCGAGCTGTAAAATGACAAAAACCTTTTGCCACTCCAGGCACAGTATTACAGCTTTGAATTGGTAAAATACCAGCAAAGTCAACCTGAAATGAGCAAAAGCAACCCCTGACACGTGGTTCGCTCTCATTAGAGCTCGTCAGAGAGGTAAAGCTTTGTCCAGACCAAAAGAAGCACCCAGTATAGATCAAAACAATACCCGTTCAGGCATAGAGTGATGCATAAATTATGAAAAAAAGAAGCAGAGAACTCTGGGTAGTACTCGAGTTTAGATGGGAAGCAGCTCCTGTATAGAGCACCTTCAACACCAGCGACACTCTAAATTTGCTCACCTCAAATGTCTACTGTTCTATCAAAGTCTTTAAGCATAGGACTAGCACAGTCCCATCCACGCCAAAATAGAAAGGGACAAAGGGCCCGATTCACAGAACTAACTTAAGACAAAATCCTAAACTTACTACCATTTTGGTATTCACAGAACGTACTTACTACTTTTGGTATTCACAGAAGGCACCTACTACTTTTGGTATTCACAGAATGCACTTACTACTTTTGGTATTCACAGAATGGATTTACGACTACTAACTTTACGTCCGCACTCGGGCCGGAATTTCCGCTCTCGGGCCGGAATCTCCGCACTCGGAGCGGGAATTCCGCTATTGGGCCGGAATCTCCGCTCCAGGGCCGGAATCTCCAATTCTGGCCAGGAGGAGATTGCGGCCAGGTATACCCGCACTGTGGCCGTTGATCATTTTCCTCAAGGGTAAACACCTGTCCAAGTGCCTACCATCCCCCACCATGCATCAGCTGACACACTGCAGCCAATCCCAGCCCAGCAGCATGTATGAATGCAGAGCAGACACACACAAACCCTTGCAACATGTCGCTGAATGTGTTTGTTGCTCTGCCCCTTGCCATGCGGCAAAACTACTTGAGGAGGAGAGCAGAGAGGATCTTCAGACAGAGGATCAACCTATTTGGAATGTCCAGCGAAGATGTCAGGGCCAGGTACGGTTTCCCTCCAGAAGTCATCTTGGAGATGGTATGTGAGTGGGAGCAGGAACTTGACTCTGTGACCTACTGCTCCCATGCCATTCCAGCATATCTCAAGATCCTTTCTGCTCTCCATTTCTTTGCCACTGGGTCATTCCAAAGGGTCTCCAGTGACCATGTGGGCATTTCCCAGGCAAGCCAGTCGCGGTGCTTGCATCAGGTACTGAGATGCATCACTGCTAGAGCCCACCACCACATACAAGTGCCCCATACATTGGCCAGGAGACAAAGGGCAGCTCGAGATTTCTATCTCATTGCTCGCTTCCCACGTGTGCTGGGTGCAATTGATTGTACTCATGTGGCCCTTCAGCCACCCTGCCGCATTGCAGACATCTTCTGCAACAGACATCAATGGTATTCCATCAATGTGCAAGACGTCTCTGATGCCAGTGGGAGGTTCATTGATGTGCATGCAGTGTTCCCAGGCAGTACCCATGACAGCTTCATATTCCGCATGTCACCTCTTGCCCGGCAGATGGCTGCGGGAGAATTTGGCAACATGTGGCTACTGGGTAAGTACCAAGCACTAAAAATGAGGGATATGTGTAATTGAAATGTCTGAATGCCACCTAACATTAACCATTGTACAATAAGAAACATAAAGCAACATACATGGTCTCAACAGACACTGCATGTACCAAAGTATAGATCATGTCCTGTGCAAATCAAAGAGGGAAATGTAACCAACTGCCCTTTCTTCCCTCCTCAGGCGACGCTGGGTATGCACTCTCCCCACAGCTCCTCACCCCTTACAGGCGTGCAAACACTGTACCTCAGCGTAGGTACAATAGGGCACACATACGGACTAGAGCCATTATAGAGCGCACTTTTGGTCTGTTGAAGTCGCGATTCAGATGTCTTGACCGTACAGGGGGTGTGCTGCTGTACTCCCCTGCAGTCGTGTGCAAGATCATATTAGCCTGTTGTGTTTTGCACAACATTGCTTTAAGGCATGACTTACACATACCTCTTGAACCTCGGCTAGCTCTGAATCTGGGAAACCGGGCCATTGCACATAACCGAGGTCAGGGTATGCAAGTCCGTGATCAGCTCGTTGCCACGTTTTTCACATGAGCAACCTGTAGTGTCATGGACAAAATGTGGTTTGCAGTCTGTTGTCAATGATGAAAGTTGGATATTTACGACTGTGTCCAAAAATTCCATCCTGAGACTACTTTGCAAGACACACTAACTGCATGTAAATCACAGCTGTTGACAGTAGTCAAAAGGTTGAGCGGGCTTCAGGTCATGTGCCCATGTCAGCGATCAGTGTAGTGGATGTCCGTAAAGAATCTATTGACGCAGATGAAAAACGATACATGTTCTGAGAGACCTACCTGGACCTTATGAGGATGGGTTACTTAATCACAAAAGGGCAGAACCATTGCATTCTCAGGCCTGTGCCCTCAACAGATTTGACTCCCCCACAAATGATGGGCCCACAACATGAGTGACGATGTCATGGGTGAATCAGGCACTATGGGGCCGATTCCGATTCGGGCCGGAAAACGTACCGACCGACTCGGTACGGGAATTTAGTCCGACCGACTCGGACCGGCGCCGCACGACCCGGGTAGTACGATGAAATGCATGTGAAATCCGACAGACTCGGACGGAATACAAAACGACCGACCGAGCCGGACGGAAACAAGCCATCCGGCCGGGAAATCACGCGAAACGAACCGACCGACACGCACTCGGATTGAACCTGAACGAAACGTACCCGCGAACTCCGACCCGCGTAGTACGATGCTGTGCGTGCAAAACACAACCGACTCGCCCGGAGCACAAGCCGTACGACCGACACGCATACAAAACCCAGCCGAAGCAACCCAATACTATGCGACCGACTCGTACGCCGCATATGAAACCTAGCTGACACACAGCGGGAACGAGTCGGACAAGATCGCACCAGACAACTGCAGGGTCCTACTCGGACACAAGAACGACTCCTACATGCACCAAAAACACCAAGGAAATTTTTTTTTTAAAAAGGGCCAAACAAGCAACCACTAAGCCAATAAATACAGGGAGGGAAAAAAATGGAACAAGGACACACCTCCAACTCCACCTACATAAAGGCCACAAATCCCTACCATGATCCCTTGCAAATTCCACTAACCTGCCAGACAGAACACCATCACACAGCAACCACAGACACACTCACAGCTCATACATCACACAAGCCACACACCATTACCACACCTACAAATAGCACCCTCACACACACCCAGCTAAACCTACACTCACACACCCCCACTTGCACACACACACACACATCAATCACCACCACCACCCATCACCATGCCCCCAAAGAAGAACCATAAGTTCCTAGATTGTGAATTGGAAGTCCTGGTAGACGAGATCCTCAGGGTAGAGCCACAGTTGTTTGGTACATTGGTACAACAGACCCCCATGTCGCAGAAAACCAAGATGTGGGCGAGGATTGTCGACAGGGTCAACGCACAATCACCATGTTTGCGCACAAAGGAAGACATCCAGAACAGGTGGTATGATGTGCGCAGGAGGGTCAGGGACCTACTCAAAAAGGACTACCTCCTCAGCCAGCACACCGGCAGTGGCCCTCCTGCAAAACCAGTATACCTCAGGCCCTGGGAGGAGAAGGTGCGGGCCATCCTACCACCAGTGAGCGTATACGGACTAACAGACATCCCAGAGCCTGGTGAGTACACAACTAATATACACAATATGGTGTGACTACACACACACATCACAGTCAAGGGGATAGGCAAACCATGCACACTTAGCAAGTACACAGCAACCAAAAGATATCCATCCCAAGATGTGAATGCTAGTCAGACAAACACAATACCTGCCATCCCATAGTGATATGTAACTGTGTCATGACATCTACAAACCTAACAACAAATACAGCAAGGCAGTGGCACAAATAGAACAAACAAATACTCCCAGATATTTACCCACCACTAGAACACCACCTCACAGGGAAGCTCACTGAAAGGA
Source organism: Calotriton arnoldi (assembly GCA_963921515.1). Taxonomy (NCBI): domain Eukaryota; kingdom Metazoa; phylum Chordata; class Amphibia; order Caudata; family Salamandridae; genus Calotriton; species Calotriton arnoldi. The sequence continues at coordinate 531,747 of CAWUFW010007491.1, read as the reverse complement.
AGGAATTCTGTGTATGCTGGTCAAGTCAGTGTAGCCAATAGCATGATGGGAGTGGTAGTCACAGATATTGGTCACACCCACAATTGGCCCATCAACACCACTCTGAACCATGCTCACATCACAGGGAGTGGAAAACAACTGACAAGATGGCTGACACTGGCTACTGCTGTGGGGAGCACAAGGCCCTGATGGGAACTGGGCACCAACAAACAACAGGAACACACTGTCAGCCATCTTGCCATTGCTGTCACACTCACACACACTGAAGTCCACTCAAAAGGAAGGAAGGATGGGCATGCTGGGAAGGGGGAGTGTAGGCAATAGCATGATGGGAGTGGTAGTCACAGATCAACATCTCACACCCACATGGCCCAGCAAGTTAGCACTGAAGCATGCACACCTCAAAGGGAGTCAAAAGCCACTTCAAAGATGTCTGACACTGGCCACAGCTGTGGGGAGCACAAGGCCCTGCTGGGAACTGGGCACCAACAAACAACAGGACCACACTGTCAGCCATCTTGCCATTGCTGTCACACTCACACACACTGAAGTCCACTCAAAAGGAAGGAAGGATGGGCATGCTGGGAAGGGGGTGTAGGCAATAGCAGGATGGGAGTTGTAGGCACAGATATTGGTCACACCCACAATTGGCCCATCAACACCACTCTGAACCATGCTCACATCACAGGGAGTGGAAAACAACTGACAAGATGGCTGACACTGGGTACTGCTGTGGGGAGCACTAGGCCCTGCTGGGAACTGTGCAACAACCAACAGCAGGACACCACTGACTGACATCCTGAAAGACAACTTGCACTCCCTGCAATGGAAGCACGTTCCATGGTGGGATATCTGGCTGGGTGGGAAGGAGGACTCACAGCACTGACCATAGTTACAAGGACCTCCCCTCACACACCCCCTCAACACTAACTCCACATAACCCACCTGGGAGAATGCAATGCCTCACATCCTAACTGAAGATCCCACAAAGAACCACCAACCTGGGTCATGCTGTGTGAAGCACAGGGACACTCTTGGGACTTGTAGCCAAACAACTGCCAGGACAACACTCCCAGCCATCCTGTCAGCACAGGCACCCCACCCCACAGGGAAGCAGAGTCAAAAGGAAGGAAGGATGGGCATGCTGGGAAGGGGGGTGGAGGCAATAGCATGATGGGAGTTGTAGGCACAGATATTGCTCACCCTCACAATTGGCCCATCAACACCACCCTGAACCATGCTCACATCACAGGGAGTGGAAAAGGACTCACAAGATGGCTGACACTGGGTACTGCTGGGGGAGCACAAGGCCCTGCTGGGAACTGTGCAACAACCAACAGCAGGACACCACTGACTGACATCCTGAAAGACAACTTGCACTCCCTGCAATGGAAGCACGCTTCATGGTGGGATAACTGGGCTGGGGGAGAAGGAGGCCTGGATGGCAACCAAATACCACCAATGCTGGTCATGCACACACCTCAACATACACATTGACATGCCACAGGTTGGCAGGACAATGTGCTACACCAATATCACTCTCTGACTGTCACAATTTAGGAGAATGCAATGTCCTGGCCCACATCCAGAGGTACAGTCACAACTGTCAGGTGTTTGAACAATTGATGCCAGTAGAAACATAACATACAATCTGTGTCTCTCCCCAAAACAGGTGATGATGGGGACACAGCAGCAGACGAGGAGGAGTCCCTGTCCCAGGCTCCAGGGAACACTGAGCTCACTGGTGTGGATCAGCCACTGCACTCCTCGGATGGTGAAGAACCAGCTGGAACCTCCGGTGTGAGTCATCATGCAGCACCAGCAGGACCAACATCTGCACCCCCTGCACCCACCCCTCCAACAACTGCCAACACACAGGCCACCCCTGCCAACACGGACAGACCAAGGACCACAGATGACAACAGCGCAGGGAGCCAGGCCCAAACTGGAGCTGGTGACAACGATCCCAGGAACAACACCCAAGTGGGCCCACGGTCACCTGTGCGTGCCACCGCAGGTCCTACACGTGTCGCCAGGGGTGGTGGGAGGGGTGGTAGACATAGGTCGCTCTTTGCAGAGGGGTCTGGACTGCATGATGACCCACAACTGGCACGCATCGCGGATGCGTACCAGACTAGCACCGGAGAGGTCAGCCAGGTAGAGGGGATCCTCAAGGACATACAACAGCAGCAGGCTGCCCATCATGCCCGCTTGGACTCCCACATGTCCCGTGTCAACACACACATGTCACATGTCGAGACACACATGTCACGTGTCGAGACACACATGTCTGGCATGGAGTCCAAGTGGGACACATTGGAACAACTGACAGCGGTGCATAGGGACATACTCACATGCCTCCGCCAGATCAGCACCAACATGGCCTCACCTCCCTGTGTGCCCACAACAACTGCTGCTGAAACAACTGCAAATGCCACAGGGAGGGAGGAGGACTCTGGCAGAGAGTCCCCTGCACCGCCGCAGCCTGCACCTGAGGGTCCCCCCCCCAAGAAGAGGGGCCGTCCGAAGAGGCCAAACTGAGAGGCCGATGGCCATCTACATCCCCCAGGAAGCCAACACCTGTTCTGGAACGTTTCCTCTGTGTGCAAACTGCACGCCCTGTCGAAGCCAACCCAACTCTCCCACATGACATGGGGAGCTCTAGTTGGCCAAATTCATCAGATGACTGTGGACTTTACTCTGGACATGTCAGCTACCAAGACTTCCAATACACATGGGAACTTTGGATTCCAATTTCTATGTACAGCACCCACCATCCTGTGCACCATCCTCACACCTGTATGTAAATAAACTCACCAATACACCATATCTGCCTCTGTTGTGATTCCAACGTGGTTTTTGTCATGTAGATGGTGATCTGCTAAATGACACTGTGCATGCTAACTGCTACAGCAAGTCCAACACCGTCATGTCAGTCATGGCGACGTGACACATATGAGGGAGACACACCACTAGGGCCACACAACACATACACACCAGGGCCATCAGACTCATCACCTATACTGATGTTGCAACTAAATACAGTGGAATGCACAGACACGCCACCTATTCACAGTCACTGTCAACTAGACTACAGGTGCAGTAAGCAAATGTCAGTCAGATGTGTGACTACAGACAACGCACATTCCAAAGTGAAGCACAGGTTTATTACACATTTGCAACATGTTGTTTCCACTACAAATGCAAGCTAATCCAACCGGGCTGTGGCCACAAAGTCAAAAAAACAGAAGATAGAAAGTCCAGGGGTGTGTGGCACATCACCTGTAGGGAAACGACTGCTTCCACCTTGGAAGTTGAATCATGGATTCGGGGGATCCAAGTTGATCAGACAACTCCGGCAGCACCCTGTGAAGGACAGACATGACACACAGTCAAAAACAATGAAGAACAGCACAGAACGGCAATACTCATGTCTAATACATGTCACGAGATAACTACACAAAACCAAGTTAGCATGTCAACACTGTTGGGCAGTACAGACCACCTGCAAGGACACATCGCTGCACGCATCCAGTCAAGTAGCACATGGCCACACTCAAACAGCACCAGAGCACCACACACACATATCATGCAAACTCAAATCATTGACATCACAACCCTCTGGAGACTCACATTCAGCTGAAGAAGTTGGTGATGAGCCTTGTGCGGACATCACCATCATCATCATCATCATCTTCACTGGCATCGTGACCCAGGCCAGGATCTTCCACAGGTGGCGGACGTTGGTCATCGTCATCCAGGATGAGAGGCAACTCCTTCCGCACTGCCAGGTTGTGTAGCATGCAGCAGACGATGACAATCTTGCACACCTTTGCTGGGGCATATGGGAGGGCCCCTCCTGTCTTGTCCAGGCAGCGGAAGCGGCTCTTCAGGAGACCAAAGGTCCGCTCAATCACCCTCCTCGTCCGACCATGTGCCTCATTGTAGCGCATCTGGGCTGGTGTCACAGGGTTCCTGAGGGGTGTCAGCAACCACGGCATGTTGGGGTATCCCGAGTCACCTACAGACAGACAATTGCACATTAGCCGATTTGAAAATGTGTGCGGAAAACAACATAGCAGAACACACACAATGGTACAAAGTCAGTACACACCAACAAGCCAGGCACGCTGGTTCGGCATCTGTGACATCATCCTCGGGATGCGACTACTCCTCATCACGTATGCATCGTGTGCCGAACCGGGGAAACGGGCACACACATGTGAGATGGTCATATCTGCAAGACATACCACCAGAGCATTGATCGAATGGTAATGTTTACGGTTCCGGTATGCCTGCTCATGTGCCTGTGGTGGCATCAAAGCCACATGTGTCCCATCAATGGAGCCAATTACATGTGGCATCCTCCCCAGGGCATAGAAGTCACTCTTGACGTCAGTGAGTCGTTGACGTGTTGGGAAATAGATGTACTGGTTGAGGTATCTCAACATTGCCCCCAAAACATCGCGTAGCACACGGCTGAACATAGTCTGTGACATCCCACCAGTAGTTGCCACAGTGTGTTGAAAGGTACCAGTGGCAAAGAAGTGTAGGGCTGCCATCACCTTCACCTTGGGGGTCAGCGCTGTAGGATACGGCCGGCCAGGCTGCAAATGTGGGTCCAACCGCACTGCCAAATCCTCAATCAGCTGCCTGGTGAAGCGGTACCGTCGGATGCTGTCACGTTCCACCATCGTTGCCAGGTCTGGGAATGGTCGATGGACAGCTGGAGCCCTGCAGTGCATAGGTGAAGAAAGCAAGATTGTCAGTCACCCCACCTATGTGCCGTTCACCATACTCAATTTCATATGATACATCATCAACATACACAAGTACTTGATGTGTGTGTCGTTCCGTTTGGACATATATGGCACCTACATGGACATCATCTAACATCTCTGTTCAACAAGTGTTGACAACAGGTTCCAGGGTGTGCTATGGGACACCATTAGGCTGTGTCACAGTACCCATTAACTGCTCTCACGTTCCACACACATACCACAGTGACATGTCTGGACAGATGCTCCACAGGCATCACAGCTCATTGACAGGTAGATTCCCAGGGACCCTGTCTTGCCACATGGACACTGGCATGACATGGCGTATCATGTACACGTCAGAAAAACAAACATGACACCCACAGGTAGTGGCCCCTGTAGCCTCTGCAGGACAGACATGGACGTCTGTGACACACACACACACACCATCAAAGTTCATGCACAAACCACGTGGATGTGGAGACTGTCTCCCATTGTGCACATGGAGTCAGAGACATGTGATACACAACATGCACACAGACTGTGGAGGGACATCACTATTGTTGGAATGGGCCACCCTGTGACGTACATGCCTTCCCACATGTGAGCCTGGGGGTATGTGACATGTCATACACATACACAACCTGGAAATGTGACCATGACACATGCTCAGAAATGAAAAGTTGCACACCACAGTGGTCAGGTGCACAACACACAAAGGACCCTGTCCCCATTAACACGTGCACAGCCTGGGTGTGTCTGCCCCCAAGTGCCACCCCAAAATCCACATGTTCACCCCATACACAGATAAGGTTATGCTGCCACACATGCCTTATAGACAGTGTGGACTGGGTGTGGTGTTGTAGGTGTCCCCCTGAGTCCCTGGAAAGTAAATGTGGCTGGCATAGGTTCACCAGTGACCAGCATGGTGACATATGCGTGTGACCTGTCCAGGGACGCGTTGTAGAGCAATGGACCGATCGGTGTGCCCGGCCGGCCCATTGCATTGGATGTGAGCGGGTACGCATTGTAGAGCAATGGACCGGTCGGTGTGCCCGGCCGGCCCATTGCATTGAATGTGAGCGGGTACGCGTTGTATGCCTGGTACGCGTTGTAGAGCAATGGACCGATCGGTGTGCCCGGCCGGCCCATTGCATTGAATGTGAGCGGGTACGCGTTGTATGCCTGGTACACGTTGTAGAGCAATGGACCGATCGGTGTGCCCGGCCGGCCCATTGCATTGAATGTGAGCGGGTACGCGTTGTATGCCTGGTACGCGTTGTACAGCAATGGACCGATCGGTGTGCCCGGCCGGCCCATTGCATTGAATGTGAGCGGGTACGCGTTGTATGCCTGGTACGCGTTGTAGAGCAATGGACCGATCGGTGTGCCCGGCCGGCCCATTGCATTGAATGTGAGCGGGTACGCGTTGTATGCCTGGTACGCGTTGTAGAGCAATGGACCGATCGGTGTGCCCGGCCGGCCCATTGCATTGAATGTGAGCGGGTACGCGTTGTAGAGCAATGGACCGATCGGTGTGCCTGGCCGGCCCATTGCATTGAATGTGAGCGGGTACGCGTTGTATGCCTGGTACGCATTGTAGAGCAATGGACCGATCGGTGTGCTCGGCCGGCCCATTGCATTGAATGTGAGCGGGTACGCGTTGTATGCCTGGTACGCGTTTTACAGCAATGGACAGAACGGTGCGCACACATTGGCTGGGGCCTGGCATGGCAACGGACGCGTTTTCGAAGCTCCAACGAGTCTGATGCAGTGAATTCAGTTGGCCAGCCACAACAATGTTGCAAAATCATGGGTGTCATGAAGTTGCAGATTTGAGGATGCTGTGGGCGTGTATTAGTGCTGCCATTCCATGGATTGGTCAAATTCAGAAGATGCAAACGACTTGGACCTATCACTTTGGACACATGGGACAGTATCTGCCTCTGCAGCACACATATAATGCTGGCTGTTCCCCTGAGAGCTCACTTGCCTGCACTACATGCTCCAGGACGACATCTGCCACCAACACTGCTGCTGTTTATGCATCCTCTGGCTCCTGCAATGGCACGTACTGTGGAGAGAGCCCCAGCCTTCAGCCTTGAGGAGAACCAGGCCCTGCTGGACAGCCTCCTTCCACAGTACAGCAAGCTGTATGGCAAACCAGGGGAGCAGGTGAGTGTGCTGTCCACTGCCTCACTAATTGTGCATGTTGTCTGACTAGCAGGGCTTTCAGTGTGCACACCACTGGCTAGCATGCCCACTGAGTAGTTGTCACACCCCAAAGTGTGTAGTCACATGCACTGAACTGGTACAGTGCAGTAACAGTGCATTCCAACTAGGTTTACTTCCCATGCAATGATACCATGTAGTGACTGCTGGCAAACTGTTCATAGCCATTGTTGCACTGCCTGTGTACATCATATGCCCCTGTGATTGAGACATGTATATCCAACTGTGTGATGCACGTATATGTTGCATGTGTAGTAATGGCCTTTTCACTTTGTCATCCTCACAGGTTGATGCCCACCAGAAGCAGGAAATCTGGCTGACCATCGCCCGGAAAGTAAGATCCGTGGGGGTCTACAGGCGCAGGATCCGCAACTGCCAGAAGAGGTGGCAGGACCTTCGTGGCTGGACCCGGAGGATCGCAAGGGTCCAGCTGAAGCTGTCGCCTCCTCGCAGGAGGGGCGGACACCGGACCCTGACCCCCACATGCTCCGGATCCTGGCGGTGGTCTTCCCTGACCTGGATGGGCAGCTGAAGGACAGGCAGCAGCAAGGAGGGGTTGAGTCCATGACTGCACTGTGCACTTTGTCTGACATGCTATGTGCCCTCCTCTGGCCTGGTTAAACTTCCACAGTACATCAGTCATGTGGTCCAGGACCCATGTCCCTCATTTGTGACATGCCCACTTCTCCTCTGATACGCATATGTGTGGCCCTCATAGTCAGGAAATTGTGTCATTTGGGGACTGTGTCATTGCATTTAGCTTTGCTCAAGCTGGGGGACAGCATTTGTTCCCATGACTATGTTGTGCGATTCATGGGTGGGTCAATTGCTTACACAATGCCTAAGTTCTGACATGTAATCTGGGTGTAACTTTGATATGTGGTCCGCTTGCTGCTCTGACTCACCACATGTCCCTGGGGAATTTGGCACACACCCATGCTGCTGGTGGGAACAATGTTTGGGCCTCAGGAGTATGTGTATCCAGTGTGTCACACATGCTTAGCCACCTGTCTAATGTCCAGGACTCATCCCTCTTACAGGTGGAGCTGGACAGTCATGCCTACTCCAGGGCATGCAATGCACTCTGTACTCCCACTCCCGTGTATCATCTGGCATGTTGTGATCAGTGTAATGTACCCTCAGGTGTCTGCCTATTTCTCATTGTGCTGTGTCTTCGTTGTCAGGACTACTGGTATGTTTATCGGTTAGGGCTCAGCATGCCATCTGAGATGTGACCATGATAGTCGATACTTCTGTGACTTATAGGTGTCTGATCACTTGACTGTGCACACAGGTGTTTGCAACTGTGACTTTCAGTCAGCTGTATTGTCATTCACAGCACACTGTGAGGTGCTCATGTTCTGAGAGTTGTGTTTCATGTCCCCCATATGTCCAGTTGGTATGACGTGGACAAATAGTAGTACAGATGATGTGGTACTTGGGGGATGGACATGTGCACTTGTCAGTCACATAACTTGCATTCCCCATGCCCTCAGATTGTGACACAGTGCAGACTGTTGTTGGCTGGCTGCCATGGCCATGTGACTTGAGACAGTAATGTATGACTTTGCACGCATTACTGTGTCATGGCATTCAACTCCCTGAGACTGATCCTGCAGGGGAGTGACATGGGCAACATGCACCCCATTGTGGCATTGACTATCCGGACATGGGTGCATCATGGTGTCTGGTGCTGGTATGCATCACATGCATTTCTATTTAGACTCTGGCCATCCCTTTATCCAGACACCTGCACTGACTCAGTGGCAGGAGATGTGATGTGTGCATGTTCACATACTTCACCGTGTTCCCTGCAATGTCCAACAACTGTGTAGGTGGTGCATGTGTCCACACTGGGGTCTTACCATCAGACAGGCACCGGACAGATGGGTGCAAGGGCAGGAGGGGTGTGAGTCCCATGGTTGACCATCAGACTGACAATTGGCTTCCCGAATCTGTGTGAGGACTTCAGGCAATGTTCAACTAAGGATGCCAGGGCTTGCTCTGTAATGTGCTGTACTTACTGTGGTGTGTGCGGTCAGTGCAGGTGACTGATGTTTGTCTGTTTCCCTAATTGTTTGTAGATACATCCACGGCCACAGGAGGGGACAGCTCCACGGACCAGGAGGAGCAGCGGAGCCAGACTGGGTCAGCATCGGACGGGTGGTCAGAGGGACCCAGTGGCACGGAGGGTGAGGGGAGCCACACCGAGGAGTCCTCAGCACCATCCACCTCAGCTGAGGACCACAGCAGCTCGGAGGATGACTCCCTTGTGGAGGCGGGTCTCAGCAGCCACCAAAGGCCAGCTAGTCTGTCTGGCCCCGCCACCACCACCACCACCAGAGCTCTCCCATTGGCTCCCATTCCTGAGGTCCGTGGAGGCTCCCGTACTCGGGAGGGTGTCTCCTTCGTGCCAGGCACCGCAGCCCCTGCCCCTGTGTCCCCTGCTGCCCTGAGTGAGGAGTCTGTGTACCTCCTTCGGCAGCTCCATGTAGGGCAGACAGCAATGCTGAGTGTCCTCCATGCACACACCACTCTGTTGACACAGCTGGTGTCGTTCATGGAGGGCATCTCGACGGGTATGTCTGCCCTACAGAGGAGCAATAGGTCCATGGACTCCTCCCTGACGGCAGCAGTGTCCCTCCTTCAACAGTCCCTCACCCCTCCCACCTCTGCCCCATCAAAACTTCCTGCACCCCTACCTGTCCAAAGCACATGCACACCTGCACAGTCACCCAAACACACAGACACGAGCAGCACAGACACATCCAAGAGAAAGGCAAGACGTGCACACACGCATCCTCAGGGGACTGATACCACAGACACGGGACGGGGAACACACACACACACAGGCATCCACATTAACTCCGCAGTCCTCCAAATCCTCTCCCTCCAAGACCCCTTCCCTTGCCTCGCCTGCTAACACACCTGTAGGAAGGTGGAATCTGACTATATGGTTGCCCCCACTTTTTTTATGGTGTTTTGCTGGTTTATGACTTAGTTGGACTGGGATCCTGCTATTCAGGGCCCCAGTCTATCTGCTTTCTCTGTAAAAAGGTTTCCATGTGCCTTAGGCACATCTCTGATTGGAATCTGGAGTGCCCTTATAAGTCCCTAGTATATGGTATACTATGTACCAGGGGCATAGGTACCTCAGAGGCCTACCAGGGGCTGCAGCATGTATTATGCCACCCCTGGAAGGCCATCCAAACTGACACCACAGGTCTGCTACTGCAGCCTGGGTAAGGTGGTGCATGCACCCCTTACTGTGATATAGGTTACCTATATCACTAAATACATACACACATATAAACCTATAAGTCACTCCTAAGGCAGGCCTTATCAATCCTGAAGGCAGAGTGCGTGGTTCCTATGTGAGAGGGTGCCCCTGCATGAGCAGGGCCCCTCTGCAGCGTTCGGAGACCCTTCTCTGATGCTGTTTGTAGTGCAGCCTGACCATATACTCTTAAGCGCATTATAACCTCGCGTTAAATGCTAACTTTGGAATGGCTGCACCTAAACATGTCGTGTTTGGTGTCAAACATCTTGGAATACTACCCCCGCCAATTCTGGTGGCGGGGTAGCATTCCACCCTTCTAGAGGAGAGACATGTTTACTCTGGCCTGGCCGGTAACTTCTTTCTAAAGCCCTGGCATCACAAAATGGATGCTGCTGCCACAGACACGAGTCTGGCCTCCTGCTGCTGGACGAAACTCCGGCAGGGGAGGCCTGGACAATAGGTTTCCTGTCCCAGGGAGGTGTGACCACCTCCCCAGACAGGATAATGTGTATTGGGGCTGGGCGGGAGCACTTTCGGGTGCTTTGAAGTCCTGCACTGGGGGCACACTTGGTGTCCCTGTGCATACCCCAGTTCAAACCGGATCAGGGGCTTGCAGCCCCTGCTTTGGCGCGAACTGGACAAAGGGAAAGGGTGTAGCCACCCCTCTGCCCTGACCCACCCATAGGTGGGGCCACAGAGTAGTCCAACCCCTAAACTTGGTATAACTATAGGAACCCAGTCCTTAGGACTTTAGATTATCCCTGGACGAAACTCTGAAACAGAATCCTGGACCTTCGACGCTCTACTAAAGACTAGAGGACAGAAGAATCTCCCTTGGGGTCAAGGAGTGACTCCCCTGCTTGGCAGGCACCAAAGAAGCAATTGTCCGGTCTGCATCGCCTAAGCTCCCGTTGGACGCCGAAGTCTTTGCATCACCAGAGGTGGATTTCCAGACTTCCCCGAGGCTGCCCTGAGTCCCCAGCAAAGCTGAGGCCCGTAGCTGTCGTGGGTAATGTGGAACCGTGACCCCTGGACACCGCACGCATTTGCTAGTGCATCCTCTTCTGGGTCTCCCACGAAGTCGTGCTTTGGGCTCCGAGTAGCCCTAGCCTCCAGCACCAACTGCACCGAAGATCACTGGCCTCCACTCCACGAGTGTCCTGTGAGCCAACTCCACGTGCGACGTCTCAAGGCTCCTTCGCGGTCGCTAGCCCGTTGGCTAGTAGCCCTTTACGAAGGCCAATCCTTTTTTTCTTGGGCTCCCTGGTTGCACCAGGCTTGCCCTCACTTACCCTTGCTGGGTGAGTTCCTCAGACCTTGCTGGTCTGCACCATCGACGATCTTCATCTTCCTCAAGACTTGCCGTTGCCAAGGCTTGTTGGGTCCAATCCGGTCGCCGACACCTCAGCACTCGACAGACATCATGTACCAGCCCGAATCCTGCTCCTGGTTGCCAACAACGCCTCCTGAACCTCGTGGCTGAAGAGTCAAGACGACTGTCAACGCACTTGAAGCAAGCGACATCGGTGGGCATCTGTCCATCGCCTTCCTGGTCACTGGCTAGTGACCCAGACTCTGTCCCCTCTGCTTTCAGGTTCTTCAGATCTCCGATCCACTCTTGGATCCACCCGGACACTTTCCACTTGGTCGCCAGCAGCACTTTGCAGCAGATCGCCATTCAAATCGACGACGAAACCCGACCCCGAAAGGCACCTATGCACCCGGCTTCCCTGGGTGAGGCAACACGAGTACTCCGGTGCTCCCGTGGGTAGAGACTCTAGAACGACCTAGTTCTCAAAGGGTTTGCTCCAAGTCCTCCTTTAAGTGTCCCTTTTCTTTAATTTCCCAATCGCGACTTTCTCCATAGAAGTTAACGGCGTTTCGCGGCTGTGTATTTACACTGCACGCGTCCCCCGTGGGTCCCCTGTGTCACTAACTTGGGTGGTTCCTTGTGGTCCAAGCACTTCTAGAGGCTCTAGGCCTAGTGTCTAGCTCAGTCGTGGTTCTTATACCACTTTATTGGTATATGGTTTGGTACGCCCCTAGGGCCCAAACGTGTATTTGTGCTATTACTGTGTTTAAATAACTTATAACTTGTGTACTTCGAACTCTAGCCTCATAAAGAGACTAGAGGGGTGTGTTTAGCAATAAATACATATATTTTGAATATATACCTGGTGTGGTGCTCTTTCATTTGATCACTCAAGAGATTATAGACTGGTAAAACAAGCTGCTTTACATTCCTTCAAGACTTAGCCTGAAGGCTGCTCTCCATAGCTACCACTAGGGTAGCTTTCAATAAAGGTTGTCTTTAACCTATCTCCAATAAGGGGTTGTTTGGACTAGTGCAAGGTGCCCACTATAATTAGTGGACAGCATATGCCAGGCCAACTTCTCACAACACCTACACAGCAGATCTTCCTGTGTGACCTTGGCCTCTTCCCCTCCAATCCTGCTGATCCAGCATACCGGGGGAAGAGGAAGTCCACTCACAGAGGGGAGTGCCCTCGCCCCCGGACACCCTCCCCCAGGCGCAGGCAGAGTGAGCCCCCACCCGCAAGTCCCCCGGTCCCGGAAGAGCAAGACCCCGCCACCGCCCTGCAAGTCAACCACCCAGTCTCTCACCTCCATCCCCCAGGCCACCACTCCACAGGTTCCACCGCCACACCCTGCCCCAGGTTCCCCCACACACCGATACCGCATCCCCAAACTGCTTAGGCCCTCCCCCCTGCCACTTGCTCTTCCACCCCCAAACCAGACGCTCTGCCTGTTTGTGCCACTGGTGTGGAGACCGTGTCCCCCCTCTGTCCTGCCCAGCTCTTCTGCCCCCCTTCCACTACCTTGGAGTCATGCACTGCGGTGGAGTCCACAACCACCCCGTCTGACTCGGGCACTGCATTGGGGACCCAGTCCACTCCATCTGACCAGCCCACTGCAGTGGTTGCAGCACCAACTCCATCTGACTTGAGCCCTGCGGTGGTGTCAGCCCCCCCTGAGTCAGACACCTCCACTGCAGTTGCCGGTGACACTCCTGCACCCACCTCCCCTTCACTGCCTCCTTCTGGCATCCCCTGATCCTGTCCCTGCGGTGCCTGGCCTGCCCCTCGTATGCCCCTCCAAGGGGGATGTCCCCTGTCCGTACCTGTGCAGGCAAGCAATAGTTGACAAGTTGTCACACATCACCCTGTTGGGACTGTATATTTGGACTGGCCATTGGCCTTAGTTTATTTTGGACTTTTGATTTGAGTTGCACACTTGCTGAATAAAGCCTATTTTTGTTTACTTGTGGTTAATCTTTGGAGGTACATGATGTAGATGTGTAGAATCATGCATTTGCTGTTGTAATAGTGTTCAGATCAGGTAAATGAAGTTTTGCTGTGATGGGCTCCATGTGGTCCATGGGATATGTGCCCTAATCTAGTCTGGATCTATAGCATCCTTTGCTGCAGTCTGAGGGTGTTATGTTCAGCATTTGACACAGGGATGTACGTTTAGCATTTGTAGATTACCATCTTTGTCCTACACTGATGCACATCTGGTGGGCTTACCACTGTCCAATGTTCCTATACCCTGACTGTGTGCCCGTCTGCAATGGACATGCAGTTTAGGACATCAAATTTGGAGGACTCATCTGTGTACACAGTGCAAGTTGCTTGACACGTGTCTTGGGTGTATGCAGATGACTGACGTGACACTCCCGTACCCAGGCTGATATGAGCAGAGCCTTCAGTGTGTTGTAGTTGTTGACTCACTGACCGAGTGTTCTGCTGACATATTTGAGTCATGCACAGACAAGGTTTGGCACAGCTGACCTTCCACAGGAGTGGAGTGCCCTCATGGCAGTGCGTGATTCCGTGATATAGGCTGTGCCCATGTTGTGTGTTGTGTAGGCATGTCTGTGCGTGTTCCCTTCTCCTTTTCCTACACAGGCTGTGTCCCTACGGATGTTCCTGTTTGTGATGCTTGCTGAGTTGTTCTGTGTTCATCCAGCATCTTGGACCTGGTTACTCCGGGATGTGGGTGCATGGCAAACTAATGTTCATGAGGTTGTCATCCCTAGTTGTCTTTGTTGTCAGGGCTGGGGATGTGGGCAAACGCAGATGGACACAGTCAGGATTCCTCTTGGCACTTGTTGGTTACACGAGTAATGTGATTTTCTGTTTGTGTATGCTTTCAGTGATTGTGACACGTTGTGTGTGTGACTGCTGCCACTCCTCAGGGTCAGAGGTGCAATGTTGGAAGTTGTCTATGTGTGTCCTTTGTGGGTCAGCTTGGCTTCTTCATTGGTGTGTGACTATGGCCAGGATCCCATTGTTTGGGGTGGATTTCACGTCATGCCCATGTACGGCATACTATGCAGTGTGTCAGACATTCACAAGTATTGTTGACTGGCCATGTGTGATGGGTTTCTGCACCTTATTTCCCCCCACCACCCCTGGAATTGTCATGGGTGCATGTGCAATGTCAGCAGTCCATGTGAGCTTCAACGCTGCACATTGGTGGAGTTCAAGGTGTGTGGGGTTGAGTGTGTGCAAATGTGAGTTGTTGCACGGCTGGGGCACTACCTCCATATTTTCCTTGGCTGGCAGGCCGTGCTGAGTGCTTTGTGCTTGTATAGGTGTGATGGTAGTTTGTTGCTCAGGACACATGGCTGTGGTTCACAGTGTGGATGACATCTACCTTTGTCATCACAGTGTGATTGTCATGCAGGCTAGTGTCACCACAATGTGGGGTCCCTGGGGGAGTGCTGTGGTGGTTCGGTCTCTTGCTGTGTGTGTTGCTGTTCCTACAAGCTTGTGTGACATTTGTAATTTGGTCTCCCTCTCATCTCACAATGCCTGTTTGCCCACATAGGGGAATCCAATCCATGAGTTACTCTTGTTTGTGACTGTGTTGACATCTGTGTATCAGTGAATCTGGCCTCCTCATGGGTTGTGTGTTTGCCTGGGGACACTGGCACACAACCCCCCTCACCTGTTGTGTATGATATGCAGGGTGAGTCTGCCTGTTTGTGTTTGTGCTTTTGCACCACTGCATTGGCATATCTTTAGTTTGCCATTGGCTGTATGTTGTTTGTTGGCTTTCCCCTGCTGGCCCTGGGACTGCTAGGTCATCAGTCAGCACATTGATCATGGTTAGTATGTCCCATTGCTTCCATGGTATGGTATTTGTTCACCTGACATCTACAGTCTCCACAGGATATCTACATTTGTGTGTCCATTGGTGCTGATATGTGGGTCTGCATTATGATGCTCACTTCTGTCATTGTGTTATTTGTGAATGTAGACAATGTGGGCCCCCATGGCTGATGTTTGTGTGCACAAGGCCAGAACGATGTGTCATTGGCACTACACTGCTTGCCTCACACAATCTATGTTGCTATGGGACACAAGCACTACAATGCCACTGTAGTGTTTGGTGTTGTGTGGCCAGGAATAATCCCTGCAGTTATGTTTTTGCAGCTTTCACCAGGACTACACTTCCCTTTTGGGCACTGTGGTGATGGGGCTTTGGGCCCCATTGCCACACTGTTCAATATGTGCTTCAGCTATGGAGCACACACTTACCTTTTGGGCACTGTGGTGATGGGGCTTTGGGCCCCATTGCCACACTGTTCAGAATGTGTTTCAGCTATGGAGCACACACTTACCTTTTGGGCACTGTGGTGATGGGGCTTTGGGCCCCATTGCCACACTGTTCAGAATGTGTTTCAGCTATGGAGCACACACTTACCTTTTGGGCACTGTGGTGATGGGGCTTTGGGCCCCATTGCCACACTGTTCAAAATGTGCTTCAGCTATGGAGCACACACTTACCTTTTGGGCACTGTGGTGATGGGGCTTTGGGCCCCATTGCCACACTGTTCAGAATGTGTTTCAGCTATGGAGCACACACTTACCTTTTGGGCACTGTGGTGATGGGGCTTTGGGCCCCATTGCCACACTGTTCAAAATGTGCTTCAGCTATGGAGCACACACTTACCTTATGGGCACTGTGGTGATGGGGCTTTGGGCCACATTGCCACAGTGGTCATGGTCTGCTTGCATTGTGTAGGCCACACACACAATTATGTGTGACACATGTGTTAGGGGGTCACATTGTATGTTCAATGTCATGTTCAGTGTTGTATGCATTTGACACAGACCACACACGCTTGTCATGGTGTTGTAGGCTGGGATGTAATTTACTGACAGTCCTTATGTGGGAGTATGCTAGTTGTGTCATGCATTACCCGTCCTATGAGTAGGGGTGGTTGTAGTGACAGGCATCCAGCCCCCATGAGTGGTGATGGTAGTAGTGGTAGGCATCCATCCCCCTAAGGGTGGGGATGGTAGTAGTCACAGGCATCCAGGCCCCCTGAGTAGGGGTGGTGGTAGTGATAGGCATCCAGCCCCCCTGAGTAGGGGTGGTGGTAGTGGTAGGCATCCAGCCCCCATGAGTGGGGATGGTAGTAGTGGTAGGCATCCAGCCCCCCATGAGTGGGGATGGTAGTAGTGGTAGGCATCCAGCCCCCCATGAGTGGGGATGGTAGTAGTGGCAGGCATCCATCCCCCTTAGGGTGGGTATGGTAGTGGTGGCAGGCATCCATCCCCTAAGGGTGGGGATGGTAGTAGTGACAAGCATCCAGCCCCCTGGATAGGGGTGGTGGTAGTGGCAGGCATCCAGCCCCCTGAGTAGGGGTGGTGGTAGTGACAGGCATCCAGGCCCCCCTGGGTAGGGGTGGTTGTAGTGACAGGCATCCAGCCCCCCCTGAGTAGGGGTGGTGGTAGTGACAGGCATCCAGGCCCCCCTGAGTAGTGGTGGTGGTAGTGACAAGCATCCAGGCCCCCTGGGTAGGGGTGGTAGTAGTGGCAGGCATCCATCCCCCTAAGGGTGGGTATGGTAGTAGTGGTAGGCATCCAGCCCCCCATGAGTAGGGATGGTAGTAGTGGTAGGCAACCATCCCCCTAAGGGTGGGTATGGTAGTAGTGGTAGGCATCCAGCCCCCCATGAGTGGGGATGGTAGTAGTGGTAGGCATCCAGCCCCCCATGAGAAGGGATGGTAGTAGTGGCAGGCATCCAGCCCCCTTAGGGTGGGTATGGTAGTGGTGGCAGGCATCCATCCCCCTAAGGGTGGGGATGGTAGTAGTGACAGACATCCAGCCCCCCCTGGATAGGGGTGGTGGTAGTGGCAGGCATCCAGCCCCCCATGAGTGGGGATGGTAGTAGTGACAGGCATCCAGCCCCCCCTGAGTAGGGGTGGTGGTAGTGGTAGGCATCCAGCCCCCCATGAGTGGGGATGGTAGTAGTGGTAGGCATCCAGCCCCCCATGAGTGGGGATGGTAGTAGTGGTAGGCATTCAGCCCCCCATGAGTGGGGATGGTAGTAGTGGTAGACATCCGGCCCCCCATGAGTAGGGATGGTAGTAGTGACAGGCATCCAGCCCCCCCTGAGTAGGGGTGGTGGTAGTGGTAGGCATCCAGCCCCCCATGAGTGGGGATGGTAGTAGTGGTAGGCATCCAGCCCCCCATGAGTGGGGATGGTAGTAGTGGTAGGCATCCAGCCCCCCATGAGTGGGGATGGTAGTAGTGGCAGGCATCCATCCCCCTTAGGGTGGGTATGATAGTGGTGGCAGGCATCCATCCCCCTAAGGGTGGGGATGGTAGTAGTGACAGGCATCCAGCCCCCCCTGGATAGGGGTGGTGGTAGTGGCAGGCATCCAGCCCCCCCTGAGTAGGGGTGGTGGTAGTGACAGGCATCCAGCCCCCCCTGAGTAGCGGTGGTGGTAGTGACAGGCATCCAGGCCCCCTGGGTAGGGGTGGTAGTAGTGGCAGGCATCCATCCCCCTAAGGTTGGGTATGGTAGTAGTGGTAGGCATCCAGCCCCCCATGAGTGGGGATGGTAGTAGTGGTAGGCATCCAGCCCCCCATGAGTGGGGATGGTAGTAGTGGTAGGCCTCCATCCCCCTAAGGGTGGGTATGGTAGTAGTGGTAGGCATCCAGCCCCCCATGAGTGGGGATGGTGGTAGGCATCCAGCCCCCCATGAGTGGGGATGGTAGTAGTGGTAGGCATCCAGCCCCCATGAGTGGGGATGGTAGTAGTGGCAGGCATCCATCCCCTTAGGGTGGGTATGGTAGTGGTGGCAGGCATCCATCCCCCTAAGGGTGGGGATGGTAGTAGTGACAGGCATCCAGCCCCCCTGGATAGGGGTGGTGGTAGTGGCAGGCATCCAGCCCCCCTGAGTAGGGGTGGTGGTAGTGACAGGCATCCAGGCCCCCTGAGTAGGGGTGGTGGTAGTGACAGGCATCCAGGCCCCCCTGAGTAGGGGTGGTGGTAGTGACAGGCATCCAGGCCCCCTGGGTAGGGGTGGTAGTAGTGGCAGGCATCCATCGTCCTAAGGGTGGGTATGGTAGTAGTGGTAGGCATCCAGCCCCCCATGAGTGGGGATGGTAGTAGTGGTAGGCATCCATCCCCCTAAGGGTGGGTATGGTAGTAGTGGTAGGCATCCAGCCCCCCATGAGTAGGGATGGTAGTAGTGGTAGGCATCCAGCCCCCCATGAGTGGGGATGGTACTAGTGGTAGGCATCCAGCCCCCCATGAGTGGGGATGGTAGTAGTGGTAGGCATCCAGCCCCCCATGAGAAGGGATGGTAGTAGTGGCAGGCATCCATCCCCCTTAGGGTGGGTATGGTAGTGGTGGCAGGCATCCATCCCCCTAAGGGTGGGGATGGTAGTAGTGACAGGCATCCAGCCCCCCCTGGATAGGGGTGGTGGTAGTGGCAGGCATCCAGCCCCCCATGAGTGGGGATGGTAGTAGTGACAGGCATCCAGCCCCCCCTGAGTAGGGGTGGTGGTAGTGGTAGGCATCCAGCCCCCCATGAGTGGGGATGGTAGTAGTGGTAGGCATCCAGCCCCCCATGAGTGGGGATGGTAGTAGTGGTAGGCATCTGGCCCCCCATGAGTGGGGATGGTAGTAGTGACAGGCATCCAGCCCCTCCTGAGTAGGGGTGGTGGTTGTGGTAGGCATCCAGCCCCCCATGAGTGGGGATGGTAGTAGTGGTAGGCATCCAGCCCCCATGAGTGGGGATGTTAGTAGTGACAGGCATCCAGCCCCCCTGAGTAGGGGTGGTGGTAGTGGTAGAGCATCCAGCCCCCCATGAGTGGGGATGGTAGTAGTGGTAGGCATCCAGCCCCCCATGAGTGGGGATGGTAGTAGTGGCAGGCATCCATCCCCCTTAGGGTGGGTATGGTAGTGGTGGCAGGCATCCATCCCCCTAAGGGTGGGGATGTTAGTAGTGACAGGCATCCAGCCCCCCTGGATAGGGGTGGTGGTAGTGGCAGGCATCCAGCCCCCTGAGTAGGGGTGGTGGTAGTGACAGGCATCCAGGCCCCCTGGGTAGGGGTGGTGGTAGTGACAGTCATCCAGCCCCCCTGAGTAGGGGTGGTGGTAGTGACAGGCATCCAGGCCCCCTAAGTAGGGGTGGTGGTAGTGACAGGCATCCAGGCCCCTGGGTAGGGGTGGTAGTAGTGTCAGGCATCCATCCCCTAAGGGTGGGTATGGTAGTAGTGGTAGGCATCCAGCCCCCCATGAGTGGGGATGGTAGTAGTGGTAGGCATCCAGCCCCCCATGAGTGGGGATGGTAGTAGTGGTAGGCCTCCATCCCCCTAAGGGTGGGTATGGTAGTAGTGGTAGGCATCCAGCCCCCCATGAGTGGTGATGGTGGTAGGCATCCAGCCCCCCATGAGTGGGGATGGTAGTAGTCGTAGGCATCCAGCCCCCCATGAGTGGGGATGGTAGTAGTGACAGGCATCCAGGCCCCCCTGGGTAGGGGTGGTAGTAGTGGCAGGCATCCAGGCACCCCTGGGTAGGGGTGATAGTAGTGGCAGGCATCCAGCCCCCTATGGGTGTGTATGGCATTGGTTTTGGCCATCCCACCCCTATGGTTCTGCTGTTGCTAGTGTACGTTATTTGTGCATCCCTATGTGTGTGTGACATGTTTCGTGTACGTGTGGTTTGTTTGTATTGTTGGTGTTTGACTTACCGTCTGCGCCGTACGCGTCCGTGCCGGTCCCGGTAATAGATGTAGAGTATAGGTAGGACCTGCGCAATGGGATTCATGCTTGGATCGTCTCGTTCGGGTTTCTCGTGTCTTCGAGTCGTACTCGTAGCAGGCTTGTTCGTCTCGTAGCCGTGGATCGTCTTGTGGCGCGAAACGGAGCTTATGTACGACTCGCCCGGATGCTCAAACGTGCCGGACGTAGCGACGAGTTCGGCGCGTAAGGAAGATGCATCGTACTTGTCCGGCCGGAAGGTGCTGTGTATTTGGTTCCGTGCGACTCGATTCGGCGTTTACGGATCCGGCTCGGGCGGGGTACAGGAGCTGGAATGGGTAAGTACAGCTCGCTCGGAATCTGGGCTGTTATGCGCATCGTACTTGTTCGTTCGGTAGAGTGTTCGAGTCGGTCGGAAAACACGCGTTCGGCTGGTATTTTTTCCGGACGAATACTGTTAGGTGCGCTTCCGGCCGACATCGGAATCGACCCCTATGTGTCTGTGATACACAGCACTGCTTCCCCCCAATTTTCCATAACACAACACACAACTCTTGTGTTGAACACTAAATATGGACTACATGTACCATAATGCAAAGTAGGAGAAAACGAAACTGGGGTTTGATGTTGTCAGCCCCCCCCTGTCCGCGCAAAAATGTCAATAAATGGTCTGTTCCCCCTTTTGTTACATGTTTATGATTCTCACTTGCACTGTCATTTCAGGTTTTTCCACAACAGAACAGCAGGATGGCAGTGGATTTGATTTGTGATTGTGGATGGATCAGGATAAATAAAAAATGGCTGTCAACTACTTCCTGTTATGTAATTCCTGTCTCCCACTTCCTGTATATAATTTCCTGTATGAATGAATGTGTTCCGGGTCAATTTCGGAGTTTACCGCCCGAAAACGTAATTTCCGATTTCGGAGCGTAAGGCGCATATGCGGACCCGCCGCTCACGAACCGGAAACTACGTTTTCGGGCCGTAATCTCCGAAAATGAACCGGAACACATTATTTCATACAGGAAATGATATACAGGAAGTGGGAGACAGGAAATACATCACAGGAAGTTGTTGACAGCCATTTTGTGTTCATTCTGAGTCATCCTCTGTCACAGATCAGATCCTCTGCCATCCTGCTGCTCTTCTTAAACTTATTTCCCCCAAAATGGCTGAGGGTTATGAGGAGAAAGCACCCCCTTTCACTGAAAGGGAATTAGACATCTTGGCTGAGGGGGTGCTGTCCAAATATCCTCAGCTATATGGGGACCCTGAATACCAGCTGAGCAATGCAGCCCGGGCCAGGCTAAGGGCCAACATCGGTGAGCGCTGCAGTGCAGTGGGCGTCCACACCAGGACTGCTAGGGCATGCCGCAAGCGCTGGGAGGACCTAAAACGCTGGGCCCGGCACAAGGCTGAGGAGCTGCTGGGCCAGTCTTCCCAGCACCATGTGCATCGTCCTCGCCTCTCCCCACTGTACAGGAGGGTCCTGCGAGCAGCTTGGCCGAACCTCCATGCTCAGCTGGAGGAGCATGAGCAGCAGACACCTGGTAAGTGCATTATATGCAATATGTGTCTGGGAGTATGATGTGAGTGAAGACAGTGCTGTACCATTGTGTGTCCCATGCCTCCATTCACCTATTCTGTGTCCATGCAGCAGTCATCATGAATAAAAAGGCTCACTGTGGCATATGGACTGTACAGGGCAGAGTGAATTTTGGGAGTTGTAGTTTCTTCATGACAACTGGGGAATTGAGCCACACTTGTGCATTTGTATTGAAATGTGCACTGCCAGCACCACTAACAGTGAACCAAGGGAATCATAACTGATGTGTGCATTGGATGAGGAATGGTACAGACACTGTCCAGTGTGTGTATGACAGGCCAAAGGGTATTGGATGCTGTGACTTGCATTGCATTTGTTGAGTTTGGGTTCTGATTGAGACAGATCATCATGTGCCATGGAGTCAAGACAGACTTTGAGATCCTTGCCTCACTCTTAAGTGTTTCCAAATTTGCCAAGTGTGTCCACTGACACACGTATTACCCTCAGTGGCTTGTATGCCATTTCACATGTACAGGTAGCTGTCACAACGACCCACTACTGGTCACCGGTGCACTGCACTACCTTATCAGTCACCAAAGCCAATATGTGGCACTGGATTGTCAGCTTTTGTGAGGGGACATCAAAAGGCTAGACTCACAACGTAGCGAAACAAATAGCCCAGCCCCTATTTGGATGTGTGACCCACATTCTGCATTTGTCTTGTCCCATACAATGCTACACAGCAGATGACATTTGTCCAGATGTAAAAGAGCTGAGACTCCATATCACAGGCCAATTTCAATGAAATCTGGACTCTCTCTGATCTCCTTTGGTAGACTGGTTTTGGAACCTGCCCATGTAGCAGTGATAGGACACACAGATCACAAGAATGCCAAAGTTGAGGGTTGGCCAATACAGTTGTGTAAACCACAAATATTCTCTTGAGATGTCCATGTCAGACTCAATTCAGGAGATGACAGTGAACATACACGTAATGTAAGCTCATGAACACTGACAACTGTATAGTGTGATCAGAGGAAAACAAAGTCTGACCTTGGCTCATCTAGGTATGTGTCTTGTCCTGAAGTATACAACCACTACATCATGATTTTGCTTACATTTCAGTGGGCACAGCTGGCCAAATGGTAGAACAGCAGGACCAGGTTCGGAGCGGGAGAACATCAGTGCGCCGGCGGCTACGACCTCTTTCTATCAGTGAGGAAGAAGAGGATGAGGAGGGACCCTCAACATCTGGAGGCAGGGGGATTGTGCCCACCCGGACTGACCAGGAACACAACTCTGGTGCTACGGCCCGGGTGGAGGCTGTGGACATTGAAGTGGGGGGGGAAGAACCCGACACCTCTGGCCAGGGGGTAGTGGGGAGCTACTCCACCCCAGTCCATTCACCTGTGGGTTCTGTCGAGGTGTCCCCGGGGCAGGCCAATACCCAACCTGGGCCTGCCATCATCCCCTCCCTACCTCTAGAGGCCCCCATTCCATCGGGGACTCCAGCTGCATCCCCTCCAACCAGTCCCCCTCATCGTAGCTGCTAGCTCGACCCCAACATTGGCTCTGAACCTGAGGCACCACATCCCTCCTGTCCCACCCAAGCCCCTCCCTGTGTTGTTCCTCCGGTAGGCTGTCCCAGAGGACTTGATGTGGGTATGTGAGGGTCAGCCAGACATGTCCTCTCGCATCATGCTGCAGTTGTGTCTAGAGATACGCATGATGCGGGAGGAGATTGCCCGAGCTCTGGCCACCCTCACTACCAGCGTCAATTCCATGGCCACAGCCATGTCGTCTGTTGTTTCCCAACCTCCTTCCCATACCACCGTCAATGTCTCCCCCTGTCTGTTGGCCCACACTGTTTCCCCCCGTACTCCTCGTGTGTCCCGACCCCGTGTGGCGCCTGTTCCTGCACCGGCCAGCCATGTGCCTGCATCGGACTCTGAGGATCTGGACATTGTGGTAGTAGAGGATGACCAGAAGGACACTTGACTTTTTGACAGAATTTTCTTTGTGGACAATTATTTACTTTTCCCCTTGTAAATAGACTGGTTTCCCTGACGCTCCCTGACGTGTTATATTTTTGTTGCCCCACCCCAATCCAAGTTCCCTTCTCCATCTGCATTAAGATCATCATTTGTTTTCCTTTCTCCCTTCCAAACGGACGGTTGTTCTTCAAATCATTTATAAATATCTTTGGGAATCCTACTTACTTTCACTTGTTTGACTTCATTGTGAATGTCTGGTACAAAAAATGGACACGTATTTGGTGAGTCATCTGCTATGCACATTATGGCTTGTTGCAATGATGGGTTACACTTGTAACTGTGTCACACACACACATACCTCCTCACATCTCTAGGCCACCTACATTGGTATACAGGACATGATACACAACAGAATCTTGACTTGTGAAGATCTTTACTTTTTCTTTACACATATTCACAGTGGTCAATTTGTTTTTGTGATGTTGTCAATGGCGATCGTGCTTGCGACATCGCAATTTCAGAGGTGATGATCCCGGTGAGGGATCAGGTCTGGCTTGTCTCCTACGTGTAGGTGGGTGTTGTGCATGTGCCTGTACAGGGTGACGTACATGTGCAGGGGCAGATGGTGTATGTACAGTTGGTGTTTGTGTGTGGACAAGGGCTGGTTGTGAAGATGGTGGGAGTGCCCGTTCAGGGGGGGTGGTTGTTGTGCAGGTGGTGGGAGTGCCCGTTCAGGGGGTGGTGGTTGTGCAGGTGGTGGGAGTGCCCGTTCGGGGGGGGTTGATGTGCAGGTGGTGGGAGTGCCCATTCAGGGGGGTGGTGGTTGTGCAGGTGGTGGGAGTGCCCGTTCAGGGGGTTGTTGTGCAGGTGGTGGGAGTGCCCGATCAGGGGGTGGTGGTGGTTGTGCAGGAGGTGGGAGTGCCCGTTCAGGGGGGGTGATTGTTGTACAGGTGGTGGGAATGCCCGTTCGGGGGGGGTTGTTGTGCAGGTGGTGGGATTGCCCGTTGAGGGGGTGGTGGTGGTTGTGCAGATGGTGGGAGTGCCCGTTCAGGGGGTGGTGGTGGTTGTGCAGGTGGTGGGAGTGCCTGTTCAGGGCGCCAGTGTGGATGTGTACCCTTGCTGTGGTCCTGTGCAGTTGGTGGTACAGGTGTGTGATTGTGATGTCCTGCAGGCAGATATGATGGCTCCCCTCCCTGCGTTGACCATGAAGGGAGACTTTGGATCACTTTCAGCATGCCCTCCCTCATCTTCATGGCCAAGGCATGGTGTCTTGCACTCTCTTCCCTTTGGATGGATATCATGTCTCTCATATTCCTGGACATGTCCTGCCAAGTTCTATCCATCCTATCCAAAACATGGGTCAGTGTGTCCACCACCTGAGGGAATTGGAGCATGTTCTGCAGAGACTCAGACATGTCTGACAGGGTAGCCCCTATGGCACGAATGTCCTGCCTCACATCTGTCTGCTGTTGGAAGAAGTCCTGCTCCCACTGGCCACCATAGCCAGGTGCAGGCCCTCTCGGCAGGTGTCGGCCATGGATGAGACTAGCAGGTCCAACAGCAGGGGAGGTGGAAGCCTGTGGGCAGGAGAATGGTGCCCAGGGGATACCTGCACCACAACAGGGTTGGTACTTCCCCCAGATGGTGGAGAGGATGCCGGGGATACACTGTATAGGGAAGAGCGTATAGGGGAACCACCATGTCGGTCCTGGATGTGAGGGCTGTGAGGGAGTGATGTCTGTGTTGGGATGCGTGAGAGCTGTGGCTGGTTAGCTCTATGCTGGGGACAGGCAATTGTTTGTTTTGGAGGAGGCTGACGAACGTTGCTGGGCGGAGGATGTGATGCCGTGCAAGATTTGGGCAATGTGGTAAGATTTCTGTCCATGGCATCAGAATCGTCATCCCCGGAGAGGATGGACATATAGTCACCATCATCTTCCAAGTCTTCGTCCTCAGGAACTTCCTCCTCCTCTTGCGCATGACTTGCTGCCGACATAACTGCCTGGAGGAGCAGTGGAATTTCCCCTCTGATTGCCCGTCGCCCAACACTGGTTGAAGGTCCGTCCTCCTCATCGTCATCATCCCCTGGAACACAGAGGTTGCAACTGTATTAGTAATTGACCTGGTATAATATGTGGTGCAACACAAGGCTTGGATTAACTGTACTTTGCATCAACAGATGACGATCATGTGACCTGGTTAGGGTACCACCACAAATGACAGCTCACACCATAGCACTGAGGTGTTAAACGGAGATGTACATTCTACAAGCAAACTCACCAGCTCCAGCCACAACTTTCTGTCCCTTTGCGATCCCCCCTGATGTCAACTGCTGAACCTGGCTCCTCATAGATTTCGTTGACATAGCTGTCCCCAATTCAGCAGCTGTAGAGGGAAGTGACAACATTCTCAATGATCTGCATTACTAATTGACAAACAGGCACATGTGACACTCATAATATGTATGTCACTTTGTAAACAACAACTGCAGATTCTATACAGAAGGGGATTTTGATCTTTGTCATAGCTTAGTAATCTAAGCTAGTGACACACTGTACTATTATATGTCCATTCTGCACTCACTTGGCATACATTTTGTGTCATCCTTTCATTAGCCACCAAGGTCTGATCTGGTATGTGGTTAAATGCCATATGTGAGCATATTGTGATGCAGGACAACAGTGTTGTACAACACATACAACATACGGTGGAGATTAAAGGCACATTTCATGAGCATTCAGGTACATTATTCTTGGGTTTACTTACCATGGCCCAGCACCGGCCCAGTGTGTGGTCCCTGACCAGATGTCACAGCCAACCTTATAGCAGAAGTCAATGTGAGTCTTTGAATCTGGGAGGACCTCATTGGACCTACAATGATAAGTGTGTTTGCAACTTTACATTTCTGCTGCCACATGTGATGCACTCAATTTCAAGCCCAAAGGATAAGCACAAGCAGTTGTGGGCACCACCGTTGCAGAAGTGTGTAGCACTTAATATCATGAGTGATCCCACATATAACTTATAATGGCCCCACTGCCTAGAAGCGACGTCTATCAAAATGACATGACCATGAATCCTGACGTAAGGTCCACTATCGTGTTTTGTTGATAGCCAACAAACAAGCCATCCAATGAAAAAAGTACATGACCAGCTGGGTGGACTGGGCTATTTTATGTATAGTGAAAACATTCTAAGTTGGACAGTGTATGCATTGTCAATACTCCTGACAATAGTATCTCACTTCTTGTTCATCATTGTCATATTTGTTAACATTTGATTTCTTGATTAGGTCTACAGAAACAATTACAATATAGTGGGGACCCCCTTTTGACTTGTTGTGGCACTCGATTCTAGGATCAAGTTCCCAGGTCTGGGACTGTTGGTGGAATACATGTTATGTTCCCCAATTACAAAGGTATGATGAGCCACGACATATTATATTTTGTCTTTCGCTACTCACAAATGTCATTTGCTAAAGGTGAATGTCCATTGACAACTCCAATAGTTATTAAGCTAGTTTTTCATCTTTGGTTACCTTTCATATTCGGGCACTATATGTCCCTCTGTTGTCTCCTGACAATGTATGCATTTTGACCATCTCCTGACCAGTTTGACTTACAGGTTGGTGAGGGTGGTAAGCGTTGCTCTGGATGAAGTTGTTTCCTCCCAGAAGATGCAGGCACCTCTGCTACTGCGGTTGTCTGTGCTCTGGCTGAATGTGTCAATAGGTGAGAAGAGAGAAAAGTAACCAAATGGGAAATGTACATGTGGAACTTGTCAGGCATTTCCCCATATCTTCTGCATGCTAACAGTGTTGTGAAGTACTGCCGCAGCCGGTGCAGGTAGGAGCAGTGGGGCGTTGGGGATGTAATGGCGTGGCAGGGTGGGAATTAAACAACGAAATATGTGAATGACATATTTTGATCTGAGGATTCTCTCACCTTCTGCTTTGTGATTTTGGCTGGCACAGGGTGAGTTACTTTTTGGATAATTTGTATTTTCCCAATTCAGTTGTCAGTTGATTTTCCTATGCTCCTCAACCCCTGCCCCCTTACGTTTTTGACTGACCCAGCCGCATCTGGATGAGTGGAAAGGGCACTTTGTCAATTGCTACTTAGCAGGGTTAGGTATATACAGCAGCAGTACTGGGCCCATGTTTTCAATAGTGGGAGAGGGATTTGCCATTTCTAATACAAAGGATTCTGGGACTTGTGGTGCAACATACAGAGGGTAACACATGAGTCTCTGACTGACTATATTTTTATATACACTTTGGACAACTTCCTTACTCATAATGGCAGTGCAACACAGACAATCTTTTCATATGCTTATTCTTGTCATCCCATTTACCTGGTACCATGTTGCGGACATCACTCACAGGCAGCCCATGGAGCATGTGGGGGTGGATTGTGGTGAGGATATCCTCCTCTAGTGGGGTGAGACGGAGGCGGGGTCCAGAGTGTGGGGCAGGGAGTATCCTGTTCAACTCGACCCTGGAGTACTTCTTCTTCACCCTCTGTTTTTCGTCCTGCCACTTCTTCTTGATGTCCCGGACTGTGCGCCTCTCCACCCCCAATGCTGTGACAGCAGTGGCTAAATGCTGCCATAGAGATGCCTTCTGTGTGCCACTGGTGCAGTAAGGTGGGAGACCATATAGGCGTTTGTGGTGCCTCACTATGAACTCCACAACCATGGTGGTCTCCTCAGTAGTGAAGTTCTTCTTCCTCCTCATTTGTTCCATTTTCCTCTGGCGATGTGCAGCGATTGAAAACACGAACTCTCTGTGGCCAAACCTGTTTCTTCAATGTGTGCTGCTTTTATATGTTTTGTGGTGCTGGTCTTGCAGTTGGTGTTAATTGACTTCAGCTGGAGCGTGGTGGGGGATGGTAGGCACTTGAAACGATCATCAGGCCAAAATGGAGGTATTCCGGTCCGAAATCGGGAATTCCGGCCCGGGTGCTGAGATTCCGGCCCAATAGCGGAATTCCCACTCCGAGTGCGGAAATTCCGGCCTGAGAGCGGAAATTCGGGCCCGAGTGCGGACGTAAAGTTTGTAGTCGTAAATCCATTCTGTGAATACCAAAAGTAGTAAGTACGTTCTGTGAATTCCAAAATGGTAGTAAGTTTAGGATTTTGTCTTAAGTTAGTTCTGTGAATCGTGCCCAAAGTCTTTTGCCATTTCTACAGCAAAGTTTTTAAGCATAGGACTAGCACAGTGCCATCCATACCAAGTTGTAAAATGACAAAAGCCTTTTGCCACTCCAGGCACAGTAGTACAGCTTTGAACTGGTAAAATACCAACCAAGCCAATCTAAAATTTAAAAAAGCAACCACTGACGTGTTTTGCTTTCATTAGAGCTCTTCAGAGAGGTATAGCTTTGTCCAGACACAAGGGAGAACCCAGTATAAGTCAAAACAATCCCCTTTCAGGCATAGAGTGATGCATAAATTATGCAAAAAGAAGCAGAGAACTCTGGGTAGTTCTCAAGTTTAGGTGGGAAAGCAGCTCATGTATAGAACACCTTAAACACCAGCGACACTCTAAATTTGCTCAGCTCAAATTTCTGCTTTTCTATCAAAGTCTTTAAGCATAGGATTAGCACAGTGCCATGCACGCTGAGATAGAAAGGGACAAAGTCTTTTGCCATTTCTACAGCAAAGTTTTTAAGCCTAGGACTAGCACAGTGCCATTAATTCCAAGCTGTAAAATGACAAAAGCCTTTTGCCACTCAAGGCACAGTATTAAAGCTTTGAATTGGTAAAAATACTAGCCAAGTCTACCTGAAATGAAGATAAGCAACCCCTGACACGTGTTTCACTCTCATTAGAGCTCTTAAGAGAGGTATAGCTTTGTCCAGACACAAGGGAGCACCCAGTATAAGTCAAAACAATACCCTTTCAGGCATAGAGTGAGGCATAAATTATGCAAAAAAGAATCACAGTACTCTGCTTTATTTTTATCTGTCTCCTGCCTAAAATCTCCTCTTTTCAGTGTAAGTCAATGGTGATAATCAATTTCCCAGTTTTTATTTTTTTAAATCTCCCTCTTACCAACTTTAAAGTGTTGGCAAGTTTGGTACATTGGATAACGGAGGGCATGAGGAATGGGGTAAGGACATGGCCCTGATAACAGAGGGCAGGAGGGAGATTGGTAGGGGCACCAAACTGAACTTACAGGGCAGGCGCCAGGGGTTGCATCAACACAATACACCACACAGGGTGGGATGGCAGTGCAACACAACAGACCATGGAAAGCAATAGGGATAGGGCAGGGCCATGCACATGGACAACAGAGAACATAGGGGAAAGAAGCAAGGGCAGCAAGCTCACCGTACCGGACAAACAGGAGGGACTGTTGCAGCATAACAGACCATGAAAGGCAGAAGGGAGGGGGGAGGGGCAGGACAACGGACCAGACAAGGTAGGAGGGAGGGGATAGGGGCCTGCACATTGAAAATGGATGTCAGGTGGCAAGGGGGCAGGGCAGGAGAAGCAAGCTGACCATAGAGAGCAGGAAAGAATGGCCACTGGAAGTACAACACACCATGGATAAGCAGTGAGCCTATAATGGCATCGACACAGACAGCGGTGGGAAGGTGGGAGAGGGTCAGGAGCAGCATGGAAGTGGGAGAGTTAATGGCAGCACAACCGCCATGGCGAGCAAGAGGGAGGGACAGGGGCATGCACAAATGAACATGGAGGACAGAAGGGAGGGGTACATTTGGCATATCAATATGGCGGCGTGATTAACTGTGCATGTTATTGTTTTGTTAAGTCCTTCCTCGAGTACCAATTGGGATATCCTCCAATGAGAGTGTGGTGCTATCTGTTTAAATGAAGCTGAAATACGATGTGTTTCTTTTACAGACATGAGCATTGATAAAGGCTGACCGCCGAAACGCGTCTGCTCTTTGAAAAATAAAATCTCAGCACAGACCCCGTGAGTGCCTGTCCTACCTTGTTGTGGTGTTGTATGGAGGTATTCGTGAGCCCATCCTCACGAGCAGAGCACCTGCCTTAAGTTGTTCGGAAGCATTGGTGGACTCAGGAGAAGAATTGAATTGTGCTTCCAGAACCGCCGCTTGCAGAGTAAATTGACCCTTGAGATACTGACAATGTGTCACAGATTATGGAATCTGAGGAGATATGTCATTGGACCCCTTTCCTGTTCTCTGAGGACCAAAAAATTACTGTGGATGTCAACAATGCGGCAGGCGAAGGGTAGTTGAAATACTGTTTTTCATACCTTTGTTAAAGGATGCATCATTGGATCACGGGCGTATAGGATTGTAGCTGTGCCCAAAATATAATCAAGAACTACTCATGTGAGGACCCGAGGTAACCCATTCAGGGTAAGATTGCAAGGGAGGGCAGCCAGCCAAATCTTAATGTAAAATGGACAAATTGATGATGCGACTGTTTCCAGACATTTGCTGATTTACGGCAAGAGCATGGATTAAATACTAATCATTAACATCATTCAGGAAACAGTATATTTGGTTGTCTGGACATTGTTAGATTTGGCATATCAATATGGCGGCGCTGATCAACTGTGCATGTTATTGTTTTGTTATGTCCTTCCTCGAGTACCAATTGGGATATCCTCCAATGAGAGTGTTGTGCTATCTGTTTAAATGAAGCTGAAATGTGATGTGTTTCTTTTACAGACATGAGCATCGATAAAGGCTGACCGCCGAAACGCGTCTGCTCTTTGAAAAATAAAATCTCAGCACAGACCCCGTGAGTGCCTGTCCTACTTTGTTGTGGTGTTGTATGGAGATATATATATACATCCAGATAACTCCAACTCTTCTTCAAAAAAGACCACGGAGACACGGACCTCAGGTAAAGTGCAGATTTTTTAATAAATTGAGTTCTCCATCAGCACTAGCAGCATTACGCGTTTCGGCACAACAAGTGCCTTGATCACATGATACGCGTTAATGGTCTCATCCTGTTTTTATACAACCGTTTTTTTCAAACTTAATTAGTTAGACCCATTTTTTCTATTTTTTCTCTTTTTCTTTTTTTCTCTGTTTGCCCTTAAAGTGACAGGTGCCTAAAGTGCATAGTTTGACATAGACATAAACAAAATACTGATTGGCAGTACTGTTTAAACTTTCAAATGCCATTAGTCTCAATACATTTAAAAACATACTGGTTTAAATACCTTAAAATCATGAAACATGGCTAATAGATATTTTAATAGTGTGTTTTTCGTTACGTCCAGGTTTAAATACCCTGTCATTCCAGATAAAATCATTTGACAGATGAGTATCAAAAGTTGCTAGTGCAATTTGCAGTACATTTACATAAAACCCAAACAGTTCAAGCCTTGATTCTGCCAAACTATTCTTATTTAAAACCTGTGCGAATAATATAAATATGGTGTATAAAAATTAATAAAATCCCTTCTAAAAGACCGTGTAAAAATGTGTATAAAACTATTTTATCTTAATATATTATCTAAAAGGGCTTTGTAGCAGCATTTTATTCTAATCATCAAAATTACCCACCTAATGGCTATTCCATGATTATTTGCTTGTTCTTGTTCTAAGTCAGATTAAACCATCAACTCTCCTTCATTCGCTTAATTATACAGTTTTTTTAGGTGAATTAGGTAATCTGTTCAATTATATCATTTGGACCATTATTACTAAAGGCAGGTGTAAAGCTCTTCAGTAATATTAAGGCCTGCTGGTTGTTTACTGTCCAGATCTAAAATATATCTGGTTTCCAACCTTCGGAGTGCCTTTTCCCTATCCCCACCTCGTTTGTAAGGTGGGATAGCATCAATTAAAAAATATTTCAATTCTTTGGGGTCCGCATTATGCTTTTCCCCAAAGTGTCTCGCTACGGGGTACGTTGTATCTTTGTTCTTAATAGCTCTAATATGCTGTAGTATATGTTTGTGTCTCTGTAATATAGTACTCCCTACATATTTAAGGGCACAGGGACACTCCAAAATATATACCACGAAGTCGGATTTGCAGGTTAGAGCTTTCTCAATGGGTCTTTCTATATCACTGAAAGGAGTAACGTAAGATGTTTTATTTACTCCGAACTGGCATGCTTTGCACGTCCTGCAGCGAAAGAAGCCTTTTCTCTGTGATAACCAGGTATTTTTAGTTTGCACAAAGGGGTCGTTTTTGACCAGGACATCCTTCATTGATGTGGCTCTGGTGTACGTTATGGAGGCTCGCTTGGGGAGAGTATGGCCAATGATTGGGTCGTCTAAAATCAATGGCCAATTTTTTCTAATAATCTTCCTGATTTGCTTGTCCTGTTTACTGTATTTAAGGATAAATCTAAAAGTGGAAGGTTCTTGGAATTGTTTATCCTTTTACTATTCTTTCCTATCAGGTTGCCTCTTGCCTGTTCTCTGCTTTTCTTGATGGCCTGGTCTATACATTTGTTTGAATAACCCCTGGCTCTGAATCTACTGGCACAAGCTTGTTGTGCCTTATTTAGGTCCTCTTCCTGGCTGCAGATTCTTTTTAAGCGCAACATCTCCCCGTAGGGGATGCTTTGAATTAAATGATGAGGGTGAAAGCTGCTCGCGTGCAATATCGCTTTGCCCTCAGTAGGCTTTCTGTGTAACATTGTTTCAAGTCTGCCTTCTTTGATGTAGATTTCTACGTCTAGAAAATTAATGGATGTTGAACTAATATAGGGTTACAGGAACGGTATAATTAGGCTCAGATTTCACACGTACAAAACTATAGAAATTCAGCAGTTATAGTTACCTGAGCTAACTATAACTTATGTCCCGCAATGCACTGCTTATGACCTCACATGTTACATCACTCACAACATGGTCAGTGACATCACTGATTTCATCACTGATAACATCTCAAATGACCTTACTGATGACATCATCCAGTGAGAGTAAGGGTTTCATAAACATTTCTGAGACTTAAAGATATATATTAAGCTACTGCATAAGTTAAATTACTATTCTTTCTGTACTACTAATGAGTGAAACTATATCTAACATATGTCATCTGAGTGGCTGTGTGACTGTCCGTGTGTGAGTGGCTGACTGAGTGGCTGCATGGGTGTTTGAGTGGCTGTATGGGTGGGTAAGTGGCTGTATGGGTGACTGAGTGGCTGTGTGAGTAGCTCTATGAGTGAGCGACTGGGTGTATTGGTGAGTGAGTGGCTGTTTGAGTGGGTGATTGGTTCACTGAGTGGGTGTGTGAGTGCCTGGATTGAAGAGTAAGTATCTGTGGGGGTGGCTGAATGGGTGAGTGAGTGGACATGTGAGTGCCTTTATGGATGTGTGAATGGGTATGTAAGTGGTTGTGTGGGTGTTTAATATTGCACCTCCTGCTGGCCATGTCTCTGGTATTTACACTTTCCCTTGACTAAACTGTACCTGCATTTTGCGGTTAGTAATAGTTAAGTACCTTTTCACTTTAAAAATGACAGCACTATTTACTTTGCCAATCCTTGATTTGTGCGGTTTTATGTTTTTTGTTGCCAGACGTGCTTTGGTAGTAGTCAGAACTTAGATATCTAAGGTGAAGTCATCCAGGCATGTAGTTTCAGTTGATGGTACTGGTGTTAATATAAAAAAAATGTATTGTCCTAAACACAGACCTAACACTCTTGAAATATATTTTGCCTTTTTAATGAGTTGTCTGCAGCTGCAAATAGTATTTTATTTTTCATGCAAAACACTTAACTAAAACGTTTTCCTAGATCATTTGTCTTGCTACTATTGAATGCCTTGTGTATTAAGTTCAAGTGTTTTTGTTTTGCGAAGCGCATTCTACAAAACTTGGTATGAAGAAGGATCAAGAGTATGTGACCCTGCACTCTGGGCAAAGGGACTCCAGACCTCACTTTTGGTCAGGTTTTGTGGCGTGTGCTTGTTTCTGGTTTAGAAATGATCATTTGTTCGACAATGTTCTGAATTGCTTGAAAATGCTTTTATTGCAGGTGCTCATGCAGATTTGCCTTACTCATCCTACAATGACTTAAAGGTTTTTGTGTCGCGTAGTCACTGATTGAATTTTCAACAGGCTTAACATATGCTTCGTTGCTAACATGAGGCCACTCAATGTTATCATAGAATCCCAGTCATATGCATACTGTCGTAATAGATTGATTTAGTGTTAAATCTGACTGTTCGTACTTTTTGTTGCAGACTCCATCATTCAAAGTAGCCGGTTGTATTGCCGTCATAGCCTTGAATTTGTGTTTCCCATAGAACCTAATATTGTGTGTAAGTTTCAAGTGATTGGCAGATTTTCATTTGGGAGCAAGATGAATGCTTTATTACTGTCGAAATTAGGGGGAAATAATTGTCTATTAAAAGCATACATTCATCGATCTGTGAATATTGTGACTGAAACCTATGATAACAAATATATTTTGCCTGAACAGAAACAACAATGAAGCGTTTAGCATAATCTAGAGATGTGACTAACCGGCCTTATCTGCTTCCACATTCATGTTTAAATTGTAGCTTGTTGGAGCCCTCTTCCCATGATCCTTTGCTTTCTACCCTCTGATGGCGACATGTGATTCTGCTGTACACATCATCACCTTTTTAGTAATACAAAAAGCATGCAATACTCACATTATGTGATTTTCTTTGGCAACACATCCTATAGTTAAATGTGAATCAAACGAATCCATCTATGGTTTAAAATAAATGCACGCGCCACATATTGTGGTGGCAGTGCAAGCCCATGCCGCTTGAAAGTAACAAGGACGAGCACATTTGTTTCAGATTTTAAAAACCTCCAGATCACAGAAACAGCAAAGAAAATGCTCTCTTTTTAATCATTTAGTGCAGTTCTTACATGCATTAAATAGTTTAATAATTCTCTGAAAATGCGAGTTATCACTCAAACACTTGCAGTCCAGATCCTGTCCCCAAGGCTTGGTCCTCCATAATGGACAAACGTAATTTATATCGCAACTCTCTTCTGACAAAGGTAAAAGGTACATCAGAGTCTGAAAACAATTACTGCAAAATTGTTTCTTAACGTCTGTACACAAAGCCGGCCGCTTCCCTTCTATTAATGTGCAGAAGTAAGTTGCAGATTGACTCAGAACCAAGATGCAACTTCAACTTTATTGGAGTTGAAGATGCCACAACTGCACCAGGAAGCAAGGTACTACCAAGTACACCCCTCCTCCCGAATGTATTTATTTCCCGCCCCGGGACCTTACCCACCAGGTGGAGTAAGTAAAACAAGCGTGGGAGACTGCACTTTTATTTCTCCATTTTTGTGCAAATGCGTGAATCCGTCGTCATTTTTGCTGTGTTAAAACATGCCTTTTGGCCCAGGCAGGGTCCCTGGGGGGACCCCAGCACCTGGCCTAGGGGGTCAGAGTGTTTTCTTACCATGCCCCCTCTTTGGTATTTTTAACATTTTTAGGGAGACTTGGCTGAAACCGAGTCCCAAAATGGCTGCCGGCACTTCCTGGTTGAAGTGTTGGCAGCTAATCAGATTTCAGCACAGGAACTGTTGGATCTGCAGAAGATTCACATCCCTAAATACACATCCATAAATATACAAATTTGATTTTCAGTTAACATCTCTAAAACTACTGAAAGAATTTACACCAAATCACAAAAAGCACACTTTTTGGACCAAGAGCTAGCTTTCTGCCAAAGTTGGTGTATTTCCGTCCACCGGTTCGGACTTAAGTTGTGTTCAAATTCCCTATGGAAAATTGCATGAGGAAAATGTTTTTGGGGATCCTCCCTTTTTCTTGAGCCCCCGCTTGACGGTTCACCCCGAAACTTTTAAGACAGCAGCTGAAGTGAGTTGCAAACTAGTTTTGTAAATTTCATGTGGATCCGTCAAACGGCGCCAAAGTTATTAGCAAAACAAAAACGCTTTTCCGATGGAAACTAGGCCCTAACTATAACTACCTACTGGCAACTGCCTGTAGGATATATATATATATATATATATATATATATATATATATATATATATATATATATATATATATATATATATAACCTACTGGCAGTCGCCAGTAGGAAGTTATAGTTAGGATCATGTTTCCATCGGAAAAGCGACTTTTGACTTGCCTATATCTTTAGTGCCATTTGACGAATCTTCATGAAATTTTCCCCAAAAAGTGCCCCGGTAATTCTTGTTGCACATGGAAAGTTTTGGGGCGATCCGTCAAGTGGGAACTGAGAAAAAGAGGAGGTCAAAAAAGTCTTTTTTAATGTTCATTCCCATAGAGAT
The DNA here is from genome assembly GCA_963921515.1 of Calotriton arnoldi. Classification (NCBI taxonomy): domain Eukaryota; kingdom Metazoa; phylum Chordata; class Amphibia; order Caudata; family Salamandridae; genus Calotriton; species Calotriton arnoldi. The sequence goes on along the minus strand of CAWUFW010007491.1, from coordinate 494,681 downwards.
TTTAGTTGCGACTACAGCCTGATCCACTGAACGGAATTACACCAAATTTGGCAGAAAGGTAGCTCTTGGTCAAGAGGAAACCCTTTTTGTTATTTGGTGTAAATCTGTTTAGAAGTTTGGGAGATATTGAAGAAAACAAATAGGTATATATAGGGACACAGATCCTCTGAGGATCCGGCAGTCCCCGTGCTGAAATCTGATTGGCTGACAATACTTCAAGCAGGAAGTGTTAGCAGCCATCTTGAGACTCAGCTTCTGCTGAGTCCCACAAAAAAACATTAAAAAAAAAAGGGGGCAAGCTAGGAATACCCTGACCCCCTGTGAACCTAAAAAGGCTAAAAAGTACTTTTTGTTAAAAAAAATTCTGGAACATGATGGAGCTATGAATCTGCGGCAAACACTTAAAAAAAAAAACAAGATCAATTTCCCGCCCTTGTTTTGATTTGGGCCCCAGGGGCATCTTTTTAAAAAAGGAGGGGGGGCATGGGGCTCCCCTCCTAAGGCTTATTGAGCCCTGGGGGCCACCACTTCCCCAGGGCTTTGCTGATAAAAAAAGGAGGGAGGCGCACAGGGCCTCCCCTCTATGGGCTCCATAAGCCACAGGGACAACCATCTCCCAGGAGCTAAATAACACATAATGGGGGCCCGTGGATCACCACCTCCCCAAGAGCTAAATATTTCAAACAAATGGGAGAGCTCCCTTCGTGTGAGAACAATGCCGGCTCCCGCAGGAGGCAGGCAGCCGGCTGGGCCAGCAGGGGCCTTGTGGCTCCCCCCGGCATCCTGGGGAAGGTCATAAGGGAGCAGAAAGAGGCAGAATCAAAGTCATAAATGAGCAGAAAGAGGCAAGAGAAAGGTGAGAAACAAGCAGAAAGAGGCAGAAGAAAGGTCAGCAACGAGCAGAAGCAGGCAAGATAAAGGTGAGAAACGTGCAGAAAGAGGCCGAATAAAGGTCAACAATGGGCAGGAAAAGGCAAGGTAAAGGTGAGAAATAAGCAGAAAGTGGCAGAATAAAGTTCAGCAATGAGCAGAAAGAGGCAAGATAAAGGTGAGAAACGAGCAGAAAGAGGCAGAATAAAGGTTAGAAACTAGCAGAAAAAGGCAAAATAGAGATAAAAACGACCGGAAAGTAGAAAATAAAGGTCAGAAACGAGCAGAAAGAGGCAAAATAAAGACCAGAAGGGAGCAGAAAGAGGAAGAATAAAGATGAGAAATGAGCAGAAAGAGGCAATAGAGAGGTCAGAAACCAGCAGGAATAGGAAAATACAGGTGAGAAACAAGCAGAAGGAGGCAGAATAAAGGTCAGAAGTGAGCAGAAAGAGGCAGAATAAAGGTCAGAAGGGAGCAGAAAGAGGCAGACTAAAGTTCAGGAGCGAGCAGAAAGGCAAAATAATGTGCAGAATGAGTAGAAAGATGCAAAATAGAGGTGAGAAACGAGCAGCAAGAGGCAAAATAGAGGTCAGAAACAAGCAGCAAGAGGCAGAATAAAGGTCGGGAGCGAGCAGAAAGACGCAAAATAATGGGCAGAACGAGCACAAAAAGGCAACATAGAGGGCAGAGTGAACAGAGAAGAGGCTGAAAAACAAGGAGAAAATGAACAGAGGAGGCACAAAACCGAAGGCATCAGAGAGTAGCGGACTGCATGCAAGCTGGACAGGAGGACTGTCACAGGGGGAGCTGGCATGAGGACCTGCTACCATATTCCCCACCACCTTTTTGTTACTGTGTACCCACTAACAGACCCACTCATACACCCATACATCTACTCACAAACCTACTCACCCACTCACAGAACCACTCAGAGACTCATGCACTCACTGACAGACACACTCAAACACGTGTGCACCCACTCACAGATCCATTCAAGGACTCATTCACCCACTCACAGACCAACTGAAAGACTCACACACACTCACAGATCCACTCAGAGACTCACACACCCCATCACACACTCATGCTCCCACTCACAGACCCACTCAGAGACTCACACACACTCACAGACCCACTCAGACACTCATGCACTGCCTCACAGATCTACTCAGATACTCACACACCAACTACAAACTCACTCTCGCACACTCTCACAGAACCACTCAGACACTCATCCACCCCCTCACAGACCCATTTAGATACTCATGTTCCCATTCACAGACCCACTCAGACACTTATGGACCCACTCAAAGACCCACTCTGATATTCACACAAATACTCACAGACCCACTCAGACACTTAAGCACCCATTCTCTCACCCACTCAGAGACTCACACACCCACTCACCTACCTATACAGCCACTCACACGCCCACTCTCAAAGGTTACAGGTTACAGTTAGGAAATACAATTTAAAAAAAATTGAGATTCACTGAAAAAACAAAGGTTACAGGGATGCTATAGTTCAGAAATAGAATTTTAAAAAATGTAGAAATTCACAGAAAAACTGAAGGTTACAGGGACATTATAGTTAGGAAATAGAATTAAAAAAACCTTAGAAATTCAGTGAAAAAAACAAAGGTTACAGGGACATTAGAGTTAGACTCAGTTTTCAGTCGTACAAAACCATTGAAATTTGGCAGTTACAGTTACCTGAGCTAGCTATTACTTATGCCCCCATAATGCACTGCTTATGACCTCACATAGTACATCACTCATGACATGGTCAGTGACATCACTGATGATATCGTTGATGACATCTCAAATGACATCACTGATGACATTATCCACAGACCAACTCACACACCCACTCACACCCCCATACAACCTCTCATACACCCACTCACATACACATTCACAGACCCATACAACTACTGACACACACACTCACTCACTCATACAGCTACTCACACAATCACTCACTCACCCATACAGCCACTCACACAGCCACTTACAGACCCATATAGCTACTCACAGACCCACAAAAACACTCCCACTCACAGACCTATACAGCCACTCACACACTCACTCACACACACACCCATACATCCACTCACATACCCATTCACACACCCAGACAGCCACTCACACATCCACTCATTCATCCATACAGCCACCTACACAGCCACTCATTCAGCCATATAGCTACTAACAGAGCTACTCACTTACCCATACAGCTGCTCACACATCCATTCACTCATCCACAAAACCACCTTCATACCCACTCACGCATAAATACAATTACTCATGTGCCCACTCACTCATCCATACAGCCACTCACATAAATACTTATTTTGCAGAACAGCCACTCACACACATACTCACTTACCAATACACCCAGTCAAACAGCCACTCACTTCCCCATACATTCACTTACACACCCAGGCACTCATCCATAGAGCCATTCACATAGCCACTCATCCACCCATAGAGCCACTCACACAGCCACCACAGTCACCGATACAGCCACTCACACACACACTCACCCACCCAAACAGCCACTCACACAGTCACTTACTCACTCATACAGCCACTCACACACTCAAACAGCCACTCAGGCTGATGTAGACAGTCACAATGCCACTCAGATTACATATATTAGAAACAGTATCACTCATTAGTAGTACAAAAATAATAGTAATTTAACTTATGCAGTAGCTTAGTATATTTCTTTAACTCTCAGAAACGTTTATGAAACACACTCACTGGATGATGTCATCAGTGATGTCATTTGAGATGGCATCAATGATGTCATCAGTGATGTCACTCACCATGTCATAAGTGATATAATATGTGAGGTCAAAACCAATGCATTGCAAGGGCATAAGTTATAGTTAGCCCAGGTAACTATAACTGCTGAATTTCAATGGTTTTGTGCATGTTAAATATGAGCATAACTATAACGTTCCTGTAACCTTTGTGTTTTTTCAGTAAATTTCTTAGGTTTTTAAAAATTCTATTCCCTAACTGTAACGTCCCTGTAACATTTAGTTTCTTTTTTGTGAAAAAATATATATATATATATATAAATCCGATTAAAATCAATAAGTTTCTAACATGTAAATCAGAGTATGTAGTATACGTATTAGAGTGTACGTGTGGACTTAAATATGTGGGTAGTACCCGTCTCCCAGTACACAAGAGAATTCTACAACATCTAAGGGCTATATCTAATAATGATAGTTCATATCCGGTTGCCCGCCACTGCAACGAGATACATAATAAAAATTTGACCGAGTTGAAGTATTACGTAATTGATCATGTTCCCCCTCTACGCAGAGGAGGGAACAGAGAAGCCATACTCAGACGATTAGAAACAAAACTGATTTTAGAATTGGACAGCAAAAATCCACATGGATTAAATACTACGGAAGATTTATATACTTGGTTGTAAGTCAGGCAATGAAAAGGTTTTTTAATATTTAAACATATAACATTGGATTTTAAATAAATAAAAAGGTCTATATTAAGGGTTTTTGTAATATACACCTTCTCCCTCCCACATTAGTTTCTCTGTCAATAGTGTTCATGGGCTCATGGCACAATGACAGTGCACATATGCACGGTGACATTTTATGTATTGTAACGTATTTGCTGGTTTGCACAATAACACTGTTTGCACTTTATTTGCATCATTTTGCACTTTATCATTGTACTGTATAAAATGACATGAGGATCAGAAAAATGACTAAATAGTCAGGGTTTGGCTAAATATGCAATCATCTATTGATATGGTAATACGACAAATCAGTTGCAATTTAATAACCGATATGCACATCAAGAAAACCAGTTAGTATATTATATAAGCAGTAATACCAATGCCTTTTAATGTAATCAAGGCATGTTTTTTAATTGTTTTTTTAGGTATTTATACTGTTATTTAATTTGCGTATTTGCACATAGTGTCGGTTTTACATCACCCTAACCTATACATATAAAATAGGGTCTACTTGCAATATATTGATGAAAATATGTCTTCAATGTTTCAATAGTCATAGGAGGAAAATTGTTTTGTCGTTTTACAGTGTCTTATCCTATGTATTTTACAGGTATAATAGCCACAAAAAAAAACAAACAAAAAAAACCCTAGTTGTCATTTTTAGCATGTTAATCTATTAATAATTTTAATTGTGGATTTACTTGAATTAATGAAATGAAATACGACAAATTTTAACATAATTTGTATGTAAGGCAGTACTTGATGATGGTAGTATGTTTTCTATGTTCACTCTAAAAATTAAGCACATTGTCACTTTAAAAATGGGAGAAACTACGTGGCGTGTCATGTGATCAAGGGCTCTGTGAAGCCCGAAACGCGTCATGGCGGCCAATGCACGAGAAATAAAATAACGCTGCACAAAGAAAGTGGAGTCTGTTCCGTTTTTCCTTGGTGATACAAGAAGGAGAAGGAGTTTTTGAAATATATATATATATATATAATTCTGTCGCCCCGGGGAAATACTCCTGACCTTGCAAGAGGTAGAGCGGCAGCCAGGCGAGCAGACTCAGCAAAGAATGCAGTTCCAGTGCAAAACCAATAAAGCTGTTCATACAGGTAATGTTTCAGTGAGTAACAATTTATTATAAGAGACAACCCAGGACGTGTTTTGGCCCAATGGCATTCATCATTCGACCAGCAGTAAATCAAACACCTCCTTAGTTTTTAACATTTTTTGTTTGTCTTTTTATTTTGGAATTATTTTTAAATCATGCAGATTTTATTTTTAGTTTTGTAAGAATTTTGTATTTTACTGTACCGTTTATTTTTTTTATTTGTTATAAATGTGTTATTTTGTTAAATATTTTTGTTATACATATATATTGTTTATTCAAGTATTATGTTATTATTAATTTGTTTCAAATGTTAATATTATTATGCTGTTATGATTGTGTTCTTTATTTTTAGTGATTTATTTAAGAATAATTAAACAGTTGTACGCTTTTTTGACAACCTTGTAGTTTTTTATTAATATGTTTTTTTATAAATATGGAAATGTTGTTTTTTAAAATTATTATTTATAAGTATAAAATGTATTCAATTGTTTAAAAAGAATCATGAAAGCGATATAATCTACAGTCATTACATAAAAACAAATTAACCCTCCCAGCATAACAGTTAACCCTTTAATTCACACTACATTTGTTTATATTAGTTATTTAATTTGCTTCTTTCCTTTTTTGTTTAATTTCAATTTGAAATCTATTTTTTTTTATTTATTTTTTAAATCTCAAAGAGTTGTTTTTATTGGTTTGGGTATAGTAAGTGAAGGCCTTCAAAGTCCCACACTTTCCCCAACATGGCTTAGATTGGAGGGTGTATAGTAAATTCCCAACTCCTCAAATTCCAACACTTTAACTAATGCGATTTAAGATTGTATTGGGAATGGTAAATTCACACCCATCGAAGTCCAATAGTTTATATATTTTAAGTGTATTATTAGTTTATGTTTATGCTATCATTTATAGTTGTGTAGGTGTACTAAATGCACATTTTTAAACATATTTAATGATATGCTTTACTTTATAAGATTTATTAGAATTTCTGTTGAAGATTCAAGAAGGGCACATTATTTTCGAAAGCTGCATTTTACTTTCTTTATATATTCATATTTGTAACACAAACAGTTTTACATTTGTTATGTATTTTTCAACCTTAATATGCATTTGTATATTTATTTTGCTGTAAATGTTAACTTTTTTTGTCCAACAAACTCCATACATATCTATTTATCATTACTTTTTACATATTTTGCTAGTATTATTTTTGCAGTATTTTATTAATATACATATTTTTTAACATTTTTAAATGTGTCCATACATACATATTTTGATTATTTTAATTAACATTTTACATTATTTCTTTAAACACGATTTAGTTAATTCATTTTATAGTGAGAGGGTTTTAAAATATATTAAATAGTATTGTAAGACATTTAAAAAAGTTTTTGTTTATAGTTAGTTTTAATATTTGTTAACCTTTTTTATATTAAAATTTTTGCAAACATGTTTACATTATTGTACATTTTTAACATTTTTATAAATTAGTCTTAGCGCCTGATTATGAGCCGTCGTACCTGCATTCACGGTCCACCTGCTGACTCCTCGGTGGTCTGACAGCCTGATTACAAGTTCGGTAGGACTGCCACAAGACCACTGCCACCGCCAGGGTCTAGGATCCTGTGGCGGCAGCGGTGAAGAAAGCGGCGGTCTATGGAGGTGGTGCCGGCACCGCCATGGTGATTACGACCTGCCTTTCCACCAACCTTTTCATGGCAGGGACCCCGCCATGAATAAGTAATCAGAAAGGCAGGGAAGGGGCCCCAAACAGAGCCCCAGGGCATTTTAGCCCATTGGAAATTGTGGCTAGGGGCACATGCTGTGCCCCCCTATGCCACCACAAGGAGAACTGGGGTGGTGAAGTGAGCTAAAGAACAATGATGGATTCAACCCAGATCTGTGACTGGGGATGAGTGTCTGAAAAGTTTCAACACTCCCTCCATCATCTCCTTGTGTTTGCTTTGCCCCCCTATGCCAGACCTGTCGTGCATGCAGTGTGTGCCATGCACAACATGGTACATGGCAACAGTGCGCCTGATGTGCAAGTGGTACTGCACTGCGGTGGCATGTGCTTCAGGCTCCCTTTATGAGCCGAAGTATGCCAACGCCATGCCACCACCGCTGACACACCGCCAGTGTCCTCATATAGCAGTAAGGATGCTGCCGGCTTGGAAGCGTTCTCCAGACCGCCACAGCGTTGGTCCAACATTCGGACCGCTGAACTCATAATTAGGGCATTAGTCTTTTTTTTATACTCATTTAGGGGCTGATTAGGATGCCATCCTAGTGGTAACGGGACCGCCGGCCTGCCATGAGGCGGTCCCGCCACCCAAATCATGATGCGACTGCCACCGCGGCAGTCGCATCCGGCATATTAACATTGCGGCGGTTGCTGCTGGCTGCAGCACCCGCCGCAATAGGTAAATGCCATGTTGTGCATGTCCATGCACAATGTGGCAGGCACCGCGTGGTGCCTGCCACCTTGTGCATGGACATGCAGGGCGGTACCATGGGTACCCCCCAAGTGCACCCCCCACCCCCCGGGGGCACGCAACGGGCCCCCAAAGCAAATCCCCACCAGCCTGGAAAGGCCGTGTAAAGCACACATCCTAATATGGCTGGCCCAAGTCCACCCGGCCGGCAATCGTAACGATTGCCGAGCGGCGGACGCACTTTGCGTCTGCCACGATACCCACCGCCATCGTGATATGGTGGTCGGTAATTCACGTTACGATGGCGTAACGGTCGCCACCGCCAGCCCGGCGGTGGCTATCGTTACGCCATCATAATGACCCCCTTAGTTGGCATTTTGTTTTACCACTTTGCTAATTGCTATCCTATCTTTGTTATTTTGGACTGTTTCTGGTTTTGTGCAGTTCCCTGTTCATGTTCTCCGGGTCAGGTAAGACTACTTTTTAATTATTTTGGGGCGTTTTACTGTTAGGGGGTTGTGTTTAGAATTAGTGTATTTAGTGTAGGGTGGTGTTTGTTAGCTTTTGTACTTCAGTAGTGTTAGAAAAGCGTTATAGTTTTGATAGTCAAGTGCAGTAAGCCTGATTGTATCGTACTTATTGTAATTTATTTGTTAGAAATGTAGTGACTGTATGGGGTTTTTGTAACAATTTACTATTGAACTGTGGTGTGAATTTATGTGTTGTGTGGATGGGTATTTTGTTTTTCTCTCACAGATGTTTCATTTTGGTCTTGGCAGTTATCGATTTTTTTGGATGCCTTTTTTTTGCAAGGAAACAAATTTGGATATATTTTACCCAATATTATTTTTAACTTCCTTGATTTTTCATTTTTCCTGGAACATTTTATTTTACCTTCATATTTTTTTGATTTTGAATGCTACCCTTGTTGCTATTTTTGCATTTTTGTGGGGAAGGTTTTGGCCATTTTTGGAGGAGTACTGTTTTTGGATTATTGTTGAGTTTGGAGCCTTGATCTATCAATCAGTAAGTTACATTTAATTTTATTTTTTAAAGGGTGGGAAATGTTTTTGTGTTGCAGTGTTTTATATATGATTTGTTATTATCACTGCTTTTATGTATCGTATTTTTCACATTGTATTTTGAATTATGTTTTGTGCTTTTAAGCATTTCTATTTGTGGTGCTCAATATTTATTTATTCTTAAATTTTTCTTTAAACATATTTTACTTTTCAATCTCCATAGATTATGTTTAACATTTATTATATATTGCAGATTGATTTGGAAATCTTGTTTGAATAATATTTATAAATAAATACGTTTTTTTTAAATAGATACATTTAGTAGTTTGTTTATTGGACTGGGTTTTTAGAGTAGTTCTCTTGCTATGGAGTCCAGGTACTCCTTGATTGTTAGCAAAAGATTAAACTTCCCATTGTAGTAATGGTCCACCGGGCTGTCTGATCAGTTGGCCCTATACGCTGATGACCGACCCGCCCAGGTCTGGCCCCCGTATCCTTCAAATTATGCGAATATACGGTGAGACCTCGGGGCTCTTTATGAATGTAAATAAATCCATATTATGGCCACTCCGTGGGTCCTCAGATGATTATAGATGGGCCACCGGCCTCTCCCAGACTCAGGAGGGCATACAATACCTGGGGGTCTATGTAACTGACAGGCCGGAGGTGTCCCGGGTACGCGGCATTGACAGGGTTCTCGCTAAGATTAAAACAGAGCTGAGGTCCTCGGCCGGGTTGCCACTATCCCTACTTTGTCGCTCAGCAATATTTAAGATAGTCTCTCTCCCTAAGCTCCTATATTAAATGCAGAATCATCCGTATCCCATCCCGCAGCTGTGGTTTAGACAGATCAATTCGATGCTGAATGAGTTCCTGTGGGGGGGAGGGGTGGTTAGGCTGGCACTCTGCACCTGCTTTCTCTCCACATACTGTGGGGGCATTGCCGCTGCCAATGTACAATCATACTATGCGGCCTCCCACCTGCAAGTCCTTAATGATTGGTGGTATAGCCCGGGGAACGATCCGGCTTATAACCTAGAGAGATGGCTACTGGGGGACAAATCATTATATAAATACTTGTATGGCCGTGCCGCTACTCGTGCCCTCCCTCCGGCTACCAATGTGGTATTGGCCATGTGGCGCCAATCTCTTTGCCGCATTGGCTGGCAGAAGCGGCTCACTGGTGCGGCACCACTGTGGTCTAATTGTATGCTCCCACAATTGCAACACCTTCAAGGTTTTTATAGATGGGACCAGATTGGGATCTCCACACTGGGAGATGTTCTCCAGGGTCTCACTCTTAAATCCTTTTTTGACTTGCAGGTGGAGTACTCAATGCCGCGTACCCAGTTCTATCAATACCTGCAGTTTTGCCATGCATTTGTCCCATATCTAAAAGATCTTACAGCCCTTCCGGAATTCAATCCACTAGAGGGGCAGCTTCTCATGGGGGATCTAGAGGAACACAACATTTCTAAGATTTAGCAAACATTGATTACTCACAGCGCGTCAACACTTGAATCTCTTCGAGAAGCCTGACAAACAGATATAGGACCCATTGACAACAATGACTGGCGGGAGGCCTTAGAGTCCCCTAGGTCAGCTGCCATCTCCTCACGCCAACACCTTATACAGCTGAAATACTTACACAGAGCATACTACACGAGGGTGCGGCTTTATAGGGCGGGTCTCATAGCTTCCCTGGCATGTCTGCGTTGTAGGGTGGAGGAAGCCACTTTCATCCACACGGTGTGGACATCTCCAGTCTTGGACAGGTTCTGAAAGGGTGTTCATAGATGTCTGGGGGAGGTACTGGGGTGGACAATACACTGCACACCATGGCTTGCACTATTGCACATTACAGAGGACATTGGGGGCAATAGATATAAACGGCACCTACTGTTCTTGGGCTTGACTTGGCCAAGCACGACATAGCCCGTGCATGGATGGCACAGTCCTACCCCCTGTTGGGGGTCTGGAAGCGAGGTCTAGATTTCTGCATGGGACTAGAGGAACCGGTATTTAAGGCCCGGGGGTGCCCCCATAAACATACACATATGTGGCAACGATGGGCAGACTATAGGGGTATAGTTCTGACACCACGGGCTACACTGCCCGCGTTGTTGGATCAAGAGGTTCAGCCCCATACATAGCATATTTTATGTACAAAACAGTACGGAATTGATGGAACAGATGATGCCAGGTCAATATCCAGGGACAGGATCACATCCCTTACATTTTTTCTCCTTTGCTATTACTACTGCACCTGTTCTTTTATTTATTTGGTTTCCCTTATTTTTCTTCCTTTTCTGTGGTTCCCGTTACTAACGTACGAGACTGTGATTCTCTTATGTATACCTTATTACATCCTGTGTATATGCTTAAAATGGCTCTCCAAGCAAAATAAGAAAATCAATAAAGTTTGTTTATAAAAAAAAACCTTTCCATTGTACTGTTTTATGGATTTGTTTGGTTTGTTTTGAGACTATAGGTTTAAGGGCCTTATTATGACTTTGGCAGTCTCGGAGCAGGGCTGCCACGCTGCCCCCTTGCTCCAAGACTGTCAAAGCCATTAAAGACTGCCCGCCAGAGTACAACTTATTTTTACTCTGGTGGGTGGTTCTTTGGCGGTCCCACTGTGGTGCCTTTGAAAAAGACATCGCAATGGGAGCGTCAAAGGCAATTCCTGCAGGAGCTGGGGGGTGCAGGCACACAGGGCATGCACCCCATGGTGCAGAGGCAACAGGGGGCCCTGTAGAGCTCCTTTGGTTTCTCACCGCCACATTTTTCATGACCGTCACACTGCCATGAAAAGTGTGGCAGTGAGGAAACTCCTAATATGCTTCGCGGTGCTGCAGCAGCAGTGGCAGCATATTAGGGGCCTCAGACCACTGGATCATGGGTCCCTGGCAGCAGAAGCGGTCCCTTGGCAGTCCAACAGCTACAGTCCTAACGCAATGGGCAGACCACCAGTCTGGTGGTACGTGGATCACCACCACAGGTTCAGGACCACCGACCTCATAATAAGGGACTTAGCTGGATTATAAATGGGTCTATTATTAATTGCTGATAAATTTGTTCTGTTTTGAAAATTTCCAAAAACTTCTTATAGTGTAAGGTGTTTTCATCCTAATGTTCCAAGGAAGGAACTGTGCCACCCTTCTACTGCATTGTTGGTTTTTGCTTGTTATGCCATAACCTTTCCACCATGGCACATAATACTTGTATTGGCATCTGTCACCAAAACCTTACTTTCTGCCATCCCAATTATCTTCATAGCAGTCGATTGTGGAGGGAGAGGATAATTTGTGTTCATGTGTTTGTTATATGGTGGTTCTGTTAATTGGCTGCAGTGTTTTGTTACTTCAGTTACTGGTACATATCCATCGACAATTAGGGGCTTATTACGAGTTTGGTGGTCCGACCACCCAAGAACCACATCTGTGTTGCTAACGCCACTGCTGCACTGGCAGTCTACCGCCTGCCGTATTATGAGTTGTGCTGTCTGAATCTCCGACCGAGGCCACTGCGGTCTACCCGGCAGGGCCGCAGTGGTAGACAATGTCGGCGATGCGTACAATGATGCCGCTAGGTCCATGGTCCGCCTGCCGAGTGTATTAGGACTACACAGTCGTACTTGCGGTCTTACGCGGTGCTCAACAAATGGCAGTTACCCAACAGCAGTTGACTGCCGCGGGACGCACCAAAAAAAAGAACAAAACAGTGAATCATTGAATGGATTTAAAAAGTAAACACCTAATGTTCTTTGGCAAGTGGACACGCCTGCAAATCACACTGTAAAACAAACCCCATCCCTGACCAGCATCCTTTACTTCCAAACTGCAGCACAGCAAGACAGACAGACATTTTCTGCTTTTTTAGGTAAGGTACCCCTTTTTCATCTTCCCACTTAGCACTCTCCATCACCTGTAATTTTATTTTTGGCACCTGCTTACCTCTATCACTTGTTTGTTCTTCATTTATATACTCTCTCACAATCTTGTTTTTTCACCATGCCTGGGAAAATAAAACAAGCCTCACTGAGCAAGAGTTGACAGTCATGTTGGATTAAATCATCAGGGTAGAGCCACACATTTTTGGGTCCCAAGTCCACAAGACTCTTCTCAGGAGGAAAACAGAAATGTGGGACAGGATACTCAACAGAGTGAATGCTGTTGGTCCCACCCTGCGAACACAGGGAGACATTAGGAAGAGGTGGAACGACCTCAGCCTGAGGGCAAGTTCAAGTACAACAGCCACCACCTGGAGCCTCAGAGGACTGGCAGTGGCCCTCCCAGCGCACCATTACATCTCTTGCCCTGGGAGGAGAAGGTCTTGGCCATCCTGCATAGTGAGGGCTTGTCAGGAATAGAGGGGGAGTTGACTCTGGTAAGTTACACTTCAGTAACTGCCACAATATCACAAAGTCCTGTTTGCTCTCAACTCTGCCTTTCCTATTCTGTTCTCTATCTACTTTCCTAACATACAGTACTCAAAGTATCAGAGGTGTTGGTTTGTCTGTGGCAATGTGTATTGTTGCATATAACACACATGTCACCAAATCATTGTTTCCTGTTGTAATTCTCACGTATAACAATATGAATGTACTTCCAGGTGAACTTTGCAATGTCAAAACTAGGGACTTCTGGAAGCATGGATATATTGTATGTAAAAAATGTTCAACTCAGTATCATTACCATATCACAACAACACATGCATACAAGTGTCTAGGCTGAGAACATCTTTATTCCATTGTTCAAATCATAGGCTGACATGATGTCAGAAAGATAGCAAATAAGACATGACTCGGTTATTCTGTGTCAGTGATCACATAATCACTTGCGGACTTTCATAACATGGCAAGCGGGGATACATCTGACAATATCCTACACATTAGGCAACAATCAATTAGGTCTACATTAGCAGCTGGAGCCATACTGCCTACCTCACAAAAGGAAACCTACATCAAATAAAGAAAAAACAGACACATGTCAGTACAACAGTTTCGGACCACAGGGTGATTTCAATCCAGTGTTGCTTGCATCTGGTAGAATGTCACAAGCAAATGTCAGTGATGTGCTACAATCACTTTGAACTACGAGGAGACACATCAACAGCTACATCCAGTTCCTAGACAATGAGGAATTAGCCAATGTGAAGGCAGGATAGCATGACTTGGGCACAACACAACATTGTGTTGGATCAGATGATGGCACACATATTGCATTAGGACCAATGCAGCACAAGGAACAAGTTCAATGAAAGCCAGGTAACTTTCATCCTATCGCTGTGCAAGCTGTCTTAGTACTGGCTTTGTACACCCAAACTCTGTGACAGACATTCCCAGGGCCAATCCATGTCCACTTTGTACATCTGAACAGCATCATATACCTGCTAATGCACAACTCTGAAATGTCTAAATGAAGATGACATGGCGAAGGTACCTAAAACAGACCAACACAGAGAGATTAGCTAAGGAAGCATACATATGACACACATCACATTGTCATCTTCTAGAGAACACAATCCAAAACAACATTTACAGCTGAACAAAGCTATACTTACGATACAAACACCTTTCCCCTGCTATTGCCAGACCCATATATCCCTAGTATGTAGCATTAACATCCTCCTCACAACATCACTACACGAGTTGCAAGACTAGTCAAAGTCATCACATCTCACACCATACTTACACTCAGGAGAAGTAGTTCTGGATGAGATCCTGATGCAAGTCAACTCCTTCCTCTTCACCACGGTCATCATCTTCATTTGACATTCCAGGGTCCCAACCCGATGGGTCTTCATAGCCTGTATCCTCTGTGATGTAAGGTATGTTCCGTCGCAGGGCAATGTTGTAGAGTATGCAGCAGGCCACGGTGATCCTACACACTTTCCCGGGTGAGTAGAGGAGGGCTCCCCCAGTCCGGTCCAGACATCTGAATCTGGCTTTCAGGAGCCCAAAAGCCTGCTCCACTGATCGCCGTGTTCTTCCATGGGCCTCATTGAAGCAGACTTCCACTTGCGTTGTGGGATTCCTCAGCGGTGCCAACAACCATGACTGGTTGCGATACGCTGAGTCTCCTAGATGGAAGACAGATCGAAGGGCAACATTTAGTTACACACTTTCAGATTATACTACCTGACATTTCCCACACAAAGTCAGGACAGATCCCACTTACCTACAAGTCAGGCCCTCTCCGGTAGTAGTTGTGGGATCAGCTGGGGTATGGTGCTGTTCCGCAGTACATAGACTTCATGGGCAGATCCTGGGACGTTGAGATGTACAAATCTGCTTGGCAGACAACTTGCATGTTGATAGAATGGTAGTGCTTCCTCTTCAGGTAGACTTGCTTCCTGTTGTGTGGTGGTACTAAGCCAATATGGGTGCCATCAATAGATCCAATTAAGTGTGAGATGTGTCCAAATCCGTAGAAATCTGCTTTCACAGTGGCTAAATCCTCAAGTCTTAGGAATTGGATGTAGTTGCCCACATGTCTCAACATTTCTGTAAGCACCTCTGTGAGGACCGGACTGAACATCGATTGTGACATTCCACCAGAAATAGCAACAGTGAATTGAAATGAGCCTATGGTCAAAAAATGCAAAACTGGCATTAGTTTCACTTATGGTGGTATTGCTGTAGGATTATTGACGTGAGAAAGAAGTCAGGCTCCAACTGATGACATAGAACCACGATTGTTTTCCTATCTAAACAGAACTTTGTGATGATGTGTCGTTCTTCCATGGTGTGTAGGTCTGGAAATGGGCAGTACACAGGAGTCTGGTGTCTCCTCCCTCTCCAGGGGTACCTATGTAAGGAGTAACACAAAAATGTATTTTGGTCACAGTGTGCAGAGTAACATGTGTGAAGAGTAAGTCAAAAGTCATGTGTCTGAACAGCAATGCTTCATGAAGCAGTACACATTTTACATCATCATTGGCAGATCTTGAACAGCCACCTGTTATCTCCAAGCTGGCCTTCACAGATCTGTGACATAACTGTGCACATCATCAAATCAAAGATTTCAAATTGCCACTATAGTGAGAGTTTTATTACATGTATTACTGCCAATCGTGGGGTACAGTGCGCTGCACACATTTTACCTATCTGCACAGCAATGCACTACACAGATGAAGTTTCATACTGGACGTGACATGGGAATGGAGCATTACAAACGTTAACATGATTGCCCTCATTTGTGGTGGTGGTGGTGACGCACTGAACTGTCACAAATACAGCCTCAGCAAATGCTTAAATACCATCAACAATACTGTCTATATACAAGCATTAAAATGGCAGACGCCTGACATCGCATATGAGACAAATGCAATGTTCCGCCACGGCGGTCATCGATTGCGCGTTGGGCTGTTCACTCCACAGCAGACATATCCATAGGCTAACGTTGGAGAATGTGACCAACGCAGCCCAATGGCTGTGTGCATCTACGCTAATGACTGCGTACGTGGCGTACATGTACACCGCGATTTGAAAACAAACTCACTTGCCTACTGACACTGCTGAAATAAACACCTCCTCTACGTCAGCTGCTGTGTGCCATCTCTGGATGCAACTATGGCAGGCCAAGCAGGTGAGAGAGCCCCTGCCTTCACACCAGACAAGCTGGAGACACTGGTTGGAGAGGTCCTTCCCTTGTATGGCCAGCTCTATGGCTCACCAGAGGAGCAGGTAGCTTCCTACATGATGTTTGAAGAAATATGATAGCTCATCCTTACCATGTCCGTAGGCTACTATGTGCCTCTGAGTCCCAGAGTGAAATCACAGACACATTTCTTAGGATGTGTTGTCCCTACTTAGTCAATCATATGATGGATCATGATGCTCTGTACTTTGTCAACAAAAAACTCCATAGTGATGTGGGAGTAGCCTATTTCCTATTCTCTGTGCCATGCACAATTAGCTGCATGCTAAAGTCTAATGTGACCTGTTATGGGTTTCACATGCAGATCTTGTTAAATCTGCAAAGGAATAAATATGTTTGACCGCATGACTGTTAAGGTATAATGTAAGGTGCAGTAGTACTTGATCTCAGACATGTGTATAGTACCACAATTCTCCCAGCACACATCAGTCCTCCCCAACCTCTTGACTGAGAGTGAAGGATATGTCACAAACCCTTTCAGAGAGCAACATAACGGTCATGACCTATATTGGATGGCCAACAGATGTACACTTACCTATGCAAAACTTGGAAAGGTGCTAATAATGTGGGAGCACTATGGTAAGTCTGCAGAGAGCAAACCCCGGCAATGATTTCTACCCAGTCTGGCCCAGATTGTAGCAGTGGAATATGTGACATAGTACTGCAGCACAGTGTCCTCTCCCCTGTAGATCTGCTGATAGTTAGATAGTGCTCAAATTAGTATTTATGAACAATGTGTTGGCCTACTACATCTTACATGTGCTACCTATAGTATTGTACCTGACAAGACCCACAGTCTACTTGCCATTTACCCACATTGTCAAAGTTTTTTTACTGGCTTAGGACAGGCCCCTCACTACAAGTCTGTTGTAACTGTCCCATGAGTAGAGCTCAAATTGTGCAGGCATATTGCACTATTGACACATGTACTGTGCAGATAGTTGGTGAGTAGAGCAGTGAAGTCCATCACTGCACCACTAGGTGTGTCACATTAAGCAACCAGACAGTATGTAAAATGGTATGTTGATGTCATCCCTGTGACAGTGCCACAAATGGCCAAATGGGTATCCTTTGCTGGCAGGAAGTCACCCAAACACTCAATCAGAATACTATGTTAGATTGAGTTGTCCACATGACCACTAATTTCCAGATTGTGAGCACACAGTGTGACACATGACAGGCCTTCCATAGTGATCCATATTTTGGGATGTATTACATTTAGTTTTAACAGTTATGATTTGAGCAGCATGGATAGAGTCAAGTGTCTGGGGTGTGAAAGTGTCTGTACAGTCATGCACATCTACTTTAGCTGTCGAGTACTCCCAATGGTGTGCTGTGGCACATCTTGACTACATTTACAGTAAATGTGTTATAGTACCGGGCTACGTGATGTAAGTAGGCTGGCATAGTCAGTAGAGGACGTGACCTGAGTTGGGTGTAGTCATCAGATGACTAGTGTATTGTGGTATCATGTCGATGTGTATGTTCATCATGGGAGTCTACACATTTGGGGTGTTGTCAATTTATACATGGCCCTGCTAGGTGTCTCCAACTTTTTGATCAGCCAGACAGATAGCCTTAGTCTTGCATGTCCACTCAGTCTCTTCATCTATTGCATCCATACAAGTCAACGCCTATCAGAAGAAGGGATTGTGGAAAGCCATTGCCCGGAAAGTGCGGTCCCTGGGTGTCTATCGCCGGTGCAGCGTCCAGAGTTAGGAGGACCTGAGACGCTGGACCCGGAAGATCGTGGGGGTCTAGCTGGGGAAGTCCTTCCAACATGGTAGGGGTGCACACTGGACATTGACTCCCCTATTTGCCCGCATCCTGATGTTGTCCTACCTGGAGCTTGACTGGCAGATGAGGGCCCAAAAGCAGCTAGCAGGGGTGTATTGGGCCGAGTCGTACATTGTGCATTCATATTTTCCTCTTGTTACAAGCAGACGTTTCCTCATCAACAGTGTGGGCTAGTCAACTTCTAAGGATTAGCAGTGTTGTTGCATGTGTAGGTCTTGTCGTAGGTGCATGATGTTTCACCAGGACTTATGTCTTTTAGACCAGATCCAAAGCTGAGTCAAGTCACATGTCTATCTTCAGAGTTGTACAGACACATGGCTGAGTAATGTGACAGTTCAAGCACATATGTTTGAAGTGGTATGTGACAGCTGTCCCACACAGGCCGCTTGTCTTTATGTAAGGAGTGATGGTTCCCCAATACTGTTTATCTTTTCCTGGGGATCTCTTACATGTGACATGGCATACAGTGCACATAGGATGCAGAAAATGAGCCATACTTGTCCTTGGTAAGTGGGGTATGTACAGCATTATGAGATGGCAAACAACACTGGTGTCATCAGTATTTATGTCTATATGATGGCATTTGTAGCTTTAATTTGTTGTTACATCATCTGCACAAGGGTATGATACATGATGAAAAGGTCTACATAGGTTACGGTGAGAGTCCTCCACACTTGTATGTGTTGGCCAATGTGTAAAGGGCAATGTTCATTCATGCTGGGGATACAGGTGATGTGTACACACAGACAGGAGTGTGTAGACTTGGGTGGGTATGTTAGACATGCGATGAGACATTAATCTCTCTTATTAATCAAGCCAAATTGTTGAGGCTATGTATTTCATGGATATGTACACTTGCAATTGTGTCTCACAAACTGACCATCAATTCCATTGATGTGGGAGTGTAGTTAGGTGAACTACACAAGTAGACTTTTGAAGGTACATTCACTGACTGATGACATCCGGTAGTGACATGCAGATTTGTTGTGGTCATATGTGGGTGTTTTTGTGTGCAAAACATTTGGGTTCTGTGATGTGCCTTCCCTTTTGGAAACAAGTGACACCTCATATTCATGGACTGGAAATTTTCTGAACCTATTAAGACTTTCACTGTTCTATTGAGTTATAGATATGCAACCTCAGGATCGGGTTCCCACCAGGACCAATGTGGACTGGGATGTCCCTAGCTGTAGGCGGGGTCTGGTACTATAGATGTGCAACTTCTGACAGAAAACATAGGGCCACCATGTCTCCATGCAAGTATTAGGAAACCTTGTTGGTGGAGTGATCTGTGCACCCTTGATAATGTTATTGTTAAGAGCTGTTTGCACACTGAGTTTACGCAGATGTCTTACACCTTTTTCAGCTGTCTTTTCAGCATCAACCTAGGCAAGCAGAGGAGACCGTGCTGACGACATTGGGGATGCAGCTGGCCACATTGCCTTCAGTCGGGAGACTGACACCGATGGAGGCAGTGGCCCTGAGGGTGAGGGGGGTTCCATGGAGGTGCCTGATTCAATATCATCTTCTGCTGCGTCGACCTCTAGTGGCAACTCCCTGGTGGTGGTGGTGGATACCACATGGCCTGTGTCTACTACATCATTGTCCGCCACCTCTGTTCTGTCTCCATCCTCTCTGCTGCTACCCACCAAGGTGTCCGGCTCAGCTCCTGAAAACGGGCAGCGTCTCCTTTTCTCCAGGCTACCATCCCTGCCCCTGTCCCCCCAGCTGCCCTGAGGGAAGAGGCTATTGACCTCATGAGACAGATCTTTGTTGGGCAGACTGCACTGCTGAATGCCATCCAGGTAATCCAGCCTGATGACGCTTATGCTGGATTACCTGGAAGGCATTCACAGGAGTATGTCTGGTTTACAGATGTCATTTCAGGCTCTGGCCTCCTCACTGACGACAGCCTTCCACCCACCCCAGCCTTCCACCCCACCTCCTGCCTCTTCACCATCCCAATTCACTTCACCCAGACCTGTCCACAGCAAACGCAGATTAAAGCACGCGCCCACAACAACATCCACATGCAGCACACACACACCAAAACACAACATGAGGTCCAGGCATGCAACAACTCGACAGACAATCACCACCCTCACCAGTCCCACCACAAACATACCCACAGACCCCGCACCAACAGACTCAGTCCAGACACACAACATACCCAGCATATCCACAGCAACATCTCGCCCAAACAACAGACACCTACAACACAGACACAACTTACATCAGACCCACACATACCAGCACCAACAACACACACACTCAAAAACTCACTGACACACACCCTATACCCCCAAAACCCCATCCCTTGTCATCCCACCTTCCCAGGCTCACCAGGAAAGCCCTATGTTTGACCTTGCCCTTACCTCTGCCACAGCCAGTCCCCACCTCCCAAAGTCAAGCTAGCCCCTCCCAATACCGACCCCCGCCCTCCCAAACAACATCATTCTGGTGCCTGGACTGCCCACTAGATGCCCTTTCCTGGGGAGGTTTTCCTGGCAGTGTCAGTAAGGGCAAGTTTTGTGGCACAGTATTGTGCTGTGGCACATGGACAATTAATGTACTGGCCATTGGCCTTTGTTGTTTTTTGGATTTGTTTAAATCCATTCATTAAACACGTTCACGGTTTGGAAGACATTAGTCCCTGATTGCTGATCCAGTTGAAGTGGTTAGTATGATGTGACCTTGAAGCCAGTGCTGGAGTTAGAGAGGACCAGGGTAAATGTTGGATGGATGTCTGTGTGGGGTGACATCCAGATGCGGCAGGCATTGGATTGGGTGGCATGTTATGTGGTAAGTATTTTGGCTTGGTCTGGCCACTGTCAACGTCATTTAGTTTGCCCTTTCTCACTCTGATGATGTAGGTTGGGTATGTGTTAGGTGTGTGGAAGTTAGATATTTGTATATCCACACATGGAGGGTGTTGATTTATCATACCTTTGGGTAGTTCTGCATGGACATGTGTCCATTTTGCAGTATGTACCGTGCAGCTACTTTATCTAAATGTGTGCCATGTGCTGTAAGTGCTGTGTTTGCTTTTCATAAGTTGCACTTATCCATTGCCTACACATGCCTGGCACTTAGTTATTCTATTGGCTGTCCCTGATATACTTCAGTTCCCAGGTCCAGTGCACATGGAGTTTGTCAGATATTTTCTGGGTTCCCCCTGATAGAGGCATTGCTATCCTGCAGAGAGTGTTTCCATTGTGCCCTTAGAATGTTTCTCACACTTATTCTATGTAATCCCATTGACTGGCATTGTCTTTTCATGTGGGTGATGTGTGAGTTTCCACTACAGAGTTGTAGCAGAGAAGGTTTGTTTAACTTTAATTACACATCTGATGTTTCTTCGACCTCACAGCAGGACCTGTAATGTATACAATGTGAGTATGTCACATTCACTATAGCATCTTGATCAGAATTGCTGTCACAGGTCCTCGTGGTAGTTGTAGTCAGTTCAATGTCACTTTAGCAACACTTGGGAAATGGTAAGCTGCATGAGTAGTGTCTATCAGTGGTGACATGGCAGTCAAGTGAGAAAGGGCAAAAGGAGTAAAGCATCTTGGTCAGAGTTCCAATCACAAGGCCTAATGGTAGTTGTAGTCAGTTCCATGTCACTTTATCAACACTTGGGAAAAGGTAAGCTTCATGAGTAGTGTAGATCAGTGGTGACATGGCAGACATGTGAGAAAGGGCAAAAGTTATGTGTGACAGACATTAATAAGTGTGTGTGATGTTTATGAGTAGTTGGTGTTGTGGAACACAAATTAATGCACACATCACTATCACTTTAAATCATTTGCTAACACATGTCCATTTGTGTACAGTGTGCCTGTGCAGTACCAATGTTTTGGCCTAGGAGGTCCTCCTACAGATGTGTTTTGGATGATTGTTAAGATACAATCCCAGACAGGGTCCCTGTATACATGTAAATTACTTGGGGACCCCAACTCCCTTGCCTAATCCATGGTTGGGCATCGCTTTGTAGAGGAGTCTACGGCAACAGGTAGTTATATGACTTACCACTGATTTCATCCGGGACGTACTGTATTTTGAAGGTGGTTGAGGAAGTAGAGCAGTGGCAGGGGGTGCACGATGGGCTTCATGTCACTAGAAGATGAGTAGAGGTGAGTAGAAATGAGTTTCGTCCTTATATCCCTCCCTTTCCACCATCTCAGATGTGGTGGTTGGACTGCCACTGTCACTCCAGCTGTAAAGCAATTCATAATTGGGTAGGCGGTTTCACTGGCGGTTCAAGCATCCCTCAGCCTCCTAGGCCCGCTCTGCGGCTGCTGTGGTCGGAGTTGGCTGACGGTGTCAGCAGTTCAGCAGCCGTCTTCGCAAAGCCAATCCGCACAACTCGCAATACGGTGGTTAGACCGCTGAGCTCACCGCGGTCAGACCGCCACCGCCGATACGGCAGTCTGCTGACCACCAAACATGTAATAAGGCCCTCAGTTTTTTTAATTTCATGGGCGAATATTTGTAACCTTGAATCATCTTGGAGAACGGCTTCTCCAAGAAGATTCAAGGTTCTCTGGTTGCATTCCTAGTTTTGGCCATGAGTCTTTTTAACCTAGGTATTGCAGGGAACTGGCCTCAAGCATAATCTGGAACATTGGGTATTCTGTTTTATTTAATTATTCAAGTGGTTCACTAGAACAATATTGTGAATATTAATTTAGAGTGACATAAATATTGTGTCAAAAGTATTGTTGGCAGGGGCGTGGCTGGACAAGATGGCCAAGCGGACGTAATCCGTCTTGGCTCCCGGTTCGCGCTTGAGTTCCAGACGCCTAAATGCCACCTACCAGCGCCGCAGCTGCCGCTGAGACTATCCTCTGAGAGCCCCAAGATCAGCGCATGTGGGGAACCCGTGATCTCCGTGCGTGCTAGCGCTTGAGAGCCACATCGAGACCCTCCTGGATCGGTCCCGGAGCTCGCCAAAATGGCGGCCGCCGTCTCCTAAGACAGGGAGGCTGCCGAACACCGGAGCGGTGAGCACGAGGCTGGGCCGGAGCTGAGGCCCCACCGAATCTAGCCAAATGCGAGCCCTGACGACCGGCGGGCAAGCTCGACACCTGCGGTGAGGGATCAGACATGGAGGAGGGCGTCCCGCGAATCGTCCCGTCGCTCCCCGCACCACTGGAAGACACAAGGGGGAGGCAGGCTGGGAGACCGGGGGACCCACGGAACATCACACAAGTAAGGCAAGGTGGCAACATCAGACTGTACCCCGATTCTGAGCTTTAGTGGTGTTTGCTCCTTTCAATGCTATGCGCGCACGGAATGCCTGACCCTAAGATGGCGGCCATGCCCAGACCAGGCATCTACAAGTGAGCCGAATCTACCGCCGACTGTTCCATGTTCCCATTGCCCGCCCCAAAGATGCACCGATGAAGGAAGAACCATCTTAAATGACTGACACTGTTGTCTGGGGCGAGATTGATGATAGACGGGGGACACCGCTGCGGAGCGGTGCAGGCCTGTGCAAACACATGGGGCATCGACCGCTTCAGAGGACGGCTTGAACATCACATCCTCCGCAGCGGCTAGGCCAGCCACCTGACTGGCAACAGAACGCGATCCGCAGATCTCCCTCCTACCACAGTGAGAGTCCTTAACAGCAATAAACCCGGATCGGCCTTAGGAGCCAAGCGGAGCCCAACACCCTCAGGCCATTGGAGTTCGGGGCTCACGGGTGGCGGTCGCTGCGCGGGGGCCCGCGGTGTGATTCATAATCGACAAATCTGAGGGCACTGACCTGAGGGACCGGCGCCCGCGGGGATCCCGGGCAGTGGTTTCCATCGATACCTCCCAACTACATACAAGCGGGGAACACTGTACGGGAAGACATTGCAATAAAGGGTCTCCCTTGCTATAATGGTGGGGGTCAGGTTGGACCCGCCTCTATGCCGCCGAAGAAGACGTTGACCAGAGCATCGAATAAAGTCTCCAATTTTTTCCCCCAGCGGACAAACGCCTACCAGCGGATCGCCACGAGGGAACGGACACCATGGCTCTCACCAAGGATGACCTCATGGCCTCCCTGCGCGATTTTAAAACAGAGCTGCGGAGGGAACTGAGCCAAGATATTACGACCTCCATCGACCAACTGAAGTCTGACCTCAACGCACGGATGGCTAACCTCCAACATGATGTGGACTCAGTGGGAACCAGAGTGGTAGATCTGGAAGCACAAACTCAGGAAGTTGACAAACGCACCACCGAGCTGCAGGAAAGCGTGCCTACCCTCCAAACAGCAGAAGACTTAGAAAAGAGAGCATGAAGGGAGAACCTACGAATTTGAGACCTGGAGGAAGGAGCAGAAGGGCCAGACCTTGAAGCATTCCTCGAGGGTCTGTTCACAGAGATCATCAGTCCGCAGACACTCTAGATCAAGCTAAACAGAGTACACCGAGTTGGAGGCCCATCGACCAGCGACTGGAAGCGGACGAGGGATGTCCTCGCGAAATTCCACTCCTATAAGGTGAAAGAAGCGGTCCTTCTGGCGGCTCGGAAAAAGGGTGATATTTCCTTTCAGGGGCACTCCTGCACCATTTACCAGGACTTGGCGCCTGTGACCTTGGCACGGAGACAGCAGTTCCGACCTATCACGTCCAAATTACGCGACGATAAAATTAGATATCGATGGACCTACCCATTTGGTTTGAGCTTCGACTACCACAACAAGCAGCGACACATTGTAGACCTACGGGAGGGACTAGAACTGTTGGGTCTTTCTACAGGGGATTCTGAGCCCTCACAAAACAAAATGTAAGGAGCACGGAGCAACGGCTCCCCCATGTCGCAATGGTCCGCGAGACCGCGAGGACACCACAAATGATACAAGCAGGAGGTACAGTTACGTCTCAACCACAACTCGAGGTACGGGCGGCCGTGGGCCGACACTGCCTAGCTAAGGGTCACCTAAGACTAGGATATGACGAAAAGCCCCGGGAAGGGGGAACGACTGGCCTCACTACCCTCGGGTACAATTGTGCCAACAAGACTGCGAATCAGGAACCCACCAGCCTGAGGAGGGGACACACCGATGGACTACAACCAAGAACAAGGCCAACTATAGCCCATAACCCCAGGGGGTTACAACTTCTATTGCAACACAGCAGATAGCCCTGCTATGGAGTCGCATGCGACCAGAACTCTTCTGCCCATATTAAGAACTTGGGCATATAGAGTCGGCCTCGGCGCCTGGTAAAGCTGGTAAGGTGATCACAACTCTTCAGAGCGTCCGGAATGGGCGCGGGCGGAGACCTAGGTCACGCCGTCCCCCCATCAAGTTTACTTGGGTTACTCAACCCACTGTCGGAGGACTATCACTGATCCGACACTTGATGATGTTGTTAATGTTGTGTTTTGGGTTTTTAAGTTTGTTGGGTGGGGGAGGGTTTGGGATCTGGTGGCAGCTTTTTAAATACCTCCTGCAAAGCTATGTCTTGATCAGGGTGCACTTCACACAGCAGATATATCTAGGTAGCCCACTCCGCAAGGCCTTTGCTACAGGAGACATGGGACCAACACACAGGTTCAAGAGACGGCAGGGGGGATCAACACTGGACAGATGGTACTCACTATAGGCTCCTGGAATGTGAAGGGTCTCAATTCGCCTCAAAAATGACAAAAAGTCTGGAAATATCTTACAGACCATCACCTTGATATTGTGGCCCTTCAGGAGACACACCTATCTAGAGCAGAGGAAACCTGCTTCCGCCACAAACAATATCCGCTGATATACAGGGCCTCCGCACTCACTAAACACTGGGGTGTTGCAATTCTTTTCCATACCACTACGAAATTTCAGCCCACCGACACCCGATCAGATAGAGAGGGAAGGTGGGTTATGGTTAAGGGCATCCTGATGGGTAAACTCTGCACGTTCATTGCGATCTACGCACCCAACACAGGACAGGCAGCCTTTTTACATACGCTAACGGGGAAAATACAGGATTTTGCAGAAGGGCCAACAATCTTGCTGGGGGATTTCAATTTGACCTGGCAGGCAGATCTAGACAGCACACACCCCCATAGACTGGAAACTAGCTCCTTTTCCACAGAGGTCAAACAACAAATGCATGACATGGGTCTTAGGGATGCCTGGCGTACTCTCTATCCCCAGACACGAGACTATACTTTTTACTCTCATGTACATCGCACGTACTCTCGGCTTGACTACATTTTCATTAGCCAGAATTTAATGGGAACTCTCCGGGAGGCCAAGATCTTCCCACTCTCTGTGTCGGACCACTGCCTGGTCTCGATTTGTCTGATGTGGAGTAGTATCACGCCCACCACTCCCAAATGGTACTTCCCAGCCTCACTTACGAGGGATAGGGTACTCTGTACTGAACTAATGGACACGATCACAGATTTTTTTGCTATGAATGTGCCCACAGATACCTCAGTGTTTAATAACTGGGACGCCTTCAAGCGGTTGTTAGAGGTAAATGTATAGCACTTAACTCCACCCTGAATAAACAGCGGACCAAAGAGCGAGGAGACCTGGAGGCTGAATTGGCACTAGCAGAAACTAAACATAAACACAACACCACTAGGGAATCGTTACGCACGCTTAACGCACTACGGGGGAAACTTAGACCCATCTACAACAACAGGGTGGAACTCACACTCCTGAAACGACATCAACTTTCCTACGCCCAGGGGAATAAGATTGGTAAACACTTAGCTCGACAGCTGAAGGTAAAACGGAAATGAGAATATATAGGAGGAATACAGGATGGGCGGGGAGGGCTGACTCACAAAGACGCGGAAAAGGCCGATATCTTCGGCTACTTCTACAAGACCCTATACACAGAGGAACCACGAGCCGCAGACAGGCAACATAGCTACCTTCAGACTCTACAGTTCCCCCGGGTCTCGCAGGAATGGAATGACAAACTTACAGCCCCTATAACAGCAGAAGAGGTAAACTCAATCATCAAATCTCTGAAACCACATAAAGCCCCAGGCCCAGATGGGTTTACGGCCCAATTCTACAAAACCTTCGCACCGTATCTTATGCCCCATCTTACACACCTTTTTAATACAATGGCGGAGGAAGGTGAAGTCACTCCATCGATGGCAGAGGCTGTGATCACAGTTATTCCCAAGCAGGGGAAGAACCCGCAGATGTGCGCTTCATACCGTCCCATCGCACTTTTAAATCTTGATGCGAAACTTTACTCGGCTATTCTAGCGGCCTGGTTGAATGCCCTTATGCCGGACCTAATCCACCCTGATCAATCCGGCTTTATTAAAGGCCGCCAGACTCATGATAACACTAGACGCATAGTACACCTTATTGAGAAAGCCAACAAGCGAAAGATTCCAGCAGTACGGCCCCACCAGCGCTGGGATGCCTGGCTTCACCTTGGGGGTGCCCAGGAGTGGACATTTCACAGGGAAAAGCCAGGAAGGGTTCCACAGCGGTATGCGTACAGCGCCAGGAAACCCCAGCTGGGGTAGCAGTGCGCTTTACAAGTACAAATTTCAATTTCAATTCATACTGGTCGGGCTAGATGCCGAGAAGGCTTTTGACAGGGTGGATTGGGCATTCCTTTTTAAAACGCTCACACACTTTGCGTTCGCTGATAAATTTATTAACATGATTAGAGCCAACTATGTCAGACCTCGCTCTAGAGTGCAGGTGAATGGTATTCTGTCAGCTCCCTTCTCCCTGATTAGGGGCACCCACCAGGGATGCCCGTTATCGCCCCTATTATTCGCCCTTAGCATTGAACCGCTGGCCATGTCCATTCGCGCAGCCCCGGAGATAAAGGGAATCCCTTTTAGTGGCGATACTCATAAAATTTCGCTCTTTGCTGATGACGTGCTTTTGTCCCTTACCGAACCGGCCACCTCTATTTCCATGCTTCAAGCTGAACTCGCAAGGTTCGAAGCTGTAGCGGGTTTTAAGGTCAATATAGATAAATCGTATATACTTAATCTCACAGTCCCAGAGGGCGAGGTCAGAGAGTTACAGATGCACACTTTGCTACAGTGGACCTCCCGTTCTCTCCAATACCTGGGAGTTCAATTGACGCCACGGGTGGAAGGGCTATATAGGGCTAACTTCCCACCTTCCCTCTTACGGCTCCAAGCGGACCTCGTACGCTGGAAGCTGCTCTTTATATCCTGGTTAGGCCGTATACACGCAGTCAAAATGACAGTGCTCCCTAAACTCCTGTATCTTTTTCAGGCACTACCCATTGAACTCGACAAAGACTTCCTCCCTAAAGTCAGGTCCATGATACTACGGTTTATATGGCAGGGAGGGCGAGCACGTTTTTCCTTTTCAATCCTGAGGAGATCAAGGACAGAGGGTGGAGTGGGTCTCCCAGACTTTGGACTCTGCTATAAAGCTGCTCAACTGCGGGTGGTGACAGAATGGGCCAAGAGGGAATCGGAGAAACACTGGCTCCATATGGATAGAGCTATTGCAGGGAGGACGATCTGGGACCTCATATGGCGGCCCAAGAGGGAGAGGCCCGAGAATGCCTACATTAGCACCCCTACCCGGACTACCTTGAGAGTATGGGACTCCATATTGGGGAACGAACAGTGGACCACATTCCTATCACCATATACACCTCTTCATTTTAACCCGGCTTTCCCCCCGGCTCTTCGAGAGGGACCCTTTGACCCCTGGAGAGAGGGTGGATGTCGGGCGCTGACTCATCTATTCCATAATTCTGATCTTCTCACTTTCGACAACTGCAGGAGGGACTACGGCTTGGCACCTGCTGAACATTTTTACTACATTCAATTGAAACACTGGGCCCTCACACCCCATATCCATGAAGCAGCCACACGCCCGCTCACGAAATTTGAAACATACGTACAAAATGTAGACTCTATGAAAGGAGTGATTTCATTTCTATACACATATCTACTTACCTCTACACACTCTCCGAGACCACGCTATATGACCATGTGGGAAGGAATATTGCAACGCGACATCCAGGACAGGGAGTGGACGGGGCCATGGTCAGATATCACGAAATTCAATCACTCTATAGAGCTACGGGAAGCCCACCTTAAAATAATGATGGATTGGTACCTGTACCCCGCTACACTCAAAAAAATATTCCCAAGCACATCAGATACATGCTGGAGAGGGTGTGGACTATTGGGTGACTTTCAACATATTGGGTGAGACTGCCCCGCTATACGACCCTTCTGGGAGGAAATTCTCACGCAAATCAAAGATATGCTGGGGTATCCTATTCCGACCACTATGGCAGAGATTCTCCTGGGTCTCCGTGACCCCTCCCTCGTACATCAAATCAAGGAGGATAAGGCCATTATGTGGACATGCATTGGGGCGGCGAAGGTATCGATAGCGGCAGCCTGGAAGAAGAAGGAGGCTCCCGCCATCTCACTATGGCACTCTAGGCTCTGGAAGTTATTATGTCTTGAAAGGATGGCAGATATATTCCGAGACGATTATAAAAATTTTGAATACAGATGGGGCCCGCTGGTTGCTTTCCTTACAAGGGGATTACCACTGGCAGTCTGTCCTGCCTCTACCAGAGATATGCATCTCTTTCAATTTTAACCTACCTGTGCACGATCTGATCCGGAAACACGTTGGTGTTGTGTAGCCGCCACCAGTATTAGGTTGGGAGGGAGGGGGTGGGTTACGTTTTTTTTTTTTACTTTCTATTTTCCTGGAGTTCTACCTCTGGGGGTTTCTCCTCTGGGGGAGCACCTTCCCCGTTGGAAGGCTTAGAGACAAAACCTGTTGCAAAAGAAAGACGGGTTATGGATATATCTTTTTTTTTTTTAGGTTAAGCTTACTCCTCACCTGTACAATCTTGGAATCTGTACTTGTTATTGTAGGTTTTTTTGGGGGAAACAGGCTGGGATATGTGTCTAGTACCATACATCAACCCTGGACTCTCCATACTGCCATGCTTTGGAAGCGTATCTCGATGTACCGTTTGTCAGATTGTTTTGCAGTATATGAAAAATGCTAACAAACATATGTTTGACAAAAAAGTATTGTTGGCAAAAAATATTGTGGTCCTATACTCTTAATGAATGCTACAAGAATATTGTGTCAAAAATATCGTTGACAAGAATATCGACCAGAAACATGTACACATATTGATTTCTCCATAAATATTGACTATAAGGTAATGTATTTAAAGTAGTACTTTATTTCAAAGCAATATGTTTATGTAATACTTTTATTTGTTTTAAATGATATATATTTATGTCTATCTCTCTCTCTCTATATATATATATACATATATATATACACACATATATAAATATATACTCCATATATAATATAATATCGATGTGTGTGTGTGCATATGTGTGTTTATGAATATACATATCTATACAAAATAATAAATATATAAATAACCATTTATTAAAATATTTACATTTTAAATATTAACATAAAATAATAAAAAAATTAACAAACATATGTACAGCCAATAAGAATATTTACCTAATAATTGCGTAAATTAAAAAAAAATTAAAAATCAAAATATTCAAGTAAATACTATATGCATAACGTTTTTTTTAACCCAACTAATATACTAAACATTACAAAATAATTATAAAAACATTTCTCTAAAGTTATTATAAACATTTCTAAACCCACAAAAAAGAGAAAAATAAACATAAATGTTAAAAATATTAAATATCCACTGTAAGGAACTGTAGGAAAAGTGGAAGAGCATTGGATTTCGGAAGAGGTAGATTTACTGTTCCCAATCCAGTCCAAGCAACAGCGGGGAAAGTGTTAGTCTTCGGAAGGGTTAGACTATTAGTAAAGTGTTTAAATTGGTTAATTGAATTATAGTTGTATTTCATTGGTTGTTTGCTCTGCTTTTTGATATTTTTAACCTTTTTTGGCAAACAATAATGAGTTTTTTTATATATATAGGCATATGTTTTATATTTAATGTACGAATATATTAATTTTAAGAGTTTTTGAGGTATAAATATTTTATTTTGTATATATAAGTTTCTTGTTGAGATTAAAGTTTATTTATATATTAGTAATGGTTTAAAGTTATTTATTATTTATTTTATTTAAATATATTGAAGTATTTATAAAAATAATAATGTATACTTTTTAATCAAGTTTTTGTTGTATAATAATTGTATTTATATTTAATTTAATGTTCTTTAATCTTAGTGATATTTGAATGTATTTTACTTTATTTATTTATGTGAGTTATAACTTTTTTTAATGTAAGAATAACAACATTGGTGTATCTGAAAATTAATTTTTGATATTGTTGTCTTTTGTGTCTTTTATTGTGGTTGCAATAGTGCATCTTTATTTCTGTTTGTGATATTTTGGTATTTTAGATATTTTGATGCCAATATTTTTGTAGTCTATATAGTTTTTTTTTTTTAACTATAGGATTACTATCTTAAGGCTGTCAATATTGTTTTGGCGATATTTTTCTTATTCGATATTTTTTTCCTCAATATTGTGCCATTAAAGCATGTGACTGTGTTTATTCTATGAAATATTATCTGGGTTTATATGTTTGCTTTTTCTGTGTTGTGGGGGTGTCTCTATATGTTGTTGTGTGTGCATGGACACTAGCGTGTTCCGTAGTCAGTGTTCATGGGTCATGTTTGTTAGTTGCCCAGTGGGCAACCATTTCTGTAGGTGTGGAGTTCTGTCTGATTGAGTGCTTGAATGTCTGTTTATCTGTCTGCATAGCTATCTGTAGAGATGTGTATGTATGCTTCCTATCTCTTGGCATTGTCACTTAACAAAAGCCAAACCTAAGTCGTTGTCAAAGCTTATTTTAGTGTCATGTGCCCGAGTTAGGCCCGGTAGGAAATAATGGCAATTTACCTGTACACGTTTCTTTTCAAAAGCTGCCTTCCCTTTGTCACATCGACTTTTGACACACATTTGCATTTGTGACACTTGGGTTCGTTTCTAAGAAACACCGACCTTGCTGACACAAAAGAACTTTGTGAGAACACTATCATACTGCCTTGCCATTATGTGCAAGGCCTTCATGTGTGTGATACAAATGTGTTTGTCATTACGTCCGTATGGCGACGCAGCTATTTGTGGAATACAAACAATAGGCCGCTTGATCACAATCACGGCCCAAGGCAAGGAGGCCCTTTTCTATATATATCCTTTTGTTTCAAAATACAATCAGAGGAGACACTTCTGCTGACTTCGGGCTGTCTCTGCATGCTGAAGCTTTTGCCTAGCAGCTGACTTACATCTCCGTGAGGGGTGTCCAGTTCATAACCAAGATGTGGTCCTACACTCTTACCCACCAGGTAAAGGGGTTAGATAATCCAGAAGGGGGGTTTCTTGGCAGACCATACATTCACCACCTAGACATGTAGGTTAGGGTTTGCATTATAGGAGTATGCTAGATTGTTATAATGTGTATATGAATGCAAATATAAGCTATCTCAACAAGATGGAGGAACTCTTCGTTTTATTCACTGTTTTGACAATCATTATAACTTTTGTCTGCTTCTATCGATTAATCATTGCAGCACATATTTTCTATAGAAGAATCACTAAGGTTCAATAAATATTGAAAAACATGCCTTCGTGTATTCTTTGTATATTTGTCTGAGTGAAAGAGAGCACGAGCGACTGAGCGAAACGTTCTAGGTCTGTCACCACAGTTCCTGAGGGAACAGAGTTGTCATTTTCAGTACTTGTTCACTCCCTGCCTAGGATCAGGGGGGCTAACGGTGGCACTGTGTGCTAGCTGGTCCAAGCGACAACATATCCTGCAGGGGTGCATGAAATCAGTCTGGCACCATACTAAGTTTATGTCGTCCCCAAACACGCCGTTCCTACTAATTTGTGGAAACCAACTGACAAATGGCGCTGCCAACGTTGGTTGGTTTTTATATTTTGTATGGATCAACTGAGTAGTTCAATTGTGCTTCCTCAGAGATCCCTACACACCTTTTAAACAGAGATGCCCATGGTTGTAGGAAATATCCTCCTCAGCAGAGTAAGTATACCCTATGTATTGGCTGTTGGTAAATTCAAGCTTGAAAGGATATTGTTCCAGCTGTGTTAGCCGAACTCTGTAATCCATTTCTTGCACAACATGGCACAGAATATTTTCGAGAAATGCAGACACTTAAAACCTACTTCAACATGGCCTCACACTAAGAGGTGGTGATGTTACCTTCATGGTAGAGGCACACGAGGCATTTAAAACAGAGGTGTTTTACTCCTGGGTCAAATTCCCTTCTGCAGATGATGCTACACAGGTATTTCATGAATTTTAAGTAGGTGAAATACCAGAGGAATACACTTCTTATGAGGAGATAGAATCCCCTCTAATATTCCAAGAACATGCTAATTGGTTTACAGGCGCTCTCCCCCATAATATACAAGACATGAGACTGGGCCCACTCAGCAATGAGGGGGCAACATGGCTAGTCTTAGCAGGTTATACACTGCATCCTGGTATTATACAGAAGACTTACAAGATTCATGC
This sequence comes from Calotriton arnoldi, assembly GCA_963921515.1. Taxonomy (NCBI): domain Eukaryota; kingdom Metazoa; phylum Chordata; class Amphibia; order Caudata; family Salamandridae; genus Calotriton; species Calotriton arnoldi. The sequence goes on along the minus strand of CAWUFW010007491.1, from coordinate 460,780 downwards.
TGCAAACTTAACGGTCGCTCCTTCGGAAACTATTCAAGCAGTAGCACCACAATTAGCTATACCAGGCATTAGCCCTCAAACATTGAATGCAGTAATGGGGAAAGTTCACCTTTCCCAAATTCCGTTTTGGATCGCACAAAAAACAAACCAGCTTGAAGCAGTTTTTCCCCATACGGGCCTGCAGGAAAAACACAGGATACTAACCATTTGCTTGCCAATGTGGATGGCACTCCCGGTAGAGGATTGTGACACTTGCGGTATAGTCTTCGCTGCAGTATACACCAGAACATATGATGTCCCTTCATTGGCGGTTCTACCTGAGGTATTAAAACAGGTACAGAATGAGCACGGGGCAGTGCCTGCCTTGGATTCAGGGACAAAACTAATGGGCAACTTTGCCACAGTATCCACCCTAATGTTTAGTAACATTAAAGGGGAAGCAACAGCATTAGCTATACCCCAACGCCTAAGGGATCTGACTCCTGACCAGCAGGAGCGCGAACTGCCTAAAATTATTGAAGAAACCTATGCTACACTGGGTAGAGATAATTTAGGACCCAGACCAAGAAAAACACAATTGAAAAGTAATGTTGAAAAGGTTAACTCTAAGCAAGCACCCAACTCTTCAACAAAGAAGAAGTGGGACAATAAGAAAATGAAGAAAAACAAAATCACGGGGTGGGTCTCCTACACAGGAATCTACCCAAAAACGTTACAATTTACGAAACTGTGATAATGTTAAGCCACCTGATAGGTATCAGGATACTGATACACGTTCCTCTTGTTACTTTCAGGATTCATTTGATAAGCGATCAGAGAAAGAAGAATGATCAGAGCACAGATCAGAAGAACACGTGAAATCAAGAAAGGACTCACAACGCTCATCTGAATACATAATAAAACAGGAAGACAAGCCTAAGATATCAAAACCTCAATATAAAAAGAAGAAGGTAGTCAAACTAAAGGTCAGGCATGCCACGGATTTTGAGGACACTGCTTCTGAACAGGGATTGGGCATTGACGATGCTGGCAGCTCGGCAAAAGTGACAATAGTTTACCAGAACCTGATGGATTTCCTGGTAGGAGTAGCTCTGAGTGAGTATACCACTTGGAAACACCAGATACCAGGGGAAGCGTTCCACATTGTTTATATGAAGTCCAACTATGGTTGGAAGGGGACGTGCCCAGATTTATAAATGTTATGGCATTTTAATAACTGTAAAAGATTGGCCACCTGACTATGTAATGGATTGGCCAAAGGGGAAACAATGATTTTACCAGACTTCTCCAACCTCGTTCCAGAAACAAGTAAACCCTCATACGCCAGGGAGTGGGCTTTAGCACTGGTTCCTGCGTTATCCCGCAACCATGTGGGGTGGGATGACGGTTCACCTTATCATGATATAGCATTGAGGACAACCCCACAACCTCAAAGACAATACCCAATAAAAAATTAAGCAAAACAACAAGTTAGGGAAATACTAAAACAACTTGAATATCAAGGTTTGATTGAAAGTTGCACCTCTTGAATGAATAATCCTCTGTTTCCAGTAATGAAACCAGATCAATCATATCATCTAGTATTAGATTACAGACATTTGAACACAGCGAATCGCATGTTTGCAGTACAAAATGCGCACAGTGCCACACTAATGAATAACATTATGCGGAAAAAATACAAAACAACACTAGACATCTCAAATGGATTTTTCAGCCGAAATATGGCGCCTGGAAGCAGATTTTTGATAGCCTTCATGGCGCTAGGTTCTCAAAAACAATTTTGCAGTTTACCACAGGGATATAGGAATAGCCCCAGCCAGTTTTCAGCCACAGTCACAGAACTTCTTGAAAACTTTGATGGCCAGGTATTGTCAAATGGCGATGACCAGAGTGGACCACATAATCTTAGGGTTTGCTCATATGGGCTATAGATTCAATTTAATAAAAACAATAATTGCCCACCTCAGTGTCCTGTTTCTGTGATACGAGCTGTCATGTGAGGGCAAGAGCCTGGCAATGCATTTTTTAGAAAAATGTGCATTGATCCAACCTACGACAACTCTGAAAAGATTACAATCCATATTAAGAGTTCTAAATTTTGGCAGAACATACATTCTAGATTATGCAGAAAGGGTAAAACCATTGTACAACCTTATTCGTCTAGACTTTTCAAGTACACACTGGATACAAGAACATACATACATTTTACATTCCGTTCAAGCAGACATGATCGCTTCCAAACACTTACACACACATGTAAACACTACAAACCTGGTGATCTGTGTAATCAGGGTACACATATGCCACATTCAATGAAGGTGACACAGTACTGATTGTATATAAATTGCATCTTTATACCAATGCGGAAATGCATTTTGCACCTACTGAAAAAATACTAACAGCACTACAGACTGCTGTAGTGATAGAGCGTGCCCTGGCTCAAGGGAAACGCATCATTGTTGTGAACCCAGTACCTACCTGAGAGGCGGTTACCAGAGCAAGTTGTTCTGAACGATAAAGCTCTACATCCAAGACATATACAATGGGCAAACTCCCTCACTGCAACAGATGAAGTTCTACAGATTTGACGCTAAATTACAGACACAAGCATTTCTCCAGTATGAGCAAGAATATCCTCTGCCTAATGAAATAATGCCTCTAGAACGCTATGACTATATCATTTACACTGATGGTTCTGCTCAGCCTGCTATAGGGACCAAACACCAATATTCAGCTGCATGCGCAGTCGTAAAAGTCTTTATGCACGATGGAACCTCCTGAAAAAACCTGCACGCAGTCACTGGGTGATTGCACTGCACAGCTGGCAGAACTTTAGGCTCTAGTACTGGCACTACAGAATACGGCTGCTGGGTTCCCCACACTTATATTGTGTGATTAGTATTATTGTGTGCAGTCATATAATGAGTGTCTTCATTATTGGAGCCAGAATGGATTCAGGAACTCAAAAGGCTGCACAGTGAAGCACAAGTTGCTTTTAGAACAGGTGACAAAGCTGAAAGAATGCTTGCCAGCGACTTATGTCATTCATACATTGAGTCATCAACATGTTGGCGTTCACGTTGCCCGGAATTCACTGGCTGAAGAAGCTGCAAAGGCGACGGTTCGCACTGCTGCCGTTGTTGCAATAACTAATTCAAGTAAGAGAATAGACAGAGACATCATGGTTGCCGTCAATGCTGCGTGCAATGACAAACACCTGCCAAAAGGCTTTCCACTCAAGTACTCCTACAAGTTAGATGCACAAAGCACACCGTATGCTCTGATTCCAGGAATGGGGGACAGAGTAATACCAAACAGTGATCGCACACTGGGATTAATTCTGACGGCACATGAGGGTCTGACTTCTGCACATGCAGGGGTGGCTGCTACAATGTCACTATTGCATCAATGCTATTTGGTGATCAGGTCTTTACAAACAGCCCAAGGACTTTGTCCTGAGATGTGACATCTGTCAGCAGATGAAGGGTTCCACCGTGGCGTGACCACCCCAGACACATCTTTTGATTTCAAACAAGCCTCTGGTTGTGCATATTTGGACCACTGCGGCCCCCTATCATCTGACAGGGCTTACAAGTACATCTTGGTGGCAGTGGAATACTGCTCTCGGTTCCTGTGGGTATAGCCACAGATATTGGCTGATGCCCGAACTGTTATAAAGGATCTTCGAGTCTTTATCAGGACATACGCAGTAGGCACAGTACATTCTGATCAGGGTCTAGCCTTTAGCTCTCTGGCTTACGAAGAGGCCATGGGAATGCTTGGGTGTGACCCTACGTTTCTTGTCTCCATACCATCCTGAGGGAAACTAAGTTGTGGAGAGGAAAAACCAGGACTTAAAGCAGTCATTAACAGCAAGGGTATTAGGCTCTGGTCGCAGTTGGTACCATCATATATATGGGGTCCAGAGTACTTTGAAATATATGTCAAGAAAGTCCCTGAGTGGCGGACTTCTTATGAGATCCTGTTTGGGATTAACATGTGGGTCCCAGACCTCGATAATGCCAGCACAGTAGCTGCAGAAACACTGTTTGACATCAATGAATGTTTGGCTGTTTGGCTGTTTTACAGGAATTGAATGATTGTGGACAAGAAAGACTTTGGGCCATCTTACAGACTGCCTGTGTTTGTGTTAAAGGTACACAAACAGTACTTCTCCTGCCCCTTTCCGGATGCAGAGACTAAAGGTTTGTCTCTATTGATCTGATCAAACCACCTTATGTGGCCGATTCTCAACAGTAAGCCGCATGTACTCCTGGGTAGCTACCAGTCTCCTCTCGCTGCCATATAGGAGGTTCAGATGGAAGCTTTAATTACAAATGAAGCCTGCTCTCTTCAACAAGAGACAACGATGAACAGCAATGAATATGCCTTCTAGCTGTTTCAAACACAATGACAACTTGCCTGTCTACAAGTACAGAAACACAGATTTAAATTTGGAATCCTGAGAAGAACAAGGTCTACAGGAATGTACCACAGATCAAGTCTTCATCTAAATCAAACCAGCCTGCTGAGCTGCCCAAGATAGACCGGACACTGTCTGGATACTTCAACTTTGATGACTTCTCCTCCGATGCATCGGAGGTTTCACCGCCCTCACCACCCCTGCCTTTCGAACTAAAGGTGCGTGTCTTCTATCATTGGCTGAAAAGAACATACTTTGTTTCTCCATGGTTACACCTTTGGATTACAATTGTATTACTTTTCCTAGTACTTTGGATTGGTTTTGTGACTGTGTTCTTCCTTCTCCTAAGTGGACACTTTGGGGCCGAATCCAATTCGGGCCGGAAAACCACCCGACCGACTCGGTACGGGAATATAGTCCGACCGACACGCACCGGCGTTGCCCGACCTGGGAAGTACGATGAAATGCATGTGAATCACGACCTACTCGTACGGAACTCAAGGCGAACGACCGACCCGGACGGAAACAAGCTATCCGGCCGGGAAACCACGCGAATCGAACCGACCGACACGCACCAGGAATCAACCCGAACGAAACGTACCCGCGAACTCCGACCCGCGCAGTACGATGCAATGGGTGCAAAATCAGACCGATTCGCACGGAGCCTAAGCCGAACGACCGACACGCATACAAAAGCCAGCCGAACAAACACAATACTCGCGACCGACGCGTACGCCGCATATGAAACTGAGCTGAAACACTGCGGGAACGACTGGAGAGGCGCGCACGAGACAACTGCAACGTCCTACTCGGTCAGAAGAATGTCTCCTACATGCACAATAATTACAAATGAAAAAATACAAAAAAGAGGGCCAAACAGGCAATGACAAAGCCAATAAATACAGGGGGGAAATGGAACAAGGACACACCCCCAGCTCCACCTACATAAAGGCCACAAATCCCTACCATGATCCTTTGCAAATTCCACTGACCTGCCAGCACAGAACACCATCAGACAGCAAACACAGACACACACACAGCTCATCCAACACAAAAGCCACACACCATTAGCACCTCAACAAATAGCACCCTCACACACACCCAGCAAAACCTACACTCACACACCCTCACTTGCACACACACACACACATCAATCACCACCACCACCCATCACCATGCCCCTAAAGAAGAATCCAAAGTTCCTAGATAGTGAATTGGAAGTCATGGTAGACGAGATCCTGAGGGTAGAGCCACAGTTGTTTGGCACATTGGTCCAACAGACCCCCATGGCACAGAAAACCAAGATGTGGGCGAGGATCATCGACAGGGTCAACGCACAATCACCATGTTTGTGCACAAAGGAAGACATCCAGAACAGGTGGTATGATGTGCGCAGGAGGGTCAGGGACCTACTGAAGAAGGATTACCTCCTGAGCCAGCACACCGGCAGTGGCCCTCCTGCTAAACCAGTATACCTCAGGCCCTGGGAGGAGAAGGTGCGGGCCATCCTACCACCAGTGAGCGTATATGGACTAACAAACATCCCAGAGCCTGGTGAGTACACAACTAATATACACAATATTGTGTGACAATACACACACATCACTGTCAAGGGGATAGTCAAACCATGCACCCCTAGCAAATCAACAGCAACCAAAAGATAATCATCCCAAGATGTGTATGTTAGTCAGATAAACACAATACATGCCATGTCATAGTGATATGTAACTGTGTCATGACATGTACAAACCCAATACCAAATAGAGCTAGGCAGTGGCACAAATCTAACCAACAAACACTGTCAGATATTTAGCCACCACTAGAACACCACCTCACAGGGAAGCTCACAGAAAGGAAGGAATCCTGTGTATGCTGGTGAACTCAGTGTAGCCAAGAGCATGATGGGACTCGTAATAACAGATAATGGGCAGCCTCACATTTGGACCATCAACACCACTCTGAACCATGCTCACAACACAGGTAGTGGAAAAGGACTGACAATATGGCTGACACTGGGTACTGCTGTGGGGAGCACAAGGCCCTGCTGGGAACTGTGCACCAACAAACAACAGGACCACACTGTCAGCCATCTTGCCATTGCTGTCACACTCACACACAGTGAAGTCCACTCAAAAGGAAGGAAGTACGGGCATGCTGGGAAGGGGGTGTAGGCAATAGCATGATGGGAGTTGTAGTCACAGATATTGCTCACCCTCACAATTGGCCCATCAACACCACTCTGAACCATGCTCACATCACAGGGAGTGGATAAGGACTGACAAGATGGCTGGCACTGGGTACTGCTGTGGGGAGCACAAGGCCCTGCTGGGAACTGTGCACCAACAAACAGCAGAACACCACTGAATGACATCCTGAGAGTCAACCTGAACCCACTGCAAGGGTGGCATGCTTCATGGTGGGATAACTGGGCTAGGTGGAGAAGGATGGCCGGATGTCCACCAAATACAACCAATGCTGGCCATGCACACACCTCAACATTCACATTGAAATGCCCCAGGTATGCAGGACAATGTGCTACACCAATATCAACCTCTTACTGTGACAACTTAGGACAATGCAATGTACATGCCCGCATCCAGAAGTACAGTCACAACTGTCAGGTGTGTGAACCATTGATGCCTGTAGAAACATAACATACAATGTGTGTCTCTTCCAAATACAGGTGATGATGATGGGGACACAGCAGCAGGCGAGGAGGAGTCCCTGTCCCAGGCTCCGGGGGACACTGAGCTCACTGGTGTGGAACAGCCTCTGCCCTCCTCGGATGGCGAAGACCTACCTGGCACCTCCGGTGTGAGTCATCATGCAGCACCAGCAGGACCAACATCTGCACCCCCTGCACCCACCCCTCCAACAACTGCCAACACACAGACCACCCCCGCCGACACGGACAGACCAAGGACCACCGATGACAACAGCACAGGGCCCCAGGCCCACCGTGGAGCAACGGACAACAACACCACTAACAACCCCCAAGGGGGCCTCGGGTCACCTGTGCGTGCCACCGCAGGTCCTGCATGTGTCACCAGGGGTGGTGGGAGGGGTGGTAGACATAGGTCGCTGCTTGCAGAGGGGTCTGGACTGCATGATGACCCACAACTGGCACGCATCGCTGATGCGTACCAGAATAGCACCGGAGAGGTCAGACAGGTAGTGGGGATCCTCAAGGACATACAACAGCAGCAGGCTGCCCATCATGCCCGCTTGGACTCCCACATGTCCCGTGTGGAGACACACATGTCTCGCATGGAGTCCAAGTGGGACACATTGCAAGAACTCACAGCGGTGCATAGGGACATATTGACATGCCTCCGCCAGATTAGCGCCAACATGGCCACACCTCCCTGTGTGCCCACAACATCTGGTGCTGCAGCAACTGACACTGCCACAGGGAGGAAGGAGGACTCAGGCGGAGAGTCCCCTGCACCGCAGCAGCCTGCACGTGAGGGTCCCCCCAAAGAAGAGGGGTCGTCCGAGGAAGGAAAACTGAGAGGCTGATGGCCACGTACATCCCCCAGGAAGCCAACACCTGTTCCGGAAATTCTCCTTTGTGTGCAAACTTTTCACCCTGTCGAATGCAACACAACTCTCCCACATGACATGGGGAGTTCAAGTTGGACTAATGTATCATATGACTGTGGACTTCACTCAGGACATTTCTGCTACCAAAACTTGCAACTCATCTGGGAACTTTGGATCACAATCCCAATGTACAGCACCCACCATCCTGTGCACTATACACACACACATTTCTGTAAATAAAATCACTAGTACACCATACTTGCCTCTGTTGTTATTCAAATGTGGATACTGTTATGGTGATGATGATCTGCTAAATTACACTGTGTATGCTAACTGCTACAGCAAGTACAACACCGTCATGTGAGTCATGGTGACGTGACACATATGAGGGAGACACACCACTAGGGCTACACAACACAGAGACACCAGGGCCATCGGACTCATCGCCTACAGTGATGTTGCCAGGAAATACTGTGGAATGCACAGACACCACACCTATTCAGAGTCTGTGTCAACTAGCCCACAGGTGCAGTAAGAAAATGTCAGTCAGATGTGTGACCACAGACAACGCACATCCCAAAGTGAAGCACAGGTTTATTACACATTTGCAACATGTTGTTTCCACTACAAATGCAAGGTTTACCCACGTGGCAGTGGCCACACAGTCAACAAGTGCAGAAGATATGAAGTCCAGGGGTGTGTGGCACATCACCTGTAGGGAAACTACTGCTGCCACCCTGAAAGCTGAATCATGGTGTCGGGGATCCAAGTTGACCAAAGTACTCAGTAAGCACCCTGTGAAGGACAGACATGACACACAGTTAAAACCACTGAAGAACAGGACAGAACTGCAATACTCATGCCCAACACATGTCACAAGACAACTACACAAAACCAAGTTAGCATGTCAAAACTGTTGGGGAGTACAGACTACCTGTAAGGACACATTGCTGCACGCATCCAGTCAAGTAGCACATGGCCACACTCAAACAGCACCAGAGCACCACCCACACATATCATGCAAACTCACATCATTCACATTACATCTCCCTGGATACTCACATTCAGCTGAAGAAATTTGGTGATGAGCTGTGTGCGGACATCACCATCATCATCATCATCATCACTGGCATCGTGGTCCAGGCCAGGATCCTCCACAGGTGGCGGACGTTGGTCATCGTCATCCAGGATGAGAGGCAACTCCTTCCGCACTGCCAGGTTGTGTAGCATGCAGCAGACGATGACAATCTTGCACACCTTTGCTGGGGCATATGGGAGGGCCCCTCCTGTCTTGTCCAGGCAGCGGAAGCGGCTCTTCAGGAGACCAAATGTCCACTCGATCACTCTCCTGGTCCGACCATGTGCCTCATTGTAGCGCATCTGGGCTGGTGTCACAGGGTTCCTGAGGGGTGTCAGCAACCACGGCATGTTGGGGTATCCGGAGTCACCTACGGACAGACAAGTGCACATTAGCTGAGTTGGAAAAGTGGGCGGAATACTACAGAGCAGAACACACACAATGGTACAAAGTCAGTACACACCGACAAGCCAGGCACGCTGGTTCTGCATCTGTGCCATCATCCTCGGGATGCGACTACTCCTCATCACGTAGGCATCGTGTGCTGAACCAGGGAAACGAGCACACACATGTGTGATGCTCATATCTGCAAGACATACCACCAGAGCATTGATCGAATGGTAATGTTTCCGGTTCCGGTATGCCTGCTCATGTGCCTGTGGTGGTACCAAAGCCACATGTGTCCCATCAATGGAGCCAATGACATGTGGCATCCTCCCCAGGGCATAGAAGTCACTCTTGACGTCAGTGAGTTGTTGACGTGTAGGGAAATAGATGTACTGGTTCAGGCATCTCAACATTGCCTCCAAAACATCGCGTAGCACACGGCTGAACATAGTCTGTGACATCCCACCGGCAGTCGCCACAGTGTGTTGAAAGGTACCGGTGGCAAAGAAGTGTAGGGCTGCCATTACCTTCACCTTGGGGGTCAGCGCCATAGGGTACGGCCGACCAGGTTGCAAATGTGGTGCCAAGCGCACTGCCAAATCCTCAATCAGCTGCCTGGTGAAGCGGTACCGTCGGATGCTGTCACGTTCCACCATCGTTGCCAGGTCAGGGAATGGTCTATGGACAGCTGGAGCCCTGCAGTGCATAGGTTGAAGAAAGAAAGATTGTCAGTCACCCCACATATGTGCCATTCACCATACTCAATTTCACATGATACATCATTACGAGACACAAGTACTTGATGTGTGTGCCATTCTGTTCGGACATAACTCGCACCTACATGGCCATCATCTAACTTCTCAGTATAACATGTGTGGACAACAGGTTCCAGGTTGTGCTATGGGAAACCATTAGGCTGTGTCACAGTACCCATTTACTGCTGTCACGTTCCACACACACACCACAGTGACATGTCTGGACAGATGCGCCACAGGCATCACAGCTCATTGACAGGTAGATTCCCAGTGACCCTGTCTTGCCACATGGACACTGGCATGACATGGCGTATCATGTACATGTCAGAAAAACAAACATGACTCCCACAGGTAGTGGCCCCTGTCGCTCCGCAGGACAGACATGGACGCCAGTGACGCACAACATCAAAGTCCATGCACAAACAACGTTGATGTGGAGACTGTCTCCCATCGTGCACATGGAATCAGAGACATCGGAAACACAACATGCACACAGACTGTGGAGGGACATCACTATTGTGGCAATGGGTCACCCTGTGACGTACATGCCTTCCCCCATGGGACCCTGGGGGTATGTGACATGTCATACACATACACAACCTGGAAATGTGACCATACCACATGCTCCGAAATGAACTGTTGCACATCACAGTGGTCATGTGCACAACACACAAAGGACCCTGTCCCCATGAACACATGCACAGCCTGGGTGTGGCTGCCCACAAGTGCCACCACAGAAACCACATGTTAACCCCCATACACAGAAAAGGTAATGCAGCCTAACATGCCTTAGGAAACAGTGTGGACTGGGTGTGGTGTTGTAGGTGTGCCCCTGGGCCTCTGGCAGGTATATGTGGCTGGCATGCGTTCACCTGTGACAAGCATGGTGAGATATGCGACTGACCTGTACAGGTACGCGTTGTACAGCAATGGACCGATCGGTGTGCCCGGCCGGCCCATTGCATCTGTTGTGAGCGGGTACGCGTTGTACAGCAATGGACCGATCGGTGTGCCCGGCCGGCCCATTGCATCTGTTGTGAGCGGGTACGCGTTGTACAGCAATAGACCGATCGGTGTGCCCGGCCGGCCCATTGCATCTGTTGGGAGCGGGTACGCGTTGTACAGCATTGGACCGATCGGTGTGCCCGGCCGGCCCATTGCATCTGTTGTGAGCGGGTACGCGTTGTACAGCAATGGACCGATCGGTGTGTCCGGCCGGCCCATTGCATCTGTTGTGAGCGGGTACGCGTTGTACAGCAATGGACCGATCGATGTGCCCGGCCGGCCCATTGCATCTGTTGTGAGCGGGTACGCGTTGGATCCCGAAATACGCGTTGTACAGCAATGGACCGATCGGTGTGCCCGGCCGGCCCATTGCATCTGTTGTGAGCGGGTACGCGTTGTACAGCAATGGACCGAACGGTGCGCACGCGTTGGCTGGGGCCTGGCATGGCAACGGACGCGTATTCGAAGCTTCAACGAGTCTGATGCAGTGAATTCAGTTGGCCAGCCACAACAATGTTGCAAAATCATGGGTGTCATGAACTTGGATTTTTGAAGGATGCTGTGGGCTTGTATTAGTGCTGCTATTCCATGGATTGGTCAGATTCAGAAGATGCAAACGACTTGGACCTATCACTTTGGACACATGGGACAGTATCTGCCTCTGCAGCACACATATAATGCTGGCTGTTCCCCTGAGAGCTCACTTGCCTGCACTACATGCTCCAGGACGACATCTGCCACCAACACTGCTGCTGTCTCTGCATCCTCTGGCTACTGCAATGGCACGTACTGTGGAGAGAGCCCCAGCCTTCAGCCTTGAGGAGAACCAGGCCCTGCTGGACAGCCTCCTTCCACAGTACAGCAAGCTGTATGGGACACCAGGGGAGCAGGTGAGTGTGCTGTCCACTGCCTTACTAATTTTGCATGTTGTCTGACTAGCAGGACTTACAGTGTGCACACCACTGGCTAGCATGCTCACTGAGTAGTTCTGACCCCCAAAGTGTGTAGTTACATGCACTGAACAGGTACAGTGCAGTAACAGTGCATTCCAACAAGGTTTACTTCCCATGCAATGATACCATGTAGTAACTGCTGGCAAACTGTTCATAGCCAGCGTTGCACTGCCTGTGTACATCATGTGCCCCAGTGATTGAGACATGTATATCCAACTGTGTGATGCACGTATATGTTGCATGTGTAGTAATGGCATTTTCACTTTGTCAGCCTCACAGGTTGATGCCCACCAGAAGCAGGAAATCTGGCTGACCATTGCCCGGGCAGTAAGATCCGTGGGGACTACAAGCGCCGGATCCGCAACTGCCAGAAGAGGTGGCAGGACCTTCGAGGCTGGACCCGGAGGATCGCAAGGGTCCAGCTGAAGCTGTCGCTCCTCGCAGGAGGGGCGGACACCGGACCCTGACCCCCACATGCTCAGGATCCTGGCGGTGGTCTTCCCTGACCTGGATGGGCAGCTGAAGGCCAGACAGCAGCAAGGAGGGGGTGAGTCCATGACAGCACTGTGCACTTTGTCTGACATGCTATGTGCCCTCCTCTGGCCTCCTCTGGCCTGGTTAAACTTCCACAGTACATCAGTCTTGTGGTCCAGGACCCATGTCCCTCTATTGTGACATGCCCACTCCTCATCTGATACGCATATGTGTGGCCCTTACAGTCAGGAAATTGTGTCACTTGGGGACTGTGTCATTGCATTTTGCTTTGCTCAAGGTGGGGGACTGCCTTTGTTCCAGTGACTATGTTGTGGGATTCATGGGTGGGTCAATTGCTCACACATTGCCCAAGTCCTGACATGTAATCTGTGTGTAACTTTGATATGTGGTCCACTTGCTGATCTGATTCACCACATGTCCCTGGGGTATTTGGCACACCCCCATGCTGCGGGTGGGAACAATGTTTGGGCCTCAGGAGTATGTATATCAAGTGTGTCACACATGCTTAGACACCTGCCTACTGTCCAGGACTCATCCCTCTTACAGGTGGAGCTGGACAGTCATGCCTACTCCAGGGCATACAATAGACTCTGTACTCCCACTACCGTGGATCATCTGACATGTTGTGATCAGTGACATGTTCCCTCAGGTGTCTGCCTCTATGTCATTGTGCTGTGGCTTCGTTTTCAGGACTACCGGTATGTTTGTCGGTTAGGGTTCAGCATGCCATCTGAGATGTGACCATGAGAGACGATACTTCTGTGACTTATAGATGTTTGATCACTTGACTTTCAGGCAGCTGTTATTCATTCACAGCACACTGTGAGGTGCTCAGGTTCTGGGAGTTGTGTTTCATGTCCCCCATATGTCCAATTGGCATGACGTGGACAAATACTAGTTCAGATGATGTGGTGTGTGGGGGATGGACATGTGCACTTGTCAGTTACATAACTTGCATTCCCCATGTCCTAGGATTGTGACACAGTGCAGACTGTTGTTGGCTGGCTGCCATGGCCATGTGACTGGAGACAGTGATGTATGACTTTGCACGCATGCCTGTGTCATGGCATTAAACTTCCTAAGAGAGATCCTGCAGGGGAGTGACATGTGCAACATGCACCCCATTGTGGCATGGACTATCCGGACATGGGTGCATCATGGTGTCTGGTGCTGGTATGCATCACATGCATTTCTATTTAGACTCTGGCCATCCCTTTCTCAGGACACCTGCACTGACTCAGTGGCAAGAGACATGATGTGTGCATGTTCACATACTTCACTGTGTTCCCTGCAATGTCCAACAACTGTGTAGGTGGTGCATGTGTCCACACTGGGGTCTTACCATCAGACAGGCACCAGACAGATGGGTGCAAGGGCAGGAGGGGTGTGAGTCCCATGGTTGACCATCAAACTGACAATTGGCTTCTCCAAATCTGTGTGAGGAGTTTTGGCAATGTTCAACTAAGGATGCCAGGGCTGGCTCTGTAAGTGCTGTACTTACTGTGGTGTGTGCGGTCAGTGCAGGTGACTGATGTTTGTCTGTTTCCCTAATTGTTTGCAGATACATCCACGGCCACAGGCGGGGACAGCTCCACGGACCAGGAGGAGCAGCGAAGCCAGACTGGGTCAGCATCCGACGAGTGGTCAGAGGGACCCAGTGGCACGGAGGGCGAGGGGAGCCACACCGAGGAGTCCTCAGCACCATCCACCTCAGCTGAGGACCACAGCAGCTCGGAGGATGACTCCCTTGTGGAGGCGGGTGTCAGCAGCCACCATACCCCCGCTAGTCTGTCTGGCCCCGCCACCACCACCACCAGCACCGCCCTCCCATTGGCTCCAATTCCAGAGGTCCGTGGAGGCTCCCGTGTTCGGGAGCGTGTCTCCTTCATGCCAGGCACTGCACCCCTGCCCCTGTGTCCCCTGCTGCCCTGAGTGAGGAGTCTGTGTACCTACTTCGGCAGCTCCATGTAGGGCAGACAGCAATGTTGAGTGTCCTCCATGCACACACCACTCTGTTGACACAGCTGGTGTCGTTCATGGAGGGCATCTCGAGGGGTATGTCTGCCCTACAGAGGAGCAATAAGTCCATGGACTCCTCCCTGACGGCAGTAGTGTCCCTCCTCCAACAGTCCCTCCCACCTCCTACCTCTGCCCCATCCACACTTCCTGGCACCCTACCTGTCCAAAGCACATGCACACCTGCACAAGCACACAGACACGAGCAGCACAGACACACCCAAAAGAAAGGGAAGACGTGCACACAAGCATCCTCAGTGGGCAGATACCACACACACAGGGGATGGGGAACAGACACACACACAGGCATCCACAGTCACTCCGCAGTCCTCCAAATCCTCTCCCTCCAAGACCCCTTCCCTTGCCTCACCTGCAACCCCACCTACACAGCAGGTCTTCCTGTGTGACCTCGGCCTCTTCCCCTCCGATCCTGCAGATCTGGCATACCGGGGGAAGAGGAAGTCCACCCACACAGAGGGAGTGCCCTCGCCCCCGGACACCCTCCCCCAGGCGCAGGCAGACTGAGGACCCCATTCGGAAGTCCCCCGGACCAGGAAGGGCAAGACCCCACCACCACCACCACGCAGCTCCACCACCCAGTCTCTCTCCTCCATCCCCCAGGCCACCACTCCACAGGTTCCACCGCCACACCCTGCCCCAGGTTCCCCCACACACCGATACCGCATCCCCAAACTGCTTAGGCCCTCCCCCTGCCACTTGCTTTTCCACCCCCAACCCAGACGCTCAGCCTGTTTGTGCCACTGGTGTGGAGACCGAGTCCCCCCTCTGTCCTGCCCACCTCATCTGCCCCCTTCCACTCCCTTGGAGGTATGCACTGCAGTGGAGTCCACAACCACCCCGTCTGACTCGGGCACTGCAGTGGGGACCCAGTCCACTCCATCAGACCATCCACTGCAGTGGTTGCAGCACCAACAACATCTGATTTGTGCCCTACAGTGGTGCCGGCCCCCCCTGAGTCAGACACCTCCACTGCAGTTGCCGGTGACACTCCTGCACCCACCACCCCTTCACTGCCTCACTCTGGCATCCCCTGATCCTGTCCCTGCGGTGCCTGGCCTGCCCCTTGTATGCCTCTCCAAGGGGGATGTCCCCTGTCCCTACCAGTGCAGGCAAGCAATGGGTGACAAGTTGTCACATATCACCCTGTTGGGACTGTGTATTTGGACTGGCCATTGGCCTTAGTTTAATTTGTACTTCTGATTTTTTATTGACATTTGCTGAATAAAGCCTATTTTTGTTTACTTGTGGTTTTTCTTTTGATGTACATGATGTAGATGAGTTTCATCATGCATTTGCAGTTGTAATAGTGTTCAGATCAGGGAAATGAAGTGTTGCAGTGATGGACTCCATGTGGTCCATGGGATATGTGTCCTGTTGTAGTCTGGATCTATGGCATCCTCTGCTGCAGTCTGAGGGTGTGCTGTTCAGCATATGACACAGGGATGTACGTTTTGCATTTGTAAATTAACATCTTTGTCTTACAGTGATGCACATCTGGTGGGCTTACCACTGTTCAATGTTTCTATTTCCCTGACTGTGTGCCCATCTCCACTGGACATGCAGTTTAGCACACCAATGTTGAAGGACTCATCAGTGTATACAGTGCACCTTGCTTGACACGTGTTTTGGGTGTATGCAGATGACTTACGTGACTCTCCCGTACCCAGGCTGATGTGAGCAGAGCCTTCAGTGTGTTGTAGTTGTTGACTCACTGACCGAGTGTTCTGCCGACATGTTTGAGTCGTGCACAGACAAGGTTTGGCACAGCGGACCTTCCACAGCAGTGGAGTGCCCTCATGGCAGTGTGTAATCCCGTGACATTGCCTGGGCCCGTGTTTTGTGTTGTGTGAGCATGTCTGTGCGTGTACCCTTCCCTTTTCCTACACAGGCTGTGTCCCTACGGATGTTCCTGTTTCTGATGCTTGTTGAGTTGTTCTGTGTTCATCCAGCATCTTGGACCTGGTTACTCCGGGATGTGGGTGCATGGCAAACTAAGGTTCATCAGGTTGTCATCCCAGGTTGTCTTTGTTGTCAGGGCTGGGGATGTGGGCAAACGCAGATGGGACACATTCAGGATTCCCTTGGCACTTGTTGGTTACACATGTCATGTAATTTACAGTCTGTGGTAGCTTTCAGTGATTGTGACACGTTGTGTGTGTGACTGCTGCCACTCCTCAGGGTCAGAGATGCAATGTTGGAAGTTGTGTACGTGTGTTCTTTGTGTGTCACCTTGTCTTCTTCATTGGTGTGTGACTATGGCCGGGATCCCATTGATTGTGGTGGATTTCACGTCATGCCCATGTACCGCGTAGTGTGCAGTGTGTCAGACATTCACGAGTCTTGTTGACTGGCCATGTGTGATGGGTTTCTGCACCTTAGTTCCCACCACCACCCCTGGGATTGTCATGGGTGCATGTGCAATGTCACCAGTCCATGTGAGCTTCACTGCTGCACATTGGTGGAGATCAAGGTGTGTGGTGTTGAGTGTGTGCAAATGTGAGTTGTTGCACGGCTAGACCCCTACCTCCATATTGGCTATGGCTGGCAGGCCGTGCTGATTGATTTGTGCTTGTGTAGGTGTGATGGTAGTTTGTTGCTCAGGACACATGGCTGTGGTTCACAGTGTGAATGACATCTACCTTTGTCATCACAGTGGGATTATCATGCAGGCTAGTGTCACCACAATGTGGGGTCCCTGGGGGTAGTGCTGTGGTGGGTCTGTCTCTTGCTGTGTTAGTTGCTGTTCCTACAAGCTTGTGTGACATGTGTAATTGGGCTCCCTCTCATCTAACAATGCCTGTTTGCCCACATAGGGGAATCCGATCCATGAGTTACTTTTGTATGGCACTGTATACACATCTGTGTAATTGGAATTCAGGCCTCCTCATGTGTTGTGTGGTTGCCTGGGGACACTGGCACACACCCCCATCACCTGTTGTGTTTGATATGCAGTGTGAGTCTGCCTGTTTGTGTTTGTGCATTTGCACCACTGCATTGGCATATCTTGAGTGTGCCATTGGCTGTATGTTGTTTGGTGGCATTCCCCTGCTGTCCCTGGGACTCCTAGGTCATCAGTCAGCACAATAATCATGGTTTGTATGTCCCATTGCTGCCATGGTATGGTATTTGTTCACCTGACATCTACAGTCTCCCCAGGATATCTACATTTGTGTGTCCATTGGTGCAGATATGTGGGTCTGCATTATGATGGTCACTTCTGTCATTGTGTTATTTGTGAATGTTGACAATGTGAGCCCCCATGGGTGATGTTTGTATGCACATGGCCAAAGGTATGTTTTATTTGCACTGCACTGTTTGCCTCACCCAAACTATGTTGCTATGGGACACAAGCACTACTATGCCACTGATGTGTTTGTTGTTGTGTGACCAGGAATCATCCATGCAGTTTGGCTTTGGCAGCTTTTACCCTGACTACACTTCCCTTTTGGTCACTGTGGGGATGGGGCTTTGGGCCCCATTGCCACACTGTTCAAAATGTGCATCAGCTATGGACCCCACACCTACCTTTTGGTCACTGTGGGGATGGGGCTTTGGGCCCCATTGCCACACTGTTCAAAAGGTGCATCAGCTATGGACCCCACACTTCCCTTTTGGTCACTGTGGTGATGGGGCTTTGGGCCCCATTGCCACACTGTTCAAAAGGTGCATCAGCTATGGACCCCACACTTCCCTTTTGGTCACTGTGGTGATGGGGCTTTGTGCCCCATTGCCACACTGTTCAAAAGGTGCTTCAGCTATGGACCCCACACTTCCCTTTTGGTCACTGTGGTGATGGGGCTTTGGGCCCCATTGCTACACTGTTCAAAATGTGCATCAGCTATGGACCCCACACTTACCTTTTGGTCGCTGTGGTGATGGGGTGTTCAACCCCATTGCCACAGTGGCTTGCATTGTGGAGGCCACACACATTTATGTGTGACACATGTGCTGGGGGTCACATTGTATGTTCAATGTCATGTTCAGTGATGTAGGCATTTGACACAGACTACACACGCTTGTCATGGTGTTGGGGGGGATGTAATTTTCAGACATTCCTTATGTGGGAGTATGCTGGTTGTGTCATGCATTACCCGTCCTATGAGTAGGGGTGGAGGTAGTGGCAGGCATCCGTCCCCCTAAGGGTGGGGATGGTAGTAGTGACAGGCATCCAGGCCCCCCTGAGTAGGGGTGGTGGTAGTGGGAGGCATCCATCCCCCTAAGGGTGGGGATGGTAGTAGTGACAGGCATCCAGGCCCCCATGAGTAGGGGTGGTGGTAGTGGCAGGCATCCAGCCCCCCCCGAGTAGGGGTGGTGGTAGTGGTAGGCATCCATCCCCCTAAGGGTGGGGATGGTAGTAGTGACAGGCATCCAGGCCCCCATGAGTAGGGGTGGTGGTAGTGGCAGGCATCCAGCCCCCCCTGAGTAGGGGTTGTGGTAGTGGTAGGCATCCAGGCCCCCCTGAGTAGGGGTGGTGGTAGTGGTAGGCATCCAGGCCCCCCTGAGTAGGGGTGGTGGTAGTGGTAGGCATCCATCCCCCTAAGGGTGGGGATGGTAGTGGTGGCAGGCATCCAGCCCCCCTTCAGTGGGGTGGTGGTAGTGGCAGGCATCCAGCCCCCCCTGAGTAGGGGTGGTGGTAGTGGTAGGCATCCAGGCCCCCTGAGTAGGGGTGGTGGTAGTGGTAGGCATCCATCCCCCTAAGGGTGGGGATGGTAGTGGTGGCAGGCATCCAGCCCCCCCCGAGTGGGGTGGTGGTAGTGGCAGGCATCCAGCCCCCCATGAGTAGGGGTGGTGGTAGTGGTAGGCATCCAGGCCCCCCTGAGTAGGGGTGGTGGTAGTGGTAGGCATCCATCCCCCTAAGGGTGGGGATGGTAGTAGTGGCAGGCATCCAGCCCCCCCTGAGTGGGGTGGTGGTAGTGGCAGGCATCCAGCCCCCCCTGAGTGGGGTGGTGGTAGTGGCAGGCATCCAGCCCCCCCTGAGTAGGGGTGGTGGTAGTGGTAGGCATCCAGCCCCCCCTGAGTAGGGGTGGTGGTAGTGGTAGGCATCCAGGCCCCCCTGAGTAGGGGTGGTGGTAGTGGTAGGCATCCATCCCCCTAAGGGTGGGGATGGTAGTGGTGGCAGGCATCCAGCCCCCCCTGAGTGGGGTGGTGGTAGTGGCAGGCATCCAGCCCCCCCTGAGTAGGGGTGGTGGTAGTGGTAGGCATCCATCCCCCTAAGGGTAGGGATGGTAGTAGTGACAGGCATCCAGGCCCCCATGAGTAGGGGTGGTGGTAGTGGCAGGCATCCAGCCCCCCCTGAGTAGGGGTGGTGGTAGTGGTAGGCATCCAGGCCCCCCTGAGTAGGGGTGGTGGTAGTGGTAGGCATCCATCCCCCTAAGGGTGGGGATGGTAGTGGTGGCAGGCATCCAGCCCCCCCTGAGTGGGGTGGTGGTAGTGGCAGGCATCCAGCCCCCCTGAGTGGGGTGGTGGTAGTGGCAGGCATCCAGCCCCCTGAGTAGGGGTGGTGGTAGTGGTAGGCATCCAGGCCCCCTGAGTAGGGGTGGTGGTAGTGGCAGGCATCCAGCCCCCCTGAGTAGGGGTGGTGGTAGTGGTAGGCATCCAGCCCCCCTGAGTAGGGGTGGTGGTAGTGGTAGGCATCCAGGCCCCCTGAGTAGGGGTGGTGGTAGTGGTAGGCATCCATCCCCCTAAGGGTGGGGATGGTAGTGGTGGCAGGCATCCAGCCCCCCTGAGTGGGGTGGTGGTAGTGGCAGGCATCCAGCCCCCCTGAGTGGGGTGGTGGTAGTGGCAGGCATCCAGCCCCCTGAGTAGGGGTGGTGGTAGTGGTAGGCATCCATCCCCCTAAGGGTGGGGATGGTAGTAGTGACAGGCATCCAGGCCCCCATGAGTAGGGGTGGTGGTAGTGGCAGGCATCCAGCCCCCCCTGAGTAGGGGTGGTGGTAGTGGTAGGCATCCAGCCCCCTAAGGGTGGGGATGGTAGTAGTGACAGGCATCCAGCCCCCCCTGAGTGGGGTGGTGGTAGTGGCAGGCATCCAGCCCCCCCTGAGTAGGGGTGGTGGTATTGGTAGGCATCCATCCCCCTAAGGGTGGGGATGGTAGTAGTGACAGGCATCCAGCCCCCTATGAGTGGGGATGGTAGTAGTGATGGGCATCCAGCCCCCATGAGTGGGGATGGTAGTAGTGATGGGCATCCAGCCCCCTATGAGTAGGGGTACTGGTAGTGATGGGCATCCAGCCCCCTATGAGTAGGGGGTACTGGTAGTGATAGGCATCCAGCCCCCTATGAGTAGGTGGTACTGTTAGTGATGGGCATCCAGCCCCCTATGAGTAAGGGGTACTGGTAGTGGTAGGCATCCATCCCCCTATGAGTGGGGATGGTAGTAGTGACAGGCATCCAGGCCCCCATGAGTAGGGGTGGTGGTAGTGGTAGGCATCCATCCCCCTATGAGTGGGGATGGTAGTAGTGACAGGCATCCAGGCCCCCATGAGTAGGGGTGGTGGTAGTGGTAGGCATCCATCCCCCTATGAGTGGGGATGGTAGTAGTGACAGGCATCCAGGCCCCCATGAGTAGGGGTGGTGGTAGTGGTAGGCATCCATCCCCCTATGAGTGGGCATGGTAGTAGTGACAGGCATCCAGGCCCCCCTGAGTAGGGGTGGTGGTAGTGTTAGGCATCCATCCCCCTAAGGGTGGGGATGGTAGTAGTGACAGGCATCCAGCCCCCTATGAGTGGGGATGGTAGCAGTGATGGGCATCCAGCCCCCTATGAGTGGGGATTGTAGTAGTGATGGGCATCCAGCCCCCTATGAGTGGGGATGGTAGTAGTGATGGGCATCCAGCCCCCTATTAGTAGGGGTACTGGTAGTGATGGGCATCCAGCCCCCTATGAGTAGGGGGTACTGGTAGTGATGGGCATCCAGCCCCCTATGAGTAGGAGGTACTGTTAGTGATGGGCATCCAGCCCCCTATGAGTAGGGGTACTGGTAGTGACGGGCATCCAGCCCCCTATGAGTAGGGGGTACTGGTAGTGATGGGCATCCAGCCCCCTATGAGTAGGGGGTACTGTTAGTGATGGGCATCCAGCCCCCTATGAGTAGGGGTGGTGGTAGTGGTAGGCATCCATCCCCCTATGAGTGGGGATGGTAGTAGTGACAGGCATCCAGGCCCCCATGAGTAGGGGTGGTGGTAGTGGTAGGCATCCATCCCCCTATGAGTGGGGATGGTAGTAGTGACAGGCATCCAGGCCCCCATGAGTAGGGGTGGTGGTAGTGGTAGGCATCCATCCCCCTATGAGTGGGGATGGTAGTAGTGACAGGCATCCAGGCCCCCCTGAGTAGGGGTGGTGGTAATGGTAGGCATCCATCCCCCTAAGGGTGGGGATGGTAGTAGTGACAGGCATCCATGCCCCCATGAGTAGGGGTGGTGGTAGTGGTAGGCATCCATCCCCCTATGAGTGGGGATGGTAGTAGTGACAGGCATCCAGGCCCCCTGAGTAGGGGTGGTGGTAGTGGTAGGCATCCATCCCCCTAAGGGTGGGGATGGTAGTAGTGACAGGCATCCAGGCCCCCTGAGTAGGGGTGGTGGTAGTGGTAGGCATCCAGGCCCCCTGAGTAGGGGTGGTGGTAGTGGTAGGCATCCAGGCCCCCTGAGTAGGGGTGGTGGTAGTGGTAGGCATCCAGCCCCCTGAGTAGGGGTGGTGGTAGGGTGGTGTTGGTGGTAGGCATCCATCCCCCTATGGGTGTGTATGGCATTGGTGATGGCCATCCCACCCCTATGGTTCTGCTGTTGCTAGTGTACGTCATTTGTGCATCCCTATGAGTGTGTGACATATTTCGGGTACGTGTCGTTTGTTTGTGTTGTTGGTGTTTGACTTACCGTCTGCGCCGTACGCGTCCGTGCCGGTCCCGGTAATAGATGTAGACTATAGGTAGGACCTGTGCAATGGGATTCATGCTTGGATCGTCTCGTTCGGGTTTCTCGTGTCTTCGAGTCGTACTCGTAGCAGGCTTGTTCGTCTCGTAGCCGTGGATCGTCTTGTGGCGCGAAACGGAGCTTATGTACGGCTCGCCCAGATGCTCAAACGTCCCGGACGTAGCGACGGGTTCGGCGCGTATGGAGTGCGCATCGTACTCGTCCGGCCGGAAGGTGCTGTGTATTTGCTTCCGTACGACTCGATTCAGCGTTTACGGATCCGGCTCGGGCGGGGAACAGGAGCTGGATTGGGTAAGTACGGCTCGCTCGGAATCTGGGTTGTTATACGCATCGTACTTCTTCGTCCGGACGAGTGTTCGAATCGGTTGTGAAACACTCAATCGGCTGGGTTTTTTTCCGGACGAATACTGTTAGGTGTGCTTCTGGCCGAGATCAGAATCGACCCCTTTGTCACAGAATGCTCTGCAGTACACACTGTGAATTTGGTTCTGAAACCACACGCATCATCACACCGTGAACAAAGGGACTTGCCCCGGGTGAACATTTTGGCTATTCCAGTTCCGGATCGGATTGTATGGGACAGGGTATCGTTTAATGTATATGGTCCCACTGAACTCTTGCAAATTCCACTCCGATGAGTTTTATGTGGAACAGCTAATTTTGATGAGATGTTCTGTTTTCAACATTATGGTCATCATTTTCTACACAAGGCTAGTACACCTTGTGAAGTATTTAACTTTACAGAATGGGAACATTGCCCTACACCACCAACGGATAGTTCAAAAGCATTTGCACAGACGTTTGACTATTTTTCTTGTTATGACACATCTGACCCATCCACTATGACGTACATCTGACCCATCCTCATTTTAATATAGGCTTGGACTGTCACCTACAAAGAAAAATATGTTAACTGATACTAAGCTGATTTACTCTGATTCTTTTCTTTCTCAACTCTCTGTACAAGGTTTTGACTTTTTGAGGGATACAGTAGATGTAAACCATTGGACCCCGCTCACAACAAAGGACACGCTCAAGACCATGAAGAGCATCCACTCAGTAGCCCCGTCCGATCCTTGCCCGCACCACATCTTCCACAGAGCAGCCGCCGCCATCGCCCCCAGCTTTGTTGCATCATCAACTGCTCCATCCAAACGTCACCCTCCCTGATGACTGGAAACACGCCGAGATAAACCCCCAGCTGAAGAAGCTGTCCTCAGACCCGAATGACCTCAAGAACTTCAGACCCATCTCCCTCCTCCCCTTCCCAGCCAATGTCATCGAGAAGGCCGTCAATGTCCAACTCTCCACGCTCTTAGAAGCAAACCACGTCCTCCCAATTCGGCTTCCAAAGCAACCACAGCACGGAGACTGCACTCCACGCCACCACCGGCGATATCCGCGCCCTCCTCGACCGGGGTGAGACTGCAGCCCTCATCCTACTGAACCTCTCGGCTGCCTTTGACACCGATCTTCCACCGCACTGTAATCATGAGACTCCACAATGCCGGCATCCTCAACAAGGCACTGGACTGGATCCGCTCCTTCCTCACCAGCCGGACTCAGCGAGCCAGACTACCCCTCAGAACCTACAGAGTTCAGCTGTGGAGTGCCCCAGGGTTCCTCCCCGTGCCTCACTCTCTTCCACGTCTACATGGCCCCCCTCGCAGCCATCGTCAGGAGCCACAGACTCAACATTGTTTCCTATGACGAAGACACCCAGCTGATCCTCTCCCTCACCAATGAACCGAAAACCGCCAGAGTCAACTTCCACAGTGGAATGAAGGACGTTGCTACCTGGATGAAAGCTAGCTGCCTCAAGCTCAACTCGAACAAGACTCCTCATGGGACCCACCCCTTCAGCCTGGTACGACTATTGGTGGCCAGTCACTCTCGGATCCCCTCCCACGCCGACAAACCACATTCACAACCTTGGCATCATACTGGACTCATTGCTCACAATGAACCACCAAATCAATGCAGTCTCCTCAGCCTGCTTCCACACGCTCCGCCTGCTTCAAAAGACATTCAGATGGATCCCCACAGAATCCAGAAAGACGGTCACACACGCACTCATCACCAGCAGACTCGACGGCAGCAACGCACTCTACACCGGCATCACCCAGAAACAGCTCAAGAAACTACAGAATGTCCAAAACGCCACAGCTAGACTGGTCCTCGACATTCCTCACTGTAGCCACATCACGCAACACCTCTGACAGCTCCACTGGCTCCCAGTCAACAAGAGAATCGCTTTCAAGCTCCTCACACATGCCTACAAAGCTCTCCACAACGAAGGACCAGCATACCTGAACCACCACCTCACATTCCACGTACCCTTCAGACATCTCCGTTCCTCCCAACTCACCCCTAGCCTCCGTCCCCAGGATCCACAAGACCAGAAACGGAGGAAGAGCCTTCTCCTACCTTGTCGCCAAGACCTGGAACACCCTGCCCCTCCACCTAAGGCAATCCGCATCCCTGACCCAATTTAAAAATGACCTCAAGACTGGCTCTTCGAATGATTCTACACCCACAATGACTGGCAGCCCGACCAGCGCCCTGAGATCCTCACGGGTGAGTAGCTGAGCTATACAAGCCCCTGATTGATTGATTGATTGATGTAAAATCTATCTGGGGGACTAAAGATTGGCAGGTTCAGGGAACCGAGGCTTTATTCAGAGCCTGTTTAATACTGCAACAGATGATTTTCCTAAACAAAACTGGGCAACAGACAACTTGCCTTGGTTTAGCCAAGATAAAATATTTGGACACCAACGGTTCCCATTCTTACATGATTTGACAACTGCCAGTGGTTAACACCACATTATGAAAACATTATTGATACTATGCTTCATAAGAGTAGACATAACTCATCAGATCCCAATTGGAGGGGATGGTTAGTGAGGCTAACTGACACTAACAAATGTCAGAATAGATTCCTAGGTAACATCAAGGGATCTACAGCGAACAGGGCTGACATGCGGTAAGTGCAAAGTGAACATTCGGGGGTGGTAACTACTTACAGTGTTGGGAAGTTGTGCCTTGATTGGCTAAAAACCTCAACACTATCTCAAGTAAAACAGCACTTGTCCCTTTTATCGGATGACTTGGAATTGCAAGTCTTCCCTTTTAGGTCCTCGGAAACCACGTCAAAAGCATTTCCTATAATGAGATATGGAGAATATCTCATCAAGAAGCTCCTGAAAGGCTGCGTGAGATTGACAGGGCCAACTTAGAACAGGCTCTTGCAGTAGTGGACCACGGAATGACTACTTTATCATCTAAAATGTATTCTTTGTGTAACATTGTTTCATCTACAATAGATGTGCTTCAGCAAGACTTGTCTGCATTACAACATGGGCAGTCCCAACTTAGGTCTATTCTATTGTTAAGCTGAACACTATTGACAATAAGTTCTGGTCATGGGCAGTGGTGACACTTACCATCACTAAATTGTTTTCACCATACCACCTTTCGGAACAGCAGATAGCTATGGCATGGAAAGGATGAGAAATACACAATGTTACGCAGTGAAAGGCTTGAGAAATTACCATTTACCATTGCTGAGACAGCATCCACAGACTGAATAATCCAATGGTACACTACACTACCAATCTTGACTTTTCACTTTCAGTACTGTCTGCAGCACCATCAAGTGGACAGATATGAAACAATAGGTAAAGGGCTCATACATGAACAATGGGAGCTTCCTTTCACATTCCGGTGCCAGAATAAGGATACTCAAGTCTTTCTCAGCCATCCAGACTGCGATAATACTTTAAGTGGGTCCCTAGTATGCTAAGACATTTCGTTGAACAGGGCATGTAATGCATCAGTGGCGACCCTGTCTTGCTACTTGAAACGGTCTCCAGCTGCCATGATACATCCGACTTTCAGATTACTCTCAAATGGGAGTTACCTGATGTTGAACAGTCAAGGTTGTTAAGGGATGAAGCCAGGGGTCGCCTGTGTGGTGACCGTATCTTCCATTGTAATATGTTGCACACAAGTCCTGTTTCGCCAGCCCGTGTAGTTAGGAAGGGTACTCTGTGGCCTTCAATTTATCTTACTAACATGCACTTTGATGCCCTGAACAAACTGAAAGACTTATCTTTCTTAAAAAGATGTGGCCTTAACTTCTGTCAAGAAGACGTTTGATGTTCAAGTGGCGCGTTCATCTTCGGAGATACAGGTGCTTCTCTGTACTAACTTCTCACAACATTTTGGGGAGCTGGTCCATTCTATTTTTAACATGTCTAGTACAACTGGAATTGCAGGGGTTTTCAGGAGCATTGGCTCTTGATTGGTCAGCACCTTCCAGACATTGTTTGGGGTTATTCCATCATCCATCCACTCCGATCCTAATTGCTTGAATTTTGCTTTTATTATGTTTGCTCCGTAATGAATGTCCCAGCTCGAGATCATATGGAGCTGGCACTGCCTCATGTCCTGTTGTGCCGTGAATGCATGGTGCATTTCTTTGGCGCACCGTTGCTTCGAGAACTGGATGAGCACTGGTTCCTGTCTTTCCGGCCTGTATGGCTTCATTGCCTACAGCCTGTGTTCCGCTGTCTCTTGTGTGCTTACAAGTGTGCCCAGGACTTGTGCTTGGGGTCAAAATTAGTTGACTCTGCAGACATACATGTAGTGGTGGACCCACTGAAGGCCCGTCTGTGCAGCTGTCCTCTGCGGATACCTCTGCTCCTGGCCGTGTTCTATGAGCTTCCCTGGGTTGCCTCCGCACCTAGTGGTTTGGATCTACGCTCAGTTTCTGTATTGGGTCCCTCAGTGGCTGCTGCAGGGGCTGGATGGGAACATATTTGCTCTATCAATTTGCTTCGAGGTGTGCCTCTGGGAACATCGTCCGTAGTCACTGGGAACATGAATTTATTGTCCACCACTCAGAACATGTAAACATCTGGCTGTCCGTGTGGTGGGAATTTTTTATTTGGCCTGTTTTTAAATGTTACATTTCTTTTAAATTGACATACCTTGTATTGTTTTTATATTTTTAATAGCTATTGGCTTTTTTTATGCTTTGGTCATCCGAATAGCACGAATGACCTGATTTTTAAGGTGATTTTATCATCCATTCATCATATACACTTTTAGATGATGATGTATTTCAGAGGTCGGATTATTGGCTCTAGATAGCTTTATAACCGCCCTATGTATGAGGAGTGGATGTCATGTGCCCGAGTTAGGCCCAGCAGGAAATAGTGCCAATTTACATGCACACACTTCTTTCCTAAAGTTGTCTTCCCTTTGTCACATCGACTCTTGCATTTGTGACATTTGGATTAATTTCTAAGAAACACCGACCTTGCTGACACAAAATAAGTTTGTGAGAACACTATCACACTGCCTTTGCATTATGTGCAAGGCCTTCACATGCGTGATACAAAAGTGTTTGTTATCACGTCCATGTGGCGACACAGCTATCTGTGGAATACAAACAATAGGCAGCCTGATCACAATCACGGCCCAAGCAAGGATGCCCTTTTCTAAATATATCCTTTTGTTTCCAAATACAATCAGAGGAGATGCTTCTACTGGCTTCGAGGGGTCCCTGCATGCTCAAGCTTTCGTCTAGCAGCTGACTGACATCACCGTGAGGGGTGTCCAGTTCTTGACTAAGATGAGGACCTACACTCTTACCCACCAGGTAAAGGGATTAGATCATCCAGGAGGGCGTTTTCTTGGCAGACCATACATTCACACCCTAGACATGTAGGTTAGGGTTTGCATCATAGGAGTATACTAGATTGTTATAATACTGTATATGTATGCAAATATAAGCTGTCTCAACAAGATGGTGGAACTCTTCGTTTTGTTCACTGTTTTGACACTCATAACATTTGTCTGATTCTGTCTATTAATCATTGCAGCACATATTTTCTATACAAGAATCACTATGGTTCAATAAATATTGAAAAACATCCCTTCGTGTATTCTCTGTATATTTCTCTGAGCGAAAGAGAGCACGATTGACTGAGCGAAACGTTCTAGGTCTGTCACCACGGTTCCTGGGAGAACACAGTTGTCATGTTCAGTACTTGCCAAAACTGTTCGCTCTCTGCCAAGGTTTAGGGAGGCTAACTGTGGCACTGTAAGCTAGCTGATGCATGGAATCAGTCTGACACCATCCTAAGTTTATGTTGTTTCCAAACGTGCAGTTCCTACTAATTTGTGGAAACTGCACATTAGGTTTGAATGAATAAATACCTCTGGTAGTGGTCATTAACACCACTTGTTTTGATACATTAGAACAATTTGCTCTATTTTGGAATTATTGACTTTGTGTCTATAAAATAAGCAATATCAGATGCTTTCTTTGTTGTCGCTGTTGAAGAGGAAGTTCTTTCATCACAGAAATCATTTTGTAGCCAATCATTGGCTGTATCCGATCTGTGTAGTTCGAATATTGCTGAACTCTATGACTAAAATAAGATAGCAATTTCAATGTAGTTCACGGAGGCTCGTGTAGCTCACAATCCGTTTTCAATCATTCATTTCATGGGATCCGTCATGTCGGCAGGGAAAGGAAAGTGAGGCAAATGTAAATGTTTGGCAGCCATTCACATTGATATATTTTTCGTTGAAAGCAGGAACTTGAAAATAAGGTAAATTCTTAACATAATAAACACCAAGTCGTTACTGCGTGTGTAACTAATGTTCTATGCCAAAGAACTGTGAATGTGACAAGAAATAAACAGAAAACTAAATTACGGCCTGAGGTGGGCTTGTAATGTTTTCAAACTAGGAAAAATATGTCTGTGTAACAGCCGGAGCAGACACATGTTGTATTAATTGCTTAAATATATGCGGTTGCAGTGTGCCACCATTCCCATTATTTATTTAAACATGTTATATACACAACACACCGCTTACTGACAGCAAAATAAATCACTTGAAATGCTCTACAAAGAAAGCCAAAAAATGTAAGCCTGAAGTAGCTTATCTGTGTTTTCCATGCATTATGCCACTTTTAGTCATCAATTTTAACATAGGAAACCTACAAATACCAAACTACAAACAAAAAGGACTGGATTAGCTATTCACACATGATGGGACAACTTGAAGCATCTCTGGAATTACCCTGTGCCCATCTAGTGCCCATCAACGTGTGCCTCCTGCTGTGCGTACCTTTGGGGACTCTTCTGCACAATACCCTGTGTTCTCTACGGCACACCACCCTGTACCCTCCTCCTATTCCACATTCCTCTGCCCCTGAACTGCATGTCACCCTGAACTCCCATGGTACATAATGCCATGCTGCCCTGTTGCACTGTACCCAGTGTTACTCTGTTACTTCCTTTGGGGCCACAGGTAAGTACGTTAGAAACTGCGAGTTCCTATTTGCGAATCGCAATTAGGAAATCACAATTTAAAATGTACGAAACTATATTGAGTTTTATTTGCGATTCCCAGTGGGTCACAAATAAACCTACCTCATTAATATTCATGAGATAAATCGCAATTTGCGACCCTTTGAGAATTGCTAAAAGCACTGGGATGATGGCCTGCTGGGGACAGCAGACCACAATGTCTGTGCTTGCTTTTAAATAAAGCAATTTTTTTTTTTTAAATGCAGCCCGTTTTCCTTAAAGGAAAACAGGATGCATTTCAAAAATAAAAATGCAACATTTCAGTTTCATTTTTTAAGAGTAGGCAGTTGGACCACTGCCTGCTGTTAAAAAACGTTTTTTCTTGCATTCACGAAGGGGAAGGGGTCCCCAGGGGACCTTTCCCATTTGTGAATGGGTTACCACCAAATTGAATTTGGTGGTAAAAAGTAAATGTTTTGCGACCTCATTTTGGTCACAAAACATTCGTACATGGCACAGTGAGTTGCTATTAGGAAGGGACTCCCTTAACACGCCCCTTCCTAATACCGAATGGCAAAACCCAATTTGTGTTTCGGTAATAAGTTACCAAATCACTATTTGGGCTTGGTACATGCCAAAAAGCCATTTTGCCAATTCTGCAATTTGGCCCATTTGGGACTGGCAAAAAGGTTTCTACATGTGACCCCAATTCTTTTTCTGAGGCATTTTACGAAGGTAGTGCTCTCAGGAGACACTGCCTTAGGCTCCCCTTGGACTCATCTGTCTGTGCACTAAAAATGCAACTCATCATGTGATCTGAAGGTAAACATCACTCAATGCTCCTGTGATACAGTCCCCTGTTATCCTCTGTTGTGTCCCCTCTGTGTTCCCCTGAAACATATCGCCCTGTGCCAGCTGTACGTCATCTCATGCTCCCCTACTAGCTTGTGAAGTCTCCCCTCCACGGACAATTGAGACCCAAATTTCAACTCCTAGCTTCCGAAAGTCTTGCCTTTGTGATTTTTGCTGCTACAAATGCTGATGAGAAGTGAGCCACTATCATTGAGGCCATAATTTTGTCTCACTTTGATATGCAGCACAGTGTATTCACAGCTCCTGGAGTCCTTGACATGAAAACTGTAGAAATTGCAGAACATAGTGAATCGCCTTTTGTGAGGGTGTAATAAACATGATCTTGTGTCAGAAGCTCACTGCTAACTTCATAGGCTGCTTAAAAATCAGCATATTCAATTAAAATTACAATGCTTTCTGTGTCTAAGGGCCTACTACAGGACTGGCCTGGTGTTACTTTCTGATCTAGAACCCCCAGTCTGGTGTTCCTGTAAATGTCTTGAGAGTTGATGCTGACTATATGTGTTCGGATTTCAAAAGCTCACTATGAGGGAAGAATTTTAGGTTCCTTGGCCTTTGTAGCATCTTCCTAGCTGGCGTAACTGCCAATGACTAAGCCACACACAGAGCTAGGTATCACATGTCTTTATTCATCTATGTGTAGCTGTGAATTAAACATTCTATGGTAGCCTTTACTGCTATACACTCTATTCATTACTTTATAGCTCTACGAAGTTCATCAGGAGCCAAAAGGGTTCCATCATTGTTACCTCACAAGACACTACATCTCCCCCTCTGTTAAACGAAAACGTACTCAATTTTACAAAACATATACACACATATATACATTTAAATATCCTCAATTAATCTCTTTGGTGCTGTAATTGTTCAACCTGAACGTGTCCTGTGAAGTTGAGACCTGCCACCATCTGGATCCAAGATCTGTTGGGGTGGTGAAAAGGCAGCAGCAGTCACAGGTATTTTAGAATCGGGCTCTCCTTCACCATGGAGATCTGGTAAACTATTAATCATACACCAAAATTGAGAAGAGTCTCTGGTAATAGGCTTCCCAGGGCACTGGGCAGTCACCATATGTCCTTTGGTCGACCCCACTTGGAAAGGTTCAGCATCAAAGAAAGCATCAGATTTTCTTTTCAGCATCTGACATGTAATCACTCTGTCTCCTCTCTGAAATACGATGTTTTTCACATGTCATCTTCGGTCAGCATATGTTTTTGTTTTTTGTTTCTGAACCAAGTCCCTCACATGAGTTGTATTCTCATCTCTTTCTCTCTGATTGGTCCACTGGGGTATCTTGGTTGTCATTGCTTTCCCGAACATCAATGTTGCCGGACTTTCACTGGTGGTCGAGTGAGATGTTGAACGGTAAGATTGCAATGTAGAGTTTAACACAGTTTGTAAATTGAGCTTCTCAAGTGTAGCACCAGGCACAGCTTTCTTTAGCGTACTCATAAATCTCTCAACCAGCCCGTTGGCCTGCAGCCACAGAGGAGTTCTCTTTTGATGCTTTATATTCAGATGCTCTAAGAATTCTTTGAACTTCCAGTGATTAAAAAGGCGGGCCATTATCAGATTTTAATATGGCTGGCATACCCCATGTCGCAGAAGTGCCGTCCAGTCTCTCAATGGCTCGTTCTTCAGTGGTGAATGAAAGATCCTCAATTAATGGAAATCGCGAGTATTCCTCCACAATCACCATCAGGTGATGTCCGTTGTCGATTGGAAGAAAAATTCAATGGCTATTCTCTCCCAGGCATACTTGAAGAGTTCAGACATGTTTAGGGTGTGTTGAGCATTTTTTGTAGATAAGCAGTTGCACTTATATGAATTTTGAAAAAAATTGTGGTAGTAGAGTATTTATAACATTAGCTATTTCCATGTAATAATCCCTGGTGAAAGTTCTACATATTTCTTATTTGAAATGATTTATTGCACTATATTTGATATTGATTTAGAGTTTATTTCATTTAAACGTGTGATGCTGACTTAAAGGCTTTTTCTAAAATGCTTTTCCTCTAATACTGACCTTTCCCTAACCTAATACAATGCATCATTTACCACTAATGAAATGTTGCTTTATTTGTTCTATACATGTATAAATCATGGCATTCCTAAATGTTTCTTCAATTTTCATAGTGAAATATTCCTGTGGGAACAGGATTTCTGCTGTTGCTATGGATAGACACTTTGTATTTCTTTTTCACCAATGTTAGGCCACTGTGGACTCTCAAATCTTTCGTTTCTCATGACCAGCATGGGAAAGCATCTCACTGTTGCAAGTGTCTTACGTGACATTATGTGAATTTGAGCATATGACAGCCTTCCGAGTGTGGTGTGATGTTACATCACTGGAATTTGCTAGAGACTTTATAAAACAAGGAACCCTAGAGGAGGGGCAACACCATACTTTTTCTTTTTCTCTTGTTAGAGGATGCTGTGCTGTTCAATTTTTGATGATTACTAAGGACTTTTTCCTTACTTTTGGACTGCCTTGCTGATGCAACGATCGGTAGCTGATGGACTGAAACCTTCTTTGCCGAACCATTTTAATTTTCCATTTCCTTTTATTTCCTGGTTCTATACTAATGGACTCGCCCTTAATGGACATTAAATCTGAACCCATTCCCCTTCTGTGTAGGATTTGAGCTGTTCAACAAACGATCTATCCTTCTGCCTTAATGGTAGTTGGAATCTGTATCTCTGCAAAGTGATTCTGATAATATCTATCAGATAAAGCCTTGCCTAAATTTTTGGCTCTTTAATGAAAACTGTGATATTCTTAACTGAAATTCTCAAAAGACTTCTTATTGCTATAAATATTGGATTTTTAATAATACAATAACCAAATTAAATCTAATGCCTGTCTTAGTCTATTATTGAGTCTTCTTGGTTCTTCCATTTAAATTGTGCTATTTTACAAATATTGAAATGTGTTGTACGGAGAATCAGCAAGCTCTGACAGAACATCAAGTATTAATTCTCTTGTTCTGTGTTGCTGTTGCAGAGCTGCATAATTCTAGCCCAACTTAACCTCTTCGGGAGGTTGGTTTTTCCTGTTGCTAGTCTTTATTTCAACAGCATGCTCTTGAAAGTAGTGTACCTCAATCTGATCTCAAATTTGTGAGTTAGCTGTCAATGAAGTGTCCTCATTCGAAAACTAACGTGGTGTTTAGGCCACCCTAATTTCCACTTCTCCTATCGGTTAGAGTAGTAAGGAGAGTAAGCGTATAATAAGAAAATTTCACCTGGCTTGCACTGCAACAGGTGCACCCCATGTTACAAAGATGCCATCTGATTTATCAGTAACCTTATGAGTGATGGATGAAAGATCTTCTACCCGTGGAATACTGGAGTATTCATCAACAATGACCATTAGATGATGTCCATTCTCAAGAGGACCAAAAAAATCAACAGCAATTCTCTCCCAAGCATGGTTAGGAATTCTAACATGTTTAACATGTGTTGAGTAATGTTTGATGAGAGACAGTTGCATAAGTGACAGGCCTTTAATTCTCTTCCAACCCTTTCGTTGAGATGAGGAAACCAGACTGTCTTGAAGGGCACTCTTTGTGGTAACTATTCCTTAGTGTCCCTCGTGGGCTACTTCAATTACTTGTTGTCGTACACTCTCAGGAATGGCAATTCGGACACCTCACAAGATGAGGCCTTCCTGAGTTACAGACGGTTCATCTCTGGTATTTCTGAATTTTAAGTACTCACTGTCACTGGTGAGCAGTCGTGAGTGCTGGTTCCAATATTGGTGAGCAATAATGTCTTTCAATTTTAGCATGTCACTATCTAGTCTCGTAGCAATGACAATTTGTTCTAATGACATTGCAGCTGGTGTGCTCTATTTTACAATTAAATTTATGTAGGCTTCAGTTTGTCTTAGATAGGGTTTCAGGGCATTGCAATGGCCCTCTTGAAAAATAATCAGCAGGATTTTTGTCATTCCCTGGACAGTGAACAATTGTGTAGTGTATTCTAGTAATCTCAGACCCCAATGTTCAATACGAAGAGGTAACTTGGCTTTAGGACTCCCAAATATTCTCAATAGTGTTTGATGATCAGTCACTACTATGAAAGGCCTTCCATAAACGTACACATGGAAATATTCAGAAGCCCACACCACTGCCAAGCTTTCTTTTTCAGGTTGTGAATAAGCACGTTCAGTTTGTGACAATTTTTTACTGGCATAAGCCATGATATGACTTCTGGCATTTTGCTTTCCATTGTACTGTACAAGAATTGTGGCTTACCAGGCAGGGCCAGCATCAACTACAACCTCTGTATGAAGCTTGGGATCAAATTATGCCATTTCATTGGCATTTTTGATGGCTTGCTTGATTCTCTTGAAACTTTCCTCACAGTCATGTGACCATTGAAACACCACATTCTTTTTCGTCAGTTTTTGTAACCATGGCAAAGTCTTGCTTGCTGTAACTGGCCATTCAAGGAATGAACATAACATGGAAATGTCTTGTGGGGGATTAGCAGTAGATAGTGCTTGCACTTTGGCTGGATCAGTTGTCATACCCCCATCAGAAAAGATATGGCGGAAGAATTTCAATTTTGTGTTACACAATTCACATTTGTCAGCATTCAAAGTCAAACCAGCATCATTTAGCAAACGACATACTCTGAAGACTAGTATGTCATCACTTTAGTTCAAGGCATTTACAACAGGCTGTATGATACGTCGAATGACATCTTGGAAACGTTCTGCAGCAGAGGATACACCCAAAACTCAGTCACTTACAGCGAAACAGACCAATGTGTGTCGAAAAGGATGTAATGTACCTGCAATTGTCTTCAAGTTCCAACTGGCAATATCCTTTAAGTCAAGTTGAGAGAAAAACTTGGCACCATTTAATTGAGTTATCACATCAGCAATGTGCGGTCCTGAATGTCGTTATCTCTAAATTGCCTTGTTGACCTGACGCATGTCAATGCAAAATGCATACAACTCCTTCACTGTCTCTTTTAGGCACTACCACTATGGGAGAAACTAATGGTGTTGGACCAGTGGAGCATTCAATGATATTGTGTTTGAGCAACAAATTAAGGGCCCCATTACGATGGCGGGCCGCCCGCCACCGTAACGGGAAACGGGACCGCCCGCCAGAGGTGCGGCGGTCCCGCTAGGCCCATTAGGATGCGACCGCCACCCTGGCGGTTGCATCCCGCATGTGTTACATTGGGGCGGACGGTGCTGTTAGCAGCACCCGCCGCAATGTAACAGTTGCATGTTGTGCATTGACATGCACAACGTGACAGGCACCGTGCGGTGCCTGCCACCTTGTGCATGCCAATGAAGGGGGGTACCATGGGTACCCCCCAAGTGCACTACCCACCCCCAACACCCCGGGGGCCCGCAACAGGCCCCCAAAGACCGCATGCCTTTCCATGGCGGCATCGCCATGGAAAGGCACAAATCCGCACACATCGTAATATGGCGGGCGGTCCCTGCTAGGCACTGCCACCATATTATGGCCCAGGACCACACAGCAGGCAATCGTAACGATTGCCTGCCTGCGGTAAAGCGGCGGACGGTCTTTCCGTCCACCGCTGTACCCCCCGCCATTGTAATGTGGCGGGGGGTAAATGGAGGGTGGGCGGGGAAAGATGTCGGGCGGATCGCCACCGCCGGTCGGGCGGTGGCGATCCGCCCGACATCATAATGGCCCCCTAAGTTCTCTTTCAACAGCTTCTTGCAAGTGAAATGCAATTCGTCTGTCTTTGAGCAATAGGACGAACATCCTCGCTTACATGTAACTGCACTTTCATAGTCTTGAGCTTTCCTAACCCCTGATATAATGAAGGAAATTGGCTTACTATTTCATGATGGGCATACATATTGTAGTTCACACGCAGGCACTTGAAGCTGTACCTTGAAGTACATGAATAGGTGCTTGCACTACTATTTTCTCGTGTTTTACCGTAACTACAAATGAACCTTGACTTTTTAAAGGTGTCGACACAGCCCATGTGTATACTATAGTTTTCGATTGTATAAGCTGTGGCAATGAAGACAATTTACGATATTTCTCCTTAGGCATAATGTTGATCGACGCACCGCTATCAATAGTAAAAAGTATAAAACACCCATTTTTCTTCAGGGTAGTCTTCAGACAAAGTTTGTAGGTCTTTGGTGCTTTTTCATGGCGATCTTTCCATCGTATGTGTTTCTTCTCACATTAGACTAGCCCCACATGTGCATGTCTCTCTGAAGTAAAATTCAACGTTGTGCAGTTATCATTGTCACTTTCACTTGAAATCAATACTGAGGATCTCTTTGACGATGATTTTAATGATGATCGACTTGGGTTGATGTTGATGTGCCTAAGTTGGTGTGAACGCTTAACCTTGTGGGAGAGCGTCGAACATCGTTGATGCAACGCTCTGTCGAGCATTTTGTCTTCACTCTGGGTGTGCAGACAAAATATTGCGTTGGAATTATCGAAGTACAGGAATATCAAGTGCTAAATATCGTCAGTGGGAAATATCGACAGCAAGAATATCGAATTTTAGGTAAGAAATATCGTTTTTAAAAATATAGAAGTCAATAATATCGTTTGCAAAAATATAGCTGTATAAAATATCAATTTTTTAATTAGTGGTATGTATTTTAGTATATATTTTAAATGTATGTGATGTATTTTTTTGTATAAGTTTTGTTTATGTTTTTTAATATATGTGTTAAATTTTTAGTAGTTATCAATTTTAGTTTAATTACATCTTGCGTTTTTTAGTTCCGTAGCGGGTTGTGGGATTATAGGGGAATAGGGTGGGAAGTAATTTAATTATGATAAATTAATGATAGTTTTTATTTATTGATATTTATTTAATTGATATTTTATAGTGTTAACTGTGGGAAGTCATTTATATTTAAGTAATTATTAATTTGTTGTTAATTGAAACTTAATATGGAAATGGTGTAATTAATTTTAGGTGCGGGTTGTGGGGTTTATAGGGGTATAGGGTGGAAAGTAATTTATTTTTAATTAATTAATAATTAGTTGTTAATTATTATTAAATAATTAATTGAAAAATTAAATATTGAAATTGTGTAATTATTTTAAGGTGTGGGTTTTGGGGTACATAGGGGTAAAGGGTGGGAAGTAATTTATTGTTAATTAATAATATTTCATTAATTGAAAATTAAATATGAGAATTGTGTAATTAATTTTAGATGTGGGTTGTGGGGTTTATAGAGGTAAAGGATGGGAAGTCAATTATTTTTTATGTGTTTTAATTTGTTTTTTAATTAATAATATTTATTTAATTGATAATTAATTATGTATTTATGGAAGTAAATTTTATTTTTTAATTTAGATGTGGGTTGTGAATTGTGTGGTGTTATAGGGTAGGATGTAAATAAGATAAACGTACATAATAATGTTTTTGTTTATAAATAATTTGCAACTAAAAATATTTCTTTGTTTGAAAAATGTATATTTTATTTAATATAATATGTGTAGGTATTTGTGATATATATTTAACATTATAATATGTTTTTATTTTATTTTTTTATTTTTACTATTAAATATATTTGTATTTAAATTTTTTACATCTTTATATATTTTTTTAATTTATTTTGTTTTTCAAATATTTTTTGTTGTTGTTGATATTTTGTTTGTTTTTAATTTGAATTGACTGTAGTAGGAATAGTAACTTTTAAATCTCGGCAATCCAACACTTTCCCTGCTGTTGCACTCATTGGAATGGGAATAGTTATTTTCACCCCTCCGCGATCCAACACTTTCGCTACTGTTGCACTCATTGGAGTGGGAATAGTAATTTTTACCCCCCCCGCTATCCAACACTTTCCCTACTGTTGCACTGACTGAAGTGGGAATAGTAATCTTTACCCCTCCGCTATCCAACACTTTCCCTACTGTTGTACAGACTGGAGTGGGATTATTAATTTTTACCCCTCCGCTATCCAACACTTTCCCTTCATTTGCACTCATTGGAGTGAGAATATTACGTTTTTTCCCTCCGCTATCCAACCCTTTCCCTACTTTTGCACTAACTAGAGTGGGAATAGTAATGTTTACCCCTCCGCTATCGAACACTGTCCCTACTGTTGCACTCATTGGAGTGGGAATATTAAGATTTTCTGCTAATTTATTTTGTTTTTCAAATATTTTTTGTTGTTGTTGATATTTTATTTGTTTTTAATTTGAATTGACTGTAGTGGGAAGAGTAACTTTTATCCCTCCGCAATCCAACACTTTCCTTACTGTTGCACTCATTTGAGTGGGAATATGAATTTTTCCCCTCAGCTATCCAACCCTTTCCCTACTGTTGCACTGACTGGAGTGGGAATAGTAATTTTTACCCCTCCGCTATCCAACACTTTCCCTACTGTTGTACTG
Organism: Calotriton arnoldi; assembly: GCA_963921515.1. NCBI lineage: Eukaryota > Metazoa > Chordata > Amphibia > Caudata > Salamandridae > Calotriton > Calotriton arnoldi. The sequence goes on along the minus strand of CAWUFW010007491.1, from coordinate 421,594 downwards.
ACTGGAGTGGGAATAGTAATGTTTACCCCTCCGCTGTCAAACACTTTCCCTACTGTTGCACTCATTGGAGTGGGAATATTAAGTCTTTCCCCTCCGCTATCCAACCCTTTCCCTACTGTTGCAATCACTGGAGTGGGAATAGTAATTTTTACCCCTCCACTATCCAGCACTTTCCCTACTGTTGCATTGACTGGAATGGGAATATTAAATGTTATCCCCCCGCTATCCAACACTTTCCCTACTGTTGCATTGATTAGAGTGGGAAATTTAAGTTTAAATATTTTTAAATAGTTTAATGTTTTACTTAATAATAGAGAGTTTTTTATCATAAATTTCATGTTATTGGTATATGTATATATATATTTGTTACATTTTTATATATTTTTAAACTTATAAAAGAAATTTAATTTAATAGTTTATTTATTGTTTCACATTAAATATATATAATTATTATTATATATGTGTGTTTAACTTTCCTAGGTTAAGTTAATTTGTTATTTTTGTTAAAGGTGTATTAAATCTATTTTTTTTTAAATTAAGTTTATTATTTAATATTTATTATTTATTATTTTATTATATATATAGATATATATATAAAACAATATTTTTTACATCTATATTTATGTAATCGATATTTTTGTTTCGATGTTTTTGTACTTACCTTTATAAATATAGGATGTCGATATTTTTGACATATATATTTATGACTCGATATTGTGGTATGAAGATATTTTGGGTGTCGATGTGTTATCAGTGAACCTCAGTCTGTGATGCACTTACTTTTTCCTTCACTTTGCAAACCGCCACAAAATGATTCTTCTTGCCACAGCCGTTGAAATTCTGTCCAATGGCCGGATATCTACTGTCGTGTTGAAATGACAATCCACATCTGAAGCACATTTTCTTTTTCTGTGAAGACATCATTTTGTGTCCCTCAGCTTTATACTTTGGCTTACTCTTCATGTTTATGACTGACGCACTCCGGGCAACTCTGGCCTACATGTCAGCCGTTTGTCGATTAGCCCACTCTTCAGCACAGGAAACCATGAGGACTTGCTCTAAGCTTAGAGTATCCTTCAGCACACGTCGTCAAAAAGAATCTGACAGACATCCATCTTTCCCTCTGAGGCGTGTAGCTTCCTCATCATTAGATTCATTGAACTTACAGTGCTTTATGAGACGATCCAGTTTCTCAACAAATTCATCATCAGTTTCACCTAATCTTTGGTCTTCTTGACTGAAGATGTATTGTTCATAATCTACATATGGCGCTGGAGTGAACTTAACATTCAAGGCTGCTTAATGTGATTGTATGTCACTTCACCATGCTGTGGTATCTTTTTTATGGTCTCTTTTACATCTTCACCAGTCATGTTCTTTAGATACTTGATAATCTTGTTGTCATCTGATTCCACCATTGCGTCTATAAAATCCTTAAAAGTCTCTATCCAAGCAGTCCATCTATTGCCAATATTGCGTTTGTTAGCAGTATCAAATGATGATGGCAATTTTAGGAATGATGCAGCAGTGTAACCGTTGGGGGACAACAGTAGTCTCTCTAACGCTTCTTGGTGAACTGGCTCATGCAAACCGTGTCTAGAGCCCTGTGACATGCTGGCTTCAAGGTCAACCTCGAAAGTTAGAGGACCTTTGACGCCGCCTTTGCTCTCCATTGGAGCTCTTTATATTGATTGAGATCTGTGGAGTTTGGTCTGAGCCCCGACTCAGCAGCTGTCTTAAGATCAGACATGCCCAGAATTCTGAGGACTCAACTATTTAACGGGGAATGGGCTCTGACGATGCTAGACAGTCAGCAGAAGTAACAACAGCTCGCCAGAACCTGATGGTATTATTGGTGACAGCGGAGCTGAATGAACATATCACAGTGAAACACCTGATACTGGGGTGAGCGTCCCACATAGGTTACATGAAATAACACTCCAAATGGAGGGGGACAAGCCCAGAAAAATTAAAGGTCTTTTTTGGAAGAACCTGACTTTTGGCTATGACATCCTTTTAGCTGAAAGAGATTGGCCGCCTGAAATTGTTAATAATTGCCTAAAGGGAGAAAGGGTAATTTTACCAGCCTTTTCCGACCTCGTTCCCATAAACCTAAAACATACATACGCGTGGGAGTGGGCGGTAGCCCTTGCTCCAGCACTATATCGCAACCATGTTGGGTGGGATGAAGAGTCAACTCACCACGTGATGCCACTAAAATCTACTCCAACTCCACAGAGACAGTATCCAATAAAACAGGAAGCTAAAAAACAGGTCTGGGAGATCTTAGATCAACTTGAATACCAGGGGTTGATTGAAACTTGCACCTCTTCAATGAATAATCCTTTGTTTCCCGTAATGAAGCCCGACAACTCATAACTTCTAGTTTTAGATTACATAAATCTGAACACGTGCACTAAAACATTTACAGTACAGAACGCACGCAGTGCCGGATTGTTGAATAACATTGTGCGGAAAAAATACAAAACAACACTAGATATCTCAAATGGATTTGTCTGCCAAAATATAGTGCCTGAAAGCAGATATTTGACAGCATTCTCAGCTCTAGGGTCCTAGCGACAATTTTGTCAACTCCCCCAGGGATATAAGAACAGACCAGGGTTGTTCTCAGCTAGAGTAACTGAGTTACTTCAGAATTTGAATGAGGAGGCATTGTCCTATCTAGATGATATTTATCTGATGGATGATGACCTACAGGAATACTTGACCAGGGTGAGCACCATTATTTTGGGATTCGCCTCTGAGTGCTACAAATTTAACTTTAAAAATCTAAAATAGCCCACCTCAATGTCCTATTTTTTGGGATATGAACTTTCAAGTGAAGGGAAAATCCTGGTAGCTAACTTTTTAGAAAAATGTGCGCTGCTCCAACCTCCAAAATCATTGAAAAATTTACAATCCATACTAGGATTCCTGAATTTTAGTAGAACATACATTTTGGACTACGCAGAGAGGGTTAAACCTTTCTACGACCTCATAAGACCTGATTTTTCAGTTAGGCAATGGACACAGGAGCACACAGATATCCGTTGATCCCTCCAAGCTGACATTATAGCATCTAAACACTTACAGATACGCGTAAATGTCCGCAACCTGGTGATCCGTATAGTTGCGGGTCAATATGGGTACACTTACCTAACATTTAATGAAGGCGAAACAGTACCCATTGCGTACAAATCACATTTGTACACAAACGCTGAGATGCGTTTTGCATCCACAAAAAAAATTCTGACAGCAGTACAGACCGCTGTAGTGAGAGAAAGAGCACTGGCTCAGAGGAAACGAATAATTGTCGTAATTCCGGTACCGACCTTAAAGGCTGTTACAAAAACAAGCGTTCCTAACATTAAAGCACTGCATCCATGATGGATACAATGGGCTAATTCTCTCACTGCAACAGATGTAGACTATAAATTTGATTCTACATTAAAAACACAAGCATTTCTGCAGTACGAACTAGAATATCCTCTCCTGAATGAAATAATGCCTCTAGATCAGTATGAATATATAATTTACATTGACGGTTCAGCTTAGCCAGCTATAGAAAGTAAACAGCAATACAGCACAGTGTGTGCGATTGTAAAGGGTCGTATGCAGGACAGTAAGTTCCATCCAAGCTGTACAAAAACACAGGCTCTAGGAGATTGCATGGCTCAGCTGGCAGAATTAAAAGCTCTATTACTGGCACTGATAAATACGGATCAAGAATTCCCCACACTGATTGTGTGCGATTCTTTTTACTGTGTCCAGTCATACAACGAATACCTTCACTAATGGGGACAAAATGGGTTTAAGGACTACAAAGGTGGCACAATTAAACACAAAATGCTATGGAAATAGGTAGCTGAGTTGAAGAATGCACTACCAAAAGCTCACGTGATGCACACGCTGAGTCATCAACGTGATGGCATTCACGTTGGAGGGAATTCATTGGCTGATGAAGCCGCAAAGGGGGCAGTACGAACTACTTCCGCAGCTGCAATCACTCGTTCAAAATGAGAATAGACGGACAGATAATGGTAGCTGTCATTGCTTCACGCAAAAACAGCAAGGCATTGCCGAAAGGTTTTCCACTCAAGTGCTCCTACAAGTCCATATGCTCAGATTCCAGGAGTGGGGGATAGGGTAATACCAAAGATGGATCGCAGATAAGGTTTAATACTAGCTGCACACAAGGGTCTGGGTTCTGCACACGCAGGAGTTACCGCAACAATTTCTTTACTGAAACAACGCTACTGGTGGCCAGGGTTAACAAAGCAGACCAAAGATTTTGTCTTAAAGTGCAACATCTGCCAGCAGATGAAGGGGTCCACCGTAGCACGTCCGGCGCAGACACCGTTATTAATATCAGACAGACCACTCCCGTGTGTATATTTGGACCACTGCAGCCCCTTACAATCTGATGGGGCTTACAAGTACATTTTAGTTGCAGTGGATTCCTGTTCGAGGTTCCTATGGGAATGGCCTCAGCGCTCGACTGATGCTCGAACTGTTATAAAAGATTTGCGAGTCTTTATAGGGACATACACAGTTGGCACATTACACTCTGACTGTGGCCCCGCATTTAGCTCTAGGGCTTGCAAGGAAGCCATTGGAAGTTTGGGTGTTGCATTGCGGTACTCCTCTCCATACCATCCCGAGGGAAATTCGGTTGTGGAGAGGAAAAACCGGGACTTAAAGCAATCTTTAACAGAAAGGGTATTAGTCTCGGGTGGTAGTTGGGTCAACCATTTATATGGGGTACAGCGAGCCCTTAACAACATGCCAAGATGTTCTCTAGGGGGTGTCACTGCTAATGAGGTCCTATTTGGGACGAGAATGTGGGTAACTGATCTTGATTGTAAAGGCACAGTAGGGGATGAAAAACCTTTTGACATCAATAAACGTTTGGCTGTTTTACAGGATCTCAATGAGTCAAGAGCACTTCTAAGCAACGTGCAGGTGAAATGGACCGTCACTGGGGAAGTCAAGTCAGTCACTGCAAGACTTGCCTGGATCCCTAAAGTCGGGGATCTGGTCAGGGAAAAGATTGTGGACAAGAAAGAATTTGGGCCGTCCTACAGAAAGCCTGTACCTGTCCTGGCCGTTGAAGAAACAAGAACTGTACTTCTACCGCCTCTTGCCGGGAAAAAGGAGAAGAGATTTGTCTCCATTGATCTGATCAAAGCACACTCTGTGGCCGATACTGAATAGTAGACCTCGTGGGCTCCTGGGTAGCCGATGCCCTTCCCTCGCTACCATACAGGAAGTTCAGACAGAAAGGCTCATCACGTTCGAAGAGTCTCCTACATTGAATGATGGACTATGCAACAATGCAATGGAACTCGTTCCTCTTGAACAAGAAATTCAATATACAAATGAAAGACAAATTTCAATTTGACCTAACACTGATGTCTACATCAATATGCCTCAAGAGGAGCCATCTACAAGTTCAACAAAACCTGCTAAGTTACCAAAAATAGATCGAACTGCATCTGGCTATTTCATCGACATTTTCCTTGGATCCAAGTTAACCTGAAACAACGCCAGCCCCAATATCTCGTCAACAACAAATCAAAGACTTCTTCAATTTTCTGAAAAAAACATACCTGGTGTCACCTTGGCTACAGCTTTGGATAATCACCGGTATACTGTTCTTTCTTTTCTGGATAGGCTTAGTGACTGTTTTCTGCTTACTTATTAATGGAACTTATCTTCGCCAAAGCTCTGCAGCATCAAAAGGGAACTTGATCCTGAAACCTCATGTTTCATCACATCGTGAACAAAGAGACTTGTCCTACGTGAACATTTCAGCAGTTCCTATACCTGATGGTATAGTTTGGGACAAGATTGATTATGATGTATTTGGCCCGACAAAACTTTTAAAAATACCTCATTTATTTAAAATTTCCTTAAATAGTATCATTACCTCCAGTACATTTTCTGATGATTGGGATCTTGAAACTGTAAATAACATGTTAACTGATTTAGAACAATCTGCCACATTTTCCAACAATGAAATGTTAGAAGACACATCAGACTTTAACACAATGTATTGTTATCAACATTATGGTCATAATTTTTTACACAAATCCGGTACCCCTAGAAATGTTTTCACATATCACCAATGGGAACATTGCCCAACACCGCCGAAAAGTAGTTTGAAGACTTTAGCACAGAAATTTTCATATTTTTCAGGGTTTAACACTTCTGACCCAACCTCATATTATTATAAGGTTGCACCCACACCTGCACAGAAACATATGCTAACTAACACCAAACAGATTTATTCTTCTTCATTTATTACCCAACTGTCTGAACAGGGTTTCAACTTATGGAAATTCACTGTAGACTTAAAATCAGTCTGGCGTTCTAGAGACTGGCAAGTCCATGGAACAGATGCACTGTTCAGAGCATGCCTCATTCCACAGCAGATGATATTTCTGAATGATACTGTGCAACAGACTTCCTGTCTTGGAATAGCCAAGAACAAGGATGTGAACACACCTCGGATTCCAACACCATCACATACCAAGGCAAATTTAACATCACATGAAGGGTTAACAATAGATGACATATTACAGTACAATAGATCAGACCCCGACTGGAAGGGATGGTTGGTTTGGCCCACAGACACAAACAAATGTCAAGAAAGGTTCAGGGGTACCTCCGAAGGGTTCAGTATCTATAGGCCAGACCCACGTTATGTACAAAGAGAACATCTGGGGGTGGTGACATCATACAGTGTTGGGAAGCTATGCCTCGATTAGCTAAAAACCTCAACACTACCCCCACGTGAAACAGCACTTATCCTTATTAACAGAGGATGTGGACCTACGGGACTTTTTATTGGGTCTCAGAAAGCCACGTCAGAAACTTTTCTCATATGCTGTCTATAATGAAATCTGGAAAATCTCCCAACAAGAAGCAGCAGAGAGACTTCGAGAAATAGATAGAATTAACCTTGAGAAGGCGTTAGCCGTAGTTGACAATGGTATGACTACGTTAACATCCAGGATTTATTCACTAGGCAACATTGTATCTTCTGCTATTGATGTACTAGAACAGGATTTGTCCATATTACAGCACGGGCAATCTCAATTATATTCTATTATGTTATTAAGCTGGACGCTGTAATCATTCCGCACTGGTTATGTGCCTTGGCATTTTATTAACAGTACGTCCTTGTTTTCTGCATACAATCTAACGCAAAAACAGATAACATTGGCACAAAGTGGAGCATAGTATACAATGCTGCGTATTGAAAAACTGGACAAATTACCCTTTACTGTGGCAGAATCACCATCCACAGAGTGGTTAATCCATGGCCATATAACATTGCCGGTCACGACTTTCCAGTTTCAGTATTGCCTAGAACAACAACAGGCAGGCAGATATGAAGAAATGGGTAGGGAATTCATCAAGGAATCTTGGGAATTACTGTACAGATTTCAGTGCAGGAGTGGGGATCTGGAAGTGTTTCTAAGCGGTACAAACTGCGAGAACGCTTTAAGTAGTTCTCTCATATGTCAGGAAATTATGCTACACGGGGCCTGTAAAGGTTCGGTGGCAAACCTATCCTGTCACTTGAGAGGTACCCCAGCAGCTGTGATTACCCCGGTATTCAGGCTACTTTCAAATGGGAGTTACTTGATGCTGAATGATCAAGGTTGTTGTGGGATGCTTTCGGGCATCGCATATCTAGTCACCGTGAGCTCCAGGGTTACTTGCTGTATGCAAGTATTGTTTTCACCGACCCACACAATCAGGGAGGCGCCACTATGGCCTTCGTTGAATGTTTCTTTTATACGGTTTGATACTCTGAGCAGAATGAAAGCCATGCTTCTACAGAAAACTGTGCCCTTAACCTCCGCCCGGGAGACTTATGATCTCCAAATAGCGAGGTCCTCGGCTGAGATACAGGCACTCATATGCACAAACTGCCCCTTCCATTTCACATAAATGGTAAGTTGTATCTTTAATATGTCTGATACAACGGGTATAGTCCACCTATCTAAGACCATGGGTTCGGGATTGTTAAGCACCTTTCAGACGGTCCTCTGAGTTATACCAAACTTTAAACACTCCGTATTCTGAAGCATGTTTGGAGGGCTTCCACTGATCCTGTTCCTAAAAGCAGGTATCCTGATTGTAATTTTTCTGCTACGCAATGGACGTCCCAGTCACCAAGGAGATGGAAAAAGCACTCATGGAGCGTAAATACCGTGATCGCATGGTACAACATCTGAGCACACCTCGCCTATAGGAACTGAGCGCCTCTTTGTTCCTGTCATTTAGACCAGTCTGGATGGATTGTGTCCTACCTGTTCTCCGATGCCTGTTCTGCGGAGAAGAATGCGTGTTGGATCTCTGTCTGACACTTCTATCAGTTGCACAACTGGACGTTGATGCTTTACGGGACCCGATAAGGGCCCATGTTCTGCAAGTGTCCCCAGCGTATTCCCATGTTGATGACTGCATTCTTAGAGCCACCGCAGGCTGCTTCAGCTCCTATTGGATTGGATACCGGCTCCTCCACCAACACCCAGGCCTTGGATGTGGAACAGGCTGCACCAGCATCAGCTGAAGGCAGTACAGAAGATCATCTGTGCTCAATTGACATAATCTGCGAGGTGTCGTCTGCGAAGGCAGGCAACAGCAATGTTGCATCTACCAGCCAGGACACATAAACATTTGGCTTGTCATGTGCTGGGACAAATTTGGCCATTTTCAAAAACAACTCAAATTAGAGCTTCAAAACAATTGACACTTAATATGACCTGCTTGGCTTTCCGATGCTTGTAATTGTTCGAACTATATATAGGGACACATTAGAGGTATTGCTTGAGTGACAATTTTGTAAGCATTTTTTAGAGTTTTTTTTACATTTTCTAGCAAAACTATTGTTTTTACTGTAGTTGTTTGCGCACCAGTGCCTAGACAGCCTAGAAGTACGTTAGAATTTGATTATGTCGTCCAGTCGGATGAGGAGCGGGTGTTATATTCCATATAGGTACCCCAATATAGGCTCAGGTAACATCCTAACCTTTCACCTATATTCTCCCCTACATTACACTCATAATGATTCTTGGGGACTGACCTTTTACCTAGATATGACACTGCACACAGAACGCAGGGTTTTCTCTAGTAAAAGCCTCATACATTATGCATGAGGATTCTTGGAAACTCAGCAGGATTACCATCTTCTGCATAATAACTATGTATAAGGTTCATTCCCTATGTCATCCTAAGTCCGACAATGGCACAGCAAGGGAGAACCCCTGGGGACACCTTTGGGTATATAAACATCACATCTTGCTGAGATAGGGAGAGGGGAACAAGGACTTCCCTGCCGACACACTGTCGTGAGACGCTGAGGTTCCTGCATGCAGATAATCCAGCTCGCAGTTGTCTGAGATCCCTTGCGGGGTGTCTAGCTCAAGACCAAGACGGGGTCCCACAGTCTCCCACTTCAGGTAATGGGGTTGACTTTATCCGAGAGAGATTCTTGGCTTAACACCTACATACCTGCTAGGTACACTTTGGTACATCTGGTTAGGATTGCATCGTAGGAGTACGCATTTTACTGTCATGTATTTTATATACTTGCCTGTATTCGTAGTTTTAGCACAATGGTAGAAATCTACCATCCTTTTACTCTGTTGGTGCTGCGAATCATTTATATCTGTTTTTGTCTAACGGTTGTTTCAGCACACCTATTTTACACTAGAATGACGACTGTTCAATAAATGCTTATTGAGAAACATCCACACCGTTTATTCTGTGTATCTCTCTGTGACGAAGTGAGCACGAGTGACTGAGCGAAAAGTATTACACTGTTTCCACGGTCCTGGGGATCAGGGTTGTCATGTTCGATAGTTGCTATTAACTATTCTCTTCTTGGTAAGAGGGATTTCTAGTGGCACTGTGAGCTAGCTGGTATACAGGCTAAAATACCCGGTGGGGGTGTCTAGAAACAGTCTGGACACCAATCCCGCAGTGTATGTTGTCTGAACGTGCAGATCTTATATAAGTTTATAAGAACTACACGACAGCTTCACGGTCAACCTCGAAAGTTAGAGGAGCTTTGGCCCCGCCTTTACTCTCCATTGGAGCTCTTTATATTGATTGAGATCTGTGAAGTTTGGTCTGAGCCCCGACTCAGCAGCTTTTGGTGGCGGCCCGCTTCTTTATGGACATCTCAACAAGCACAACCCCAGCCCTCTCTTTGGGCCCACTCCACCAGATGGTGGTCTTATGACTTTCTTTAGTTCTTTTGGTAAGTAGACAAATCTTTTCGTGTTCAGATAACGTTATGATATTCAATTGACTTTGTGCTTAAATGTCTCTTTATAGCCACCTGGTTGATCTCTGCTTCATAGCACATCAGATTACAGTTTAACTTACACTTTTTTTCAAGACCTGGTTGCATCCGCCTTTAGCATTATCACTCCGTATGACATATAGCATTAATTTATGTAGTAGCGTGTTACCTCTGTTTGCAACTTTCTCTTTCGCTTCTTGGCAACCGATGTGTAGATTTTCAATTATGCTTTTTCGGTTCACAAAAGCTTTACACAGGCTGGCATTGCGCTGACACTTCACAGGTGCCAAAGTCAATTCTGCACTTTGACTGCGGCACACTTGGCATGCACAAGCAGTTTTCTGAACCATGCCAAACTCTCTGGGAGAGCACTGTCGATCTATGGGTTGCTTATACCCTCCCCGTCACCAGTTGTAGCGTGCTACCTAGTCCGGGTACTCGCCAATGACTAAGCCACACAACGAGAGTAGTTATACACGTATTTATTCTTCAGTGTTCAAGCAAAAAACTCAAGCAAAAACTCAATGTTCTAAACCTGCATTCACTTCGTTACCCTCCAATGCTTAGGTCACAGGATTACGGAGTCCATCAGGAACAAAGAGTTCCATCATTCTTTATTCACACAACACTACACTTCTCAACTCGCTCATTGAGATATGGAAAACAGATTTGTCTCGGAGAGCTTGTTTTGTGGCAACGATTCCCCTATGTCCTTCGTGAGCCACTTCAATCATTTTCTGCCATATACTCTGCGGAATCAAGATTCTTGACGCTCACAAACTAATTCCCTCTTGAGTTATGGACAGTTCATCTTTGACTTTTCTGTATTTTTGATATTCAGGTTCACTGGTGAGAGGTCGAGGGTGCTTGTACCACAACTGATGTGTAATTATATCATTCAACTTTATCATGTCACTACTGTGGCTCATGGCAGTGATAATCTGGGCTGATGAAATGGCATCTGATGTGTTTGATTTTACGATGAAGTTGATATAAGCTTCAGCTGACTTGGATGGAGTGCTGTGACCTTGACTGGGCACTCTGGAAAAGTAGTCAGCAGGATTCTGCTCATTTCCTGGATGATGCACAATGATATAATTGTACTCTTGCAGCCGAAGTACCCAACGTTCAATGCGAGGTGGCGTCATGGCCTATGGTTTGCCAAATCTTGTTAGTAAAGCTTGATGATCAGTTACCAGCGTAAAAGATTTTCTGTACAGGAACACATGGAAGTCTTCACATGCCTGTACCACGACTAAACTTTCTTTTTCAGGTTGTGAGTAAGCACATTCAGGTTGGGACAAACTCCTACTTGCATATGATATAATATGCCTTTGAGCATCTGGTGTCTGCTGTGCAAGGATAGCACCTAACCCAACTGGGCTAACATCAACAACAACCTCTGTATGAAGTTACAGATTGAAATAAGCCATTTCAATAGCATTCTCAATGGCTTGTTAGATTTTCTTAAAACTGTTCTTACATTCATTTGGCCATTAAAATGAAAAAAAAATTTCGTCTGCTCTCACTGGAGCACTTACAGTGGCAAAGTCTCTTAGATATCTAGAACAGTAACTGGCCATGCCAAGAAATGAATGCACCATAGAAACATCTTGTGTGGAATCAGCATATTACAGCACTTGTACTTTAGTAGGATCTGGTGTCATACCCCCATCGGAAAAGATATGGCCAAAGAATTTTAGCTTTGTCTTATGAAACTCACATTTGTCTGCATTCCAAGTGAAACCTGCTTCAGCTAGTAAATGACATACTTGTATAAGAGCTTTATCATGTTCTTTCTGTGTAGCTCCGAAAACCACTACGTCATCACTGAAATTAAATGCATTCATGACAGGCTGTATGCTATGTCAAATTATGTTTTTTTTTTAGTCCTCATTATTCATCAAGAAGGCAAAAGAAGCTCAATATATAAAAGCAGCAACACCATCCTCACAGAAAAGGAGAAGGGAAACCATAGCGGTGGCACCTCTACAGTCGGGCCCACATGCCTCATAAGCAATCTTCATTTGAAATTGGGAGTATTTTGTATGAAACCTCATTACCAACTCCCTTTCAACGCTATTGCATTGATGTATAATCATTGGACCTTTTCATTGCCGCAACTTGAGGCATTTGCCTTCCTTCCTATTTTGCAGAGTGTTATGCTAACGTTCTCATATATTCCAAAACTTTATTCTTGTGGTTGGGGGGCCGCTACAGTCTAGGCTGTTTACCCTCGTAACTGATGCTAGCCATTCCCACACATTTGGGGGTTGGGGAGCACCCACCTCAAACAGATCTTCCTTCGTGCCAACAGTATCAGTACAAAAAGTAAGGACTTTTGTTTCTCAAATAATTTCAAAGGTAGCCCTCCTCCGTTTATAACCCCAAAAATCACCAGTGCCAAGCTTACCTTGACTTGTTGACCCATTACTTCTGTGAGCACCTTACCCACTTCTTGCCAGTAGATCTCGATCAGAGGGCACTGCCAAAACATATGGACATCGTCCGCCTTTTCCTCGACGCACTTAGGCACTTCTTCGCCTTTCGTCCTCCCAACTTCGACAACTTCTTCGGCTTCCAATATGCTCTGAGCACTGTAAACAGATGAATTGTTCTGAACGGAGTGGATTTAGTAGATGACCAAAGAGAAGCCATTGATACTTGCCATAGGGATTCCATGTCCATCGTCAGAAGGACCCTCCTCCAGCTCTCCATTGGCAGGGTGAAAGCTTCCTCTCCTGCATCCAATAACATCTAATACCACTTGGAAACTTCCTTTCCCTATGGTGATCATCTTAGTAATTTGTCCTCCAAGCTCAATTACCTTTCCCATCTTTGCCTAATCCCCATGCTCATCTTGCCAATTGATAGTACTTAAATCTAGACAAGTTGCCCTCTGTAATTTCCGACAAGGCCTCCCAGGAGATCAATAAATAGTCCTCTAAAATTTGTCCACATTTATGTACACCCCCTTCGATTAGAGGGCTTTCAAGCTTGACTAGAAGTCATACAGGTGTCCAGAGAGAGTTCCATATTGGTGCTGAGCTGCTATAATAAGGTATTCCTACTATCTGTCTAACCTGATACCATACTTTACAGACAGCCTCCAATATCTTTAGCCTAACCTTTTAAAGTACTCTGGATGGCCAAATTTAAAAAGAAAATAGTCCCCCTTTATGGGAAAATCTTTTGCTATAGCCTTGAAAAGCTGGGTGAAGACAGCATTATCCATAAGTAGAGAGCTTATGTTCTTCAATTGGAAAGCCCTGCAGTATTGATAAAAGTCTGGGCTTGCAAAACCCCCATGTTCTTTGTTTCTACTTAGTTTCCTCCATGCTATCTCACCCCTTTAGCAGACCAGATAAAGCTACTCAACTCCCCATGCAGCTTCTTGAAACCCTCCAACTTGAATTCTAGACGTATTGCATTGAAAATAAACGTAAATTTCGGGAGTATGGACATTTTTAGTAGATTAGATCTTCCTAGAAAGGAAAGAGGAGGCCTTCCAGGCCTTGTGTAATTTTTTGGTTCCTGTTGTTGCCATATTAAAATTTACTTGAGCCAATTTATCCAAAACTTGCACCACCTAGATTCCTAAATACCTTATTTCCTGCTTTACCAATAGACTATTATAGTGAGTGTTGTACTCCATAATTTCTGATTTTTCATGGTTCATCAAGTAACCCAAGACTTTCCCAAGGTCTTCTAAAGTGCCCAAGATCACTGGGAGTGATTTTTCCAAATCTCTTGTGTACACCATTAAATCGTCGGCATATAGGACAACTTTTTCCTGATCCATTGCACTCAAAGGGGATAATGTTTTGGTTTGCCCTGATTTTATTTTGGAGCGGCTCGATGTAGAGATTAAAAAGCAGAGGTGACAGTGGGCAGCCCTGGCGAGTCCCTATTCTAATATTTATCTGTTTAGTAAGATTCATGTGAACCAGGATCCTGGCAGTTGGATTTTTATATAGGGACCCAAACACTCTTGAAAAGGTCTCTCCTAAGTCATGTTGTTTGATCACACAGTGCAAAAAAGGCCAACAGACCCTGTGGAATGCTTTGCTGGCATCAAATGTGAGAATCGTCAATGGAGTTTTGTCTTTCAGTGGCCATATCTATTGCACCAATACGATCCTGTGCAAGTTCATGTAATTGCCTCCCTTTAACAAACCGCCTTTGATCTTTATGAATTAATGCTCCAAGCACCTTCTCCAGTCACTTCGTTAATATCTGCGCATATATTTTATAATTGCAATTCAATAAGGAGATCGGCCTGTAGGACTCGCATAACTTGGGGTCTTTATTTGGTTTTAGAATTATATTGGTGGTGGCCTTGTCACAGGAATGCGTAAGAACTTGTCCTTTTACAAAGCCTGCATTCAATACTTTGGTTATAAAGGAGCCGATTCATCTTTTAAAGCCATATATAACTCATTTGGAAGACTTTCAGGGCCAGCTGCCTTCCCTCTCTTCAATTTACTCATTAGCTTAGAGACTTCTTCAATGCTAATCTCAGAGTTCAAATCTTCCTTTGAAGCTGCTTGTATAGTCGGGATAGCTATCTCCCCAAAGTAGGACTTGATCAGCTCTTTCATCACCACTAGGTCATCAGTGTACAATGTTTGGAAGAAGTGTGTAAAGGCTTGTTCTATATCCGATTCTTCTGTACATAATTTACCTGTGTCTTCATTGTGAATGGCCTTGATGATATTTCCAGTCTGTTCTAGATTAGGTCCAAGCCAGGTTAAGCTTTACGCTCTGTATTCTTTCGTTTATAAGCGCCTGGTCTTGAGGATTATGAGTATTTTCTACCCCTCTAGACAGCCCCAGTATTTTCGATTTAAGATTTTTTAACTTGTTCTTTGTTTCCTTACCCTGTGTTGCAGCTAGACCGATTAGTCTACCCCTTATAAAGGCTTTGTATGTGTCCCATACAATATGCAGGGGGGGCCTAAGGTTTATTTAAGTGAAATAAGTCTTGTTTCTTCTTTCAATGATCTATTATCTGTGCCTCTAAAAAGAGTACTCGATAAAAGTCCATCTCCTAGGTGCAGATGTTATGTCTAGCATGAGTTCTAGACTAACGGCTGAATGATCAGACAAGTGCTTCATTGCATGTTCCACTTTCTTAAGATTTTTGCTTATTCTAGTGTCCACAACAAAAAAGTCAGCTCTGGAGAGCTGTATGTATTTTTTTGTTATGGAAAGTAAATCTTTTCTCTTTACTTCCCTCTCCCTCCAAATATCTACAACACCTAAATCCCCCATTGTTTGTTTTACTAGGGCTCTCATTTGGGTGAGTTAGCTGTGCTTCTAGTAGTGGATTGGTCTAGGATGGGGTCTATTCGTACAATAAAGTCCCCTCCGAATATAATAGGGAAATGAACCTCCAGAATCTGATTATATAGTGCTTGTAGGTCAAATGATGTCGTGAAACAGTTCTGCAGCAGATGACACACCAAAAATAGGGCCTGATTTAGATCTCGACGGACAGGTTACTCCGTTACAAAGGTAACGGATATCTCATACTCCAAAATATAAATCCCATTATATTCTATGAGATTTATATTTCGGTGGATGGGATATCTGTCACCATTGTGACGGAGTAACCAGTCCGCAAAGATCTAAATCAGGGCCTTAGTCTTTTGTATCAAAACAGATCAACATGTGTAGAAAATGTTGTAATGTACCTGCAATCTTCTTCGAGTTCCAACTGATGATAACCTTTTTTAATTCAAGGCGAGAAAAGACCTTTGCACCATTTAGTTGCGTTATCATGTCAGCAATGTGTGGACCTGGATGTCGTTCTCGTTCAATTGCCTTGTTTGCCTGACGCGTGTCAACGCATATGCATACCACTCCTTCAGTATCATATTTAGGCACTACCACGATGGAAGAAATCCAGGGCATTGGACCAGTAAGATTCTCCACGATATGATGCTTAAGTAACGATTCAAGTTCTTTTTCTTTTTTTTTTCAATATCATTATTTTCAATGTGGCAGATCCCTTCTAAAATGTATTTCCAATTCCAATCCCCAGATTCATTTTATCCTCTACATAAGTAGAGTAATTACTTTGCTCATACAGTCTCCAAGTTCTTTTTCAAAAGCATCTTGTAAATGAAAAACAATTAGCTCCGAGCAACATGGCAGATATCCTCCTTAGTATGCAACTTTTCTTTCATAGTCTTAAGCTTTTCCCAAACCATGAAATAATGAAGGGAACTGACTTACTATTTCATGGTGAGCATTAATGTTGTAGTTCACGGAAAACAAGATGATGGATCGAGTGCTGAAACTTTTAAAAACACTCACCCCTAGTCAAGAGATCTGGGTTGAATCCATCGTTCTTTTGCTCACCATGCCACCCCAGTTTTGGACTCAGCCATATGCAAATCAGTCCTGACCCTGCTCCTCATGGTAACAGTACAGCCCGAACTGCCAGGCCAGGTCCTCCCTGGACTGGAAACAAGCTTCCTGGGACCTGTTTCGGGGTATCACCCCTCATCAGCCAGGCTAGCTTGAATCCAGTGGCACAGCGAGCAAGGACCCATGTCTGGGCTTACACTTGGCCCCTTAGGGCGAACATAGCAAACACAACAAGATGATGGACGGAGTGCAGAAACTTTTCAAACACTCAGTCCCGTATCAGCACCTGTGCTGAAGCTGAGTACACAGGCACTTGAAGCTGTCCCTTGAAGTATATGGACGGGTACTTGCCCCTTTCTTTTATTCTGTTTCATCATCGCTACAAATGAACCGTAACTGTTTAAGGGTGTCCATGCAGCCGATGTATATGCTTTGGTTTTCAACTACATAAGGTAAGGGATGCAATACGTTATACTTCTCCTCTGTCATAATGTTTATTGACACTATCGATGATGAAACGTATCAAACAACCATTTACTTTCAGCGTAATTTTTGGACAATGTTTGAATTACTTTGGTGCTTTGGCATGTTGACTTTTCTTTGACCTACATTTTTCTTCACATGTGGTCAGTCCGACATTTGCACGCTTTTCTGAAGTAAACATCGACATGGCACAACCATCTTCTTCACTTCACATGATATGCATATGGATGAACTGTTTGAAGATGATTTTGATGACAATCGCCTTCCTTCAGTGTGGATTTGTCACACCTGACATCTCCTCTGGGCCTTGTGGGTGCTCGTCGAATGTTGCTTCTGGAATTTTCCAGCGGACCTTTTGTCTTTGTGCCATGATGCACTTGTTTTACCTTTTACTTTGCACACCGTCATGAAATGGTTGTCCTTCCCACAATGCTTACATATCTGTCTGATGGCGGGACATTTGTCTTTGTGTGGAAACAAAAATCCACATTGAAAACATAACTTCTTTTTACGTGTAGACATCACCTTGTGTCCTTCAGTCTTGTGTTTTGATTACTTTTCACACTCATGATTCATTCTGGGCACCTCCGGCCTCCATGTCAGCAGCTTGTCAATCAGCATGCTCTTCAGATCTAGCAGCCATTAACACTTGTTCCAGACTCAGAGTTTCTCTCAGCATTCTCCATCTGAATGAATCGGACAAGCATCCATCAATGACCCTAAGACGTACGGCTTCTTCATTAATAAATTCATTGAACTTACACTGTTTGATGAGTGTGTCAAGTCTTTCTATAAATTCATCAATGGTTGCGCCAACTTTCTGTCATTCCCGACAGAAAAGATATCTTTCATAGTCAATATTTGGCATTGGATTGAACTTGAGATTCAAGGTTTCTTTAATCTGACATTATGTGATTTCTTCGTCCGTTATCATGTTAGCCAAAAGGTAGACTGTCATGCTGCACTTTATTTTCTTTCTGTGAATGATTTCCTATAATTCACAGCACTGAATTCATTTTCAGGTTATTAAGCATCCCTTGACACATAAAAAGGTTACTCATAGTAGTGGGTGCTCTGTAGCTCACAACCTGTATTAGTATGTGGGAGCAAGGGCAAGCACATGTATATATCAACTTTAATTTATTAAATCCACTGTGTATCGCACCCGTGCAGTGTCGGCTCCGTTCCTATTGGGAGTGGAGTGCTGGATTCGATGTTTGGGCCAGTCTTGCAGGCACTGGCTACTGACACGCCCTCTCAATCTGGAGCACCACGTCAGCCCGCAAAATTGGAAGTTATGTATGAAAAACAAACGTGGTGGCCCCCCCGGCGGACAAAGCATTTTGGCAAGAACATCACCGCTTTGAGGAGAGAGGGGTAGTATTGTACTACCGAAGGGGCCTTACCTGTGTACTTGTCATCAGCAAGACCCGTGTGCCAGCTGTTGAGGAGGTCGTGCGGTCCGTGAGCCAACAAGGATTGGGGCACCACTGTGTGTATGGACGTTGCATTACTGAGTGGGCATCCGCAGCGGACTGCAATAGGCCGGCGCAGTATGGCTGGGATTGAAGCGAACAGAGTAGCCTTGGAAGGGACACTGCATCTTTAAACAAAGGTTGGGTTAAGACTGTGCTCCAATGGGAGTAGTAACTGTTCTATTTAAACTAATCCCCAGGTGTAATGACCCCTACAGTAAAACCGGCACTGAGGAAGGCCTTTTGACTGAAACGTGTCTGCCACAGCATTTCACAAAGCTCACTGAATTTTGCGCTTTCAACATTG
Source organism: Calotriton arnoldi (assembly GCA_963921515.1). NCBI lineage: Eukaryota > Metazoa > Chordata > Amphibia > Caudata > Salamandridae > Calotriton > Calotriton arnoldi. Next base: position 402,630 of record CAWUFW010007491.1, on the reverse strand, counting down.
ATTTATTAAATCCACTGTGTATCGCACCCGTGCAGTGTCAGCTCTGTTCTTATTGGGAGTGGAGTGTTAGATTCGATGTTTGAGCCAGTCTTGCAGGCACTGGCTACAGACATGCCCTCTCGATCTGGAGCACCGCGTCAGCCCGCAAAATTGAAAGTTATGTATGAAATACAAACGCGGTGCCCCCCCCCGGCGGACGAAGCATTTTGGCAAGAACATCACCGCTTTGGGGAGAGAGGGCTAGTATTGTACTATCGAAGGGCCTTACCTGTAGACTTGTCATCAGCAAGACCCGTGTGCCAGCTGTTGAGGAGGTCGTGCGGTCCGTGAGCCAACAAGGATTGGGGCACTACTGTGTGTACGGACGTTGCATTATTGAGTGGGCGTCCTCAGTGGACTGCAATAGACCGGCGCAGTATGGCTGGGATTGAAGCGAACGGTGTAGCCTTGGAAGGGACACCGCATCTTTAAACAAAGGTGAGGTTAAGACTGTGCTCCAATGGGAGTAGTGACTGTTCTATTTAAACTAATCCCCAGGTGTGATGACCCCTACAGTGAAACCGGCATTGAGGAAGGCCTTTTGGCTGAAATGCGTCTGCCACAGCGTTTCACAAAGCTCACTGAATTTTGCGCTTTCAACTTTGATTTATTAAATCCACTGTGTATCGCACCTGTGCAGTGTCGGCTCCGTTCTTATTGTGAGTCGAGTGCTGGATTCGATGTTTGGGCCAGTCTTGCAGGCACTGGCTACCGACGCGCCCTCTCGATCTGGAGCACCGCGTCAGCCCGCAAAATTGCAAGTTATGTATGAAATACAAACATGGTGCCCCCCCGGCGGACAAAGCATTTTGGCAAGAACATCACAGATTTGGGGAGAGAGGGGTAGTATTCTAATACCGAAGGGACCTTACCTGTGGACTTCTCATCAGCAAGACCTGTGTGCCAGCTGTTGAGGAGGTTGTGCAGTCCGTGAGCCAACAAGAATTGGGGCACCACCGTGTGTACGGACATCGAATTACTGAGTGGGCGTTCGCAGCGGACTGCAATAGAACGGCGCAGTATGGCTGGGATTGAAGCGAACGGAGTAGCCTTGGAAGGGATACTGCATCTTTAAACAAAGGTGGGGTTAAGACTGTGCTCCAATGGGAGTAGTAACTGTTCTATTTAAACTAATCCCCAGGTGTAATGACCCCTACAGTAAAACCGGCACTGAGGAAGGCCTTTTGACTGAAACGTGTCTGCCACAGCGTTTCACAAAGCTCACTGAATTTTGCGCTTTCAACATTGATTTATTAAATCCACTGTGTATCGCACCCGTGCAGTGTCAGCTCTGTTCTTATTGGGAGTGGAGTGTTAGATTCGATGTTTGAGCCAGTCTTGCAGGCACTGGCTACAGACACGCCCTCTCGATCTGGAGCACCGCGTCAGCCCGCAAAATTGAAAGTTATGTATGAAATACAAACGCGGTGCACCCCCGGCGGACAAAGCATTTTGGCAAGAACATCACCGCTTTGGGGAGAGAGGGCTAGTATTGTACTATCGAAGGGGCCTTACCTGTAGACTTGTCATCAGCAAGACCCGTGTGCCAGCTGTTGAGGAGGTCGTGCGGTCCGTGAGCCAACAAGGATTGGGGCACTACTGTGTGTACGGACGTTGCATTATTGAGTGGGCGTCCTCAGTGGACTGCAATAGACCGGCGCAGTATGGCTGGGATTGAAGCGAACGGTGTAGCCTTGGAAGGGACACCGCATCTTTAAACAAAGGTGAGGTTAAGACTGTGCTCCAATGGGAGTAGTGACTGTTCTATTTAAACTAATCCCCAGGTGTGATGACCCCTACAGTGAAACCGGCATTGAGGAAGGCCTTTTGGCTGAAATGCGTCTGCCACAGCGTTCCACAAAGCTCACTGAATTTTGCGCTTTCAACTTTGATTTATTAAATCCACTGTGTATCGCACCTGTGCAGTGTCGGCTCCGTTCTTATTGTGAGTCGAGTGCTGGATTCGATGTTTGGGCCAGTCTCGCAGGCACTGGCTACCGACGCGCCCTCTCGATCTGGAGCACCGCGTCAGCCCGCAAAATTGCAAGTAATGTATGAAATACAAACATGGTGCCTCCCGGCGGACAAAGCATTTTGGCAAGAACATCACAGATTTGGGGAGAGAGGGGTAGTATTCTAATACCGAAGGGACCTTACCTGTGGACTTCTCATCAGCAAGACCTGTGTGCCAGCTGTTGAGGAGGTCGTGCGGTCCGTGAGCCAACAAGAATTGGGGCACCACCGTGTGTACGGACATCGAATTACTGAGTGAGCGTTCGCAGCGGACTGCAATAGAACGGCGCAGTATGGCTGGGATTGAAGCGAACGGAGTAGCCTTGGAAGGGATACTGCATCTTTAAACAAAGGTGGGGTTAAGACTGTGCTCCAATGGGAGTAGTGACTGTTCTATTTAAACTAATCCCCAGGTGTAATGACCCCTACAGTGAAACCGGCATTGAGGAAGGCCTTTTGGCTGAAATGCGTCTGCCACAGCGTTTCACAAAGCTCACTGAATTTTGCGCTTTCAACTTTGATTTATAAAATCCACTGTGTATCGCACCCGTGCAGTGTCGGCTCCGTTCTTATTGGGAGTGGAGTGCTGGATTTGATGTTTGAGGCAGTCTTGCAGGCACTGGCAACCGACACGCCCTCTCGATCTGGAGCACCGCGTCAGCCCGCAAAATTGGAAGTTATGTTTGAAATACAAACGTGGTGCCCCCCCCCCCCCGGTGGACAAAGCATTTTGGCAAGAACATCACCGCTTTGGGGAGAGAGGGGTAGTATTGTACTACCGAAGGGGCCTTACCTGTGGACTTGTCATCAGCAAGACCCGTGTGCCAGCTGTTGAGTAGGTCGTGCGGTCCATGAACCAACAAGGATTGGGGCACCACTGTGTGTACGGACGTCGCATTACAGAGTGGGCGTCCGCAGCGGACTGCAATAGACCGGCGCAGTATGGCTGGGATTGAAGCGAACGGTATAGCCTTAGAAAGGACACTGTATCTTTAAACAAAGGTGGGGTTAAGACTGTGCTCCAATGGGAGTAGTGACTGTTCTATTTAAACTAATCCCCAGGTGTAATGACCCCTACAGTGAAACCGGCATTGAGGAAGGCCTTTTGGCTGAAACGCGCCTGCCACAGCGTTTCACAAAGCTCACTGAATTTTGCGCTTTCAACTTTGATTTATTAAATCCACTGTGTATCGCACCCGTGCAGTGTCTGCTCCATTCTTATTGGGAGTGGAGTGTTGGATTCGATATATATATATACATATATGCATATATATATTCACTGAAAAAAACAAAAGTTACAGGGACGTTACAGTTAGGAAATATAATTTAAAAAATCTTAAAATTCACTGAAAAAAACAAAGGTTACAGGGACGTTATAGGTAGGCTAACATTTCACTTGTACAAAACCAGAGAAATTCAGCCGTTATAGTTAGCGAGCTAACTATAACTCGCACCCCCGCAATGCACTGCTTATGACCTCACATATTGCATCAATCATGACATGGTCAGTGACACCACTGATGACATCGCTGATGACATCTCAAATGACATCACTGATGACATCATCCGGTGACTGTGAGAGTATTTTTAAAAATGTTGTGTTAATTATATACCAAGGTATATTGGTGAATCAGTGGGTGTATGAGTGCTTGTATGGGTGATTTATTAGGTGCTTGACTGACTGTATAAGTGAGTGATTAGGTGTCTCAGTGAATGCATAGGTGAGTCATTAGGTTGTGTAAATGTCTGTATCAGTCTGTCAGCTGGTGTCTAAGTGGCTGTATGCATTGGTGAGTGGATACGTGAGTGGCTGTATGGGTGATTGATTGGTTGTCTAAGTACATGTATGGGTGCCTGAGTGTCTGTGTGGGTGGGTGAGGGTGTGTGTGACTACCTGTATAGATGAGTGAGTGAGTGAGTTAGTGGTTGTGTAGGTTACTGAGTGTGTGTGTGAGAGGTTGCATGGGTGAATGAGTGTGTGTATGGCTGTGTCAGTGAGTGAATGCATGTATCAGTGGTATATGGGTGAGTAACTGGGTATGTGAAAGGCAGTATAGGTGAGTGATGGGGTATGTGAGTAACTGTATGGGTGAGTGAGTGAATGTTAGAGTGGCTGTATGGGTGAGTGTGTGCTTGTGTCAGTGACTGTATAGGTGAGTGACTATGTGTTAATATAGTTATGAGTAAGTAAGTGGGTATGTGATTGACTGTATGGGTAAGTGAGTAGGTGTGTGAGTAGCTCTTTGAGTGACTGACTCAGTGTGAGTGGCTGTATAGGTATATGAGTGGATATGTCAGTGGCTGTATTAGTGAGTGAGTGGGTGTGTGAGTGGCTGTTTGGGTGAGTGAGTGGATGTGTGTATTGATCTATGAATCAGTTAGTGGCTGTGTAAGTACTGGTATGTGTGTGTGAATGGGTTTCAGAATGGTAGTGTGGTATTTGGAATGGGTGAATGAATAATTACATGGGGTGTGAGTGTGTGCGTCAGAGATTCTGTGGATGATGTCATCAGTGATGTCATTTGAGATGTCATCAGCGATCTCATCAGTGTTGTCACTGACCATGTCATGAGTGATGTAATATGTGAGGTCAGCTAACTATAACTAATGAATTTCACTGGTTTTATACAAGTGAAACCTGAGCCTAACTATAACGTCCCTGTAACCTTTGTTTTTTTCAGTGAATTTTGAAGGTTTTTTAAATGCTAATTTCTAACTATAAAGTCTCTGTAACCTTTGGTTTTTTCAGTGAATTTCGAAGGTATTTTTTATTTTATTTCCTAACTGTAACCTGTAAACTTTGAGAGTGGGTGTGTGAATGGCTGTGTAGGTCAGTAACTTGGTGTGCGAGTGGCTGTATGGGTCTGTGAGTGAGTGTCTAATGTCTGGGTAATTACAGAAGTACATGAGTAATACCTCAATCAATCACAGAATTTGTAGAGCGCACTACTTACCCGCGAGGGTCTCAAGGCGCTGGGGAGAGGGAAGGGGGGGTGCTGCTACTGGTCGAACAGCCAGGTCTTGAGTAGCCTCCTGAAGGTCAGCAGGTCTTGGGTCTGTCGTAGGCTTAGTGGAAGGGTGTTCCAGGTCTTGGCGGCGAGGTGTGAGAAGGATCTGCCGCCGGTGGTTGTTCTTCGAATGCGAGGGACGGTGGCGAGGGAGAGGTCGGCGGAGCGGAGCTGGCGGTTGGGGACGTAGAAGAAGAGTCGTCTGTTGAGGTAGGCTGGGCCAGTTTTGTGGAGTGCCTTGTGTGCATGGATGAGGAGTTTGAAGGTGATCCTCCTGTCGACGGGGAGCCAGTGCAGGTTCCTCAGGTGGGGGGTGATGTGGCTGTGGCGTGGTACGCCTGGGTGATTGTTTGATTGTATAGGTAGTGCCTATGTGATTCTATGAGTGCAATTGCCAAGGACACACTGCGAATACCGGGTGTTTTTGACAAAGTGTAAAACACACATATAGACATATTTTACATAACGTTTCAGTGTAGCTATTTAGAAAGATACTAATTTAACTTTCTCCTTTGTATTCATTTGTCTAAATAATTACATAAAAATGCGTTTTCCTTCTACACAGCAACACCGGAGGTCGCAATGACGTCAGTAGTTATAAATACAAATGACAAAGTGTAAAACAGACATATAGACATATTTTACAGAAAGTTTGAGTCTAGCTGCTTAGTAAAATAATGGTTTAACTTTATTTTAACAACACATTTGTTAAAAACAACAGTTTAAAACAATAACTTTCAACATCGGAACTTGCGAATAAAACATAACTACCATGCAAAGAAATGTCATTGGTTTGCACACTTTTACAGCTAGATTTGCGCAATGCACAATATGTGAAAAGACATTGTCAAGGGGTACAAATAAAAAATATTCTTGTGGGACTACGACCATGCTTTACCATCTTAAAACCTACCATGGCAATTGTCTAAAAGCAGCAAGAAGGCAACGCGAAGCTGAAGGACCCTCAACTTCAATAGCAGCCACAACAACACAGGGCCAGAGTCACTTCAGAGGTCCAATCTCAACTTCAAGATTTGGCTCTCGAGTTTTCCCAGATGGCATCATACTGCATGGATTGTGGAGTTGTTTGTAGTGAGTAATGGAGAGCAGTCAATAGCAGCCCTTCATAATGCTGCAAAGAATCATAAATATTGATTTGTTTTATTTTTGGCCCTTCATACTTTTTCGACATTAGCAGGCATTTTATTATCTTCTAATTCATTGTAACAGTACTTACATATAACTTGCCGTATGGACAAGTCAAAACGTTCCTCTACAAATAAATACACAGCTAACTTTTGCCAGTTATCATTGCTTTCTTTTTCATTTTTTAAATACAAGTCAACAGTCCATGTTTGAATCTTGTAGTGAGTGCGTCTACAACATATACAAACATACTCTGTTTTTCCAGACCACATTGTGTTAAATTTAGTAATCTCTTCTTCAAAACTGTCAACTGTAATATCTATGTCCTGTTCTGCAACTCCTCCTCTTAACAACTCTTCATTTTCCCTAGAATCCTGCTCAGGACCAAAGAAACAAAACTGCGCATCATCACACACCTTTTCTACATCCGCCACAGTACCATGCAAAAGTGCTCTATTCATTTCTCCTAAACATAAAACAGGAGTTTTCACATAGTACAGCCTCCTAACTAAAGTTCGCATTGTTGAGTGATGTACAGCTAACATCCTGAAATGATGAAAGGTGCCTTGCTCACTTTCTTTGATAAACAAGCCAGTGAGTGTCGCTGCAAATTTGTATGCTTTCTAATCTTGCAAGGATCCAATCTTTGTAAAGTACTTATTTTGTGTTTTAAACTTCGCCTTGGAAAGATACGTGGAAATTTCCTTAATATATCAATGGATTGTTGTTGAATACTACAAAAACGACTACAATTCCATTTGTATACAGGGGCCTGACTCCGCCTTCCTTGTACGTCTTTTCCAATAACTTGTTTTACATTTCTAGGTACCATCACCTCATTCGCTTTAGGAGTGCCATTCTTCATTTCATAACATCGTCCTCTGTAATCAATAGCATGAACTAATCTATTATCCTGGAGATAGCTTTCTTCATTAAAGAAAGGCTCTGTACTTGAAGTATGTATCCATTCTCCACTAAATACTGTACAAAATGTACTTCTATTCACTAATCTTTTTTTCTGGTTTTGTCTCCTCGTGCACAACACCATTTTGTCAAGAGTCTTTATTCTATTTATAATCAAAATGAAAAACTTCCTCTTTGAAGCAAAGGCCTTATCAATTACTCTCTCAACTCGTTCTTTCTGTTTCAGCGCCTCTCTCCTTCTTTTATACTTTTTCATAGTTCTCAGTAGATTTATAACTACTCTACTAGGAAACATCCTGGCTCTGATTTCCTTAAACTGCTTCTGTCTCCAGGTTAAGGTGTGTCCATCTTTGTTACATTCTTTCCTGTTCTTGTTATATAGATTTTTCCCACTGTGATTCTTTCTCATAGTTTGAATTTTATTTTCATTACTTTGCAATCTTTGGAAATGTCCACATATATTTTTAAGAAATGACTTTGTCCTCTATCCAGTAGCTCTTTTTTCTTTCACAACTTTTTCTTTATTTTGCCCTTTTTGTGTCTCAGTTCTGCATAGATACTGTAGTTGCTTCTGTTCCTTTTTCCTCCGAGTTTTTCTAGGTATTCTGTCTGTAGTTATGCAGATATTGTTTTGTAAAAAAAAAGTATATTTGTATTTTTTTTCTAGTCAATGTACCAACTACTTTACTACTGGCTTACAAATAATACAAAAACAGTTTTTATGTCATGTTGCAGTTTTAAATCCACAGATGAACCTAGCTACATAACTACAAACACTTTCTTCAATGTACCAAACCCAAACCAAAACACAAAACTTAGGGGCCGATTATCATGGCGGGCGGACTTTGTCCGCCCGCCATCGCCCCGGTAAATGGGACCGCCCGCTATGTGTGCGGCGGTCCCGCACATGTGATTAGGATGCCACCGCCACGGTGGCGGTGGCATCCCCCATGTCTAGCATTGTGGTGGGCGGTGCTCACAACACCGCCCGCCACAGTGCTGGAAATGCATGTTGTGCATCTGCGTGCACAACGTGACAGGCACCGCGCGGTGCCTGCCACCTGTGCATGCAGATGCAGGGGGTACCATAGGTACCCCCATGTGCACCCCCACCCCCAAAATACCTGGGGGCCCGCTACGGGCCCCCAATGTCAGGGACCGCGAGCCTTTCCATGGCGGCGACGCCGCCATGGAAAGGCTCATCACCGCCGGCATCATAATGTGGATGACGGTGTCTTGCAGACACCGCCACCATATTAATCCCTTTTCCGCCCGGTCGACTGATCGGTCGGGCGGAAAACATGCGGACAGTCTTTCCGTCCGCCGGTGTCCCCTCCGCCATGGTAATATGGCGGGGGGGGAATTTGGTGGCGGACGGACATAAATGGCGGGCGGATCGCCACCGCCATGCGGGCGGTGGCGATCCGCCCGCATCATAATCGGCCCCTTAATTTCTTAGCTACCTTTTAATATTATAGCACCCTCTCCTACAACACAGCTGCACCATGTCTTAGTTTTGTCATCCCTTTTGTAGTAAATTTTAAAATAAACATCAACCAAAGTGTAAAAGTACATGCAGTGTCTCAATACTGTACATGTGAAAACACAACATTAGAGCTATTTCTGTGCCTCTCTACCACTGTTTCACTGGTAGATTTAGTGGTTAAGAGGAGTTGGCCTAACGGCTAGGGTGGTCGACCTCGAATCTGGGGAACGGGGTTCGAGTCTCAGCAATGACGCTGAACATCCTGTGATTCTGGGCAAATCACTTAATCTCCCCGTGCCTAACAAAAATGAATGTGTCCTTATGTAACGCAACTGGTGCTATGTAAAGAGCTCTGATACCCGATACCTTCGGGTCAAGTTTGCGCTATATAAAACTCTGTAAAAAAAAGTACTTTTCTACTTAGATGTGTCAGATTTAAATTTTGAGAAACACTGCCTATAACAATCTGCACATTAATCTGTATCACAGCATATGGCTCACTAATACTTCAAAGTACATGCAAACAGTGTGTGACAGGTTACATATATAATTCACCAAATGGTTCTAAAAGAGTACATATTCCTCACTAAAACTTGTAAATGCATGTGTTTGTGGTTCAATACAACAATACTCCCTGGATGATTGGATGAGTGCATAGATAGTTCCTAGGTGTTTCCCTCGGAATATAGGTAATGCCTTGATGATTCCCTGAGTATGTAGGATCTGCATCAGTGGTTTTATATCTGCATAGTTAGTGCCTGTGTATTCGCATGACTATATTACTACTATCTGGGTGTTTGGATGAGTGCATGAGTACTACCTGAATAATTAGATAAGTGTATTACTAATGCCTCAATGATTCAATATATAGATAGCTAGTGGTTGGATTATTAAATGAGTGCTACTCTAGTCCCTGGGTGATAAAAAGGACTACATGCATAGTATATGTTAGAAATGGGGTCTCTAGTTGGCAAGGGTTTGCACCATTGTCCAAGAAGGCACCCTTCCTTCTACTCAGGATAAGAGAGTTGCACTCCTAAAATAAACCCTGCTCACCCCCTTGGTAGCTTGGCATGAGCACTCAGGCTTATCTTAGAGGCAGTGTGTAAAGCATTTGCACATAACCAACAGTAATACAGTGTAAGCACTACAAAAGAATACCACAACAGTTTAGAAAAATATCCAATATTTTTATATACTTAAGACAAGACCAAAAACGATAAAAATCCACAATAGAGTACTTTAGAAATCTTCAGTTATCAAAATAAACTTGAAAAACAGTTCCTTGAAGTTGATAGCTCTGTCTGGGGCTATCACGGAGTCGTGAACAACAAATCCAAACAGTTCTGGCTGACCGCGGCGTCGCGGGCCAGCTACTGTGTCGGGAAGACCCGCAAAACAGTACCTTCAGAAATGCAGGTTGTCGGTGACCTCTCATTGAGCTCCGAAAGCACGGCATCCACAGGCATCGATTCTGGAGGTTGGTGCAGGAGTTGTCAGGCCCTTGAAGTCACACGCGTTGCAGATCAAACTCCTCGCGGTTGAAGTTGGGAGCACCGGCGTCGGCAGCCGTCGGGTGTTGCGGTGCGAAGTGCAGTGGTGCGGCGTGCGGTGCACTTAGGTCGCGGTGCAGGCAGCGGCTCGGTGACAGTCGTCCAGTGGCATCGGTGAGACCAGGGCTGCGGTGCGAAATGATGCGGTACTCATCGCGGTACTGGCAGATCACGGTGCAAGCAGCGGCGTCCTTGTTGCTGGAGCGCTGTCGTTGGCTGAGGAACTGGACTCGATGGCGCGGGCGTCGGTAGGCCAAGGCTGCGGCGTGGGATGAGGACGGTGCGTAGTGTAACTTATGAGAGGTGCCCTCGAACCACGGTGCAAGCAGCGGCGTCAATGTTGGCTTGGAGCGGCGGCGTCGGGGATGCTAGGGCGATGGTGTGAAGCAAGACGGTGCGGAGTGCGCTGCCCACAGGTCGCGGGTCAAGCAGCAGCTCGGTGGCGGCGTCAGCTGGCGTCGTAGGTGAGACTAGGCTTGCGGTGCGGCGTTGCGGCAGTGCCCTCTGCAGTGCCTTCAGGACACAGAGTAGGCAGCAGCATCGTAGATGGCATCGGGTTGCTTGTTCTTCTGTTGCACCACAAAACACACAGTCTGGGGTCCGGGCCCCAATATTATACCACCAAATCCTTTGTTCTCTGAAGGTAGAGAGTGTCTGTACCCAGCCCAAACTAGTTCTGTCCTCACTGGTGCAGCTTCCTGGCAGGGGGTGGAGACAGCATTGTCAAAGGCAGACCAGGCCCATTCAGGTGCAAGGAAATCTCCTCCCACTACTCTAAATGCAGCCCAGGTCTATTCAGCCCAGCCCTGACCCATCAGGCTCTCTGGAGCCACTGCCCCTCTCCAGCCCCTGTCATCCTAAAGCCAAACAGTCAATCCACAACCCCAGCAGAGGCACACAGGATGGCTAAGCAAGAAAATACCTACTTTCTAAAAGTGGAATGTTCAAACACAGAATGTAAAAATCATCTTCACTAAAAGATGCATTTTAACATTCTGAGTCCAGACGTACTAAACTTTATTTCTCCACCTTGTTCCCAGGGGCAGTTAGGTTTATAAGATGTTATAAACAAACTCCCCATTCTGTCCTATGGGAACAGGCAGCCTTGCAATGGTGAAAAACGAAATACACTGTAATTCACCACCAGGACATGTCACACACATCAGTACATGTCCTACCTTTAACATACACAGCACCCTGCCCACAGGGGTACCTTGGGCCTACCTTAGGGGTGACTGACATGTAGAAAAATAGAAGGTTGGGGCCTGGAAAGTGGGTGCACTTGCCAAGTCAACATGGCAGTTACAAACTGCGCACAGACTCTGCGGTGGTAGGTCTAAGTTACCTTTTCAGGGCTACTTCTGTGGGTGGCACAACCAGTTCTGCAAGCCCACTACTAGCATTTGATTTACCAGCCCTGGCACTCTCAGTGCACTTTATAAGGGCCTCACCAGTAAATCAAATATGCCAATCATGGAAACACCAATCCATAACATAATTTACAACAAGAGCACTTGCACTTTAACACTGAACAGCAGTGAGAAAGTGTGCAGAGACACTAAACCAGCAAAAACAGAGTCAAAACCGAGAGGTCAGAAAGCAAAAAGACAGAGGAAACATGCCAAAAGATACCAAGTCTAACAGTATATATGTGATGTATTCAGTGCATGCATAGTGCGTACATCATTGTTTAAGTGCATACATAGCACCTGACAAATTGCATGAGTGTATGAGTAGTGTTTCAGTGATTGAATGAATACATGACTGATGCCCATGTGTTTTTGGTTAATTGAACAGGTAGTACCTTGGTGATTACAAAACTACATGCGTGTTGCCTGGATAATTGAATGACTGCATCAGTAGTGCCTGGCTGATTGCATGAGTGCATGACTAATGTCTGAGTAATTGTATAAGTCCATTGCTAAAGCATGAGTTATTGGATAAAAGCAAGTGTGCTGCTGTGATGATTATATTAGTGCAAGAGTATTGCCTCAGTAATTGGATGAGAGCATTGATACTGGATGGGTGATAGGTTCATCGCAATGGTTCTTCCTGCATAATTGGATGAGTGCATGACTAGTACCTGAGTGTTTGGATGAGTGCATGGGCTATAAGTGAGTGTTTGTTGAGTGCATGGGTGTTTGAATAACTGCATAGGTATAGCTTTGGTGACTGTATATGTGAATGGTTAGTGCCTGGGTAATTGGAGGAATGTATGGGTTTTGCCTGTGTAGTTCAATGTGTACATAATTTTCCCTCCGTGATTGGAAGAGTGCATGTGCAGTGCCTGGGTGATGGAATAAGTGCATTCATAGTGCGTGAGTGATTCGATAACAGCCTGAGTAGTGGCTGAGTGATTGGATGAGTGCTTGAGTAATGGTTGGGTGACTGTAAAGTATCTCCATTGCTGTTACATAACAGTTGTGACTATATCTGTAACTCATTGTTTAACTTGATCTGTCAGTATCAAACTATCTGTTTTAGTGTATCTATCCTTTTCTAATGACCTATTTGTCAGAAAAGTCTAGATATCACACTTCACATATAATTGGATACATGCCTCTCTTAAAGCATACATTGCTCTGTTACTCAGCATACACATGAATCAGTAAGTTTCTAAGATTGAAAACTGCAAATCTCACTTTTTCAAAGCACAAAACCTTTTCTTAATGGCATACCTACATCATTTCTCAAATTTTTCTTGTGTCCTTAAAACATAAATTCAGCATTTCTCAAAGAAGTTACACGCCAAATAAAGGTAGCACAAGAACTCTCAACAGACATTCTGCACTATAAGCTCTCCTCAATTTTAAACAGGGCATGTTTTAAGAAATACACCACCCACACCAAATATATAACATTTTCATTAGCCTTAAAGAGCATAGATCACCATGTAAACATATATGTGATTCCTTAATAGATATTCACCTTCAAGCCATCTTTCCAAAAATATATTGTTCTTTACATCTTTAAATAAACTCAAGAGTCCTACCATACATATAACTATCTGCAACCACAAACAAATCACACCATCTAAGCATATGCAAACCACTCATATAAGTAAAAAACCATATTGCCAAACACTTCTTAATACATACCTAAAAAATATTACTACTTTATAATACATGTACAGCCGCTTAACATTTTCTTATGTTTTACTTATGACTACACTACTCCTGTTTAATAATGTGACCAAAAGTACTACAACTCCCAGAGTGCAAATAACATAGATGTATCTATTCTGCACATGATACTATACTGTTATTTTTCTGTAAACTACACAATGGAATAAAAGGGCACTAATTCATTTTTCTCTTACTTTCCAAAACATTTGGTACTAACATATTAAACACATACACTCTGATAGATACAGTTCATCTCATATATTTTTTATATCACTGTGATACTCTTTTTTATCAAAATATCATATACATCTTCATTCTTAATGTATTTTATTTTTAAATAACTAAAAAGTTATGTACATAGCAGTGAATTGAGTTCGTAGATTATATTGCTCTTTTAGCTCATTTTTAAATAGTTTTGACACAGTTTGGATTTGTAAAAACTAAGCACAAGAATGGTACACCACTCTCATCCAAAGCAACCATAAAATGGCAGCCTCTTCAACTTCCAAAAATATCTGGTGCGTCATCACGCCCCAAGATCAAGCTGCACAACCATGCAAGAACTGCAAAAATCAACAAGCAAGAATCCAGTATTTTAACCATAGTCTTTATATTAATCCATTTTCAAGCCTCTTCAACTTTCCACTCTACGATCATGAGAAAGGCGGGAAATGAAATCATGTCTTTCATTTTAGACTATTCTATCTCCACTTGTGAATTGTTAGCATATGTTAACTCTTTCCCTCTCTTTCAAAACGAGGGTCCTGTCTCCACGTGTTTGCGATTTCTTCGCAATGATCGCGGCGTAATCATAAAAAAAAACGGGAGTCCAAGCCTATATTTAGCTTCAGTTTTTCAAAATGTAGATACTGCACAACAGTTTATTACATAGTCCTCAATTGGAAATTAAAGTTTATCATTACTTTAATTATGTCATAACTCCTCGACTTTTTAAAAACATTTCTGTCTCTTTAACACCCTTCCCCCAATAGACTCTTTTCTCAGTGTATCTAGCAACCCAGTGGAACCAGTAGGTCATACGTTCACAGCACATTCTAGATGGAACATGCTACTTCCAAATGAGATACAGCAGGTGGGGTTTACTGCATTGATTCAGAAGCATATCCATGTCTTTATTACATTCCTTTTTTTAAATAACAGCCAATAATAGGACTTCTTACTAATGCATCCAACGTACTACCTAATTTTATTCACTTACTTACTGACAGCATCCAATGATAAATATTTTTTTTTTTTTTAAAACACCTCCATTTTAACTGCTTTTCATTTGGAAAACTACCTCATTCAGCTCCAGCCTTCTCCTGACTACTATTGATCTTTCACTTCAAAATGCTTAGAGTGTGGATTGTTGGCCACAGCTATGTCTAATGGGCTAAAGAGTCTGCAAAAAAGAGAGGTATTGACAGGGCCTTTGGTTTGTCAAATGTGGAGATTATTTGGTTTGGCAAGTTTCATCAGTTGCTGGCTTTGGTTAAAACCATTGTGCATTGCCGAGCTCCTCACCTCATGATTGTGCAATGTGGTGGCAAATTACCTAGGCACATTGATTAGCGTAGGGCTGGAAATCCTAATGAAAAATACCTTTGCAGAACTGATGTCACTTTTCCCTCACACTGTCTTAGTGTACTCTAATATATGCCAAAGATAGAACTGGAAATGGTCAAATCAATTCTGTCTACAGATTGGTAAAGCCAGGAAACATGTTAATTAAACTGTTTCTGCACTCCTCAGAGACCATCCCATGGGCTGTATCTATAACAACAATCTGTGTTTTGACATGCATGGAATTTATAGAAATGATGGAGTGCACTTTACAGACGAAGTAACCTGAAACTCTGCATTCGGTCTTATGTGTAGCTGTCATATACACACAATCAACACAAAGGCTCTTGTCAGAGCCACCCTAGTACCCGAAACATTTTTAATTTTCTTTACAAAGATCCCTTTTTTTAGTTTTTGGGAATCTTTGCGATGACGTCGTGATGGTCGTGAATATGTCGCGAAATCGCAAAATAAAAGCAGACATTCAACGGCCAACACACATCCAAATATGCGCTATATATATTACTATATAAATGCTTCTTTAAAAACATGTTTAAACTCATGTTTTTGTACTAAGTTTCTTTAAAATCTATCTTTAAGACCTATTTTCCATGTTTGCGGTTATGTGGGAAGTCGCGAGAACGCCGTTAACTGCGACGATCACGTCTTTTCCATAAAGTGAAAAACACATATATGCACACATATTGCATTATTTTACACACTAGGGGTTTATTACTGTACACTTCAAACTCATGTTTTTCTAGTGTATTTCTAGAACAGCCATCTCTAAAACCTATTTTCTGTTTTCGCAGTGAGGCTGGAGATCGCGATGACGTTGGTAATCGCAATTCCTGCGGATTCGGCGCAAAAGCAGGAATTCAATAGCCACCACCACATTCAAAAATTATAACTATATAATTAATTCTAACCATCACACTTGATAAATTAATATCTAAATAACTCTATAAAAATATTTATCAGAATCTCAATATAATACAATGTGTATTAATGATATATTTCTACCAATATTCGTGGTGTCGCCGCTATAGTCCTGACGTCCCTGTGACGGTTCATGGGGGGGCCGCACTGGCGATCGCATTGTCATCGCGAAAATTGCACGTGATTAAAAAAATCAATTTTGGACTGATAACTTGTGTCACTAACACTTAAATTTCTGAAGCATGGGGTCAGAGTACCTCGACCCTGACCACTTATGTTTTCTTTCACAGAAAATTTCAGCACGAGAACCGTTCCCGATAGATAAAATGGCACACGCAACTTTCATGTTCAGGTTGCGTCCAGCCAATCACAGCATTCCACAAAACTCACAACCTGCATCTAAAACACAATTGTAAAAACCTAAATATTTACACTATTAATATAAATATTTATCAACAATTAATTATCATTAATTAAATATTAATTATAAGTAATTCAGTTCCCACAACACACAATTAACATAATTAAATCATTATCAATTTGATAATTAATATTGACTAATTTTTTTAGTAATTACTTAAAATGAATTTACTTCCCACCCTATACCCCTAAAAATCACACAACCCGTATCTAAAATCCTAAAAAAATAAAAGAAATTGCACAATTAAAATAATTAATTGTCAATTAAATAATTAATAGTATTTAACAACTAATTAATATTAATTTAAATTAATTTTCTCCCCACCCTTTGCCCCTATAAACCCCACAACCCGCACCTAAAAAAATTATAAAACAATTAACATAATTAATGATCAATTAATTTATATTAAGACAACGATATTCTTGCTGACGATATTTCCATATCATGATATTTTGGACACAATATTTTGGTATAGTGATATTTTTACTTCAATATTTTGTCTGAATACCAAAATTCTGTACTTCAGGACTGCAGTTCAGTGAAGATTGTATCCATTCACCACCTAAGCTGTTGCTTTGAGGAATTAACTACACTAACTCAGGTTGGTGTAATAGTTTATGTGTCCCTCCTTTCAACATAGCTCATTTATGTTGAAGACATTCTGGTATGAAATGGGAGAAACTTCTTTGGGTCTGCAGATTGTTGAATTCATTGCCGGAAAACTCAAAGTGAGTCAAAGGAAAACAAATAGGAAGAGTAGAACAGTTTTCCAAAGCCATGCAGAAATGCAAAATCTCTAACTTCCTTTTTATGAAATGTTCCTAAAGCATCTATGGAAGTGCTGGATATTCCTAATTTAGGCACGTGTTAACTTTATCCATCCACCTTAATATCGTTAGTTATATTTTAAGGATTCTCAGTAAAGCCTTAAGTTTGATCTGTTTAAAAATCTTCTGATGCCTAAATATAAATGGCAGGATATTGTCTAAAGTCAGGAACATCATGAATTGTTCCAAAAAGTAATGGTTGCTGCCTTGAAATATCTGAAGAAATATTGCTAGTCCACCAGAAATTGTTTTTAATGTTTTCATATTGTGCCTTAAGTATTCAACAAGAGTGGTTTTTCATTGAGGAACAAATGTGATGTCTATCACAACTGATTATGTTACATATATATGCTTTGGTAAAATAGTAATTTTCCATAGAATTACTCTGTTCTATTTGTGAGACTTGCACAATTCCAATCCTATGAGTTTTTTTCTGGATTTCATTCTGTTTGTCCAAGATTATTCAACTCATAGTTTTCCAATATTTTCTGCTATCCAAACTTGAACATTTTGTGTTATGTTTCGCCATTTCTTCATACCATAGTTATTAATTAATATTCCTGATTTTGCACAGTTAATTACAAAACCTTAGATCCCACATACACATTAATTGTTTTCTCTCGTTCTTCAAATGCTTTACCAGGGTTGGACCAAAGTAGTATTTGCAACAACCATATACTACTTTGGTCCAACCCTGGTAAACCCTGGTAAAGCATATAGTTCATGTGCTTTGAGTTGTAGTGGTTAGATTTTGGAATATTCTTTCAGCTAAAGATCTGATGTAATAGGCATTTAAAGAGAACCTAATGGAAACCACTTTTTCTTCAGTTAATTCAGAGACATCCCCATTGTTCACCTTCTCAGCTTGTGGAAGAATATATAGAGTCTGTGCTCTTCAGGGAATTCAGATTAAGGCTGTGATTTGGAGGTGCAACACCAACAAGGTGATGGGGGGAAGGCTTGAATGAATCTCAGCCACTGGCAATCGCTCTGGGCCGCATCCCAATCCATCATTTATTGCCCACCATGCCACCTCAGTTTGAACCCAGCCATGTGCAAATCTGCCTTCACCCTGTTCCTCATGGTAACAGTCTAGCCCGATCTGCCAAGCCAGGTTCACCCTGAATCAGAATAGAAGCAACCTAGGACCTGTTTCACCCTGGTAATGGCTCATCATTCAGGTATAGCTTAAATCTAGTGGCACAATGAGCACGGGACCTGCATCTGAGCATACCCATCACACTTAGGGCGTCAAGTGCAACATCCAGGTGATAGATGGAGTGCTTGGATTAATCTCAACCACTGGCAATTGTCTTGGTCAGCATCGCAATCCATTGTCTTTTTGCCCACCGTGTCACTTCAGTTTGGACCCAGCCAAATGCAAATCAGACTAGACCATGCTCCTCATGGGAACAGTCCAATCCAAACTGCCAAGCCAGGACCCATGGGCATACCCGTTGCACTTAGGGCGTCAACTGAAAAAAATCATAGGGGCTGATTGCAATGTTGGGCGGATGACACTGTTGCGGATTGGAATTGCTCGACCATAGGTCGCGGTTCCGACCACACAATTTGGACGAAATTGCCCTGTGGGCAGTCGGAAACATCCATTTTCCAATGGCGGCTTGTGCAGCTGGCAGAAAAAGCCCACAGCACAAGCTCCCATTGAAAAATTCATGTTTTGAAACATTCCTGCACCGTGTGGCAGGCACCATGCAGTACCTGCCACACAGTGCAGGGATGTTTAGGCTACACCATAGGTGCCCCCCTAGGCCCCATAGCAGAGAGCCAGAGGGGAACGGGTCCCTGCTAGGGGCCCCCAAAGTAACTTTCTGACAGCCTTTCCATGTCGAAAAGGCCAACATGTGAAGGCTGTCAGAAAGTGCCATCATAATCCCGATGGCGGAGCCGAGGCTGGCTCTGCAGTCATTATGGGATTATGTTGACTTCCAACACTCCGAAGGGCAGAAGTGCAGTGGAATCCCCCCACAGGTTTCCCTCCGACATCCGTCATCATAATACGGCAGTCGGAGTGAAACCAACGATGTCGGGCGGAAAGCCTCCGACAGCTGGTCCGAGGCTTTCCGCCCGACATCGTAATTGGGCCCTAATTGATAGATGGAATGCTTGGATTAATCTCAGCCACTGGCAATCATGTGGGGCCACATTTCTATCCATTGTTTTTTCCCACCATGCCACCTCAGTTTGGAGCCAGCCATGTGCAAATCAGCCTTGATCCTGCTCCTTGTGGGAACAGTCCAGTCTGAACTGCCAAGCCAGGTCCTCCCTGTACCAGAAAACAAGCAACCCAGGACCAGTTTCTCCCTTGTTATGGGCTCTGCAGTTGGGTATACCTTGGTTAGAGTGACACCGAGTCCACGGGACCCATGTCTGGGCATACCCAAACCACTTAGGGCAACACACTAAAGTATATAAAAAAAGTGATGGATGAAACGCTTGAATTATTCTTAACCACTGGTAATTAGTCGGGCCGCATCCCAATCCATTGTTATTTTGCACACCATGCTCCCTCATTTTGGACCCAGCTATATGCAAATCAGGCTTGACACTGCCCCAATGGGAACAGTCCACCATGAACTTCCAAGAAAGAACCTCCCTGAACCGGAACACAAGCAACCCCCAGACAAGGTTTCGGCCTTGTTATGGGCTCATCAGCTGGGTATAGCTTAGTTCCAGTGACACAGTGTGTATGGGAAAGACGTCTGCCAAAGACCTGCCTACCCACCTCTGTGTTCCTCCACAGTGTTATGTAGGTGGGGAAAAACTGCAATGTTGATGGTGGAGAGGCTAACTTTGCCATGAAGCGTGATGACGCTGATGGAATGATTTTGAAGTAGGTGTAACATTTAGGAAAAGCAGTGTTGGGATGAAAAAGTCCTCTACATGGTAATGACATGTACCCCTGCCCTGAGTGCCCAACTGCACGTTTGTCTTGATCCCTAATGCTGATTTGTTTGCCGTAGGTGAACACGGCTCATGCGTATGCACCATGCACCGCGCAGAGACACTCAGAGTAAGGAAACTGAGTAGCGCGCTGCTGTTTTAATCGCTTAAACTTGGTTTTAAAATTGTAACTTTTATTATTTGCTCATTTGCACTGTGCCAAAAACTTGTGTTACGGTACCTGATCAGCTGGTAGCAGCACGCTGATTTTTCTGGCCCTGCCCCGGTCCACCCCGGTTGTGTGCCGTTTGTGTGGAGGGCGCGGCCAAGCAATTCACTTCCGGGGGAAAGGCTGAGGAGGAGTTTCCCCGCCCGGTACCTATTTAGAGCGGATGTGCAGGCGACCGCGCAGCGGACGCACGCAGCGGGCGCGCCGCTGGCGTGCCAAAGGCGCGCCTAAGGCAAGCCCGTCTGCGCCCGTCCGTGCCAGTTCGTCGCCTCTCGCCAGGAATGCTGGCCAGAGCACTTTGGGACGACATACTTATTCCAGGGCGGAGCTATTGGCTGCTAACTCTCTGGGTAAAGTTTGCAGCGGGCTCGGTTGGGCCCTCCTTGGAAGGGCCTTTTGTTGTCACGGTTGCAGGTATGTCTCCTTTATGCCGCTGCATCCTTCATCTCCTCCTCCTCAGACTAGACCGCCAGTGAGAATTCTCCAGCTGAATGTGCGGTCTTTGGCCAAACACTACCTTGAAATCCATGATTTGGTCATTGAGGAAGCTCCGGATGTGTTTTTTATTACGGAGACCTGGCTCAATGTAGACATGGTAGCCGAACCCAACCTAGCACTGCCTCCTGGCTACACCATCCTTACTGTCAATCGTGAGTCTCGAGGGGGTGGAATTGCGGTCTTTTTCAAATCGTGTTACTCTTGCAGCTTTGTCAAAGAAGCAATGGAGGGCTGCGAATGTGCACGATTCAGTATCACTCTCAGTGCCCATCTGACCATCTCTGGGCTACTAGTATATCGCCCTCCGGGGCTAGCTACGCATTTCAAATCTGCCCTCCTAGAATCTACCTATGCACTTGCAATGGGTACAGCCAATTTTACCATCTTAGGGGACCTCAATCTGCATTTCGACCAGACGCAAGACGCCGCAGTTATCGGCGTGCTGGCGGACCTGGCAGCCTGCCAACTCTACCAATTGGTCCCTGGCCCCACTCACTCAGCGGGTCACTTGCTGGACCCTATTTTTTCTAATATTCCATCTGCCACGGTAGAGACCCCTAAACCTGTAGGTTGGTCCGACCATTCTTTGATAACCATGTCTTTTCCGGCACCCGAACCCCTTGTTAGGGACACACATCCCCCCATCTTCAGGCGCCCTTGGCGTAAACTGAGGCTGGAGGATTTTCATGCGCTTCTCACTGCGAATTTTCCAGCACCACAGAACGATGCCGATGGGGCTTACAGTGATTTCTGTAACTGGATTGTCCAAACTCTGGACTCCCTCATCCCAGCTAAATGGATGAAGGCACGCTCTGCGGACCCTAGCCCATGGTACAATGACACACTGGCGCTCTGCGGAAAGCATGTAAGAAACTAGAGCGCTTGTGGAGGAAAGACTATGACCCTATAACAAAAAAAAACTATTTGGCTGCGATTAAAAACTACCATAGAAATGTCTGCACCGCCCGGGCTGCCTACTATGCTAACGAAATACAATTAAGTCCTAACCCGGCTAAATGTATTTTTAAAATTTTGAAAGATCTGAGAGTAAGAAACAAATCCCAGGCCTCTGCGATCATTTCTGAGGAACAATGTGAAGACCTGGCCCTGTTTTTTGTTAACAAGGTGGACACCATCTATCGGTCCTTTCCACAAAAGCCGTCTTCTACGGCCACTCTTTGCGGACCCTCCCCTTGCACTCTCTGACAGCTATCCCCAGTATCTCCCAGGAAGAGCTTACTCTCCTGAGTAAGAAAGTCAAATCTGGCTCTCCGGCCGACCCTCTAAGACCTGCCCAGTTTAGGGACTCACTGTCTCTCTTTTTGACACCTCTGTGCCAGATCATTAACACTTCATTTACCACTGCTGTGGTCCCTGTGCTCTGGAAACAGGCTAGGGTTTCTCCCATTCTTAAAAAACCCTCGTTGGACCCAGCAAAGCTGGAAAATTTCCGGCCAATCTCCCTCCCTCCTATTTCTTAATACCAATAACATTCAGGACCCTTCGCAAAATGGTTTCCGTGCCGGTCACAGCACAGAGACAGCTCTTCTGGCAATGACTGAACACCTACGGACCATCCTGGACTCCGGTCATACTGCGGCACTGATTTTACTTGATCTCAGTGCCGCATTTGACACGATTTCACACGCGACTCTGCTACAACGTCTGGAGGCTGCCGGGGTGGTGGGCCTCGCACTCGAATGGTTTAAGTCATTCCTGAGTGAAAGATCCTTCCGCGTGTCAGCCCCCCCGTTCCTCTCCCAGTCCCATTCCATTGGGCAAGGGGTACCCCAGGGCTCTGCTCTGAGCCCCGTATGGTTCAACTTATATGTCCAGCCTCTTGCTACGGTGGCCAGGAAGATGGGCCTCACTATGGTCTCATATGCTGACGATACGCAGCTAGTGGTGGCCCTATCGGATGGTTCCCCTCTGGACGCCCTCACGTTTAAGAGCGGCCTGGCCGCCGTGGCAGAGTGGATGACCTCTAATTGCCTTCAGTTGAACGCCACTAAAACGGAGGTATTGTTGGTAGGGAAGGACAGGAACCTCTGGAATGAGCAGTGGTGGCCAAGTGTGCTTGGAGACACCCCCACCCCTAAGATGGCGGTCAAGAACTTAGGGGTTTGGATGGATTCCACCCTCAGCTTCCAAGAACATACAAAAAAGTCGCGGGCACTTGTTTTGGTCTCCTGCGGGGTCTCAAGCCGTTGCTGAGGTTTTTCAACCCGCCTACACGCCAGCTGATTGTCCAGTCTGCTATTCTATCCAGACTGGACTACGCTAACTCGCTCCTCTTAGGAGCCAATCAGGCTGAGGTAATGCGACTACAGCGTGTGCAGAATGCGGCTGCCAGAGCCCTCTTAGGGCTCCCACGTCACTGTTCCGCCACTGACGCCGTTCGGCGGCTTCACTGGCTTCCGGTGGCCAAACGGATCCAATTTAAGGCACTTTGCCTATCCTTTAAGATCTTGAAACCAGCTTCACCCAGCCTCCTTGCCAATATGTTAACCCCCTACGTATCCACGCGCGAGCTGCGATCCTCGGGGCAGTACTTAGTCACTGTCCCCCGGGTGAAGCGTGTCCGGGCCGGTGGTCGATCTTTCCACTACATGGCCGCTAAGCTATGGAATTCTCTGCCCCCTCAGATTCGCTGCTTAAATCACTTGTTGGCTTTCAGGAAAGCAATTAAAACCTTCCTCTTTCCGCCAGCTTAGGCCGCCTGCTCTTTTTTCCTGTTACTTACCAGTTTCTCCTTTACCCTGCTACTCTCTGTGGCTGGGGCAGCTGCGCGCTATATAAATCTAGTTAACATAACATAACATAACATTACATAGCCCTGTCTCAGGGATTGCGGTCTTGTTGGACCGGGAGGGTGCCCAAAGTGCTACCCTCATAGTGGTAGAAGGCTACCGCCTTCACCAGGAGTAAAGCAGCATGAACGAGGTGGTGGTAGCATATTGTCTAGTTATCAGTAGGAGTGAACAGGACCTTTTTACCCTGTGTCACTGGAGTGAGGCCCACAGGCTCACTCACCTCTTTAAATGTTCTGCTGCTGTGTGCATAACTCACCCTTGGCCTACATCAGGGACAACGTGGGGTGCTGCGCAGCGCAGGAGCAATGATGATGTTTTTATGTGTGCCTGTGAAGGGTACAGTACAAGGATGGAGCAGTACTGTGGAGTGCATGTGTGGTTAGAACATGTACTGGATGTACGTATGCTGAAAGGAATACATTACATGAGAGATGTAGTGCTGTGGATGTGCGGCTAAAACAGGTGCTGAGTGTATGTGTGCTTGCATGGAGTACATTATGAAAGGTGAATTGTTGTGAAGCACACACATAGTGAGTGTGTACGCTTGTAGCATGTGTATTTGTAAAGAGCACACCTTGGTTAAATATAGAAAAGCTTCAGTGCTGAACAGTGGACACAGACTGAGAGTGTGTGCTGGATGCATGGCTACATTTAAGGGTACAATGCATTGAGGAACAGTGTTGGGCTGAAAGTGTGCTGTGAAAGTACACTGTGTGAGGGTGCCTGCAATAGTACAGTGTATGGAGGACCCTGTGTTCCAATTTGGGAATCCCAGGCCTTCCTGGTAAAGACATGGGGAGGAGAGGAATCCCCCCAGACAGATTTGTTTACTGCATTGCTGTGAGCTAGGTGAGAACACACTGGAAGGAAAAGGAAGCGAATCCCTTTACAGTTCAAAAGACATCTCTTTGATGCAGTGATAGATCACAAAGAAGGGGCTTGGACACATCTGAGGAAGGGGGATGTGCTGATAAGAGAATCATAAAGCGTATGGCTGGGGGTCTTGGATTAACCTTTTGATTCATATATTACTGTGGCTGACATCCAGGTGTGAACTCTGGTCTCTATCATGAGGTGTGTTGTGGACAATCAGCTTTGGAGTTATGCCTTTTGTGACAGACATCTTTCATGAAGGAAGATTAAAAGGAGACATGCCCACTTCAAAAGAAGCAGAACCCAACTTAAAATTTCAAAGACCAGACCCTAAATCACATACGGTGTCTGGTTAAGGACTCTAAGTAGGAGAGGTTGAGTCCCCAAAAAATTGCCATCTGCCTAGCAGCCCGACGGGCCGTGTGAGAATGGGAAGCTCTGCAAGACTTCTGCTGTGACCAGGACTGGGAGCCAAGGCCTGCTAGTCTCCCTGCTACGTGAGGAGACATCACCCAGGAAATCTAAGAGCACCTCCACTGGAGCCTGGAGCACCATTGCCTGTCTGCTTGCCAAGATCAGTGCACCCTGGAGAAGGAGAGCAGTGGGAAGCCCTACCATCAAGACACGCTGTGGAGGTGTGAGGATTTGGCTGAGCACCAACTGGACCAATTATTTTCAGTGACCCTTCTATGCCAGGAGAGGGCCATCGTAGACTGGCGTATAAGTGCTGTGCATGTCTTGCTATACACATACTGCTGGGCTGCAGTGCCCTCAAATGCCAGAGGGGGCCACTGGTAAAGTTACAGCTTTAAGGAGGACCAAGGCTTATGACTGTCTGGGCCAGGGCGCTTGTATTGGGAGAGCCTGCGTCTGGATAACCCTGTACCACGGCAACCTCATATGCCAGCAGGGGCTGCCGGTACCAACTTTGCCAAAGGATTCAGGCTGCCGCCCAAAGGAGAGACTTAAGCTAAGGTCCGAGGGTTGGGCCCGCACTGCGAGGGAACTGCCCATGAATCACTGCTGACAACTGCTGGAGATGCTGTAGGCTGCCTCACACCCTCTTTGACTCCATTTGAGAGCTGGAGAAAGGATTCCTTGCCCCCCCCCCATTTAGCCAAGTCAACTTACATCATCTTCTCAAGAAGGGATCTGCTCCAGCATCTAGGAGACCTCTGGCAGCGCCACTCAGGAGAGAGAGCCTATGCTTCCAGGTCCTGCTGAGTGGGCCGCGAGCAGCCCGACTTCTTTAAACTGAGCAGGGCTCGCAGGTGCGTGTTTGAAGGCACCCACTGCATCGCTGAATTGTTCTGTGCTGCGAGAGTGAGTTAGACGTGAGCTAGGCCAGTTAGGCCCTAGGGGAACTTGCTGCTAACTGTACTGCAGCACCATAGGCACTTTTGACTAAGTTCCTAAGGGTCAAAATGGAGAACTGTTGAGTAAAGCCCAATAGCTTGCATCCCCTGATGCTGCCAGCAGAGAATGGGGAATAACCCTGAACATGTTAATCAAAAGAGGGTAGGACAGGGATTAGCCTGACAACTACTAAAGCCCCAGACTCAAGGTGGATTGTGTTGTTGCATTTGAATGTCACATTTCTTTGCATGTGTCAAGTTAGAAATAAAACACTACTTTTTCTTATAAAAGCTAGTGGTTGGCTGGACATTGATTTCGTACTGTTTGCACTTTTAGTTATGAATCGTGTTCACTGACCTGTATTTACATGCCCCTCAAAGGTACCTTAACTGCTCGACCTCGACCACAGCTACCACTGAGAGTCAAGTGCAGAATGAGTGCTTGGCCCAGTTGAGCGGGGTTCATAGTAGTTCAGGCCCCGGGACATCAAGAGTAAAAGGCCTCAACCACCACAATTGAGGCCAGTAGCCCCTGCTGCCCCGTTGGCCTTGGAAAGTGGTTCTGACAAGCAGTATGTCATAATTTTCCTCTTGCCAGACTGACAGGAAAAACATGCTGTTCTTGCACAGAAAGCTCTGTCCATGGCCAAAATATGATGGAAGCAATATGATGGGAATATTTGTCAGAGGAGTGCATTAAATGTACCTCCCAGTCAATAGCCTGCCTCCATGCTGGGATCTTTAAACAATGTGTTGAGTCCTTCTTCCTATGGTGGTTTAGAGGTGTGTCTAAGGGGCCCCACTGGCCTCTCAGTCAACACTTCCCACCAGACTTGTGAAAAATCTTGTTGTCTATTCTAATTGCTGAAATAGAAAACCTCACTCTGGAGCTGATCTCACTCACAACAGTATAATAAAAAAACATGTTCCTAGACATACCTTCCAGACATTAATATATGCTACTTCTCACTTGTAAACTTAAACATTATTTCAAACAGCTAAAACACAACGAGTAAGAATAGAACCCACTGCAGTGCAGCCCTAATGAGTTATGGTTGCAATGTTATTTACTGTATAGACACGGAAAAGAAAAATTGTGCTGCCAATATTTTCCAGTGCCAATTATCTAATACGAATGTATAACCAACATTGTTTATACAGAAGAACTCCAACTCTAGGACTATTTTGTTAGGTATTATTAGTTGCTTTTGTAATGAAAAGGGATCAGGTGTGGAACAATATGAACCATATGAATGAATGATTGTGTGACTAATGTGAATTGTGTTAGATGAATGTGCATTTTTATAGTGATGTTTTGTGATATGTTACCTTACATGAGAACATTTTCATTAAAAAAACCTTTTCTCTCGTGAATGTTTAGTGTTCATAAAGTATTTTGATAAAAAGTACATGTTCTCTAAACCTTTAAAACAATTAGGCGATTATTAATCAATGTGTATAGTTGTTGGTTGGTTTTGTACAATGTAGTACTTTTCCCTGCCCTAGGAACTTGTATTTGTTGCAGGGTTCCCCTTTAGTACACTGCTTAATGTTTGTCTTTACTTTAAATTAGGCCAATTAAGTCCTAATATTTTATGGAGCATGTTTCTTCACTTTAGATTCCTCATATTTAAACAAATCACTGTATTCTCCTGTTATAAATATGGCACCATGTCTACAGGCCTCTGGGAGTAATATGCCTGCTGTTTGTAAAGAAACTTTGACATGGGAGGAAATTAAAATAATGAGTTTTATGTAATGCATATAAACATATGGCGAAAGGTATGTCCTGTGCCACAAGTACATATGACACAGGCTCTCAGTCAGCCATACGCACATATCCCATTCATTCACACGCATGTTCATACATCCTCACAGACCATGCACTCACTGACCCACGTTGCAGTCGTATCATAGTACCCCCTGGTCACAGTATTTTGTTCAAACCATAGTATCAGGCTCCATGGACATTAAGTTTAAAGTCAATGAAGCTGGGCAAGGGGGTGTCAGGGAACGATATGGGAGTCACATGGCCTTCAGTAGCTCAGGACGATTTTCACTCATCAGAAGTAGCTCTCATTACAGAAAAGGTTGGAGACCCCTGGTCTAGAAAGAACTCTAGCACTGATTTTAGTTTCACAGTTTATTAATGGTATTGGTCTATATGAGCTACACATACCTATCTTGTTTCTACTTTAATGCAAATAATGCAAATAATACTATTTGCCTGTTCCCAAGAGGCTGGCTCTCTCACCTGCCAACTCTCTCTCTGTCTCTCCTCACGCATTCAGCATTACACTGTGTAACACGGAAAGTGCTGCTTTGGCTATAGGTTTGGATGCCTTTCAGGCTAGTACCACAACGTTCTCAACAACTCAGCCCTGCCCCGCAGCCCTTTCTTCTTGATCCAACTATTGGGACCATACCCTCCTAACCATTCTTAAAGACTGGAGACTCCCAAGCACACACAGTACCTACGGCAATAGCCTCATGGCCTGCTTTGCCACTGACAGCACCAGAATGGTTTTCTTGTTGCATTTTTCTTACTCATACAGATTCATGTTATTTGTAGACCTTTGCTCAAACCTCTTTTGTAGAAATGAAATGCCTTCCTAATGGGATTCAGTACGTTTTTGATTGACGGTGCATTAATGGGTTGTTATTAAATAAATTGCTGTGTTTATGCTAAGGGAATAAAGAAGTGTTGCCATATGTCTCTCCTATTCAGAGATTTGGGATTCATTGAGCAAGGAAAAGAAACAGGAGAAGTAAGGCTGGCAAATGTAAATATTGTGATATTTTCTATGCAAAAGCGCTCAAAAACCAAAGAAGCAGCTGTTGGGAAAATGTTTTATAGTACAAGCTGATCTGTTGATCTAGGAGCTCAAGGAGACAGCAGCAGATGTCTATACAGTTGCAAATGCCCTTCAGTTGATAGTGCCAGCCTCAAACACATGTGAGGGTAGATACCAAAACATAATTGATGAGCAAATGTTATCAGCCGACGTCACAAACAGCAGCTCCTCTATTTCTGTCTCTAAGGTCAGTGGTGAATTGCAGTAGGGCCTGCAGCTCAGAACTGCCATACTGATGGGGGGCGGGGGGTGATGTCTACCCTTTCCTTCCCTTTCACCCCTCCCAGCGCCCCCCCCCCCTTCCACGGCCGACTTCCGCCCCTGCCACTCCCCCCTCCTCCTCAGGCCAATTACTGCTGCAGTCACGGCAGAATGGCAGAGGAATGGTGGGTTTGTATGTCATGAGAGCGAGCGACACTTCTGTTCTATTAGTCAACAGCTCTGTTTGGTACTGTTGACTTATAACACCAGTCTCTGAAAGTCACCTTGACACACTGAAAGACTGTCAGCATTTGTAAAGCACCACTACCTCCCCGATGGTCTTTTGGCCCTCTTGATAGGTTAATGTACACCGTGATGTCACATATATGATGCTTTTGTCATCATGTGGATCTGGATTGGCCCTTTCCTCAAGGACCATTCTAAAACGCTGGTATTTTCCTGATGGATAGTTTGTTCGGAAGATGCTTTTATAGCTGGAAAGGCTCCCATGACCCAAACGTGAAGCCCCCATGGCCCATTCTGGGGGTGACCTCCAGCACACAAACGCTTTCAGGAGCATTTCCGCACTGCTTTAAGCCTTTAGGCTTTTTGCGTGATAAAATGTCCTTTTAGAGCCATCCGCTATTGTTCGTGTGATTCTAGAAAACCATTATTATTCTCTGACTATTCACTGATTCATACTTGGTGAAATATTCGTGCGGCGTACATCCTAGAGATGTTGCCAAGCATCTGACAGTGAGTGCCCTGGTGCAGCTTATGCTACCAGCAAGAGATAATGGACCGGTTACCCCCGCCCTCTCTCATAGGCCTCAGAGCAGTAAATGCTGTCTTCATTTCACAAAAAAGATGAAAGAAAACGCATGGTATTTCCAAAAGCATCGCTTTTCAATCTCAATGTTCTTGCTTTTAACGGGAAGGCATAACGGCAGGACAATATATTCAAAGCCTTTCCATTGCATCCATTTTCATAACAAAGCTAAAGGTTTTTAAGGATTCAGCTGTCATAGGGACTTTGTTTGCTTCAATGTTTATTGTCCCTTTAATGTGCTGCCAACATATTCCCTCATCGTTCCAGAGAAATGTGACAATACATAACAAGAAAAGCGCAGGTCGTGTTAGAGACAGATTTGCAAATAGTGAATTTGAAAACGCATTGCACAGTGGCAATCTAACATTCTCACATAATACAATGTTGTGCTTTACTTTTTGTCATCATATTCATCATTCTGCCAGTAAAGAGCCCAGCTTCTCTGTTGTAGTAATCCCTGGCTATAAAAAAAGATGTCTCAATTTCTGGAGCTGGGTATTAAATCACAGCGTACTGGCTGAGTTATTGGACTTGCTTAGTGAGCAGAACTGTTCGCTACTTCCCTCTGCCTACCAAGCAAGTCCTAATTGCTGCTTTGTGAAGGCACCGAACATGGGCAAGGTGCAGAAAGAGAGAAGTGATAACTGAGCGACTTTGCTTGCAGCCCCTCTAAAATTGGGTTTCCTATTATTCAAGAGCAGGGATTCTGATTTAGATCAAATGATGTTGTCTTAGAGTAAATTATTGGAGTTATAAGACAATGGAGGAAGAAAAGGACATAGGGGATGGTTTTGAGCCTAAAGTGTGGTCACCGGTCCGCCAGGCCAGCAAAGGCTATGGCCTCCAAACCCCTATAGAGGGACCGCACACCACATTTAGAAATCCCCCCTGCCTGCTGTAGACCTCCATGCCTTCAGTAGAACCAACAGGCAGCTCCAATGAAAACACTAATCTTTTGCTGCTGAGAAAGCACTGTGTTTGTTGAACCTGACTGACACAGTTTTTTGATTTTCAGTCACGACTAGAGAGGGGGTTTGTTACTGAAAAACAAACAAAAAATCAATTGCTCTGAAAACGTGAATTTTCTCCCTATGCACAGGGGTCATTTCTATTGTCCCAATCAAGAAAAATGTATGGTAAATGTTCATATGGCACAAAGAGCAGATGACATCATTGGTGTTAGCCCTGTCCATTTGCCATTGTGACGTAAAAGACTCAATTTCAAGAGTATCATAGCGGAACTTCATGTACAGCGTCTTAGCTACTTGGAGCTTGGGGGGCATCCAAGAGCTCTTTCAAATAGGGTCTGGGCTTGAACTCGAAGAATTGGGCTGATGGTCTCCCCAACCTGGAACTTCGGTGAAAGCTAGCAATGACATAATCCGAAAAAATGGATTTCAATCGCGTTTTGGAAGTCGTAGTTAGAGAGTAAGGATCTGTCCAGAAACTCCTGAGCCCAAATTTGGAAAACCATGATTCAACATGCCTAAACCATGGAAAGGTGATATTCTTATCTAATTACAAAAGTTCACTTACACCCCTCCTATATTGCATACGTTCCTCTACAGTCCAAATCCTTACCCAGAAGAGGAGAGACCTTAACACTCCTACATGCTCTACTGTCTTGAGTGCAACATCAAAGAAATGGGGATAAGAGGAGTACTTTTGGGAAGGTGTAAAAGAGACCTTATATATGTATTCTCACACTGGGGCAGCGATTCTGATATTAGAAGGGCCCCCAAATGTCAGCACCATATAGGGCTGCAGCTTGTGCTTTTAACTTATAGAGGTCATTGGCCAGGGATATTGCTATAGACCATGTTGCCTGATGGGTTTTGGAGATTGCCATGGATCTATGCTGTAGTTTTCCCCTTCGCTTTTAGATGTGTGCACCCAGGATACTTTGCTATCTAACATGATACCCAAATACTCAAATCTTTTTACACATTCTAATTTCTTCTTAAAACAATAACTGTAGTTCTTGTTTAAGGATTAGGTTCGGTATATTACTGGTCTTAGGCATCGATTTTGGGACTAGTTGGGACTAGATTGGACTAGTTTGGGACAAGGTTGCGACTAGTAATCTTAATTATACCAATAATTTATGAGTCAGCTAATTTGTTTGGCCACCACTCATCTAGTTCTCATTCAGTTTTACCTGGCATAGTGTGTTCTTGCAGAGCAGACAGTTCCTCTAGATGTTCAATCCACTGCCCTACTGTCATGTACAAATGAACCTGCTCTTCAGCCAACCCACTCCATTCGAAACATACCTCCAGAGATGCTTTGAGTTTTTCCTTTTTCTAATAACATTCAAACTTTGAGAAATCCCTCCATTTTGTCCTTCTGAAGAAGGTTTTATAAGTTTTCTGTTTAAGTGTCATGATCCCCCGTGGCGCAGTGTGTATGTGGGTAGGAAAAGAGCGTGAAAGACTACTTGGCCCAGCATGCAACTGTGCCACCAGCCGTGTCTTGCCTGGAAGGTTGGGCTGCTATATATGGCCTTCCTCTAGGGAGATCCGGTGCTTGTCAACTGCGATTCTTCTAGTCTGTTCCTGTGAAACTTGCTGAAGGAGCCGTTTTCTTTGTCGTCGGAGGAAGACGCCGAGGGCGCCTTGTTTGTTCTCAAGAGAGCCCCGCGGGTCTTACGAAGAAGCACGGGAGCTGCACCCTGCAAACGCCGACGAGCGTACATGCCCGGTCCTGTGTCCTTCGTTGGCAGTCTGAGAGTCCACCTTTCCAGTGCGGCAAGCCTACGCCCTGATCCCCCGTAACTTTTGTTTTGCTCACTCCGACGTTCTGCCTACGATCTCCCCGAATCAGGAGTTCTGCTTCTGGATTCTGTAGCTTCCTGTTCCTGGTTTGATCTCTGTGTCCTGCGTGAGATTTATCACGGTTGCAGGAGCACGACTTTGTTCTACACCTTAGTTCCGGTGTTGGCCTGGTTCTTTCTCCTCGTTTTCAAGCGGTGTGTGAGACGTATCACACCCGCCTAATGGTTAAACGTTCATCCTGTTAGCGCATACTCTCAAGGAGAGGGTACTTTCCACGTAGACGTTTGACATTGATATTACCTGTTGGTTCCTCAGTTCCAAGCCTGTCGACTTCCCGGCTGTGTTGCATGTATGGGCCTCATGTAAGTGGAATTACACGGGGTGAGGTAGTTCCGTGACCTCTCACTGGACGTTGAGTGTTTTTGGTGTGTGTGGTTACGGAATTAATGAGTGTTCTTTTTCTTATGCACAGCGTGCCGCTATCCATAGATGGGATTTACCTAGAGGAAGTCTGTTCTTTGGCTACCAGGACAAGGAGGTACTGCAGGAGGAGAACCACTGCTTTTGGTTTCGTTACTCCTTTATTTTTTCCCCTTTCCCATGCGTACTGCTGTGCAGGGTGGAGTGTTTCTGACCCCCCTGGTGAGTAATGCAAAGGGGATTTGGGAACAGTGCATCGCCCCTGCTGGATCTGTTTTTGGAGGTTAGTGCATACTATTCAGTTTCTGACATTAAGTTTATACCGAGCAAAAATCTCACACTATTCTTTAGAAACAGCTGCAGCATTTTAATAAGCTCTTTACTCTTCAGGCAATACACATGATCAAACCAGATTAGCAAAGCTCCTCCTCCTGTTCACCCTCATTTTGGTTAACAGTCTCAAGGCAGCGGCCATCAGGCTCCCGAACCTTTCAGTATCATTATATATACTATATCTGGGGTCTAAGGAAATTGCTGCTGCTTGCTCACACTGTCCCTGCATTAGACCTGGCTTGTCCAGCGGTTTATACCTAGACTTCTTGCTTTTTTGGCCTCCTGTTTCTGACCTGTTTTTGTTGGTTTTGTGACTCTGGGCACTTTACCACTGCTGATCAGTGCTAAAGTGCATATGCTCTCCCTGTAAATTGTTATGATGGAATGGTGATTCCATGATTGGCATATTTTATTTACTAGTCAGTCCCTAGTACAGTGCACTATGTGTGCCAAGGGCCTGTAAATAAAATGCTGCTAGTGGGCCTGCAGCACTGATTGTGTCACCCACATATACAGCCTGTAAACGTAACTCAGGCCTGCCATTGCAGTGCCTGTGTGCAGTTTAGTACTGCCATGTCGAGCTGGCAAGTGCACCCACTTGCCAGGCACTAACCTTCCCTTTTCTTACATGTGAGTCACCCCTAAGGTAGGCCCAAGGTACCCCTGTGGGCAGGGTGCAGTGTATGTGAAAGGTAGGACATGCCCTGATGTGTGTGGCATGTCCTGATAGTGAAATACTGCCAATTTTGTTTTTCACTATTGCAAGACTATCTGTTCCCAGAGGATAGATAAGCCTAACTACCCCTGGGTACAAGGTAGGAAATAAAGTTTAGTATGCCTGAACTCAGAATGTTAAATGCATCTTTTAGTGAGGGTGATTTTTACATTCTGTGTTTGAAAATACCACTTTTAGAAAGTAGGTATTTTCTTGCCTAGCCATCCAGTGTGCCTCTGCTAGGGTGTGTATTGACTGTCTGGCTTTAGAGTGACAGGGGCTGGGGATGTGCAGTGGCTCCAGAGAGTCTGGATGAGTCAGCGCTAGGCTGAATAGGCTTGGTCTGCATTTGGAGTGGTGGGAGGAGTAGCACCTGCACCTGAATAGGGCTGTGCCTGCCTTCCACAATGATGGCTACGCCCCCCCTGTGGTGTGTCTGGAGCCAGGGCTCACACTGACAATGGAGGTTGTTGTGCGCTTGCAAAGTGCCCCCCCAGAACTGGTTTGGACTGGGCTCAGAGACCTGGACCAGGAGAGAACAAAGAGATTTACTGTATAAAAAGAGGGGTACAGACCCCAGACTTTTAGATCACTTCTGGGACTTAAGCGGAACCTTTGCCAAGGAGAAGAGCTGGAGAAACTAAGGAGGAATACTGCCCCTGTGATGTTTGCCGTCTGGGGTTGGCCTGCAGTGACTACTTTCTGCCAAAGAAAGGGAAAAGGACTTTGCTGTTTGCTGTGTCCCCTGCTCGAGGAAGATCTCCAAGGGCTTGAAGAAGAGCTTGCCTCCTGTTCTGAAGTCTCAGGGACACAAAGACTTTACCCCCATTTCCCCTGAACTTCCTTGCTGGGAGTTCTGACCTGCCAAGAGGTGCCTGTAGCTGTTCTGGGCCTCTACAGGTTGTTCCGGCTGTTAGGAGCTGGAAAAGCAACGCAACAACAAGAAGCGTGACGCATCCGCACCTGTTTCCGACGCATCGCCGAAGAAATCGTCGTAAGCGCCTGCCCAAGGCTCGAGAAATTGCCGCACGCCGCATCGAGTGCACCGATCTCCAAAGTCCGAGATCACCGCACCGATTTTGATTGAAGCCCTGCTGTGCGGCTGCAAGAACCCATGCATCAACCCGGATCGTCGCATCGCATCGAGGCGCCAGGTCTGTCGCATTGTTGGGGGATGCAGTAAGAAACCGACGCATCACCTCCCCATGCAGTAAGAAACCGACACATCACCTCCTCTCCGGTAAGGAACTGACGCATCACCTCCCCTGCGCAGCAGTAAGTAACCGATGCATCACCTCCCACGGAGCAAGGAACCAACGCATCACCTTCCCTGAGTGTAAGAAACCGACGCATCACCTTCCCTGCGCCCTTTTTGTTTGTGTGCGCAACGCATCCAAGGTACTGTGTGTGAAAAGTGTTGCATCTGCAATTTGCTTTGAACTGAACTATTTCTACCATTTGAAAGTCATATTTTTATTACTGTAATGTGAATTTTTGTCGTTTGGTCTTGTTTGGTTTCGATAAAGATTACTTATTTTTCTAAACTGGTGTGGTGTCCATTTGTACTTTTTTCACTGTATTACTATATGTGTTCACAACTGCTTTACACACTGCCGCTGAGATAAGCCTGTCTGCTCGTGCCAAGCTACAAAGGGAGTGAGCAGGGGTTATTTTAGAAGTTTATCTCCCTTATCCTGTCTAGAAGCAAGGGTCCCTATCTCTGCCAACTAGAGTCCCACATTTTTAACATTGGTGGTCAGCGGTAAGGATCTGGACTTGCATGTGTGCCTTACATACAGTGATTGGTGTACACTACTAGTATAGTGCAGACCATTACGCAACCACATACTGCTTTTTCTGTTTTGTGGTGTCCTCCTGGAAGTATTTTTGATACTGAGACTCTGGTTAGTTGTTGCACCTGTGAAGTCTTGAGAAAATGGAACTTGACTTCTGGCACATGTTCATCTATACGATGAGGGAGCTACGTGTGTTCTGCAAGGAAAGGGGGCTGCCTGTGAGGAGAAGGTCCAGGGAGGATCTAGAGCACGGGTACTCATAGTACGGCCCGCAAGCCTTCCTTGGCGGCCCGCGGACCTTGCAGACATCGTACCTGTGTTTTTTTTTGTTTTTTTAAAGAGTGTCAGCAAACACCGCCGGTTGCAGCAGCGCGGACTCTGAGAGACTCTGCTCTATGGGGGCCGGGTGATTCTTTAAAAGACCATTC
The DNA here is from genome assembly GCA_963921515.1 of Calotriton arnoldi. NCBI lineage: Eukaryota > Metazoa > Chordata > Amphibia > Caudata > Salamandridae > Calotriton > Calotriton arnoldi. The sequence continues at coordinate 366,563 of CAWUFW010007491.1, read as the reverse complement.
ACTTGTTAATGAGGCTTTGTTGTATTTCACCTCTTCTTAGCGCCCTGCATCTCCACTCTGACTGAGTGGAGATGCAGGAGCGCTAAGAAGAGGTGAAATACAACAAAGCCTCATTAACAAGTGAATCGTCTTTAAAGACCTGTGAAGTACTCGGGTGCGGCTGTGTGTGTCCCGTGAAGCTGTCTCAGCCCGGGCTGACACACACGCAGGGTGAGGTGACAGAGGGTGACAGAGGACAGCAGGGTGTGAGAGCCGGGTGAGGTGACGGAGGGCAGCAGGGAGTGAGAGCCGGGTGAGGTGACGGACGGCAGCAGGGAGTGAGAGCCGGGTGAGGTGACAGAGGGCAGCAGGGAGTGAGAGCCGGGTGAGGTGACGGAGGGCAGCAGGGAGTGAGAGCAGCGGGTGAGGTGGCAGAGGGTAGCAGGGAGTGAGAGCCGGGTGAGGTGACGGAGGGCAGCAGGGAGTGAGAGCAGCAGGTGAGGTGACAGAGGGTAGCAGGGAGTGAGAGCCGGGTGAGGTGACGGAGGGCAGCAGGGAGTGAGAGCCGGGTGAGGTGACAGAGGGCAGCAAGGAGTGAGAGCCGGGTGAGGTGACGGAGGGCAGCAGGGAGTGAGAGCAGCGGGTGAGGTGACATAGGGTAGCAGGGAGTGAGAGCCGGGTGAGGTGACGGAGGGCAGCAGGGAGTGAGAGCAGCGGGTGAGGTGACAGAGGGTAGCAGGGAGTGAGAGCCTGGTGAGGTGACGGAGGGCAGCAGGGAGTGAGAGCCGGGTGAGATGACAGAGGGCAGCAGGGAGTGAGAGCCGGGTGAGGTGACAGAGGGCAGCAGGGAATGAGAGCTGGGTGAGGTGATGGAGGGCAGCAGGGAGTGAGAGCCGGGTGAGGTGACGGAGGGCAGCAGGGAGTGAGAGCAGCGGGTGAGGTGACATAGGGTAGCAGGGAGTGAGAGCAGCGGGTGAGGTGACAGAGGGTAGCAGGGAGTGAGAGCCGGGTGAGGTGACGGAGGGCAGCAGGGAGTGAGAGCCGGGTGAGGTGTGCGTTAAGAGCCTGTGATGTGATGTTTCCCGCCAGCCTGTAGTCAGAGGGTTGAGCCAAGGCCAGGGAGCTCAAGCCTGGTCTCCGCTCTCGCAGCACAGCGCACAAATGCTTGCCACCAGGTTGGCGCTATATATACGTGATGCATGCATACCTACTCGGATGGGTGACTGGCGCCAAAGGGGGGCTTTGATCTGACAGCTCGGGGTGAGAGTCAGAATTAAAGCCAGCGACAGATGTGACCCCAGGCCCAGTGGTGGGACACAAACCCCGCGAAGCAGCAAATTCAGAGAGAAAACGAGCTGGCTTTTACATTACACAGGGAGAGGGGGAAGTGGGGGGGCTGTCTCTGGGCTGGTGACAGGGACGTGTAGACACAGTACGTGTGCACTGCCCGAGGCACAGAGACAGAGACAGAAACAGACAGAGACAGATAGAGACAGAGATAGACAGAGACAGACAGAGACAGACAGAGACAGACAGAGACAGGGACAGACTGACAGATAGAGACAGAGCCAGATAGAGGCAGAGATAGATAGAGGTAGATAGAGGCAGAGACAGGGACAGACTGACAGAGGCAGAGACAGATAGAGGCAGAGACAGATAGAGGCAGAGACAGACAGAGACAGACAGCAATAGAGACAGAGAGAGACAGAGAGAGAGATAGAGGCAGGGACAGATAGAGGCAGAGACAGATAGAGGCAGAGACAGATAGAGGCAGAGACAGACAGAGATAGAGACAGAGACAGACAGAGATAGAGACAGACAGGGACAGACAGAGACAGAGAGGCAGAGAGACAGAGAGATGGAGAGGGAGACGGAGACGGAGGGAGAGAGGGGGAGGGAGAAGGAGGGTGGGAGACAGGGAGGGAGACACAGGGTGACAGAGGGAGGGAGACAGAGAGAGAGGGAGACAGAGAGAGAGGGAGACAGAGGGAGACAGAGAGAGGGAGACAGAGGGAGACAGAGAGAGATGGAGACAGAGGGAGGGAGACAGAGGGAGACAGAGGGAGGGAGTCAGGGGGAGACAGAGGGAGGGAGAGGGAGACAGACAGAGGGAGACAGAGGGAGACAGACAGAGGGAGATAGAGGGAGGGAGACAGAGGGAGGGAGACAGAGGGAGGGAGACAGAGACAGACAGAGGGAGACAGACAGAGGGAGAGAGACAGAGTGAGACAGAGAGAGGGAGACAGAGAGAGAGGGAGGGAGACAGAGAGAGGGAGACAGACGGAGGGAGACAGACAGAGGGAGACAGAGGGAGGGAGACAGAGAGAGGGAGGGAGACAGAGAGAGAGGGAGACAGAGAGAGAGGGAGACAGAGGGAGGGAGACAGAGAGAGGGAGACAGACAGAGGGAGACAGACAGAGGGAGACAGAGGGAGACAGAGGGAGAGAGAGAGAGGGAGACAGAGGGAGGGAGACAGAGAGAGGGAAACAGAGGGAGACAGAGAGAGGGAGACAGAGGGCAACAGACAGAGGGCAACAGACAGAGGGAGACAGACAGAGGGAGGGAGACAGACAGAGGGAGGAGGGCGACAGACAGAGGGAGGGAGACAGATAGAGGGAGACAGAGGGAGGGAAACAGACAGAGGGAGACAGACAGAGACAGACAGAGGGAGACAGAGGGAGGGAGACAGAGGGAGAGAGAGGGGGGAGACAGAGAGAGGGAGACAGAGAGAGAGAGGGAGGGAGACAGAGAGAGAGCGGGAGACAGACAGAGGGAGACAGAGAGAGGGAGGAGGGCGACAGACAGAGGGAGACAGACAGAGGGAGGAGGGCAACAGACAGAGGGAGGGAGACAGATAGAGGGAGACAGAGGGAGGGAGACATGCCGAGGGAGACAGACAGAGACAGACAGAGGGAGACAGAGGGAGGGAGACAGAGGGAGGGAGATAGAGAGAGGGAGACAGAGAGAGGAGGGAGGGAGACAGAGAGAGAGAGGGAGGGATACAGAGAGAGAGAGGGGGAGACAAACAGAGTGAGTGAGACAGGGAGACAGAGGGAGACAGAGAGAGAGAGAGAGAGAGAGAGAGAGAGAGAGAGGGAGAGAGGGAGGGAGAGAGAGAGAGGGAGAGAGAGAGAGAGAGATAGAGAGAGGGTGGGAGACGGAGAGAGAGAGGGAGGAAGAGATAGAGAGAGGGAGGGAGAGAGAGATAGAGAGAGGGAGGGAGAGAGAGATAGAGAGAGGGAGGGAGACAGAGCGAGAGAGATAGATAGATAGAGAGAGAGAGAGAGAGAGAGAGAGAGAGATGTGTGTATGCCGGGTCTGGTGGCTTAGTGGACGAAGGCGTCCACTGCAGGGGCCTGTGTTCAACCTCATGGTCATAGTTTTTTTTGCTCTAGACCGCCCCCTCCCCCACTGACCCCGCCCCCACCGGTGCGGCCCTCGGCCACAAACCACACTGTAAATTTGGCCCCCGAGAGAAAGTTTGTGAGTACCCATGATCTAGAGGAAGCCCTATTTCAGTATGAGCTACCCCGCTGGGCGCCAACACTACCAGATGAGTCTGAGGAGGAGGAATTCTCTGAAAGTGAGAGAGAAACAGAGAAAGAAGATTGGCTTCTAGCTTCTGAGGAGAGGCTGAGAGAGCCTGATGAGGAGCTTGAAAGGGCTGAGGCCAAGAGGGCCTTAACCCAAGAAAAGGAAATGTGTGGAGCTCTGGAAGTGAGCTTGGCTGGGCTGGAGGTAGAGTCCAGCTCAGATGGTGGCAGCAAAAAGGTGTTATCCAGTGCTGAGGGAGCAGTACACACACCCAGAGATGTGGCACCTGACTTGAAGGAGTGGGTTGACACACACCAGGGCGTTCAGGTTTATGAGGTAGCTCCTGTGGTGCGCAGTGTCCTTGAAGTGAATTGGGGAACTGGCACAGGGGATCATATTCGTAGTGGTGGGAGGGGCACTTTACTGACTCTAGATGAGAGGTGCAGGGAGAGAGGTTCCCCCATGGTAGAAGTCCTGGTAGGTGAGTGTTGGGACCGCCCGGAAGAGTATGGGTTGAGCGACAGAGACAGTCAGACACTGTCTTGCCAGTCTCAGGAAGGTGATGTGGGGTACGAAAACGAGGCACTGGATGGTAAGGCAAAGGGTAACTTGCTAAACACCTGTGAGGGGCTGTGTGATTCAATTGTTGGAGAGCATATTTTAAGTCCCTGTTTTCCAGAGATATACCAACACCTGGTGGAGTGGGAGTTTTCTGACCCCAGGGAGCTCACACTGGAAGCAGACCTTTTGGTGGATTCCAGAGGGTCTGAAGAAGCATCTGGGGGTGATCCTGAAGGAGGTGGCTCAGGTTTTCCCCAACCAAGTGAGGTAGGGGAAGGTTGTGGTGGCCCAGATAGGTCCCAGAGTAATGGGAGGGGTGTAGGGTCCCATGTCCTGTCTCAGAGGAGAAGGAGTGGGAGGGGGCTGTGTCCCCAGGTGCCCGAAACCCAGTCTCAAGGCCTGGTTGGTTCCATGAGGGAACACCAGGAGGGGGGCCTGGTCTGTACCAGGAGGGGGATCCCAAGGTGTCAGGTAAGCTGGAAGAGACTGCTGTAACTTGCGTTCCACCAGTTCTGGTGTCTGACAGCACTGCTCCAGTTGGGAGGGTGCATGAGTCCAGAGAAAGGGGTGAGAGGGGGAGTCAGTCCCTAGTGGAAAGACCAGTAGGTCAGGGGTTGCCAGCTCTAAGGTCAGAGTATCCCAGGACTGTCTCTGGTGAGGCCACTTCTGGCCTGGGGGGTCTTTATGCTCTGTCAGGTGGACGGAGGCTGGAGACCTGCGCCAGGCAGACTCTTGCACAACTCATGAGGAGTGTGTTTCCCTTGTGGGGGGTTGGTGCACTCCCTCTGAAGTCCTGGGTTGCCAGGCACAGGTCCAGCCTAAGGGTACAGTCCCTGGGTTGGAGGACCAGGTTCAGGGTGTCCCCCCTGACCTGGAGGAAGGGGTGACTGCTAACAGTGCCCCTACTGGTTTGTCTTCTGGGGGCACTGCTCCGGGGTGGGGAGAGGGCAGCATCACCCCTGACCCCTGCCCAGTCTAAGGGTACAGACCCTAGGCTGGGATCCCAGTTGCAGGATAGAACCCCTGAACTGGTGGGCGAATTGTGCAGGACACCTGCCTCAGGTGTCCTGACAATTCTGGAAGAGGTTACCGCTCCAGGTGGGAGGGCGAAGAGCCCCATGGTGGAAGACCGGGTGTGGGAGAGCCCACCCCAGTCCTATGTCCAGTCTCAGGGTACAGACCCTGGGCTGGTGGGTCAGTGTCAGGATGTCATCCCTGACCTGACAGGAGGGAGAGTGGACAAATGGTGCCAGGCACCTGGGACTACTGCCCCCACTCTCTGAGGCCACAGAGGTTGGAGAACCATGCAAGGCCTGGGGCCTGGCTCTCATCACTGACAGCTGTCACTGGCCACTGTGGCTTGCTATCCTGGTGGACAGAGTTGCCCCTGGGAGGGGGACAGGAGTCACACCCCATGGGTGGACTTGGCCACACCACTGTGTTGGCCATGTGGGTACTGCCTGCCTGTTGGGACACACCTGTGAGCAAGCTAAGGTTAGGTGCTGCACAGATGGTGTCCACAGGTGAGGAGAAGGATTCCCCATGGGTTAGCTTAGTGGGCCCTGAGAGTATGGACAGAGGGATCTAACTGGGTTCAGAAAGGCGTAGAACCAGAAAGTGCCCCCACTGTTGTGGGCCAGGTCTAGGTTCTATCTCCTCAACCAGGGAAGTCCATCAAGGGATTGATTAATCTACCCTGGATTTAGGCTGGAAGGGGGTTGTGTTAGACCTGGCTTGTCCAGCGGTTAAATCCCTAGACTTCTTGCTTTTTTGGCCTCCTGTTTCTGACTTATTTTTGTTGGTTTTATGACTCTGAGCACTTTACCACTGCTGATCGGTGCTAAAGTGCATATGCTCTCCCTGTAAATTGTTATGATGGATTGGTGATTCCATGATTGGCATATTTGATTTACTAGTCAGTCCCTAGTACAGTGCACTATGTGTGCCCATGACCTGTAAATCAAATGCTGCTAGTAGGCCTGCAGCACTGATTGTGCCACCCACATAAGCAGCCTGTAAATGTAACTCAGGCCTGCCATTGCAGTGCCTGTGTGCAGTCTAGTACTGCCATGTCGACCTGGCAAGTGCACCCAATTGCCAGGCACTAACCTTCCCTTGTCTTACATGTGAGTCACCCCTAAGGTAGGCCCAAGGTACCCCTGTGGGCAGGGTGCAGTGTATGTGAAAGGTAGGACATGCCCTGATGTGTGTGGCATGTCCTGCTAGTGAAATATTGCCAAATTTGTTTTTCACTATTGCAAGGCTATCGGTTCCCAGAGGATAGAATGGGGAGTTTGCTTATAACATCTTATAAGCCTAACTACCCCTGGGAACAAGGAAGGAAAATAAAGTTTAGTATGCCTGAACTCAGAATGTTCAAATGCATCTTTTAGTGAGGGGGATTTTTATATTCTGTGTTTGAAAATACCACTTTTGGAAAGTAGGTATTTTCTTGCCTAGCCATCCAGTATGCCTCTGCTAGGATGTGTATTGACTGTCTGGCTTTGAAGTGACAGGGGCTGGGGATGTGCAGTGGCTCCAGAGAGTCTGGATGACGCAGCGCTAGGCTGAATAGTCCTGTTCTGCATTTGGAGTGGTGGGAGGAGTAGCACCTGCACCTGAATAGGGCTGTGTCTGCCTTCGACAATGATGGTTCCACCTCCCTGTGGTGTGTCTGGAGCCAGGGCTCACACTGACAATGGAGGTTGTTGTGCACTTGCAAAGTGCCCCACAGAACTGGTTTGGACTGGGCTCAGAGCCCAGGGCCAGGAGAGAACAAAGAGATTTACTGTATAAAAAGAGGGGCCCAGACCCCAGACTTTCAGATCACTTCTGGGAATCAAGCGGAACCTTTGCCAAGGAGAAGAGCTGGAGAAATTGAGGAGGAATACTGCCCGTGTGCTGTTTGCTGTCTGGGGTTGGTATGCAGTGGCTACTTTCTGCCAAGGAAAGGGAAAAGGACTTTGCTGTTTGCTGTGTCCCTTGCTCGAGGAAGATCTCCATGGGCTTGAAGAAGAGCTTGCCTCCTGTTCTGAAGTCTCAGGGACACAAAGACGTCACCCCCAGCTCCCCTGAACTTCCTTGCTGGGAGTTCTGACCTGCCAAGAGGTGCATGTAGCTGTTCTGGGCCTCTGGAGGTTGTTCTGGCTGTTGGAAGCTGGAAAAGCAACCAAACAACAAGAAGCGTGACGCATCCGCATCCGACACATCGCCAAAGAAATCGTCGCAGCGCCTGCCCGCGGCTCGAGAAATCGCAGCACGCCGCATCGAGTGCACCGATTTCCGAAGTCCGAGATCACCGCACTGATTCCGACGCAAGCCCTGCTGTGCGGCTGCAAGAACCCACGCATCGTCCTGGATCGTCGCATCACATTGAGGCGCCAGGTCTGTCGCATCGTTGGGGGACGCAGTAAGAAAATGATGCATCACCTACCCACGCAGTAAGAAACCGATGCATCACCTCCTCACCAGTAAGGAACCGGCGCATCACCTCCCCTGCGCAGCAGTAAGGAACCAACGCATCACCTCCCCTGGAGCATGGAACCGACGCATCACCTTCCCTGAGTGTAAGGAACCAGCGCATCACCTTCCCTGCGGCCCTTTTTGTTTGTGTGCGCAACGCATCCAAGGTACTGTGTGTGAAAAGTGTTGCATCTACAATTTGCTTTGAACAGAACTATTTCTACCATTTGAAAGTCATATTTTTATTACTATATAGTGGATTTTTGTTGTTTGGTCTAGTTTGGTTTAGATAAAGATTACTTATTTTTCTAAACTGGTGTGGTGTCCATTTGTACTGTTTTCACTGTATTACTGTATGTGTTCACAAATGCTTTACACACTGCCTCTGAGATAAGCCTGTCTGCTCATGCCAAACTACCAAGGGGGTGAGCAGGGGTTATTTTAGAAGTGTATCCCCCTTACCCTGACTAGAAGCAAGGGTCCCTATTTGGACAAAGGTACCTACCTCTGCCAACTAGAGACCCCCATTTCTAACACCCACCATCTCACCAGAGTATTGAATTGCACTCCTCTTGGTAATGTCTGGGCCACTCTCATGCTCCTGGGGATATGTGTTCGTATTATCAGACAGAATAAAGCCAAAATAGGAAGATAATCTCTTCCTAATTTATGGAGAACCGAAAAGTATACGCACACATTACTTGGATATTGTCAATTGATCCACATATATGTATTCAATCAGATGCAGCAAAACCCATCTTAAATAGGTATGCCTAGCTGGTTAAGCTTTAGAAAATCGGCAATTCATCATGTTTAGTTCAAGTGAAGTTAAGAGGTTGGCCTTTCAATGTAACTTTCCCACAGATTATGTTTGTTTGCAAAAACTGGGATCTCAATCTCTCTTTCTAACTTCCTATTGTCTGACTCTAATTTGCACCTTAAAGTCATCTCCTATAAAAACGAAAGATTCGTGCTATAGACTCCTTGTACTTTCCATCTCCTTCTTGATTTAAGACGGCTGCTCAGGGTTAAAGATCACGTTGGGGAATATAAACATTCACAATTACTACGAAATCAACATTCGTTCCAACATCAAGCCCTATTTACTGATAATGCTAATAAGTTGTTAACTGTTGACGGAATAACATAACAAGAGCATATCAATTTAAGGATAACAAAGATTTCAGACTCTCCCATAGGTCTACCTTTTCTTTCCCAAACTAGAAGGTCTATGAAATGTGAGGAAACTATTCAGTGAGGGTGGTGTCAATAACCATGTCTCTTGAACCAGCAATATAAAACATTCCTTGTTTTCTGCCACCTCACCCAACATTTAAATCGAAAAAAATGGCAGACACAACCAAGTGGTTGACCTATTCCTTGCTTCTATCAGTTTCCCAAAGTGGTCAGGTATAGTTATACATGAACAATTCCACTTAGCTATACAATTTGTATTTTTTTACGGAGTTTTATGTAGCACAAACTTGACCCAAAGGTATCGGGTATCAGAGCACTTTACACGTGCACCAATTGCGTTTACATGAGGACACATTCATTTTTGTTAGGCACGGGGAGATTAAATGATTTGCCCAGAATCACAGGATGTTGCGCGTCCTTGCCGAGACTCGAACCCGGTTCCCCAGATTTGAGGTCGACCGCCGTAGCCGTTAGGCCAACTCCTCTCCACAATTGTCATAATTTTGACCTTAATGTTTTTATCTCTCAGAGTGATAGTTATTACTCTGTCAGTTTAAATATGTTTCCCCCTTCGTTCATCAAATCAGTCACCCTATGCATTTGCCAATCAGTTGAAGATGCCATGGGCTTATGACCATTCTGGACTCTTTTTCTCTACTTTGTACTTAGGAGCCGATCAATGAATCCACCAACATATCTCAGTGCTTTTTCCAAATCTATAACCATTCTTCGAACGATCAAATAGTGCTAATCTGTCTGTGTGTATATTCACACTTATTCTCCTTTAGGACAAAACTAATCGCTTAAACATCGTAATACCATTTAATTTTGGAAAGGATGTAAAGGTTAGAGAAGGGAGTTCCTATTTAGCATTGTTGTTTCAGGAAAGGAGTCCTTACAGGTGCGGAGCCATATACATCTGTTCACTTTGTTTGCACTAGACACACATTATTTTAACTTATTGTTATTTTACTGAAATGCAGCCTTTACTTCTGTATGAGTGCTGTCAGTGTGCCTTGCCCCCGCCTTCATCAGTACATCAGCAGCAATGTCCAGCCTTGTGATAGAGCTAGTTTCTTTCTTCTTTGTTGTACTTAGTTGTGATGTAAACATCACCTCGGTAGATTTGTCTTTTCCAGGCAGAACACTCTCTCCTTTGTCCTTTATCATCTCTATGTACCTCACCAATCTTAGCTCATTAAGTCTGTTTTTTCATCATCTGCTTTGTTTTGCATTTAGTGTGAGTGTCTCGAGCTTTAAAACATGAACTGTGGGCTGTGCATACTCATCCACTCTATAGGTTTTCTTTAATGTGGACGTGAGCCGTATTTCTAGGTGAAGACTTATTAGCTTTCAAGTTAGATAACATGTTTTATTTAATATGTTCGTTACATAGTCTGATCACATGATACAGGATTCTTAAAATATAGTCTGAGTGAGTAAAATCTGTAGAACTGCAATTTGATATTCATTGTTGTAGTGTTGTGCGATGTTTTATGGCGGAACCGTTTTGGCTCCTAATGGACTCTGTAGAGCTGTGACATAGGTGTCAGAGCGCAATGCCATGAAAGCTTGTTTAGAATGTTGGGTTTGCAGTTGCACGCAGCAGAATAAAGATGTGTATTACTAAGCTCCATGTGTGGCGTAGTCATTGGCGGGTACCCAGGATGGGGAGGATATTACAAATGGCGACGAGCTAGGGGAGAAGTAACCCAAAGAACAACTGTACTCTCCCAGAGAGTTTGCCGTGGTCCAAGCAAACTGCTCGTGCGTACCACGTATGTCACTGTCAAAGAAAGGAATCAACGCTTTATGCATGTGGTGTCTAAGCACCACTCCAGACACTATAAAGTAGGTGAAGGCAACGGAAGCATTGCAAAGCATCTACACGTTGATGGTCGATAAGCTAATGGTAAAGCCATACAAAAGGTACCGCGCTGACACTCAAGATAAAGTTGTACATTATACGGAGCGATACTGCAAAAGGTAGTTACATACTGATACAGGAAAAAGTGCTGGCTAACAGAATAAGTAAGAAAGAAGGATTTTATCATTGCAGATATCGAAGCCTCATTAAGCAGAGCTTTACAACCTCAGTACCAAGCGAGGAGACCTAAGAAGAAACACGGGGTTGTGCTTACTGAGCTGTCCGATACATGAAGTGGCCTACCACCAAAGTTGCCAGGTGATGGCTCAGAATAACTCCAGAGGTCTCCAACAAGTGAAGGGCTCCGATGGAGACGAAGGAGGAGGTCACCGCTTCCTTGATTGTCCATGATGATTCTGAGGCCAGTCCATCGCTAGGCCTCAGAAACAGAGCAAATGATGCAGGCTCAAATGGACAGCTGACAGGAGCAGAAAAAGCTCCACCCTCAAGCTCAGCCACTCCCATAACTAGTTACCATGCTGCTGCCTTCTTGAAACCAGCAGCACCTTTCGATACCATCAAAAAGCTAAATATTAGAGGTAGATGGACTGCTTGGATAGAGACATTAGATGGTTTCATTGATGCACTTGAAGAGACTCATAACAAAAAGATTATCAAGTATCTAAAAACTCTTGCTAGTGATGATGTGAAGGAAGTCATATAGAAAATGCTGTGAACAGATGAAGTAATTACATATTGTCAGAATAAAGAAACACTGAATCTCAAGTTCAATGCAGTACCAAAAGTTGATTATGAAAGATACATTTTCAGTCAAGAGTGCCAAAAAGGGTGAAACCATTGATGAATTTGTGGAGAGACTCTGTACACTTATTAAACACTGTAAGTTCAATGAATTTAATGATGAGGAAGCTATGCGACTTAGAGTTATTGATGGATGCTTGTCAGATTCATTCAGTAGACGAATGCTGAGAGAAACTCCAAGGGCCTGATTTAGATCTTGGCAGATGGGTTACTCCATCACAATGGTGTCGGATATCCCGTCCGCTGAAATATAAATTCCATAGGATATAATGGGATTTATATTTCGACAGACGGGATATCCGTCACGGTTGTGATGGAGTAACCCAACCGCCAAGATCTATATCAGGGCCTTAGTGTGGAGCGTGCGTTGATGGCTGCCAGAGCTGAGGAGCGAGCTGAGAGACAAGCTGCTGATATGGAGGGCGGAGGTGCCCAGAGGGAAACAGTGATGAATATAAAAAGTAAGCCAAAGCAAAAGACTGAAGGGCACAAAATGATGACTACACATAAAAAAAGTTATGGTTTAGATGTGGATTTTAGTTTCCACACGAAGGTAAATACCCCGCCATTGGACAGATATGTAAAGGCTGAGGGAAAGCGAACCATTTTGTGACGGTTTGTAAAGTGAAGGAAAAAGTAAGTACATCACGGCGTGAAGACAAACTGGCCGCAGAACATTCCAATAGCAACGTTCGACGCACACCCACAAGGTCAAGCGACGATATCAATTGAGGAAAATCTACATTGAATTAAATTGATTGTAATCTAAGTCATCGTCAAACAGTTCGTCTGCCTCAATATCAAGTGAAAGTGAGGAAGAGGTTTGCATCATGTCGATGTTTACCTCAGAGAAATGGCGCATGTCGGACTGGCTGCATGCGAGGAAAAATGTCAGTCAAAGAAAAGTCGACATGTCAAAGCACCAAAGTCCTACAAACATTGTCTGAAGATTACATTGAAAATAAATGATTGGTCAATACCTTTTCATCACTGACAGTTGTACATCGATAAACATAATGCCTGAAGACAAATACAATGAATTATCTCCATTGCCTCGACTTACACCATCGAAAACCAAAGTGCACACATGGGCTGCATCAAAGCCCATAAAACATGTCAAGGTTAATTTGTAGTGGCACTGAAACACAAGAAAACGAAGGTGCAAGCACCCATCCATTTGATTCAAGGTACAGTGTCAAGTGCCTGTCTGCTCAGTTTCAGTATCACTGCTGATATGGGACTGATTTCTGTGAATTACAACATGAATTCTGACCACAAAATAGTAAGTCAATTTCCTTCATTGTTTCATGATTTTGGCAAGCTTAAAACTATAAAAGTAAAGTTACATGTTAATGAAGATGTCTGTCCTGTTGCTCAGAGACATAGACAAATTGCTTTTCATTTACAAGACGCGCTTGAAAAAGAACTTGAATCGTTTCTTAAGCATGAAATTATTGAGCGCTCAACTGGTCTGACGCCATGGGTTTCTCCCATAGTGGTAGTGCCTAAAAAGGACAATGAAGGAGCTGTATGCATATGTGTTGATATGTCAAGCAAACAAGGCAATTGAACGAGAACGACATCCAGGTCCACACATTGCTGACATGATAACACAATTAAATGGTGCAAAGATCTTCTCTCACCTTGATTTAAATAAAGGTTATCATCAGTTAGAACTCAAAGAAGATTAGAGGTATATTACAGCCTTTTCTACACATGTTGGTCTGTTTCAAAATAAGAGACTCAGTTTTGGTGTGTCATTGGCTGCAAACATTTTTCAAGATGTCGTTTGACGTGTCATACAGCCTGTTGTGAATGCATTCAATCATAGCGATGACATTGATTTTGAGCTTGATAAAGCTCTCACCCAAGTATGTCGTTTACTTATTGATGCAGGGCTGACATTGAATGCAGACAAGTGTGAGTTTCGTAAGACAAAGTTAAAGTTCTTTGAACATATCTTATCAGATCTGGGTATGACAATTGATACTGACAAAGTACAAGTCCTGTCAAATGCTGATCCCCCACAAGATGTTTCTATGATACGTTCATTTCTTGGCATGGCCACTTACTGTTCAAGATACATACAAGACTTTGCTACTTTAAGTGCTGTCTTGCGAAAGTTAACAACAAAAAAATGTTTCATTCAAGTGGTCACATAATGTGAGAGAAGTTTCAAGAAAATCAAACAAGCCATTGAAACTGTTGCTGAAATGGCCCACTTCAAACCAAAGCTTCATACAGAGGCTGTTGTTGACGCTAGCCCAGTCGGGTTAGGCGCAATCCTTGCACAGCACAGCGGACACCCACATGCTCAAAGGCATATTGTGGAATATGCCAGTTAAAATTTGTCCCAGACAGAACGTGCTTACTCACAACCTGAGACAGAAAGTTTGGTCGTGGTATGGGCATGTGAACATTTTCATGTATTCCTGTATGGAAAGTTTTTTACACTAGTAACTGATCATTAAGCTTTACTGACTATCTTTGGCAATCCAAAAGCCAGGATGCCTCCTTGCATTGAACTGTGGGGACTACGATTACAAGAGTACGATTATACCATTGTGCATCATTCCGGAAAGGATCAAAACTCTGCTAACTATTTTTACAGAGTGTCTATACAAGGTCAGGGTACTCCAACCAAGACGGTTTAAGCCTACATTAATTTCATTGTAAAATCAAATACACCAGCTGCTCTACCATTAGCCCAGATCATCACTGCCACAAGCCTTGAAAGTGACATGCAGAAGCTGAAATATATAATTACACATCAGTCATGGAACCTCTCACCAGTGATGGTAAATACCAAAAGTACAAAAACGTGAAGGATTTCCGATTAATTGTGTATAAAGTATCAAATCCCTTGGGCTACTTTCTTCTCAGAGTAAATATTCTAAATGTATTGCTATAATTGATTATTGGTATATGGACTCTACCTTATTGTTAACTCAACCTCCTTTTTTGTCTATGACTAAACCAACGCAAAGTAAGAGCTTGTGAAAAAAAGAAAAAAAGAATTTTACTTAAAAATGAGTTCCATGTGAACAATTGTTAAAATGGTTAGCAAAGCATTCTCTTTCTCGCTCGTACAGCCAATTTAAAAAAGGATCCCACACTGAAGCAGTTGTCCTTAGCACCTACCAGTTGCAAGAATCTTCGAGCTACTCTGCACAGGTGGAATTTATGCTTCCTCAGCAATGGGATTTAATTTGTTCTACTAAAAATGGAGTAAAATTTACAAAAGGAAGTGCAATAAGGTCTGAAGCGATCTGCCATCACAGGAGGGATATTCTTGTGAAACCCCAGTGGAAAACAGAGCATATTCAAAACTGTCCCCGCACCAAAGCAAACCTACAATGATCTTTACATTGACGTTGAGATAAGGAAAGATAAAATGCTAACCCATGGCTGTCTTTCAAGCAAGCGTATCCTGATGCTGTGGATTTTTCCCCACTCCACATCTTCACGAGAGAGTCACAAGCTAAGAATGAATTTATTTCAATCTTTTTCTTGTATTCTAAACTAGCGAGAGAGGAACTCTCAAACAGCACTGGTTGTCTGAACCCTACAAGGGCTTTGAGTGCATAGGTGAGCCAGGTTATTCTAAGACCCTTGTCACACGACAAACAGTCTTTAATAACTAATTGGTACAAGCTAGCTTTGGGGAAAAGTTGCAAGTTCCATGCATAATATTTTGCAGTTTTGTACAGGCTTAAATGTTCTCCAAATTCTGATATTCCAGTATATCAGGATATGATCAGTGGCTAATTATCAATACAACATATCTGTCATGCCCACTTCATCACATGTCATCGTCTCAGCCGGCAGCAACAGTACAGCATAGAGCACAAGAAAAAGTATGGAGTTTGTATAGCAGTGCCAACATGAGAAGCAGCTGTTGTGGTGAAGCACCAGACCCTTTATATCTTAAATATCAAGTCACCACAAGCCCAAGCACAGGCACCATAGGTAGGCCATACTGCACAAGCAGAACCCCTTCCTCCATTCTGTGGCTCAGCTCAGATCCACACTCAACATAGTTATCATCTCATCTGCCTTACCAACAAACCACCACTATCCCACTGAACACTAACCCCCAAACAATGGCTGCCCATTGGACAAGGGGTGAGGCAGAGAAGCGTTAGGGGACATAAGCTGGCGATCAAGCTGAGAATCCAAACCTGATGAGTGGTTAGGAGGTCAGAAGAAATGAGTCTGGACCCAGAGCCAAAGACAAGCTGAAGCCAAGCACAAGCAAACTGGTTGGAAACATAAGCTGGTGGGCATGAGTTTGGGGGGAGAGCAAAAGCATGAGAGCCACACCCGCAGTTCATCAGATTCTGATGCTGTCTATGTAACCTGTGAGCCTGACCACTGCTCCAACTGTCAGTTGTCAGGTGAATAGTGTGCATGACTGTTTCTACCAGAGGGCTTGGCTAGCATTATCCTCTACAATTCTACCACAGTCTCAGTGGAGTTACTGATCAGGCTCAAGACCTTCCATTTTGGACAACTTCTTACAAATTCTAGTAACCATTCTGCTTTATTAAAGAAACTACGAGCACAAGAGCCAAAATATTGGTCAACTCACCATTGTATAAAAAGGTCAGCGTACAGCTTGACTTTACGTTGCTTCCTAGTTGAATACTGTGAGTTACTGTGTTATATTTTTTGCTGGTGCCACAATTTATTTTTATGAAGGCATGGTGCCTGTGCGTGAACAACTAGGGGAGGTATCCTGAATCAGAAAGAAGTTGCTGATGCACACACATTAGGGGGTAGACTGTGTTTCTCATATTTTGAGTAAGATGTGCGTCACCTTGTGTACCGTCATTATCCTTGTCAGCTCTCCGTCAGAAGCAATAATCTTCCAATGTCAATCTCACCGCCCCCACCAATATAACCTTGCAATACATAAATAATGAATTTCCAAGAACATACAAAGCAGGGAAGAGAGTGGCTCGGGAGGAGGAACAATGGAAGTCAGGACGGTATTCAGTATGAATGAGGCACTGCCATCAACAGTGAAACTTCAGCTGAACGCGGACAATAGGTGAGGATTCAAGTGGTTTTACATGGGAGGATTCATGGGCAAGTATACCACTGCAGAAATATGTTGTATTATTATTATTAGTGGACAAAGTTGTTAACAGATTAAAAATAAAATAACAAGGAAACTCCAGTCAAGGGTCTTATCTGCTTCTCCATTGTACAATCGATGACACTCCTTAAGGTCAGCAGAAAACAATGGAAGGGAACCTGTCTGCAGCAGAGAAGGCAAAAAGGAAATAACAAGGAACACAATTCAAGCAGGCATAACCCTGAATGTAATGGAATTGAAGGAATAAACATGTGCTGGACTGAATAAGCAAGGTGCTAACTATCTTGTCTGAGCCTGAACCTTATAACACATCAGACTTTGCTAGACAATCTGCATATTGCAGTCTCGGCCTAAATAGTCCTAGGGCCACTCCGGCGCTGTCTTCATGGACATCGATTTATCAAAATGTCATGGGTAGCGAAAGTGACATCACACACCCTTTGATCTTAATTACATCACATGAAGTGACATGGCATGGCCTATGCCCCTGTCTCCCCAGGAATGGATGTCACATTACCTTACCCCCGATAAAGTCATAATAATTTCACATTTTGGAGGCATCATAATAGCGACAGGAATAAAATATTAGGACAAAACAGACAAACTTCTATTGTAGATACCACCTATATCAGAGCGCTGGAATACTCTTTGAAAGTGGTAGGGCATGATAACTTGCCCTGAATTTATAGCAATAGAGAGGAGCGAATGAGACAGACCTTTTCTTGTGGTGTTCAGAATGGGGGTTCTCTCGCTTGGAAATGTTTGAAAAAAAGGGGACAAATAGTGACACACATTTGCTAAAAATCCATATGCTCTGAAAGGACGATCATTAAATATTCAAGTCCTTTCATGGTGTGCCAAGTCAATGAAACCTGATGCTCCCCCGGAGTTTTTTTCCAAAATGTGCTATGTGTGTCCCCCTATGTCAAAAACACCTTCATTGTGCGGGTCCAGCTTTTTGTAATAGGTACCCCTCATATGCCACAGGTGTCAGCTATGACAAAAATTACATTCAATATACCTGTTCCAGAATTTTGCTATTAATGCTGTGCATATACCATGAGTGGACCTTATGTCAAAAATTACCTCTAGTATTTCAGGCTGCCATTTCATCATGGTTGCATTCTTCCATATACCTCTGTTGCCCTACCTTATTTGCTACCAACATTTTGCCAAGGGTTCCTCCTAAGCCAAGTGTTTCCTCAAGTATGCTGGCTGTAGCATTTTCCCACAGGTACCCCAAACACCAAGAATTACCTCTACTATGCCAGTGTCAGAATTTTACCATGGATGCCCTCATACTTTCTCACTCATTCACACTCACTTGCATCACTTTTACACAGCATCCCACAATCTCACTCACTTCCCTTACTCCCACTCATCCATTCACACCCACTCACTTGCATTCACTCACATTCACTCTTAACTCTCAGTCACTCATACTTTGTCACACACTCGTACTCACTTGTACCCACTCTTACTCTAACTCTTTCTAACGTATTCTCACTCACTTTCACTCTCATTCACACTCACAGTTACACTGACTCACTGCCACTCTCTCTCCCTCACGCTCTCTAACACTCCCGCACATTCATTCTTACTCATTTATTCTCCATTCACCCACTCTAACTCACTTGCAATCACTCTTACACTCGCCCACTCCTTCTCACTCACTCGTACCCATTTACTGACATCCACTCTCACTCATTCTCACTCACTAGCTGTCATTGACTCTCACTCACTTTCATCCCCACATGCTCACTCATACAGATACACATGTTCACACAAATGCATGCTGCTACTCTCACACAAACACACTCTTACCTTCAACCACGCACGCACCATACATTTAAAATCATTTTTTAACTTACTTCGGCTGCCAGTGCAGTTCTTCTTCAAGATCCTGGTCCATTTTGTTTATTACTTTAACAGTGAATAACACAATATTATTCACAATTAGTATAATACAAAATGGGCATAAGAGCGACCTGCCTCTATGTTCTTGCCACTTATCTTGCAGCCTCTGAAGCCAGGGGTCAAAAAGCCAGTGGTCACAGCTAACACCCCTGGTGACCCCTGAATGATATTCATGACGTCTTGCTCCAAGCCCCTTACCAGTGCCCCAGCTCTATTGTTTCCCTCCTCCTACTTTTAGATTGCCTTGAAGAAGTACGATATTTCCAATAATCACATGTTTTTTGATAATACAGGTAGCCTGTGCACACGTAATCTGTGTCAACAGTATGATTACTGCAAATAACATGAATACATAACAATCACAGTAGTCGGATTGGCGTTTTCTTTCTTGTGGTTTAATTGGAGAACAGATGCCCAGCCAACACGTGTTTCGTCAGGGTGAGAACCCACGACTTCTTCAGGGCTATTGGACAGATGGACAGAAATGAGACAATTCTCTCCGCCGGTTGTACTTCCGTCCCGGCTGTACGGGTGAACAGTAGCAATGCAGAACATCAAGTGGCAATATGGTCAGTACCAACAACCAGAGCACTTGTCTGATGGTCAGACGCGAGGCAAGCGAGTACGCTTGACTGCCGAAGCTTGCGCGACAAGCTTCGGCAGTCAAGCGTACTCCGGCGGAGAGAATTGTCTCATTTCTGTCCATCTGTCCAATAGCCCTGAAGAAGTCGTGGGTTCTCACCCTGACGAAACACGTGTTGGCTGGGCATCTGTTGTCCAATTAAACCACAAGAAAGAAAACGCCAATCCGACTACTGTGATTGTTATGTATTCATGTTATTTGCAGTAATCATACTGTTGACACAGATTACGTGTGCACAGGCTACCTGTATTATTGTATCTCAGACTTCGGTCTACCTTGGGGGTTTAGGGTTATCCCCCTACCTGTGGCACCATGTAATACTTTTTATTGCTCCCTACATACGTATACACCGGGAGGCGCCATCGCATACCGCATCACTCTAAACCCCCTTGTTGTACATGTTTTTTGATGTGCATGCCCCACTTCTCAATCCTGCTTACCCCAGAAACAAGGTGGGTATGTCTTTACAGTACAACCCTTGCTCCCTCAGCGTGAGAGATGATGACTTTTTCAGGGGACCTATGATGGAATGACCCAAATAATTTAGGGGTTTGTACAAAACTCGCTAGTACCCATGAACAGACATACACATTATTGCCTTTCCACCCAATAAGATTCTTCAATGGACCGTACTATCTTCTGGAATCCAAAATGAATTTGACTTCATATTCTGGGGCACCATCTACTACTATAAATGGAAAGATCTTTCATCCTTGTAAATGAGCCAGGTTGACAACGGGTACGTGCACCACTGGAGACATGCACCTCCCAATCTTCTGTTATGTTAGTGGCTAGATCTTGCAATGAGATCTCTCTGATCCGGGGTTCTTGTGAATGAGGAAGAAATCCCAAACCAACCATGCGTTTTTTGGGTGGTAACAGGACTGAGGGCTTGATGTATCAAAAGGTTTACCCAATCTGTGTCTATGTGGGCATGCATTGAAACATAAGTGCCTGAGTTTTTTGGCTGCAAGCTTAAAACACACAAATTAGAGGGTTGTTCAAACAGATGTAATCTTGGACCTGTAGCCCATTTTCTAATTCTGTCATCAAAAAGCAGTCAAAAGAGATAACATAGACATGTCGTCTACAGTCTCAGTGTCACATTCAACAGTAATTATGTATATCAGCATCACGTTCATCACTGGTGATTGACAGGTTTTCCTAAAATTTCCTTTTGCTCTGTATTTTTTTAGTATTGACTGCAGGCCCTATTTCTAGTCGTGTCATATGAAAGTGGACTTCAAGAAGGTGAAAAGGGTGACACGGCATTGTTTAAAGCAAGTTCCACTTCTGATACAAAAAGTATAACCTTTTCTTGTTGTGTTTCCAGTACTGTTGACTTTACCACAGAACCCGGATAAAGAATGTTTTTCTTAAGGACCAATGATGATGATACATTGGATCTAGCACGTCCTACTTTTTGCCAGCCAGAAGTACTGAGTACACTGGGGGTGCCACTCCATCACACCATGCCTCATTGGAGGTGGTCTTTTTGGCACTAAGTAGTTTCACAGCACCTTCAAAGGCATATCACTGAATTATTCATAAAGTAGTTCCATTAAGAAAAGGTGCCAGAAGTGTCCATTCCAAAAATAGCCCTATGTGCAAGTAGAAAGAGAGTATAAGACTCAAAATCTGTGAGCACCCCAGGGTGCTCGGCCCAACGACCAGCAGATACCACAGCATAAATGTAAACAGATTGACTAAATATCTATGATCACTAAGAGGTCCCGATCACTCACAGACAGGTAGAACATGCCCTGACAAAAATGCAGAACATTTCAGGATAATATCTGTGGTCACCCTGAGGCCCAATCCCAGCCAAGACCCTAGGACACACACTGTAAATTAAAGTAAAAACAAAATCAAAGAATATATTTGTGGCCTTCCCGGGCTTCCTCCGTCACTTCTCGAACAGTGCATTGTTTCCATCAGTATTTATAGCTCGCATTTTAACAGCTTAATATGAAAATCCCCATCAAAACATAATGAGATTGTGGTATCTGCAAACTTACTTAGGACATCTTAAGATATTTTTAAAAAAGTGGTGTTTGGAATTGTGTTCTATGTGCAGATAGAGTTTGTCGATTTTCAAGCATCTTGTTAGTCGAAGTTTTGACGCCTATTTCTCTTGTCTGCATCCATTTCATATTGCTAAAGCTCCTAACTCATTGATTTCCTTCTCTTCAGTCGATGGACCTTTTAATAGTTGCCTGAGAGGTAAGAGGGAGTTAACATCAATTCCAAATCATAATAACAGGGTAACAAAGCAGTCACACAATAAAGCCAGGACTGCTAAATATAGTTTAAGGGTTTTATTACAGACTCAGGAACAAGCTGATATAGATAAATCTCAGAAGCATATTACAGAAATATAATATCAAAAGAATGAACCCAAATCGCCTGATGAGATTCAGTATAAACAATAGAAAGCACACCAAAAACTCAGTGGCAGTGATACAGAAAATGAGAAAGAGAATCTGAAGATTTAATTGCAGAACTCGATCCTCCTGTCCAGTCAATAGTATCTCAGATGCAATCTAACGTATCCTACTCCATACTAACTTCGGGAAAACCCTGTGGGAAGTAAGGAACAGGTGACAGCATTATGGAGTCTCATAAAAATACTCCACATCTGAAGAGTGTAGCATGCAGATACACTGTGAGAGAAAAAGCATTAGAGGTCTGTACCTTGTGAAATCCTAAGGGTCTCTGCTCTCTAGCTAACAATACAACATCTATTATCACACAAAGTATTCAAGGTAACCAGCATCATCATTTTCAAGTACATTTCGATCTTCCTTGGTAGAATTTAGCAACATTTCAGCTCTTCTCCCACACTTTCAATTGGGAACATTCGATCGACCTTGAGCATCCCTTCTCCCCCATGAGAACTCGTCTCTCACTTAGTTAACACGTTTTCTTCTTGCCAAAAATTACGTCCCATACCTTACTATCGCTATAAATAAACAATGCCTTCCTCTAACTAACAAAGCACCTGCAGAAGAGAGAACATTCAAGCAAAACAATTCACACGTGAAAGCTAAACATTGAAACTTAAGAAGCTTAAGGCCTTTGGTTACGCTAAGTTAGCAAAGCAGTTAAAATGCACTTGACGTTTGAATATATGTGCATGCACATTCACAATTAATACATATATGAAATATCATGTGGAATAAATCATGACTACATATAACGGTGTGTTACATTTTAAAACGTTCGTATAACTATGAACGAAAACTAAATTTCTACTAAAATCTTCAACACACGTTAAATGATTCTATTAGGTTTTTATCATGCAGCATTTCAGAAATACATTTGAAATCCCCTTGTTTATTAGAAAGTTAGAACACACGAAATAACACAAGTGCCAATCTGTACAATTCAGCGTAAATAGGTGACGTGTAAGGGTGGAACCAAATTAATCTGCTCCAAACCCCCCTCTAATGGCAAATCAAGCCATCACATTAATCTCTAGATCTTTATCAGATAACCAATTAAAATCTCGTGGTCTTAATTGCCTTTCATCTAAGTTCTTCTAGACGTTTCATATCATCATAATAATTGCTCTGCTTATCTTCTAGTTCCACATCAGATCTCTTTCTTTTCACTCCCTTCTTTGCTTTCAGCCTCTTATATACCTTAATAGACACCACTACAACTATTGCAGAAAGTGCAATAATCACAAGAGATTTCAAGATAGAACCCACTATTCCACCTCCCAAATTTCCAAACCAGTTTCCGACTGCACTGAGTCAATTTCCATTTCCCTCCCATGGACCTGTTGCTGTCAGCTCACTCACATATCTCTGTAAGTCAGTAATATTATTGACATGCTTCTGTAAATCCTTGCTGTTACCATAAATATAAGTACAACACTGTTGAACATTTAACTTTCGGCAGACTCTGCCCTCCTTTGTGAGAAGAATATCTAACGCAAGTCTATTCTGCAAAACCATTGACCTAATAGCAATCATTTCAGTAACTATAAGTAACAAAACTCCTGCCGTACTAGTTGACAGCTTATCAACTATAATAGACAACTTTCTAATCTTAATATCATTCAATATTACTTCTAAATTTGGGATAATTGCACCAAATATATCTCCAACAACTTCTCCTCTTCTAGGTCATTGGACCGCCACTCTTCCAGCGCGGCCTGCTCCCCATCCGGACTTGCCATTGTGATCCAGCGTGGTTTGCACCCAGTTCTGATTCGCCACTGCGGTCCTGCTTTAATAAATTTAAATTATCATTATTCCTCTTAAATTCACGCAGGGTAAGCAGCTAGCTACTTTAATTCCTGCCCCTGCACCTCCGGCTTATACCACCTGACTTACGGGCACTACTGCTCTTTTTACAGGATTGTCTTTACTTCACTACAGCCGGTTCTGCCATTGCGGCGCACCCGCCTCATCAGGGACCTTCTCCTCCATTAGATCGTTTACTCATGTGTACTGCACACGGTAAGCCACTTTTCTTCCAATCACCCACGGCATTCTCCTGTTTCTCGTTTCAGGCACATTAATTGCTGTCATTAGCCTTAGTCATCGTCGGCATGCCCCCTCATCCAGCACCACCAGCATGCTTAGCCCTGTACTTCGCCTGTCTCACCTTCATGGCTTGACGTTCTGTCCACCCTGCTGGCCTTCCATGGTCCTTATCTCGCCAGTTAGCATGTCCTGATTCGGTTTTGTATGTCACAGTTACGCCAGCTATCACTCACCGGCATTTATCCACTCCACCTCTATTTTTTAGGCCTTGCATCTTCTCGCTTTCCATGTTCCATCTACCAATATCATCACGGTATGCTCATATTCCAAGCTTGACACTTGGCACATAACTTCGTTGTTTGGAATGCAGACCACTTGTTCCTCACCGGCACTATGTTGTTCGGATATTCTTAGAACTTTCTGATCTTCTTACTGTTTTTCTTCTTTTTTTCCCCATTTTCTCTATTGTTTTACAGGCAAATCTTTCTCAGGCATGTAACACAATGTCCTGATGATGATCCCAGTATTGTTCTTACGGGATCGAAAAGTCGTCGATTAATAGTACACCGCAAACACTATCCAATTTGCTATTTAAGTGTAACGGTGTCGTTGTTCATTTTGTCTTGTTGTATCCTCTGTGTAATTTACAAGCTTGTCTCCCTGCCTGAGCTTTTGTTTTTGTTCTTGTTTTATGTTGTATGTTTTGCGTTGGACGCAGGACTGTGTCCCACTTTATTTTGTATCTCGAACTGAAGCATCATTACAATAACCCTGTCCGGCTGGACATCCTTAATATTGTACTGATTCTGAGTCTATATTAATTCCTTTCCTATGTATTCTCCCTGTCAGGGACAACTGTGTTTATAACTTACCAATACCCAAGGTCCCTGACCATTACAATTGGGTCCCCTTGTCCTTATTAACACGAAGCACACACTTTAGCCAATCTGCATTTCAGCATTCCATTGACCTGCTCCACAATACCAGAAGCCTCAGGCTGATAGCTGCAATGCAGTCTCTGCTTCACTTGCAATGCTGCACACAACATTCTCAGGACCTCATTATTAAAATGAGTTCCTGTGTCTGACTCCAGAGAAGTCAGAAATCCAAACCTCAACAACAGCTTAGCTATGGACTTGGAGGTGTGGATGGAGGCTGGGGAGACAAAGATGGGGGATCTCTACAGGAACGCAAAGCTGCTCCCCTTCGAGGAGTTCCGGGCAGAATTCAATCTGCCCCGCGGTCATTTCCTTTTACACAGAGTGGTCACATCAGAAATCCGTAAGCACTGGCGGGCAGGCGCTGCTGAGTCCCCACTGCAACAGAGCTGGTACTACATGGTCCTTTCAGCAGGCACTATCAAAGCGGTCTCCTGCTTGTACAAAGCTCTGCGGGCAGACCGGCAGAGCCCGCTGGAGAAATTACAACCCAATGGGAAACTGACTTAGGTATCCCGATCCCGTCAAAGGAGTGGGACAACATATTGGCCCGAGTACCCAGAGTGTCTAGGAATGTGTGCTTCAAACTCATTAACCATTAAGTACTACATAGATCTTATATGACCCCAGAGCGCATACACAGATACTTCCAAGTGGAAGAGGCGGCTTGCCCTTGATGCAAAGAGGAAAGGGTGCATATTCTCGACATGTTCTCCTGTCCGAGACTGCGTGAGTTTCCAGGAAGAGGTTTTGCACCTGCTAGAAGATATAATTGAAAGAGAGCTCCCACACACCCTGGCCCATTGCTTACTGGGTTGGTTCCCCCATTTATTCAAGTCCAAAGTAACCAGTAAATTCCAAGACCTAGCATTTATCCTAGCCAAGCGCGAAATAGCCAGAAATTGGAAAACAGCGAGGGGACCTAGGCTGGACACAAGGAAGAACGAGTTGACAAAGTGGATGGGCTGTGAGGGACGAATACTAATCAGGGAAACCCAGAGGGGACTGGGGAATATAGAAGTGACTAGAGCCTAGGATTCCCTGGTAGACGCCCCATCTCACCTGGACCCGGAGACCCCAGAGGGAAACCCTACGAGAACTTAATGAGCGCTCCATGAGATATGCACCACCTTAAGATCAATGCCTCACCGCATAGACCTTCTCCCATCACAACCGATAGACTGCTAGGGAGATCCAGACCTACCCTAGTCCCTTACCCATATCTAACACTGATACTTGCTGCACTCAACAAGCACTCAACCCATACAAACTACACACAGTTGACTCACAAGGGGAAGGGGGATAGAAATATAGTTAAGTTACGAATTAACAATGTGATGATAAGCTCACGCAGAAAGAAATGTAAATACGTGATTTGAAAGACTAGGCTTTGACATAGCTGGATCACAAGTCACAATGTATATGCAACAAAATCAATAAAATCTGTTTAAAAAAAAAACAACAGCTTAGCTACAGCGAGACTATCAGTTCTCCTATTCAGGTATGCTTCAACCCAACGCGAAAAAATGCACACCACCACAAGGATGTATCTCAGCCCATTGCACACAGGCATCTTTATAAAGTTTAGCTGCATCCTGTTGAAGGTGTCTCCTGACCTCCCTATGTGAATCAGTGTAACTGCAGTCCTTTCCCTACATTCATCTGTTGGCAAACAACACACCTATGACACAATGCTTCTGCCATCAATCTGAGCTTGGGATTATACCACGTCTGCCGAAATAACTGAACCATGGCATATCTTCCTATATGCATCAGTCCGTGACAGTGCCTAGCCATAGGTGGCAACAAGCTATTAGGCAACACAGGTCTTCCATCTCCTGAAACCCAAATGTCATCATCTCTCTTTACACAACCTGCCTTTATCCAACTCTGCTGGTTCTGTCCCTGTCCCTTCTTCTTGCAACCTCTTAACTTCCTGCCAAGTATCGGCAGATGTTAGCAAAAAGTTGTAATTCGTTTTGTCAGCTCCCTTATTGGTATACTCCCCATTATCCTGGGCGGATAATACATCCGGTCCTGACTTTCTCAGGCTGGGTACACAATTGTCAATGTAGATAGAGTAAGTAAGAGAGGAGGTGGGCTGGCTATTGTTGCACATGACTATTTTTTCAAATGCTGCTCTTCAGATGTAAGTAGTTCGACCTGTGAATCTCTTTTCTATCAAATAGAACTTATGAAACATTACACCTTTAGAGGTTCGCTGATATACCACCCACAACCAGAACCCAGAACATCCTTTGTACTAAGTATAAGACCTAGGACAATGACACTACCTTCTTGATGATGCAATGACCAATTTAGGATTATATCTGCTGATCGAATTTCCTACTCACTGGGCAGGACATACATTGGATGGCATTTTCTCCAACAACCCATGCCTTCAGGTATTGGACTCTAACAGTTTTGTGGTCTGATCATAAAGCTGTAATGTTTATGATTAATCAACCTTGGTCTTCTCCCAGGAGTGGCATAAACCCCCAAGGTACCAAGAGCAGGGCCTGGCAGAATGTAAGTCCATCTGCCCCACATTCTGCCCTATCACCTTGTTTAAAATTAAGTCTAGTCCGATGACTAATCTTGACTCAACCATACAGAACTACTCGGCCTGGTTAGGAAGGACGATTGACACCTTCCCACCAGACAAAGGTTTTCTTAATCACAGGAAAACTCCCTCACAATCTTGGTTCTCTGAGAGCCTAGAAACAATTGTGCAGAAGGAAGGAGCATGTCTTGAGATCTAACTATGATCTTCATGATAGAGAGATTTACGAGCAATAAATCGCAGAGTATAAAAAGCTGATACTAGAGAAAAAAACTAAGTATTTCTCCACTAAGATGCTACAATCAAACAATTTGGCAAAAGAGCTTTTTAATACAGTGAAAAGCTTCGCAAAAATGCCTGTGCCGAACAGTAAGAGCTGCAGCCAAGAGTTTTGTAATATCTTAGCCAATTTTTCCCAGCTAAAAGTAAAAAAAATGTATGACTCGTTTGTAACTAATAATCAAACATCTGCCATTGTCTCAACAGTCAAGGGAGGGCAACCCACACCTGCTGGTTTTGATCAATTCTCTATGCTTAGTACAGAGCAGGTTTCTAATATAATCAAAGCCACTAAATCTGCATCTCCATTAGTCCCTTGTCCTCCAAAAATCACTCATCATGTTCCAGAAATCTTAAGCACTCAACAGACTACGATTTTTAATTAAACAATCAACAATGGTTACTTCCCTCTTGAATGGAAGAAGGATTCCACCCTGCCTTTAATTTAAAAAAAAGGTCTCGATCCACAAGAGCCCAGTCGCTATAGGCCCATCTCTAGGTTACCTTTTCCAACTAAGCTACTGGAGAACGCTTTGAACACGGAACTTATGTCATTCATCAACACTCATGGCTTGCTGGACTCCACTCAACATGGATTCAGAAATGCACATAGTATGGAGGCAGTGTTGTTAGCCGCTTCGACGCAGCTGAGGTCCATTCTGGATTGAGGCAGCAAGGCCACATTGATACTATTAGATCTCTCTACAGCCTTTGATACCGTTAATCATACTATTCTGATCGACCGGCTCGCTGAGTAAGGAAAAAGCGGCCTGGCCCTAAGCCTGATAAAATCCTTTCTATCAGAAAGAGTGCAACAGGTTGCGTTGGGAGATTTCATTTCTGATCAGTTTTGCTTGCCATGTGGGGTGCCTCAGGGCGCCTCATAGATCATACTCTTTTCAATCTTCATGTCACCCCACTGGTTAGGCTTATCAAATCTTTTGGCTTCTCGTGGTGTCATTCGCCAATGATACCCAAATAGTGGTATCGATATCCAGCAATCCTGAAGACACTGCCTCAAGATTCAGCTCCTGTATGTCTCAAATAGGCAGCTGCATTAAGTTTAATTATCTAAAACTTAACTCCATGAAACTAAGGTCCTTCTCCTGGTCAAAGATACTGCATTTTGGTCACCAAGCTGGTAGCCTAAGGAAATGGGGCACTTCCCTCGCCAGTCCAGAAAGTGAAGAACCTGGGGATTGTCTTCGACAATAAATGTAACTATGAAGATAAGGTCAATGCCCTTGCGTCATCAGTATGCTTCACTTTAAGAATAATCAGGAAAATGTGCCCCTTCATACCCTCAGACCTTCAGATAACGGTGGTCACCACTCTTGTCCTATCCAAACTGGATTATGGGAACTCCCTTTTTATGGGCATCCAGAAAAGATTCCTTCATAAACTTCAGATGCTACAGAATGCATCGGCTCAACTCTTGTTGGGATTCTCAATATATCAGTCTGTGCCTCAGGCCTTAGCTAAGCTACACTGGCTTCCAGTGACAAAGAGCATAGAATTTGAGGCTTTCTGCATAGCTTTCAAGGCACTGAATGACATCAGCCCAGGCTATCTCCAGGACAGATTTATTTGGTATGTTCCATCCAGAAAACTTAGATCCTCAGAAGACAAGTATTTAGTGCTCCCAAGGACCAAACGAGCATCATTGGGAGGCAGAAGCTTTCTGTTGAGGCCGGCAAATCTATGGAACTCTCTCCCCAAGAACTGTTCAGGCCTCCTGTCCTTCAAGAAATCTCTTAAGACCTGGCTTTTCAATCATTAGAGTAGCATCGTTTTATGGTTCCCATCTATGTCAGTAGCAGCGCCAAGATGCCCCCGGCCATTCGAGCACTATACAAAATTAAAATCAAATCAAATTATTAAAAGTAAAATCATTA
This sequence comes from Calotriton arnoldi, assembly GCA_963921515.1. Classification (NCBI taxonomy): domain Eukaryota; kingdom Metazoa; phylum Chordata; class Amphibia; order Caudata; family Salamandridae; genus Calotriton; species Calotriton arnoldi. Next base: position 337,309 of record CAWUFW010007491.1, on the reverse strand, counting down.
TGAGCACAGTATTTTGAAGTATATCTGTTGCCAACGGTCACAAAATCATTTCCCTTGCAATGTGCGGAACATTTCACGACTGCAACTTATGAAGGCAACTGCGAAGCCTCCAACAAATTACATACTTGTTCTCTATTGCGAATGGGGGAACCTGGTGAGGCCTTTGAAACCATAACTGTCCGAAGTTGTGCACTACACCAAACCAATACTGACTATCAGTAAAATCGTCACTTTCAGCTAGTCAAAAACACAGCATGCTCTAGTAAGAGCAATCAATTCAGCTACCTGAGGGGAGAATACTCCATGAAACCGGACAGCTTCCACTTTTCCTGAAACAGTACAAACTGTATAAGCAGCTCTCAGAGTTCCCTCTTGGTCTCACAAGCACGAGCCATCCACAAACAGTGCATAGTCAGATTCAGGTAGTGGTTCATCTTGTATATCTGGTCTTGGTATGGTGCACAGTTCAGTAACATCGAGACAGTCATGTTCTACTTCATCAGGATCAACATCACAATCAGGAAGGGGCAACAAAGTGGCAGGGTGCAAAACAGCACAACGTTTTAACGTGATGTTTTACACCGCAACAATAACTTGCTCATACCTAGTGAGGTGGCTATTTGTCAGGTGCTGTGTACGAGTTCTAGTCAACAGAATGTGGAACATAAACAGTCAAAGGGTGACCCATCACAATGTTTTTGCACCTCTCAATACTGATACCTGTGGCTGCCATGGATTTCAGACATTCAGGCAATTCTGCAGCTAAAGGATTTTATGTAGCCAAAAAGTAGAGAACAGGCCTCCTGGCAACTCCATGATTCTGTGTTAGCACTGAGAGTGCAGCCCTCCCTCTCACTGCAGAAAAGCGAAAATGTTTTGTTGTAATCAGGCATTCCTAGCGTCAGGGCAGTGCAGAGGCTTTCTCTCAACTCTAGGAATGCAACCAAACAGTTATTGTCCCAGAGCACCGGATCTTACACACCTTTGTGTGTCAGCCTCTGTAAAGGCTTAGCCATTAGGGAAAAGTTGGGTATGTACTGGCGACAGTAGTCCACCATTCACAGAAACATCCTAAATTCCTTCTGAGTCATTGGCAGATTCATCTGCATGATTGCCGAGATTCTTTCCTGCGACATCTTTCTTGCACCTCTCATACAGGACCTCTGTCAAACAGTACTGCAATTTGTTTGGGAACACTTTATGTCCATTCTCGTCCAAATGGCTCAGCAAGGCAATAGTATCAGTCTTGCAAGCTTCTCGGGTGTTTGACGCAAACAGTAGGTCATCAATGACCTGAACCAACACTGAATTGCAAGACATGATCAAAGACTCCAGATTTTTTTCCAAGATTTGGTTGAAGATAGACAGACTTTCTGTATACCCTTGAGGAACTCAGCACCATGCCAAAACACGATTTCTAGACCAGAAAGCGAAGAGAAACTGGCTGTCCTCGGTCAGCGGTACGGAGAAAAATGCCTGACAAACGTCCATGACAGTGAACCATTCAGCTTCCCATGGAATTTGAAATAATATCACAGCTGGATTCAGTACCACAGGACAACAAGGAACTACAATGCTATTTATCTTTCTCAGGTCCTGCACAATGCAGTACTTATCGCTTAGTTTCTGTAGGCCCATAATGGGTGAGTTACAGGGACTCCCTATTAGTTCTATCAAGATTCCTTGTTGGATCATGTGCTCAATCACCGGAGTAATACCAGCAATCGTTTCAAGGGTCAAATTGTACTGCTCTGTTCTTGGGTATTCAGCATTGGGTTTTACTTGTATTAGGACAGGCTCAACTCCTTTAATGAGTCCAATGTCCTTCGCTGAAAAATCCCAAACTTCCATCCTCACTGAATCGCTGAGAACTAAGGGCAACTTATCAACTGTCATCATTGGGAACATTGTAACAGCTAAATTCTGATTAGCTATCTTGAATGCAATATCCTCATTATTCGTCTGGAGTTCTATGCCCTTTGGTGTGCAGTAAATTATGCAATTTAACTTGCACAACACATCACGTCCCAATAAACACACAGGGCTGGAATTGCATACCACAAATTGATGATTTTCAGCAAAAGGTCCTATTTTTACAGGTGCCTCTTCTGTCAAGGGACTAGACAATTGCTTATTTGCTACTCCCACAACCTGGATTCTTCTTCCCAAGAGGGGTAGGTTTGGAACCTCCACAGTAGAGCGGGTAGCACCAGTGTTAATCAACAATGTGATAGGGTGGCCATCTACTTTAGCATCTAGAAATGGGCCACTTTGGTCTTCCTCTAAGACTGCGCCAAGTGCACAATCTTCTTCCCCTCTAAGACACCATTAGGAGGATTGATCGGAACCATATCCTTCTGCCATCTCCAATACAGGAAACTGCTGAACTATATTTTGTTTCTGGAAAAAATTCTGATTCATGTGGGTAATAGTATGCTGTGGCATCTGGGGTTGTGGAACTTGCATCATCGGGCCTTGGGGCACATTAAAATTCTGAGACCTTGGTCTCGGTCCATTTTGTGATTGCATAGAGTTACTATTTTGAGGTTGAGCAAACCCTACATTTTGTCCTTGATTAACTGGATTAAGACGACATTCTCACTTCCAATGCCACAATCTATTACAGTAGTGGCATGGATTAGACCTTTTCAAGGTGGCCACATCAATCCCAGTACTCAGGTTATTTGAAATTCCTCAACCTCTACCCTGTGAATGAAAACCTCCTCTACTTTGCATCATAGGAGCTCCCTGCAAAGAAACACCCTGTATAGGGGACACATTTACCGTAAAGGACTGATTCTGGTTATCCCTCTGATCAGCCTTCATCTGCACAATCATCCACTTTTCCTTGAGCCTTTTCTGTTTCATCTCAATCTCATTGTGGCAATATTTGCCATAATGCAAAATCTCATCAATGGACTTATTCTGCCAACATATTAAATGCTGTTGTATCATCATACTAATTTCAGAACTCAATCCTGTCACAAATCTGGACACAAACTGCCCCATTTCCTTAGGTTTCAATGTCTCCATTCCGCTATACTGTTTAAAAGCCTATAACAATGTCTCATAGAATGCATGAACCATCTCTTCAGGTTCTTGGGTTGTCCTGTCAATCTTAACACAATCAATATCCTGTGGCGGCACCTTAGTTTTCAACCAAGTCATCACATAGTCATTTCATTACAATAGCTGATGGGCGTTGTGTCACTGCATCTCTTTCCCGCTCCCTGTCAGGCCATTTGGTGGCTATTATGTATGCATCCCACAAATCACTCAGGATAACAATGTCAAACAAGGTATTCAAATCAGTCAACAGTACCTTTGAAATTTTTACAAATCAATCAACCTGTTTGTACCACTCCACAGGCTTCTCTCTTAATCGCGGAAAGTCATTTGTGAATGACGCAAGATCACTTCTACTCCAAGGCACATGAACATATCCTCCGCTAGGTACTTCCTGTAAGAGGAAACTGGTGGTACTCACTCCCCTTTCTCCTAAAGGGGTCGTTTCCCCCATAAATCTTTTGGGGCCCTTCTTCCTTGACCATGTGTCCTCCCATTTATCTGATGTTCTCCAAATTCGAATACTTTGAATCAACTCCCGAATTTGCATTTTCAACCCTGGTACTCTCATATTCTGTATATCATGATCTGAGGAAGAGAGTCAGTGACTCTTTTGTAAGGCCTTTGTCCGCTTTAAATCTACCTCATACTTTTTTGCTATGTCAACTAGTTTATCATGAGCTTGTCTTGCCCGCCTGGTAACATCTTTGCTCATAAACAAAAGTTAATTTGGCTGCAAGACATCCATTCGGGCTACTTCAAGAGTTCCATTTATCATTTCATCCAGCTCCAGTTTCAATTTGACTACATCCACCAAATTTTTCTTTAGTGTTGACCTAATTGTTCCCTGACTCAACTTTGTATTTCCACTTCCATTTGACACTTCATTAAAAATTTTCAACCACTCATCCAATTCTTGGACACTCAAGTTAGACTGCCCCCTCCAGGAGCTTTAGACATTCTTCCCTCTCACGGTGTACTACTATTTGCATTTAGAGGTGGCTGCCATGTAATAGTATCAATCGCTGGTAATCCCTGGAATGTCCTTAAAGGTCCAAATCCAGTTTGTTTCATCGATGGGTCTGCACTCGCCCCACATGGAAGACTCGCATTCATTGGAACTAAAGGAACGAATCCTCCCATTCCTACACTTGTAGGAGCATTCCCTGAAACCTGTGTTTTAGCCCTAAGAGCCAAATTATGTTTCACATTTCCTGCTAAATTAGGATTGTATCTAGGAACCACTGGACCGATAATAACCGGAACAGTGAGGGCATCTGGGGCATTCAGAGCTGTAAAGGGGCTAGACACACACACGTCCCTGAGCTCCCTCCTATCACATTTTGATTCACATTCACAGGAGCAGCCCCCATCTCATTGGAATTCACATTTACTGGGGTGGTAGCAACTCCTGTCTGGCCACTCACATTAGTGCTTCCCCCACTCACCATGTGAGGCTCATTATATGGAGATGGGTGTTCTGCTAATAACACATCCAAAAGACTATAACTTGTATCAGTATTGCTATCCTCTCTCCTGATCCTTTTGACTTGTCCCTCTTCTCCTTCTTTCTCCCTGTCCCACTTTCTTCACTGGTCAATGCAGGGTAAAACGTTGCTCCCTCTATCATATCCATTCTCCACCTCTTCTGTTCTGCATCCCATCTAGCATCAACATATGTACGCACTGCCTTTTTAGCTCTAACCTGATATCTCTCCCTTTCTTTGTCATGCGCCGCTCACTCCCATGTATTCAATGCTTCAAACTGTGTATGTCTAAGTAACGGTTTCATTTCATATAAAATTCTTCTCTAGTTTTTAAGGATTCCTGCATTAAACGTAACATGGCCTGGAAGCACCAGTGCACCTTCTTTCTCTGTGATCTTGTACCATTGACCAAGTGAGATACATGTGTGAAGCCCTATGTTTTTCACTATATAATGGCCTGCCATATCCTCAGTTAGTGCCTCTACTCTCTCTGTAATGGGTATTGTCACATCTCCCCTCACCAAATTGTGTAATATTTTAAAACATTTCATTTTCCCAGCAACTGTTACAATAGAAATCTGAATATTTTTCAATCCAAAAACAATGTTTTTCTCCACAATTTTCTTACCTAGCCACAGACCAATAACAGCATGGCACTCGATTATGTGAACAACCAATAGCAGCGTGGCTTTACACCAACCCACCAATCTCAGTGCGGCATGATTATGACGCCAATCTTGCTCCTCGCATCGGTTCACTCTCCTTTACAATTTCTGCAAACACTCTCTCTTCATCAACACACACAAACACCTGTAATGCAAATAACGATCAGCAACAATTATCTGCTTTACTAAAGAAATCAACAGAATACAATCACCCAAGAAATATTTCTATTTTAACACACATTCAAAATGAAACCTCGACCTGTGGGGAATCGCCCAGATCAGCAAAATTTCCCTCTATGCAAAATGTTCATGGCACTGATCATATCTCACAATCATACATAAAGATAAAGTCCTTATCTCAATTGGGCTGTCAACGACGTCTCACGACAACCCAACAAATCTCAACAGAAAAATTACAAAACACTGTCTTCTACACTTTTAATATCATCCCGGGATCTTAGGTCACGTCCGACTCAATAACAACCTCAACTTAGCACCACACTCATACAACATTCAAACAACTCCGCTAGACATCACACCATTTCCATGCAACCCGCAATCTACGTATAAGCCACTGCAACACACAACCCTATTATTACTTAGCAACATCCAGGCTCTTGTCTCACACTTCAACTGGGCACATTAGATTGACCTTGAGCATCCCTTCTCCGCCTTGACAACTTGTCTCCCACTGCGTTAACATGTCTCCTTGTAGCCAAAATGTTCCTCCTGTACCTCACTATCGCAACAAAATAAACAATGCCTTGCACTAACTAACAAAGCCTTGTATCTGCACCTGCAGAGGAGAGAACATTCAAGCAAAATAATTCTCATGAAAAAGTTAAACATTAAAAGTTCAGAGGCTTAAGGCCTTTGGTTACTCTAAGTTAGCACAGCAGTTAAAGTGCACTTGACGTTTGAATATATGTGCACGCACATTCACAATTAATACATATATGAAATATCATGTGGACTAAATCATGACTACATATAATGTGTGTGGAGAATTTCCCAAATACATTTGAAATTCCCTTGTTTATTAAAAAGTTACAAAACACAAAATAACACAAGTGCCAATCTGCACAAGTCAACGTAAATAGGTGACATGTAAGGGTGGAACCAAATTAAGCTGCTCCCATATTATCCCATGCATTGAGGTTTCTTCTGCATGTTGATGACTCATTCGACTAGGATTGTTAAATTGAAGTTAGACTAATATTATATAAATAATAATCAAGGTAGTTCCTAAATTTTGTGGTTGCTTTGAAAAAAAGTTGGCTAAAGGCTCAACGCATCATCATTTAATAATTCCAACTTTGTATATAATTTCTCTAATTGTGTTACTATAGTTTACTTTCACCAATATTAAGGTATTAATGAAAAAAGTATGAAAAGTACAGTGGTAAGGTCTTCCAACCCCACCCAGAGAGTTATAGGCCTAAAAATCAAATAAAAATATCTAATGCCAGCGCCAAGCTTTCAGAGAACTTAATTTGAAACTTGTAATGTTGCACATTGCCCAGTACTCCTCTAAGAATCGTAATAAGGAAATAGTGGTAGCAGAAAGTCCAGTATAAAACAGGAGGTTCATGGCCCATCTACCAGGCTCTTGAAAATATACACAGCTGCCTGTATGCCTTACCCATCAACCCATTAAACGAATGCAATTTTCCCAAAAATGCATGAGGTGATGCAGCCAAGGAATGCTTAAAGTCTTCCTTCCAGTATCCAGATAAACCATGAGTAGTCTGTCACCAAACATGGGGGAGGAGTCAGGAGGACCAGAGGAGGAAGTACAGTAAATTAAGTTCCTTCTCCTTTCTGCTGATCTTCCTGCAAGGATAAAAGTGTGCAAATTATGTTTTGAGAAGGTGATTCCACTTAGTCGCGAGGAAAGGAAACATAATAAGTGCACCACATATTTGTTTTCTTAACAAAACTGTTTCTGCATTGCCAGCAATCACACAGTAAACTTTAGCACACATAGGGAAGCTAAAAACTGTTTAACTATACTGTGCGCAGAATCTTTATATATACCTATATGTGCAGGGAAGAAAACTTTGCCTAGCTAAATAAAAACAGCAAGCTCTGGAATCCAGGCACCACCTGCTAAAAAATGTAAAGTTATACACAGCACATATTCTACAAGTTGGGTTTTTGAACTTATCAGGTGATGCAAATGTCAGTGCAGAATTTCACCAGAATAGTCTAAGGGGTCTATTCACAAAGGTTAATCTATATTTGTAGATTTACTACAAGGAAATGTATTCTTACAATTTGTAGTAACTTTACTACTTTTGGTTATACACCACCTACTAGTGTAGAGTTTCTCACAATTATAGACTTACACCCCCCTGAAATAGGGGGTGGAGTCAGTAAAAACATTGAATTTGACTGGAAAGTTACTACAACATACTTTATGACTGTATTGGACATTCTGCACACTTAGCAGAGACCTCCACAATCATGGCTGAGATCTCCGTATGATAAAGTATACAGAAAAGTTTGAAAGGTTACTAAACTTTAAAAAAAAATACATATTTTTATTTTACATATTAACGTTAATTTATTTTATATATTTATTATATTTTTATTTTAAATAAAGAACAGTGTAAAAAGTTACACTATTAATACATTAATTTTAAATTAAAAAGTGAATTATTTTGAATTTAAGTAAATATATTTTTCTGAAGTTTGAATTTAAAAACCCACCTAAATTAAATATATATTTATATTATAAATTATTAGAAGTGATGTATTTATTAGAAATTATATAAAAGTGATGAATAACATTAATTGAAAGTAATGTATGTATTTTTAATAAATAGTAATGTTACATTCATGTTTACATTTAAAAATAATTAATAAAACATGTTAAAATAAAATAATAATTGTGACTTATAGATAGACCATTTTTAAACATTGAATAAATGTTGTTTATATTTTATAAAGTTTAAATAATTTAATTTATTTATAAAATTAGCTCCTGATGGGTTTATTTTAAGTCTTTGTCACCATTATTTTTCACGGCAGAGTGACACAATTCCAGTGATTAGCCATGTGAGTTGCTAGACTTACTCCAGCTGTGAGCGGAGTACATTTACTACTGCTTTGAGTCCTTGTTAGCTGTAGTAACTATAGAAGGGCAGTTTATGAATAGGAATGGGCTTACTCTTTTCTAGGTGGGTACTTATCCCTCCTTAAACTCCTCCCTAAATAAACACCACATTTCTCCTCCCCAAACTCTCCCCTTTAGTAGTAAGTATTCCGTGTTTTCCAGCCACTCCCCTCTGTCCATCCCACATTTACTACTAAAATGTATACTTACTTGTACAGAGATTTCTACAGTCAGGTGGAGATCTCTGCACAGAAAAGACAGGAGAGCAGGAGACTTCCGTCCATTGGTATGTGAATAGCATTTTGTAGTACAACAGTAGGAAAGGAAGTGACCCGATTAGGGCCACCCGGGTCACCCGCGACCACGTCTCAGCCTTCCAAACAAAGGAAGAGTCGGTCAGACAGTAGAAAATACAAACCAAAGTTATTTATTAGAATGCGCTCAAGCGGAGTCCGGTCTGACCAGCCTCCTTAGATTGCTGCAGAGGGACTGACACTCACCAACATGGTAATACCAGATATACATTTCCAATACCCCCAAAGGCACGCCCTAACTGGAATTTTCCAGTTAGTAGCTAATGAACAAAGGAGACGTAAAGGGATGAGCTACCATACGGAGACTGGGTACATGCTATCTCAGTTTCAAGGTTACTCTGCCTGCCCACACTGCTCTGAGCTGTGGGAGCAAGCCTATCTAGACGGAAATGTATGCAATAATATGAACAGTCTATTCATTAGCACAGCAAAGCTCAACCTTGAAGGAACAGGGGAAAATAACATCGAGACTGCTTTCTGCTGAGGCAAACAGAATAAGACAGAAACTGGGTTTCGATCAGGATACAAAATGGCGGCTGAATACAAAATGGTGCCGCAAATGCTAACTTAAATTGCACAATGCTAGAAGGAGTCGCCCGAAAGCATTTTTCAGTCCAACAGAACCTTCCTTTAGCATTTGCTAACAATTTTGTCTAGTGTTAGGAAACAAATAATTTCTTGTAAATTAGGAATACTACTATTACATGTTTATACGCACATTATCAATATTCGAAAATCCCTTCATCTATAGACATCAGGTCCTGAATATCCTGCTTCATCATGGCCGTTGTCTTTTGGTCATGCACTGGAACCTTCGGTCTGGGTGTCAGTGTTTTTACACAGTAAGCACAGCAAGCAGGAAGGCAATGTATACACAGGCAACAGGTGAAAATTATACCAGCAATTACTACTAGGAAGATAAGGATCTTCCAACCCCAGGATGCTAGTAGACCCCAGAACCAACCAGAAAGAGTCCAGGTACCATTCTCTTGGTGGATGTCAGATGCGAGCCTATGCAACTTCTGTATAGCAGCATATACATTAGGGGCATGGTCTGGGATGTACAAGCAGCAGCTGCTGCCAATGACGCGACAGGCCCCTCCCCGGTCAGCAAGGATGACGTCTAACACCATCCGGTTTTGTAAAGCACCAAGCCTCGTAGCCTGGAGCTCAACTGTAATATTGGAAAAAATTCCTGCTGTTGTATTAATGACCCCTTCTACAACTCTGGTGAGCCGACAAATGTTAAGGTTATGGGACATAGGGCCCCAAAAGGGTAGGATACCCTTCATAGCGTCTGTGAACTGCTGCAGAGTGGTGTCTGTCTGATCTATGTCTTCTGTATTAATGACCCTCCTGATTCGGGACAAATGGGCACTCCTACGCTGCAATCGATGGTCCTTATAGTGGAGAGGTGTGGTGCAGCGGCCAGGGCAGCTGACTTCGGAGCACAGGGTTCATGGTTCGATCCCCGGCTCCGGCGGCAGCTCAGCTCAGCACCATGTGACTCTGGGCAATAGCTCACTTAATTTCCACTCCGGCCCCCAGCGCCTTGAGACCCGTAAGGGTGAGTAGCTGCGCTATATAAAAACGGACTTACATTTTACTTATGGTAATTGGGCGGTGCTATATACACTGGGGAAGGAGGAAAGAGAGGTAACATATACCTGACCATCCCCTAGGGAGCCAAACATAAGCTTGAGACCCACAAACAAAGTAGACATTATGCGGTGGGAGCAAAGGCAGGCTACTGTTCGTGCTCAACGTATATGTATAGTTGCAATTACTCTCTCCCACTTTCACCTTCCCAAGTCCTTGAACACAGAAACCAGCTGTTGTGTTGACTACTGACACCGGCATTGCCTCATCCTGAGTAATATTGCGCATTTGAAAGGAGCGAAAATATTCAGTGACATTGATCCCTTGGAAATCCGACATTTCATTTCAGAGCCATGTTACATTTTTCTCTCTCTCATATATGTTCATACAAGCTGTCAGGGACAATGTATCAGGAGGCCCTTGTGCTCCTGGGGTAAACCCTTGGTGGACACGTATATATTCTAACACTGTGTGATGATCAGCAGATGTCATATTCATAGTAGAAGAATGATAATGAATGTATACCATAGTAAACAATTCAAACCACCCCTCGCAGCTCTCCAGATAGGACAATGGCATCGACAGCAGAACATCACTCTTATGTGTAACTGAGGGGAGTAGACCACAGATCCAGCAATTAGTAACATTAGACGTGTCATGGGCTTGGAGCAGCATTTGTAAAAATACATTGTCTACATATGTTTTGCGATGTTCTCCTTTATGGGGATCCAAAGTAACAAACATGTGTTCAGAGGGGACAGGCGTTGTACCAACCAGGGAATGCACTGGGTATTTCTCCTCCAAGAACCATGCTATACCAAGAACTATTAATAGGAAAATTACAACAATCGTGACAAAAACTATTTTACTTTTTGTGGACCAACTAGACCAACCAGATCCATACCGCTCTAAACGCAGTGCCGCAAACGGCCGCTCTTCCTCAGTAATGGGCCGACCAAATGGGTACATTTTAAATCAGAGGAAAGGAAATGCAATAATGCCAATGGCAAAAAGACAAAAGGGGCAAATGTTCCCAGCGTCCGTCAGAGCCTTGCTAGTAGACTCCTATTGTTCATCAACGTTGGCGCTATTGAGCACTGGCGGTGGAGCTAGGCTTTGAAAGAATCCCACATCGCTCAGGATAAGGTACCCCCCCTCCAAGGGAGCACGTTCAAATTATCCAATCCAATGTCTGAACAATGCACCAATCTCGTCTGTCCCTATGCTACGGTTGCCTGACTTATCTAGTCCATCCTTGCTAATCTGACTTTTCCTTTGGTGCACTGTTCCTCCGTCGGGGGCGCAGATTGTACCTAGCAACTCCAGGCACAGAGGGGTCAGCAAAAAGGGGCTCGGGGGAATCAAGCACAGATGGGCCAATAGAATGGGGCTCCTGGCTGGCCCTGCCGCATTCAACACTGCATCATTTTCCTCCTCCGTTTGGGTCCACATCAGCTGGGCATCTGAGAAGGGGACAAAGTGGGGTACCTGCTCCCACTCTGAGTCCCCGTTGCCATCAAGGACCCATTGATCGTAGGGCAGGGGCAAAGGCACTCTGCTGCAGTGTTGAGTATGAATCCAGTTCTTTTGGCCGGTGACCTTCACGGCGGTGCGGGTGGCAAGGAGCACCTGCACTGGCCCCTTCCACCGCGGCTCCAGACTTCCTTTCCTCTGAAAATGGCGTACCAAAACAAAATCACCAGGCCGAATATCGTGTCCTGGCCCCTCAGGTGCTGGCGGAAGAGCGTCTTGGATCTGTTGGTGAATAGAACGCAGACTTTTAGTTAACTCATATAGGTAGTCTATCAACAGAGGATATTCAATTTCTGAAAATTTACGAGGCCGTGGGACGCCCCACACATTGGCTAGGCGTACAAACACGACCTCGTAAGGTGACAGTCCTGTCCTAGAGTGTGCCGTGACTCTCGTAGACAAAAGGGCTAATGGTAAAGCATCTGGCCACTGCAATCCTGTGCTCTCCTGAATCTTTGCCAATTTCAGTTTGAGAGTACCGTTGTACTTCTCAACTAAGCCTGCTGACAGGGGGTGATGTGCGGCATGAAATTTCTGTTTGATATGTAGACCTTCACACACTAACTGGATGGCCTTCGAATTAAAATGGCTGCCGTTATCACTCCAAATCAAGCGGGGCAAACCGAAACGAGGGAAGAACTCCTTTAGGAGTGGTTTCGCAGTCACCACGGCTGTGTCTTCTTTAGTGGGGTAAGCCTCAACCCATTTACTGAATGCACAAACAATTGCTAACACATATTTCAAATTGTTGACTCGCTCCATTTCAATGAAGTTCATCTGGAGGACCTCAAAAGGAAAAGTGCGAGGTGCAAAATTACCAGGGGGTGTAGGGGTACCTTTCCCAGGATTATGCATCATGCATACCATACAGTATTTGACCGAGTGGGCGGCCGTCTTTGGGATATTGTCATTCTGCCATACAAGGTCTAACAATTTTCAAATGCCTTTTGCACTGATATGGGCTGGCCCGTGCGCCATAGTGACTTCAGGGAGTACATATGCATCTGGTAACATCCATCTCTTTTTCCTTGACTTATCCGTCCTACATCCATCCTTATCCAAACATGCTGTGCTTTCCTGCCATACTGCTAACTCTTCAATCGTGGCTTCACTTTGAATCTCCTTCACATTGTCCAGCGTACCCTCAAACATAGTAACCTCGGGTACCCACCTAGCGGGACCTGCTACAAACATCTTTTTCATCTTCGTTCGAGCTGTCTGATCTGAAAATGCATTCCCCCTACCCACGTTGTCAGTAATTGCCTTGTGGGCGCTGCACTTCACTATCGCTAATTTCTTGGGGAGTGTCAAAGCCAACAAAAGCCTATATATCAAAGGGCCATGCTGGATCTTCATCCCATGGGAAGTGAGAAACCCTCTTTCTGCCCAGAGCCGTCCAAAATTATGGGCAACTCTGAAAGCATACTGGCTGTCAGTATAGATATTGACAGCCAGTCCCTCACTCAACTCGCAAGCCCGTATAAAGGCAACAAGCTCCGCAGCTTGGGCCGACTGATAGGGAACTCGTGATGTCTCAACTAGCGTGTGCAGTGTTGTGATGGCGTATGCTGCTGTTGTAGTGCCATCAGGTAACTTAAAACAAGAGCCATCGACATATAGTTCCCCTTGGGGGTCAGATAAAGGAACATCAGTCAGGTCTACTCGTCCCTTCGTTTCTTCCTCTGTCTGAAAAATGCAATCATGTATATCAATTTCTTCACTCTCAGAAGGGAGGGGTAGCAATGTGGCCGGGTTCAGAGTGGCACATCTTTTAATTGTAACATGCGGTGCAAAAAGGGCCAATTCATAACCGGTCAGACGTGCACTGGTAAGGTGCTGCATCTTGGTTTTATTCAAAAGTGTATCCACAGCATGGGGTACCATGACTGTGAGGTCAGTATCAAGTACGAGCCCAGCCGATTGTCGTATAGAGATGGCCACTGCTGCGACCGCTCTTAAAAAGATCGGGATGGCTCTTGCGACAGGGTCAAGAAGAGCAGAAAAATAAGCACACGGCCGTTGCTTACCTCCAAAGGCCTGTGTTAAGACAGAAAGCGCACAACCAGCCGACTCTTGTACGTACAGCATGAACGGCTTCGCATAATCAGGCGTAGCGAGCACAGGCGCAGAACAAAGCGCAACTTTTAATTGCTCTAAAGATTGCTGACAGTCAGGCGTCCAAGGCAGAGGTTCATGCATATCTTTTGTGGTAAGCGCAAGCAGGGGTTTTGTTAGTATCGAATAATTAGGGATCCACTGACGACAGTAGGAAGTAATGCCAATAAAAGCGCGCATCTCCCTCTGCGTTTTAGGGATAGGCATTTTCACAATGGTGCTGATGCGCTCAGGGGTCAATCTTCTACCCTCCTTCGACATTAGGTGACCTAAATAGGTGACCTCCTGTCAACAATATTGAAAATTAGAAACGGACACTTTATGTCCATGGTGAGCCAAATGTAGCAACAACTTAACCGTACTGTCTTTGCATCCCTGTTCAGTGTCAGAAGCTATTAGTATATCATCCACATATTGAAGCAATACATTACCTGAGGGAAGCGTGAGGGAGTCCTATTGGGCTTTCAAGGCTTGGCTATATATACTAGGGCTCTCAGTATAGCGCTGAGGGGCTCGACAGAATCTAAAGCTTCTGCCAGCTAGGGTAAAACCAAACAAGTGTCTGCTGTCGGGATGGATCGGGATACTAAAGAATGCATTTTTCAAGTCAATGACAGAAAAGAATTTAGCAGAGGAAGGAATCATTGTCAGTAATACCAGGGACCATCGGTAACTGAGGAACCACTATTTTATTAACTGCGCACAAATCAATCACAAAACAATAAACATTTGGGTGATCATCGGGGGAGTCTGAAGATGCCTTTTTCAGAATAGGAAGAATAGGGCTATTACACATATTTGTAGTTGTCTCTTCAACCACTCCTGTCTCAATCAGATCCTGTATAATCCGCAGCAAAGCTCGCTCCCCTGCTTGTGGCATTTTGTACTGGGGAATATGAGGCAAAATGGCATTGTCTTTAACATTAATGAAAACCAGGGGAATTTGCAATAGTCCTACATCTGTGTCACCTGTGGCCCACAACGTGGGCGGCACATCCTTAAACTCAGCAGGGAGGGGCGCATTTTTGGCCAGACACTGCTTAGAGCTGACCACATTCGGACCCATTGTCATGTAAACACCTTCCGGGGAGCAATAAATGGTTGCATGCAACTTCTTTAACCCCTTCACTGCTAGGCCTTTCCCCCCCCTGTGCTAAGCCTTTTTTTGGCAATTTGGGGTAGTTCGCGCTTAGGCCCCTGTAACTTTTTGACCACATAAGGTATCCATGCCAAATTTGCGTCCTTTTCTTCCAACATCATGGGTATTCTAAAGGTACCCAGGGTTTGTGGATTCCCCTGGAGGGGACCCAGAAATTAGCCAAAATACAGCTAATTTTGTTTTTTGGGGGAAAAATGGGAAAAAAGGGCTACAGATGAAAGCTTCTGGTTTTTTCCCTGCAAATGGTATCAAAAAAGGGGTTGTGGTGCTGAAATCGCCATCTTCCCAGATTTCAGGGACAATCAGACTTTTGCCAGAAAACCAAATTTTTTCACACAGTTTTGGCATTTTTCTGGGACATAGCCTATTTTTGCTTTTTTTCTGCTTTCAACCTCCTTCCAGTTAATGGTAGAAATGGGTATGAAAGCAATAATGGATCCTAGAAAGCTATACATTTTAGAAAAGTAGACACAATTCTGAATTCAGCAAAGGGTCATTTGTGTAGATCCTTCAAGGTTTCTTTATAGAAACTAACCGTTGAATATAGGAAAAATTGAAAATTAGTTGAAAAAACCAGCCATTTGTGTCAACGTTTTCACCTCTAACTTCTTCTAATTATGACAGCAGTTTAAAAGCAATATACCGTTGCATCCGCTGGACCTTTCTGGTTGTGGGGATTTATAGGACTTGTAGGTTCACCAAGAACCTGACGAACCCAGAGCCAATAACTGAGCAGCGTCTTGCAATGGTTTTTTTATTATGTACCAGGTATATAGCAATTAATTTGGGAAAATATATACATGGAAAAATCGGTATGAGAGACACCTATGTATTTATGAAATTGGAACAAAATATAGAGTTTAGAAACAGTAGATTTTTGCACATTTCCGAAATTGTGAGTACCCATACTAGCATGAGAATTATAGGTCATTTTTCAAAATGACTTCTTTTTTACACATTGTCTTTCATTTGGAAGGCAGAAATGCATCGAAGGTCAATAGGTAATAACAGCTGCTCTACAATTCTGTGTTACCCAAAATCTCCCGATAAACATGGTACCTCACTTGTGTGGGTAGGCCTAGTGCCCGCGACAGGAAACGGCTCAAAATGCAACGTGGACACACTTTATTTTTACAGTGAAAACTGACCCTTTTTTTGCAAAGTGCCTAACTGTAGATTTTGAACCCTAGCTCTGCGGGCACCTAGGGATACCCAGCCAACCTATACATTTTTGAAAACTAGACACCCAGGGGAATCCAGGATGGGGTGACTTGACTGGCTCCCACCAGGTTCTATTACCCAGAATCCCTTGCAAACTTAAACATTTGCAAAAAAAACCCCACATTTTTCTCACATTTCTGTGGTGGAAAGTTCAGGAATCTGCGTGGATCCACAAAATTCCACCCACCCAGCGTTCCCCAAAGTCTTCCAAGAAAAATATTACCTCACTTGTGTGGGTAGGCCTAGTGCCCGCGACAGGAAACGGCCCAAAACGCAACGTGGACACACCACATTTTCACAGTGAAAACTGACCCTTTTTTTGCAAAATGCCTAGCTGTAGATTTTAAACCCTAGCTCTGCCGGCACCTAGGGAAACCTAGCAAACAAATACATTTTTTAAACCTAGACACGCAGGGGAATCCAGGATGGGGTGACTTGACTGGCTCTCACCAGGTTCTGTTACCCAAAATCCCTTCCAAACCTAAACATTTGTCCAAAAAAACAAATTTTCCTTACATTTCTGTGGTGGAAAGTTCTGGAATCTGCGTGGATCCACAAACTTCCACCCACCCCGCATTCCCCAAAGTCTTCCGAGAAAAATGGTACCTCACTTGTGTGGGTAGGCCTAGTGCCCGCGACAGGAAACGGCCCAAAACACAACGTTGAAACACCACATTTTCACAGTGAAAACGGACCCTTTTTTTGCAAAGTGCCTAGCTGTAGATTTTGAACCCTAGCTCTGCCGGCACCTAGGGAAACCTAGCAAACCTATACATTTTTGAAAACTAGACACCCAGGGGAATCCAAGATGGGGTGACTTGACTGGCTTTCACCAGGTTCTGTTACCCAGAATCCCTTACAAACCTAAACATTTGTCCAAAAAAACACATTTTCCTCACATTTCTGTGGTGGAAAGTTCTGGAATCTGCATGGATCCACAAAATTCTACCCACCCCGCGTTCCCCAAAGTCTTCCAAGAAAAATGGTACCTCACTTGTGTGGGTAGGCCTAGTGCCCGCGACAGGAAACGACCCAAAACGCAACGTGGACACACCACATTTTCAAAGTGAAAAAGGACCCTCTTTTGCAAAGTGCCTAACTGTAGATTTTGAACCCTAGCTCTGCGGGCACCTAGGGATACCCAGCCAACCTATACATTTTTGAAAACTAGACACCCAGGGGAATCCAGGATGGGGTGACTTGACTGGCTCCCACCAGGTTCTATTACCCAGAATCCCTTGCAAACTTAAACATTTGCAAAAAAAAAACCACATTTTTCTCACATTTCTGTGGTGGAAAGATCAGGAATCTGCGTGGATCCACAAAATTCCACCCACCCAGCGTTCCCCAAAGTCTTCCAAGAAAAATATTACCTCACTTGTGTGGGTAGGCCTAGTGCCCGCGACAGGAAACGGCCCAAAACGCAACATGGACACACCACATTTTCACAGTGAAAACTGACCCTTTTTTTGCAAAATGCCTAGCTGTAGATTTTAAACCCTAGCTCTGCCGGCACCTAGGGAAACCTAGCAAACAAATACATTTTTTAAACCTAGACACGCAGGGGAATCCAGGATGGGGTGACTTGACTGGCTCTCACCAGGTTCTGTTACCCAAAATCCCTTCCAAACCTAAACATTTGTCCCAAAAAACAAATTTTCCTTACATTTCTGTGGTGGAAAGTTCTGGAATCTGCGTGGATCCACAAACTTCCACTCACCCCGCATTCCCCAAAGTCTTCCGAGAAAAATGGTACCTCACTTGTGTGGGTAGGCCTAGTGCCCGCGACAGGAAACGGCCCAAAACACAACGTTGAAACACCACATTTTCACAGTGAAAACGGACCCTTTTTTTGCAAAGTGCCTAGCTGTAGATTTTGAACCCTAGCTCTGCCGGCACCTAGGGAAACCTAGCAAACCTATACATTTTTGAAAACTATACACCCAGGGGAATCCAAGATGGGGTGACTTGACTGGCTTTCACCAGGTTCTGTTACCCAGAATCCCTTACAAACCTAAAAATTTGTCCAAAAAAACACATTTTCCTCACATTTCTGTGGTGGAAAGTTCTGGAATCTGCATGGATCCACAAAATTCTACCCACCCCGCGTTCCCCAAAGTCTTCCAAGAAAAATGGTACCTCACTTGTGTGGGTAGGCCTAGTGCCCGCGACAGGAAATGACCCAAAACGCAACGTGGACACACCACATTTTCAAAGTGAAAAAGGACCCTTTTTTGCAAAGTGCCTAGCTGTAGATTTTGAACCCTAACTCTGCCAGCAACTAGGGAAACCTAGCAAACCTATACATTTTTGAAAACTAGACACCCAGGGGAATCCAGGATGGGGTGACTTAACTGGCTCTCACCAGGTTCTGTTACCCAGAATCCCTTGCAAACCTAAAAATGTGTCCAAAAAAATACATTTTCCTCACATTTCTGTGGTGGAAAGTTCTGGAATCTGCGAGGATCCCTGAAATTCCACCCACCCCGCGTTCCCCAAAGTCTTCCGAGAAAAATGGTACCTCACTTGTGTGGGTAGGCCTAGTGCCTGCGACAGGAAATGGCCCAAAATGCAATGTGGACACACCACATTTTCACAGTAAAAAACGGACCCTTTTTTTGCAAAGTGCCTAGCTGTAGATTTTGAACCCTAACTCTGCCAGCACCTAGGAAAACCTAGAAAACCTATACATTTTTTAAAACTAGACACCCAGGGGAATGTAGGATGGGGTGACATGACTGGCTCTCACTAGGTTCTGTTACCCAGAATCCCTTGCAAACCTAAAAATCTGTCCAAATAAACCACATTTTCCTCACATTTCTGTGGTGGAAAGTTCTGGAATCTGCGTGGATCCACAAAATTCCACCCACCCCGCGTTCCCCAAAGTCTTCCGAGAAAAATGGTACCTCACTTGTGTGGGTAGGCCTAGTGCCCGCAACAGGAAACGGCCCAAAACGCAACGTAGACACATCACATTTTCACAGTGATAACGGACCCTTTTTTTGCAAAGTGCCTAGCTGTAGATTTTAAACCCTAACTCTGCCAGCACCTAGGGAAACCTAGCAAACCTATACATTTTTGAAACCTAGACACCCAGGGGAATCCAGGATGGGGTGACTTGACTGGCTTTCACCAGGTTCTGTTACCCAGAATCCCTTGCAAACCTAAACATTTGTCAAAAAAATACACATTTTCCTCACATTTCTGTGGTGGAAAGGTCTGGAATCTGCGTGGATACACAAAATTCCACCCACGCCGCGTTTGCCAAAGTCTTACGAGAAAAATGGTACCTTACTTGTGTGGGTAGGCCTAGTGCCCGCAACAGGAAATGGCCCAAAACGTAATGTGGACACGCCACATTTTCACAGTGAAAACGGACCCTTTTTTGGCAAAGTGCCTAGCTGTAGATTTTGAACCCTAGCTCTGCCGGCACCTAGGGAAACCTAGCAAAATAATACATTTTTGAAAACTAGACACCCAGGGGAATCCAGGATGGGGTGACTTGTGTGGCTCTCACCAGGTTCTGTTACCCAGAATCCCTTGCAAACCTCAAAATTTGTCCAAAAAACACATTTTCCTCACATTTCTGTGGTGGAAAGTTCTGGAATCTGCGTGGATCCACAAAATTCCACTCACCCCACATTCCCAAAAGTGTTCCGAGAAAAATGGTACCTCACATGTGTGGGTAGGCCTAGTGCCCGCGACAGGAAAAGGCCCAAAATGCAACGTAGACACACTACATTTTACAGTGAAAACTGACACTATTTTGCAAAGTGCCTAGCTGTAGATTTTGAACCCTAGCTCTGCCAGCACCTAGGGAAACCTAGCAAACCTATACATTTTTTAAAACTAGACACCCAGGGGAATCCAAGATGGGGTGACTTGACTGGCTTTCACCAGGTTCTGTTACCCAGAATCCCTTACAAACCTAAACATTTGTCCAAAAAAACACATTTTCCTCACATTGCTGTGGTGGAAAGTTCTGGAATCTGCATGGATCCACAAAATTCTACCCACCCCGCGTTCCCCAAAGTCTTCCAAGAAAAATGGTACCTCACTTGTGTGGGTAGGCCTAGTGCCCGTGACAGGAAACGGCCCAAAACGCAACGTGGACACACCACATTTTCAAAGTGAAAACGGGCCCTTTTTTTGCAAAGTGCCTAGCTGTAGGTTTTGAACCCTAACTCTGCCAGCAACTAGGGAAACCGAGCAAACCTATACATTTTTGAAAACTAGACACCCAGGGGAATCCAGGATGGGGTGACTTGACTGGCTCTCACCAGGTTCTGTTACCCAGAATCCCTTGCAAACCTAAAAATGTGTCCAAAAAAACACATTTTCCTCACATTTCTGTGGTGGAAAGTTCTGGAATCTGCGAGGATCCCTGAAATTCCACCCACCCCGCGTTCCCCAAAGTCTTCCGAGAAAAATGGTACCTCACTTGTGTGGGTAGGCCTAGTGCCTGCAACAGGAAACGGCCCAAAAAGCAATGTGGACACACCACATTTTCACAGAAAAAAACGGACCCTTTTTTTGCAAAGTGCCTAGCTGTAGATTTTGAACCCTAACTCTGCCAGCACCTAGGAAAACCTATCAAACCTATACATTTTTTAAAGCTAGACACCCAGGGGAATCTAGGATGGGGTGATATGACTGGCTCTCACTAGGTTCTGTTACCCAGAATCCCTTGCAAACCTAAAAATCTGTCCAAAAAACCCACATTTTCCTCACATTTCTGTGGTGGAAAGTTCTGGAATCTGTGTGGATCCACAAAATTCCACTCACCCCGCGTTCCCCAAAGTCTTCCGAGAAAAATGGTACCTCACTTGTGTGGGTAGGCCTAGTGCCCGCGACAGGAAACGGCCCAAAACGCAACGTGGACACACCACATTTTCACAGTGATAACGGACTCTTTTTTTGCAAAGTGCCTAGCTGTAGATTTTAAACCCTAACTCTGCCAGCACCTAGGGAAACCTAGCAAACCTATACATTTTTCAAAAACCTAGACACCCAGTGGAATCCAGGATGGGGTGACATGACTGGCTTTCACCAGGTTCTGTTACCCAGAATCCCTTGCAAACCTAAACATTTGTCAAAAAAATACACATTTTCCTCACATTTCTGTGGTGGAAAGGTCTTGAATCTGCGTGGATAGACACAATATCCACCCACCCTGCGTTTCCCAAAGTCTTACGAGAAAAATGGTACCTTACTTGTGTGGGTAGGCCTAGTGCCCGCAACAGGAAATGGCCCAAAACGCAATGTGGACACGCCACATTTTCACAGTGAATACGGACCCTTTTTTGGCAAAGTGCCTAGCTGTAGATTTTGAACCCTAGCTCTGCCGGCACCTAGGGAAACCTAGCAAAATAATACATTTTTGAAAACTAGACACCCAGGGGAATCCAGGATGGGGTGACTTGTGTGGCTCTCACCAGGTTCTGTTACCCAGAATCCCTTGCAAACCTCAAAATTTGTCCAAAAAAACAAATTTTTCTCACATTTCTGTGGTGGAAAGTTCTGGAATCTGCGTGGATCCACAAAATTCCACTCACCCCGCATTCCCCAAAGTCTTCCGAGAAAAATGGTACCTCACTTGTGTGGGTAGGCCTAGTGCCCGCGACAGGAAAAGGCCCAAAATGCAACGTAGACACACCACATTTTACAGTGAAAACTGACACTATTTTGCAAAGTGCCTAGCTGTAGATTTTGAACCCTAGCTCTGCCGGCACCTAGGGAAACCTAGCAAACCTATACATTTTTGAAAACTAGACACCCAGAGGAATCCAAGATGGGGTGACTTGACTGGCTTTCACCAGGTTCTGTTACCCAGAATCCCTTACAAACCTAAACATTTGTCCAAAAAAACACATTTTCCTCACATTTCTGTGGTGGAAAGTTCTGGAATCTGCATGGATCCACAAAATTCTACCCACCCCGCGTTCCCCAAAGTCTTCCAAGAAAAATGGTACCTCACTTGTGTGAGTAGGCCTAGTGCCCGCGACAGGAAACGGCCCAAAACGCAACGTGGACACACCACATTTTCACAGTAAAAAACGGACCCTTTTTCTGCAAAGTGCCTAGCTGTAGATTTTGAACCCTAACTCTGCCAGCAACTAGGGAAACCTAGCAAACCTATACATTTTTGAAAACTAGACACCCAGGGGAATCCAGGATGGGGTGACTTGACTGGCTCTCACCAGGTTCTGTTACCCAGAATCCCTTGCAAACCTAAAACTTTGTCCAAAAAAACACATTTTCCTCACATTTTAATGGTGGAAAGTTCTGGAATCTGCGAGGATCCCTGAAATTCCACCCACCCCGCGTTCCCCAAAGTCTTCCGAGAAAAATGGTACCTCACTTGTGTGGGTAGGCCTAGTGCCTGCGACAGGAAACGGCCCAAAACGCAATGTGGACACACCACATTTTCACAGCAAAAAACGGACCCTTTTTCTGCAAAGTGCCTAGCTGTAGATTTTGAACCCTAACTCTGCCAGCACCTAGGAAAACCTAGCAAACCTATACATTTCTAAAAACTAGACACCCAGGGGAATCCAAGATGGGGTGACTTGACTGGCTTTCAGCAGGTTCTGTTACCCAGAATCCCTTACAAACCTAAACATTTGTCCAAAAAAACACATTTTCCTCACATTTCTGTGGTGGAAAGTTCTGGAATCTGCATGGATCCACAAAATTCTACCCACCCCGCGTTCCCCAAAGTCTTCCAAGAAAAATGGTACCTCACTTGTGTGGGTAGGCCTAGTGCCCGCGACAGGAAACGGCCCAAAACGCAACGTGGACGCACCACATTTTCAAAGTGAAAACGGACCCTTTTTTTGCAAAGTGCCTAGCTGTAGATTTTGAACCCTAACTCTGCCAGCAACTAGGGAAACCTAGCAAACCTATACATTTTTGAAAACTAGACACCCAGGGGAATCCAGGATGGGGTGACTTGACTGGCTCTCACCAGGTTCTGTTACCCAGAATCCCTTGCAAACCTAAAACTTTGTCCAAAAAAACACATTTTCCTCACATTTCTGTGGTGGAAAGTTCTGGAATCTGCGAGGATCCCTGAAATTCCACCCACCCCGCGTTCCCCAAAGTCTTCCGAGAAAAATGGTACCTCACTTGTGTGGGTAGGCCTAGTGCCTGCGACAGGAAACGGCCCAAAACACAATGTGGACACACCACATTTTCACAGTAAAAAACGGACCCTTTTTCTGCAAAGTGCCTAGCTGTAGATTTTGAACCCTAACTCTGCCAGCACCTAGGAAAACCTAGCAAACCTATACATTTTTTAAAACTAGACACCCAGGGGAATCCAAGATGGGGTGACTTGACTGGCTTTCACCAGGTTCTGTTACCCAGAATCCCTTACAAACCTAAACATTTGTCCAAAAAAACACATTTTCCTCACATTTCTGTGGTGGAAAGTTCTGGAATCTGCATGGATCCACAAAATTCTACCCACCCCGCATTCCCCAAAGTCTTCCAAGAAAAATGGTACCTCACTTGTGTGGGTAGGCCTAGTGCCCGCGACAGGAAACGGCCCAAAACGCAACGTGAACACACCACATTTTCAAAGTGAAAACGGACCCTTTTTTTGCAAAGTGCCTAGCTGTAGATTTTGAACCTTAACTCTGCCAGCAACTAGGGAAACCTAGCAAACCTATACATTTTTGAAAACTAGACACCCAGGGGAATCCAGGATGGGGTGACTTGACTGGCTCTCACCAGGTTCTGTTACCCAGAATCCCTTGCAAACCTAAAACTTTGTCCAAAAAACACATTTTCCTCACATTTCTGTGGTGGAAAGTTCTGGAATCTGCGAGGATCCCTGAAATTCCACCCACCCCGCGTTCCCCAAAGTCTTCCGAGAAAAATGGTACCTCACTTGTGTGGGTAGGCCTAGTGCCTGCGACAGGAAACGGCCCAAAACGCAATGTGGACACACCACATTTACACAGTAAAAAACGGACCCTTTTTCTGCAAAGTGCCTAGCTGTAGATTTTGAACCCTAACTCTGCCAGCACCTAGGAAAACCTAGCAAACCTATACATTTTTGAAAACTAGACACCCAGGGGAATCTAGGATGGGGTGACATGACTGGCTCTCACTAGGTTCTGTTACCCAGAATCCCTTGCAAACCTAAAAATCTGTCCAAAAAATACACATTTTCCTCACATTTCTGTGGTGGAAAGTTCTGGAATCTGCGTGGATCCACAAAATTCCACCCACCCCGCGTTCCCCAAAGTCTTCCGAGAAAAATGGTACCTCACTTGTGTGGGTAGGCCTAGTGCCCGCGACAGGAAACGGCCCAAAACGCAACGTGGACACACCCCATTTTCACAGTGATAACGGACCCTTTTTTTGCAAAGTGCCTAGCTGTAGATTTTAAACCCTAACTCTGCCAGCACCTAGGGAATCCTAGCAAACCTATACATTTTTGAAACCTAGACACCCAGGGGAATCCAGGATGGGGTGACTTGATGGCTTTCACCAGGTTCTGTTACCTTGCAAACCTAAACATTTGTCAAAAAAATACACATTTTCCTCACATTTCTGTGGTGGAAAGGTCTGGAATCTGCGTGGATACACAAAATTCCACCCACGCCGCATTTGCCAAAGTCTTACGAGAAAAATGGTACCTTACTTGTGTGGGTAGGCCTAGTGCCCGCAACAGGAAATGGCCCAAAACGTAATGTGGACACGCCACATTTTCAAAGTGAAAACGGACCCTTTTTTGGCAAAGTGTCTAGCTGTAGATTTTGAACCCTAGCTCTGCCGGCACCTAGGGAAACCTAGCAAAATAATACATTTTTGAAAACTAGACACCCAGGGGAATCCAGGATGGGGTGACTTGTGTGGCTCTCACCAGGTTCTGTTACCCAGAATCCCTTGCAAACCTCAAAATTTGTCCAAAAAACCACATTTTCCTCACATTTCTGTGGTGGAAAGTTCTGGAATCTGCGTGGATCCACAAAATTCCACTCACCCCGCATTCCCCAAAGTCTTCCGAGGAAAATGGTACCTCACTTGTGTGGGTAGGTCTAGTGCCCGCGACAGGAAAAGGCCCAAAATGCAACGTAGACACACCACATTTTACAGTGAAAACTGACACTATTTTGCAAAGTGCCTAGCTGTAGATTTTGAACCCTAGCTCTGCCGGCACCTAGGCAAACCTAGCAAACCTATACATTTTTTTAAACTAGACACCCAGGGGAATCCAGGATGGGGTGACTTGTCTGGCTCTCACCAGGTTCTGTTACCCAGAATCCCTTGCAAACCTCAAAATTTGTTAAAAAAAAACACATTGTCCTCACATTTCTGTGGTGGAAAGTTCTGGAATGTGTGTGGATCCACAAAATTCCACCCACCCCGCATTCCCCAAAGTCTTCCGAGAAAAATGGTACCTCACTTGTGTGGGTGGGTCAAGTGCCCGCGACAGGCAAGGGCCCAAAACCTATTGAGGCGACATCAAAATTACCTATCACAAAACAACCCGGTTTTGCAAGGGGGGTCCCATGAGTTTTTGGCCCCGGGCTCGGCGGCCATCAAGGGAAACTTACCAAACCCACACATTTCTGAAAACTATACACCTGGGGGAGTCCAGCAAGGTATGGCTTGCGTGGGTCCCCCAACATTTCCCTACCCAGAATCCCCTGCAAACCTCAAATTTTGCAGAAAAAGCACTTTATTCTCAAAGTTCTGTGTGGAAAGTTCTGGAATCTGCGTGGATCCACAAATTTCCTTCTACACAGCATTTCCCCAGGTCTCCTGATAAAAATGGTACCTCACTTGTGTGGGTTGGTCAACTACCCGCGACAGGCAAGGGCCCAAAACGTATTGAGGAGACATCAAAATGACCTATCACAAAACAACCTGGTTTTGCAAGGGGGGTCACCTGGGTTTTTGGCCCCGGGCTCGGCGGCCATCTAGGGAAACCTACCAAACCCACACATTTCTGAAAACTAGACACCCGGGGGAGTCCAGCAAGGTATGGCTTGCGTGGGTCCCCCAACATTTCCCTACCCAGAATCCCCTGCAACCCTCAAATTTTGTTGAAAAAATCAATTTTTTCTCACATTCCTGTGTGGGGAAGCTGTAGGATCACCGGGCTGACACAAATTTCCTACCACCCAGCGTTCCCCCAGGTCTCCCGATAAAAATGGTACCTCACTTGTGTGGGTAGGCATAGTGGCTGCAACAGGAAATGGCCCAAATCGTACTGTGGAGACTTCAAAATGACCTATAACAAAACTACCTGGTTTTGGGGGGGCACCTGGTTCTTTGGCCCTGGGTTCGCCGCCATCTAGGGAAACCTACCAAACCCACACATTTCTGAAAACTAGGCACCCTGGGGAGTCCAATGAGGTATGGCTTGCGCGGATCCCCCAACGTTTCCCTACCAAGAATCCCCTGCAAACCTCAAATTTAGCTGAAAAAAAAACACATTTTCCACATATTTGTGTGTGGAATCACCATGCCGGCACAAATGTACTACCCCACAGCATTCTCCTTAGTGTCCCGAGCAAAATGATACCTCACTTGTGTGGGTGTCCAATGCAGAATTGGCTAAAAACGTATTTTTAAAAAAAATTAGCGCTTAGAATTCTCGGTGCTCTACCCTTATTCCCTATGTTTTGGGCTCTTCCCAGTCACAGGCCCTTGCCCCACCCACACAAGTGAGGTATCATTTTACTCGGGACACTAAGGAGAACGCTGTGGGGTAGGACATTTGTGCGGGCAAGGTGATTCCACACAAAAATATGTGGAAAATGTGTTTTTTTCAGCGAAATTTGAGGTTGGCAGGGGATTCTGGGTAGGGAAACGTTGGGGGATCCACGCAAGCCATACCTCATTGGACTCCCCAGGGTGTCTAATTTTCAGAAATGTGTGGGTTTGGTAGGTTTCCCTAGATGGCGGCGAGCCCGGGGCCAAAGAACCAGGTGCCCCCCCAAAACCAGGTAGTTTTGTTATAGATAATTTTGAAGTCTCCACAGTACGATTTGGGCCATTTCCTGTTGCAGCCACTATGCCTACCCACACAAGTGAGGTACCATTTTTATCGGGAGACCTGGGGGAACGCTGGGTGGTAGGAAATTTGTGTCAGCCCGGTGATCCTACAACTTCCCCACACAGGAATGTGATAAAAAATTGATTTTTTCAACATTTGAGGTTTGCAGGGGATTCTGGGTAGGGAAATGTTGGGGGACCCACGCAAGCCATACCTTGCTGGACTCTCCCAGGTGTCTAGTTTTCAGAAATGTGTGGGTTTGGTAGGTTTCCCTAGATGGCCGCCGAGCCCGGGGCCAAAAACCCAGGTGACCCCACTTGCAAAACCAGGTTGTTTTCTGATAGGTCATTTTGATGTCTCCTCAATACGTTTTGGGCCCTTGCCTGTCGCGGGTACTTGACCCACCCACACAAGTGAGGTACCATTTTTATCGGGAGACTTTGGGGAATGCGGGGTAGGTGGAATTTTGTGGATCCACACACATTCCAGAACTTTCCACCACAGAAATGTGAGGAAAATGTGTTTTTTTAAATAAATGTTGAGGTTTGCAAGGGATTCTGGGTAACAGAACCTGGTGAGAGCCAGACAAGTCACCCCATCCTGGATTCCCTGTGTGTCTAGTTTTCAAAAATGTATAGGTTTGCTAGGTTTGCCTAGGTGCTGGCAGAGCTAGGGTTCAAAATCTACAGCTAGGCACTTTGCGAAAAAAGGGTCAGTTTTCACTGTGAAAATGTGGTGTGTCCACGTTGCGTTTTGGGCCGTTTCCTGTCGCGGGCACTTGGCCTACCCACACAAGTGAGGTATCATTTTTCTCGGAAGACTTTGGGAAATGCGGGGTGGGTGGAATTCTGTGGATCCACGCAGATTCCAGAACTTTCCACCACAGAAATGTGAGGAAAATGTATTTGTTTTACAAATTTTGAGGTTTGCAAGGGATTCTGGGTAACAGAACCTGGTGAGAGCCAGACAAGTCACCCCATCCTGGATTCTTCTGGGTGTCTAGTTTTAAAAAATGTATAGTTTTGCTAGGTTTCCCTAGGTGCCGGCAGAGCTAGGGTTCAAAACCTACAGCTAGGCACTTTGCAAAATAGTGTCAGTTTTCACTGTAAAATGTGGTGTGTCCACGTTGCGTTTTGGGCCGTTTCCTGTCGTGGGCACTAGGCCTACCCACACAAGTGAGGTGCCATTTATCTCTGAAGACTTTGGGGAATGCGGGGTGAGTAGAATTTTGTGGATCCACGCAGATTCCAGAACTTTCCACCACAGAAATGTGAGGAAAATGTGGGTTTTTTTTACAAATTTTGAGGTTTGCAAGGGATTCTGGGTAACATAACCTGGTGAGAGCCACACAAGTCACCCCATCCTGGATTCCCCTGGGTGTCTAGATTTCAAAAATGTATTGGTTTTCTAGGTTTCCCTAGGTGCCGGCAGAGCTAGGTTTCAAAATCTACAGCTAGGCACTTTGCCAAAAAAGGGTCCGTTTTCACTGTGAAAATGTGGCGTGTCCACGTTGCGTTTTGGGCCGGTTTCTGTCACGGGCACTAGGCCTACCCACACAAGTGAGGTACCATTTGTCTCGGAAGACTTTGGGGAATGCGTGGTGGGTGGAAGTTTGTGGATCCATGCAGATCCCAGAACTTTCCATCACAGAAATGTGAGGAAAATGTGTTTTTTTTAACTCAGTTCGAGGTTTGCAAGGGATTCTGGGTAACAGAACCTAGTGAGAGCCACACAAGTCCCCCCATCCTGGATTCCCCTCAGTGTCTAGTTTTCAAAAATATATAGGTTTGCTATGTTTCCCTAGGTGCCGGCTGCGCTAGGACCCAAAATCCACAGGTAGGCACATTTTTAAAAAAAAGTCAGTGCCTAGTGGGCTCTCTGCCGCCCTGGGAAGAGGGGAAATCAGGGGCTATTGCCCCAATATGCCCCAGAGGGGGGCAGAAAGACTGTGGCTATTCTTTTGGGGGGTCAGGGGCATTGGGATGCCCATTCTGGTCAGCCCCCACCCCTGCGTATAAAAAAGCCAGCATATTCGCTGGCGTATAGTGGGCTACTGCCCCATCTGCCTCCTGGGAGGGGCAGAAAGACTGTGGCATCTTTTTTGGGGTGGGTGGGGGCATTGGCATGTCCATTCTTGGCAGCCCCCACCCCAAACTTTGGAGAAAAAAAATCCCTGGTGGCTAGTGGGCTTTCCCCCCGGGGGTGCAGATAAGGTGCTATTGCCCCATCTGCCTCCAAGGGGGGTGCAGAAAGACTGTAGCATTTTTTTTTGGGTGGGGGCATTGACATGCCCATTCAGGGCAGCCCCCACCCCTACCTATAGAAAAAAAAAATCCCTGGCGCTTAGTTGGCTTTTTGCCCCCCCGGGGGCAGATCAGGGGCTATTGCCCCCTCCTGCCTCCTGAGGGGGCAGAAAGTCTTTTTTTTCTTTGGGGGTAGGGTGGGGGCATTTGCATGCCCATTCTGGGCAGCCCCCACCCGGGCCTATAAAAAAAAAATCCCTGGCATCTAGGGTGCTTTCTGTCCCCCCGGGGGGCAGATTGGGGGCAGAAAGACTGGACTTTTGTGGGGAGGGAGTGGTGGGGGCATTGGCATGCACATCTTGGGCAACCCCCACCCCTAAATTCATCGGGGGAAAAAAAGACCTAGGGGCCGATTCCGATTCGGGCCGGAAATCTCTCCGACCGAGCTGGACCCGGAGAGATTTCCGACCGAATCGGACCTGTGCAGTCCGACCGAACAAGTACGATGCGCACGTATGCCATCGGACTCGAGTCGGTCGGACTCCCATTGAAGTCAATGGGAGCCTGTCGTACAACGCGTACGCGGGCTCCCATTCACTCAATGGGTGCGATGCGGACAAGTGCGCCCCCTACAGCGTGTATGCGGCGAGCGATTCGCGCCGTACACGCACAGGTAGGGGGACCCATGGGTCCCCCTGTGTGCGACTCGCGCGGCTACGCGTACAGGGGGTCCGACACGGACCCCCAAAGTACGGCTCCGACAGCTCTTTCGAGCCGGAGTGCGCGGCTCGGTCGGACTGCTCGCGGCGCGCATCGTACTTACCCGGCCGGGGAACGTCTCCATTGCGCGGTGCGAGTCGGGTCCGAGCGAGTCGGTCGGTGCGGTTCGACCCGGGATCGAGTCGGTCGGAGCGGTCGGGACGCCCGGACGAGTCGGTCGGCGAATACGCATCGTACTCGCCGCCCGGACGCGCGTACGAATCGGTCGGGAAATAGGGCTCCGAATCGGATCCGGTAAAGCCGAATCCGATTCGGAGCCCTACCGGCCGAGATCGGAATCGGCCCCCTAGTGTCTAGTGGGCTTTCTGCCCCCCCGGGGGGGCAGATTGGGGGCTACCATCCTGATCTGCCCCCCAGGGGGGGCAGAAAGACTGTACCTTTGCGGCGGGGGTGGGGGCATTGGCATGCCCATATTGGGCAGCCCCCACCCCTAATTATAATTTGAAAAAAATCCCTGGTATCTAGTGGGTTTACTGCCCCCCCCCCCGGGGGGGCAGAAAGACTGTACCTTTGTGGCAGGGGTGGGGGCATTGGCATGCCCATATTGGGCAGCCCCCACCCCTAATTATAATTTTTTTTTAAATCCCTGGTATCTAGTGGGCTTTCTGCCCCCCCGGGGGGCAGAAAGACTGTACCTTTGTGGCGGGGGTGGGGGCATTGGCATGCCCATATTGGGCAGCCCCCACCCCTAATCATAATGTATAAAAAAATCCCTGGTATCTAGTGGGCTTTCTGCCCCCCCGGGGGGGGAAGATTGGGGGCTACTGCCCCATCTGCCACCCAGGGGGGGAAGAAAGACTAAATATGCCCAAATTATTTTGGGGGGAGCAAAGGCCCTTGCCCAAGTGGCCGCTCCCCCCTCCCTGGTTCCTAGTGGGTGGATCCCCAAGCAGGGATCCACTGGGGAGGGGTACCATTGGAAAGGGGAGATTCTCCCCTTTCCGACAATACCTCTCCCGTCTTTCTACGTGATCAGGGGGCTGAGATAGCCCCCTGAGCACATAGAAAGGGAAACTGAAATGAGCCTCTTAGCTCATTTCAGTTTCGGTTTCACTGAAATTACGTCAGCGCGACGTGCGCACTGATTGTCATTTCAGGGAAACCTGGGGGGGGCCTTGGGAGCTGGGGAAGCTCTTCCCCAGCTCCCGAGGCTCTTTGGGGGTTAAGGGAATCCCTCTGGTGCCAGCACCAGAGGGATTCCCTGGGTAATGGCGTCGGACGCGCGGGAGCCGTCCGACGCACAGGACCACTTATGCGTCGGACGGCTCCCGCGCGTCCGACGCACCGAAAGGGTTAATAAATCTAGGCCCATTCGATTTTCTCCACAGTTTGATGTCAACATGAACGGTGAATTCACAGTGAAAGGACCTATAGTCAATGTAAGAGGTTTGGAAATGGGGCTTACAACCGGTACACCAGAAAACCCTAATTCCTTAGCTGAGCCATGCAAATCTGCAGTAACATACGGACCGTGCTGATCTACAGGTATCTGGGCTGGTCCCTCACTCTGTCCCTGGCTATCCTAGCTGTGATATATCCCTGTCGCCTCATCCAGATCATAGTCATCGTGGTAATACTGGCCACCCCTGTTGCCATCAAAGTAATTACTATCTGAACGATCCTGCGATGTGGCAGCATGCTGGGCTCTGTCCTGTGCACCAGCTCCACGACCCTGTCCACTAGAACCTCGTTCTCTAGGGGCCGCGACTTTCTGCAACAACACGGGACACTCGCTACGCCAGTGTCCCTCCTCCTTACAATATGCACACTGATTTGGCCCTACAGGCATAGTATTCCGGCTGGTCCGAGGCAGCTGGCAGGTGGTACCACCACGTCCTCTACCATTTCCCCGAGAAGCCTGCTGTAACAACACCTTTGTCTTCAATTCCTTGTGCTTTTTCTCCACCTTCTCCTCATTTTCCCTATGTTCATAATACCGTGCCATACTCAATATTACAGAAGGGGAGGAGGTCGTCCAAGTGCTCTTCGAAGCCTGCAACCGAGCCGCAATCTCTGGGAGCAAGTTCGTGACAAACCTGTTAACGAACAATAGGACACCTCCCTCCACCGACAAATCCTGTCCGCTAAAGTCCAGAAACACACCCTCAAACCGAGTGAAAAAATCAGACACACTTTCATCTTTCTTCTGACGACATGCCGTTAACTTATCCCAATCTACCCGTCTTGGTGGAATAAGGGAATGCATATAGGTAATAATGCGACCAGACAAAGCTAGTATCTCGGCCTTAGACTTCTCACCAGGCTTCCTCTCCTGGTCCCATGCCTTAATCTGATCCCAAGTACCACCCAATTCTGCAACATGGTCCTGTGTGTTTACCTGCCTCCAAATATCAACGGGTACCAGTAAACCGAAAAACATTTCAATATCTGCAAGCGTCATCACTGTGGATGAAGCGGCCTCTGTCAATTCCTTATAATATGCAGTAAGATTCTTCCTCGGGTCTGGTAACTGAGTCTTAAGGGACAAAACCTCACTCCTCTTCCATGGAGTATAAACCCATTGTTCCTGAAACCGGGCCTCTACCCGGGGTCTAGTAACAACGTCATGCTGATCTCGTAGCTCTGGTATCTCAGGGTGATATATAGGGTGACCTTCCCTCATCGGGAATTGGGACACTGTCTTCGGGCTCTTCTCAAGCAGCCTACTTCGGTAAGCTACCCGCGTTGCGACATTACCAAAAACCTCACCAGGTGCCATACCAGCAGCATATACATTGTCCCTAATATCATAAATAATTTGAGGGGCCACATCATTGAAACACTGTTCCCACAATCCAATCACAGTAGCCGACATGTGCTTGAGGGCATGCTGCTGAACAAACAGCTCATAATCTCTCATCACACTCCACACATCTTCCGTACTATAGATGGGGTTACAAGCCCACTGAGCGGCCTGATTGGATACCACCCTTTTCTCTTCATCGCCCACATCAGATCGTATCAATATCCGCCCATTCACTCTCTAGCAGTCGCCCAGTCCCCGTCCCCTGATCCACGGACAGGCGTTTCGCTACTCAGTACCGTAGGGGAATGAAGGAACAGGGAAAGGGTAATAACAGAAGGAGCAGGCACCAATGTCATTAGTGACTGTGTTGTGGGCGTAAGGGTTGGAGAGAGAGACGTCGACACAATAGTCGTAGCAGGGAGACTAGTAGTCATCGCCGGCACAGAAGGTGAAGCCACAGAAAAGACAGAAGGTGCAGTGGCCAAAGCAGCCGGGTCAATGACAGAAGAAACAGAAACAGCAGAAGCAGAAGAAACAGGTGGTTGTGGCTGTGGGATGGCAGGATATATTTTCTGCGGGGCGTATGGGGGTGGAGGTCGAGCATCTAACAATTCCTACACAAATTTATCATTTTCAACTCCAGCAGCATAAGACTTTTCACATTGCAATCGAAACTTCCTATCGGCACACTCTATCCCTTTCTCTGTTTTCTCTCTATCATACACTACAGCTTTCTGAGTCACAGTCTGCATCTTTCCCTTCCGGGCCTCCTTCTCTGCCTTCATTCGTCGATGTTTAGCTTCCTTCTGCCATGTTCTGAGGGAATCGAACATCAACTGTCTACTTCTTTTTGCAAACAATTTATCCTGCAGGAAATTCATTTTTTGTTCATCAAAAGTGCCCGTCAACGGCCACTGCAACTCAGCATTGTCCCTCGTATATTTGTGCCATAATGTACTAAACATAATAGGCCAAGGCCGTGTTTCACGTACATCTCGAAGTTGGGAGTGCCTTCTGGAGGCGCAGGCTGACTTTCTTCCAAACGAGCATCAGTAGAACAACAACGACAACCCACACAACACAATTTACTAAAACAGGGCATTTTTACAAGAAAACTAGTTTACCATTTATGCCGAGCAGATATTTGCAAATATCTTACCAAAGTCGGTCCTCAGACCTCACCAAAAACAAACCAAAGTGGTACCATGTTCACAAGGAACTCAAACAAATTCAAGCACTTGTCCAAAAACGGTCTTTAGACCACAACAAATACAAACCAAAATGGCGCCGTAGCCACCACAAACCAAAGCAAACTCATCTGGTGCACACAGGTCGAACCAATTTATTCTCCACTGCCGACTCTTCGGACCAAACGGTCAGATCCAAGGGTTTTGCCGTTCAGGACCCCAGCCGGGATGACCACTGGCCGAGGCACCGCCCGGTCAGACAGACGGGGCAGCTGGGAGTACCAGACTCTCTCGTGCAGGGATCCCCAGTCCGCCTGTTCGACCCGACGTGGCCCCGACCTCCCCACCCGTCCGCGGGCAAGGAAGGGTCACTCACCCGATGGGGTCCCTGTTCGGGCGCCAACTGAAGGAAGTGACCCGATTAGGGCCACCTGGGTCACTCACGACCACCTCTCAACCTTCCAAACAAATGAAGAGTCGGTCAGACAGTAGAGAATACAAACCAAAGTTATTTATTAGAATGCGCTCGAGCGGAGTACGGTCTGACCAGCCTCCTTAGATTGCTGCAGAGGGACTGACTCTCGCCAACATGGTAATACCAGATATACATTTCCAATACCCCCATGGAATTTTCCAGTTAGCAGCTAATGAACAAAGGAGACATAGAGGGATGAGCTACCATCCTGAGACCGGGTACATGCTATCTCAGTTTCAAGGTTACTCTGCCTGCCCACACCGCTCTGAGCTGTGGGAGCAAGTCTATCTAGACGGAAAGGTATGCAATAATATGAACAGTCTATTCATTAGCACAGCAAAGCTCAACCTTGAAGGAACAGGGGAAAATAACATTGAGGCTGCTTACTGCTGAGGCAAACAGAATAAGACAGAAACTGGGTTTCGATCAGGATACAAAATGGCGGCTGAATACAAAATGGTGCCGCAAATGTTAAATCGCACAATGCTAGGTGTCGCCCGAAAGCATTTTTCAGTCCAACAGTAGTACTACTGTAGTACTACTAAACGTAGTACAAAATGCAGTTTGTGAATAGGCCCCAAAATATTGTTGCCAAAGAGCATAGCAGTTCTTACAGGGAAGAAGTCACCTCGAGAACAGCCAAATGGAGAGACTGCAGAAGCTGATGAAAGGAAGTGTGACAAATTCGAACAGAGCAAATATGTGAATATTTATGTGAACAAATATGTGAATAATGCAGTTCTGAATTTTTATCAAATGCTTATATTTGTAATTATCATTTTACAGAGGGGGGCTTCTTCACGGGCACCCCATGTCCTTGTTGCACATTAAATTTCATAAATTACATTAAGAATGTAGCCCACATTCTGAGGTGAAAATGCACCGTTTTATTGGGATTCTTTCCGATTGCTGATAGCTAAATGATGCTTCGAAATGACAGCGGTTGGGTGGCACATATTTAAATACATACAGAAAGCATGTAAAGACGAATGAAAAAGGCATTTACATACGCATTTAATTCCCATAAACAGAACACCTGTAGATATGTGCCAAGTCACAAGACAGAGCCAGGAGAGATTTGCATAATGAATATTAGGGGAGATTTACGGTTGCGAACTTGAATTTTAAAAGGAGGGAGGTTTCTAACTATTGACAACATTGTTGTAAAACATGATGTATCTAGATAAAACACATCCCATGAAATCCTAAATTTGAAACTTTTATTTTAAGTCTGGAATAACAGTCATTTTTTACCTTGTTCTATCTAAACAACCCTGTAAATAAATAAATTTACAAATAAAAGAAAGAGACTAATTCATTTAATAGTTAAAGGAATCATAGTTAGTGCAAAACATTATTTAAGAATGCTGAGGAGTGTGGGATCAAGGTGCTCCTTTCAGGGGCGTAACTGCTTTTGCTGCCCGGCCGCCGGTAAGTGTGTGTGTGGGGGGGGGGGGGTGCTGGCGATTCCTGCGCAACGCACGACAGCCGCAGGTAGGAGTGGGGGCCGCCACCCCTAAAACTTGAGCCCCCCCCTTGCTTTGCCACTGGCTCCTTTTATGTTTAATTTTCTTATATTGAGTAGCCGTCAAGTTTAACAACAACACATTTGACTTATGTGGGAAGAAAAATCGATGCAGTGAGTGCAGGTAAGTGGTTTTATTTATTTTTTAATTTTATTTTACCTATCCCGTGGACTGTCAACTCCGCCCCCCATCCCCACCTCCACCCTGCCTCACCGTTCTTACCTGTGCCGGCCGCTTGCCAATAAATATCCCAAAAGACTTTCTAATCTTGTTGCTTCTAGTGGAGTTAAGTGCTATTTGTATTTAGTATTAGCTAACATTTGTTTCCTCTGTTACGCTGTTTATTATTAATAACATTGCTGCAGGCATCACCATCCACAGGTTATCTGTAAGACTAAGAGCCCGCTTTTGCTTAAGCAGTCGGGCCGGACTGGGTGGGCACCCAGAGTTACAGTAGGCTGGCAGGGTGTTGGTCGGTTTCACTACTGCGGGGGCGGTTTTGCTGTTCGGGACCTGCTGGCCATGTTCCTATCCAAAAATAAATGTTTTTCAAGCGTTCTTAAAGTATACTTTAAAACCGTTTGTTTTTGCATTACTTAGAACTAAAACCCCAGTAGCCAGTCTGGCCCTGGTCGCAGTTACCTTGCTCCCACCTTTATGTGTCTTCAGTTTCCTCTTGCCCACCTCTGGATTTAAATTTGCTTCCTGTGGACGCTGTGGGGTGTATTGCAAACGTAACGTGGCGTGGCGTGGCGCAATGCAATTTTTGTCTGCGCTTGCAGGCTTTTATAATGTATGTTAAATCACCACGACGTTTCGTGCAAACGAGCACTTGCGGAAATCTATACCCATGTTGCTTCACCGAATTCGCATCTTACCCCTCTCCACACCGTGGCGCGCCTACTCATTGGTACTGTACTGCCCACGTCCAACTACCCCTCTTTCGCAGTGCTGCCCGCACCAGACCGGCACACATTCTTTCTCTCGGCTACAAAAAGCTTCTTTACACAGCCAGGAGCAGCGTTGTGATGGAGATATCTGTCATCCAAAAATCTAAGCTTTCAGTTCTGAGAAGCAATTTTAAGAATAGATTATTTCGTAAGTTTTACCTTCGTATTTAGTTTACTGAACCGTTCTATTTGTTTTGCCATCTTTGTCATTACCTTTTATGTGCAATTGTATTTGCCACTCATCTTTCCAAGTAAATGTATTCATTGAAGATTGATTTTAAAGGCGCAGATCATGATGAGAAGTCAGACGAAATCAAAAAAATGGTAAGCTATGACAGTTTCTACGAAGTAATTCCCTAAAGAAAAATATATTACCTGCTCGAATGCTTTTGCCTCCAGCCCTCCAGTTGATACAAAACGTAAATATCAGACATGTGCTTACATAGATTTAAATGACACAACAAATCCTGGTTCTTTTGTTACTTTGGACTCAGTGCCCAATAATTTGGCAGAAATACAAGCTAACATGAGGACCAAAAGCTTACCGTATCTTCTAGTGCCAAATCCCGTGCTTAGAATGTGACTACAGTAAGCCTTTTGACGCATAAAGGCTCATTGCAAATTAATAGTGGTTTCGATCCACAACGAACCTCAGGCCAAAAGGTAAGTAATTCAGCAAAAGGGCCCTAACTATTATCATGGTAGATGCACTAGTGGATAACAATGATAATTATGAGGGCATTTCTGTCTCCTATAACCTTCGCTCATTTGGGTTTCCAAACGATAAGCAATATGCACCGCTGGTATCTCACTTTTTCCCATATTAAAAGTGACGCACCAACGGCACAAGGGGCTTGTAAATAAGCCCCTGAGTCCCATGTCAATCCTCAATCTGCAGAGTGTGTGCTGGATGTTAATGGTAGCCCATCTCTGATAGAACAACCCAGTTCTACAAAGTGTGTCCCTGTGGAATATTAGGAAAATACATCTGCAATAGCTCCCCCCTGGACAAGCCAATCCAAAGGAGATCTGGATGCCAAACTGCCATTATAGACAAGGTTGTTTTCACTCATATTAACAACCCAAAGATGGTAATCCTTGGTAATTTTGGAGAAACTGGTCAACCAACAACTGTACACCTTTGTGGAGGCTAATTCTTTTCTCCACGATTTGTATTCAGGCTTCCGCCGAGGTTTTAGCACGGAGACCTTTCTCTAGGTGACCGAGTTTGTTAGGGAGAATTTAGACAGGAGCACACCAGTCATGGTGTTGCTTCTTGATTTGCCGTCTGCTTTCGACACTGTATCTCACACCATTCTGTTAAACAGACTCAGCAATCTGGGCATTCAGAGCAAGTCTCTTTTGTGGGTCAAATCCTTCCTGGAGGGCTGATTCCAAAGGGTGTATCTACACCCACATTTCTCTTCACCTACACTATTGGTATTTGGTGTGCCACAGGGTTCTGCCCTTAGCTTGCTCTTGTTTAATTTATACCTTTTCCCCTCGGCAGATCTCATTGAATCATGGTGGTTTAAGGTAGTGTCATACGCAGGCAAGACTGTTATCAACAAGAGGAACCAGGAGCTATATTTAAGCAGGTCCTGCACACATGCTCCAGGGCAGTAGTGAGAAATACAGGGAGTGTGCAGTTCCTAGGGGTAGGGGAAGAAACGTTTTTTCTAAAAAGTGCCCTCACACACCCCGAAGGATGTCATGCTTCATCATTGGGCCTTGCTCCTCGTCGGGCAGGCGCTGCAATGCCCGACGGGCACCCGCGAAGGGGCTCTTTAGCGGAGATCTTTTTGTGGATGAAGCCGTAGGGTGAGTGCGGGTGTGTGGGCTAGGTAGTGCGGTGAGTGAGTGGGTTAAAATAGGTCTAGGGCCGTCCGAACTAAATGTGTTTATTCCCAGGGGGCGCTAGCCTAATTAAAAGTAATTAGCCCCAACTGGATATAATGATCCTATAGGGCTAGTGTGGTGCAGAGGGTCGACATGTTTCATGCCAGGTAGCCCCTAACGGGTCTGGTGGCACTTCATCAGGACCAAAAGAGTGATAATGGGTAATTTAGCACTACCGCAAATCTGATTACGTGGTTTCTTAACTGGTAACCAGAAGCAGTTAGGCGCCCCGGGTTGAGTGATCCCGAGGTGAAAGACCCCTAGGGTTTAGGGCTTGTGCTGGCGGGGATGGCAGAGCACCTCGTTGCTCTGATGGCAGGGAGGCAGTGCAACTAGCGGCCGTCCTACCCTTGCTCCGGGCCCCACAGGCAAGACCCAGTTGCTGTTCTCCTTCCAAGGCAACACTGAGGCAGCTTTCTATAATTTTAAGGAGTGTCTCACAGGAATCACGGCCTAGATGGAGAAACATTGCTGAAAATTAAATTCCGAAAAAACGGAAGTCTTGGGTTATAATCAGAGCAGTCCATCCCTTTGGTGGCCTGCCAAACTTAATGTTCCTCCTAGACCAACCTCTTCGCCTAGAAATCTTGGCATCATCTTTGATTCCTCACTGTCCTTTTCCACTCAAATTAAGCAAATCTCGTAGCTCTGTTTCATGAAGCTGAAAATCCTAAAAAAGTTTATGTTAGAATTTGAGGTTTCTGGCTGGCATAGTATACACCCTGTAAAAGCAAGAGCCACAATTCATGTCAAGGTAAGTCACATATACAACATAAATTAACCTGTGCTCACCCTCTGGTAGCTTGGCACAGAGCAATCAGGCTCAACTTAAGAGGCAATGTGTAAGGAATTATGCACACTTTAATTACAGTATCGCAGTGAAAACACCACAAAAAGACTCCACACCAGTTTAGAAAAATAAAGAATATTTAACTCACTAAAACAAGACCAAAATGATAAAAATGCAATCAGTAGAAGACGAGATACGAATTTTTAAAGATTAAATCCAAAAACAGTGCTTAGAGGTCAATAGCGCTAAAAGGTTACTTGAGGTGGCACTAGACCGGGGTAAGTCCAAAGTTCAGGTCGACTGCGATGGAGGGCAGGCCGGCTACAGAACCCACGCAGGGCCAGCTGAAAAAGTACATTGTACGGAGCAAGCGTCAACGTCGAAGACTCGATGCGTCGGTTCCGATTCATGCAGTCGGTTCGATGCGTCGGAGTCGGGCCTCGCAGCTGCGTCTTCGGGTCGGTGCTGCGTCATCGGTGAACTTCTCACTCAGGACTCGCATCACCATTGAATCGGCTCTGTGTCAAAGGGCACTGCGTCTGTTCCGATTGGCGCAAAGGGGTCACTGCGTACATTTTTGCAGTAAACAGCTGCAGAACCCACTTCTAAGGCCCAGGATTGGAGGAGGAACCTCAGGTAATGGGTAGGGCTCACAGATGGTAGAGACCAGCAGCACCATCAGAGTTGCAAGAAGTCTTTTGTGACCCTGAGACTTTAGAGAACAGGAAGCAAGCCAAGAAGCCCTTGGAGAAACTTGGATACAAGGATGTAGAGAGCAGGTCCAGTCCCTCTCATACCCAGGAAAGAAGCAACAGGCAGCAGGCCAGCACAACAGAGCAGGTAGCAAAGTGGCATTCCCTCCTACAGCACAGCAATCAGCAGGCAGCAGGCCAACACAGCAATGCAGTTAGCAAAGAGGCAGTCCCTCCCACAGCACAGCAGCTCTTCTTTCAGGCAGAATGTGCTTGGTTCCAGCAAAGTTCTGATTTGGTGGTGTTAGGGGTCCAGAACATGTTTTTATTGTGTTTTTCCTGCTAAAATACAAAATTCAAAAATAGGAAAAAAGAAAGGGGATTACTCTTCTTGGGCATTTCTTTTGTCTTACGGTGTGGTAAAGAGGGATGCATTGTTTGTGAGAGCCTGTGATAGCCCGTTTCCTCCTTCTGGTGGCCATTTTGGATGTGCCACCCCGCTTGAGGGTTAGCGCTCTAGCACGTTTGCCATCATTTTCTTGTGCATTCCTACAGCTTTTAAGCGCGCCGATGCATGGACTTGCGCCGCTGATGTGCTGAAGGAAAGCCTGTGTGCACCTGTCCGCACCTGGATGGTGCCACGGGCTAGGGATGCTGCCCATTTGGACCCAGTTAAAGATCGTTTGATATACTCAAAGCTGGCCCATTTGAATTGTGAGTAGAAAATAAGTTGTGAGGGATGTGATATCATGGACCCCGGGATTGTTGGATGGTGGTGTTGTTCTCATTGTAATTGGGCCAAAAGGAGCCCAAAGACAATTTTTGAGCTAACTCCAGATAGTAAGGAAAAGGACATAAGTGGGGATATTGAAAGTAAGGAAACCTCTATATTGTGCTTTGGTTAATGCTCAGCTCTCTGATAAAACATTACACTGAAATTAGCGAGTTGATTGGTTCTGCTCAGTTAGACTGCCTGTTCATCCTGGAGACCTGGGCCAAGGATGATTCAGTACTCGACTTTACTGTAGCTACTACCCGAGGTATGCCGCTATGAGGCTAGATAGAAGCGCCCAGGAAGGTGGGGGACTAGTTATCATTTTTAAGGAGCAGTTGAGTTGCACGCCAGAGCCCGCTAATACTGCTGCCATTGAGGGTTGTGAGGTAGGATATTTCAAAATGAAAAACAAACACATACAGACTCTAGCTGGGTTGCTGATTTACCGCCCTCCTGGTCCTAAAAAGCAGATAATTTTGAACTGGAACCAGGTGCTTGAACCTTCATCTACTGTAGCAACCAGAACATTTTATGGGATTTTAACCTCCATTTGAAAGAGAAGGGTGATAATGATTCCAGGGCCTTTGCGGATCTTATGAACAACTTTGGCTTTTCTCAATGAGTTAATGTCATCACACATATAGCCGGTCACATGCTGGATGGGATCTTTACTAACCTAGATGCCCTGACTGGGAGATTGTCTTCCCATAACTTTGTCCGACCACCACACTGTGATGTTTAGAGTGCATAGGGAGTTGGTGGTGAAAAGTACACAGTGCAATGCCATCAGTTTTAGAAAGTGGAGCAAAATCTCGGGAGAGGTATTAGCTGAAGCCCTTGTCAAACTCAAAGGAAAAGACCTTCTGCAGAAAATTTTAATAATTGGGTATTTTCAGCTATTGAGGAGGTTGCTCTTCCTGTCAGAAGTAAACCTAATGGCAGAATAAATCTTCTACCCCATGGTTTTCTGAGGTGCTCAAAGACCTCCAAAGGCAATGTAGGAAGCAGGAACGGAGATGGAGAATGAACCCAAATTTGGAAGAGAAGAACAAACATAAGGAGGTAATTAGAAAATATAAAAGTGCCATTAATGAGGCTAAATCATTTTACTTTTCCCAGAGGATAAGATCTGCGATTAATTTTCCTGAGGAATTATTTAAGACGGTATGTGCTCTCATGACTCCCCCAACGCATCATGCATTAAAGAATTCCAAAGATTTTTGTAATAAGGTGGCTGTGATTTTTATAGATAAGATCATGAAGATCTTTGCAGACTTTCCAGAACCCAATGACTGGCTTCCTGCATGGAAGAAGTTCAACAAGCCAGTCGCTTCCTGCATGACAGGCTTTACTTCTAGAAACCCTCCTAACAGCTGTTTAGCCAGATTCTCTCTGATTTCAGTGGCAAAAATTAAAACCCTCTTAAGGCAAACCACCTCAGGATTGACGGATGACCCTTGTCCACTCAGGGTTCTGCAGTTGGGCCCTGACTTAATTGCAGAATCCTTGGAGAAAGTCTATTCGCAGGCGCTGGAGTCAAGAGTGTACTCTCAGTGTTGGAAGGAGGCGATTGTCAACCCCCTTAAGAAAAAGCTGAACGGAGACTGTAGGAAAGTGGGTTTCTGTTGCAGTAACCCCCCCACTTTTTGCCAGACTACTGATGCACTTTGACTTGATGTGCCCTGGGTCCCTGCCAATAAGGTTGCCAGGGCCTGTGTTCTTTCCCCATAGCTAACCCAATTTGCATCTCTGGCCACAGGTCAGCCCCTGGTAAATGGTACCACAGGTACCCAGGGCACTGTGACCAGGGAAGACCTCTAAGGGCTGCAGCACTTATTGTGCCACCCTTAGAGGCCCTGTACCTTTACACACACACACTGCCTTTGCAGGCTGCGTGTCTTGGTACAGAACAAAGTGAAGAGTCGACATGGCACACATCCCTGTGTGCCATGCATACAACCCACTGCCCTGGCATAGATCAGTCACCCCTCTAGCTGGGTGCACTATACCAGTGGTGAGGGTACAGGTGCATGAGCCCTGTATCCCTACAGTGTCTAAGTCCATTCTTAGACATTGTAAGTGCAGTGCTGCCATTAAGAGTATATGGTGCTGGGAGTTTGTCATTACGAACTCCACAGCACCATAATGGCTACACTGAAAACTGAGAAGTTTGGTATCAAACTTCTCAGCACATTAAACCCACACTGATGCCAGTGAGGGATTTAATGAAAAATGCACACAGAGGGCATCTTAGAGATGCCCCCTGAAAACTAACCCACCTCAAGTGTCCAGGCTGAGTGGCTGCCTTCAGCTGCCACCACCAGACATGTTTCTGGACCTCTGGGTCGAGAGCCTGCTGCTCTCTGGGGCCTGAAACAATGCACATCCTGGGACGAGGTGCCAAGCCTCCTCCCCCAGGAT
This sequence comes from Calotriton arnoldi, assembly GCA_963921515.1. Lineage (NCBI taxonomy): Eukaryota > Metazoa > Chordata > Amphibia > Caudata > Salamandridae > Calotriton > Calotriton arnoldi. The sequence continues at coordinate 293,531 of CAWUFW010007491.1, read as the reverse complement.
GGGCAGGGTTCACGAAGGGGAAGCTTCAAAGGCTTGCCGCCTTTGTGAGCTTCCCCAGGCCACTTGCTGCTCTCAGCAACTGGTCCCCACTGGTTCCTGACCCCCACTTTGGGCGGGAGAACCGGCGGGAAAAACAAGTGAGGAAGAGAGGTGTGCCCACCTCTGCCAACTCCACCCCTCAGGTGGGGGAGGCGAGATGAAGCACAACTCTCAGTCCACGCCATCTTGAAGATGGGGGACTCAGCCAACCAGGGACAGGCTCATGCCACCCTCCCACTGGAGGGTGGCATAATAGGGGGTGTACCCACCCCAGGGAAGGGACCCATTGGTCCCTGCCTTTTACCTACCTGTAACGCCCCTAAATCTAGTATTTAGGGGCACTCCTGAACCTTGCTTCCTCAGACAAGAACCTGCAACAAGAAAAGAAGAAGAAGGACTGAACAGTAGTGCCGAAGCTAACAAGAGGAAGACGCCCACTGACTTGGCCCAAGCCCTACCGGCCTGTCTCCCCCTCGAACCTGCTCCTGCGAAACTCCGGTGTGTCCTGCAGCCAGCAACCTCAAAAACCCCAGAGGACCTGCCTGCCTTCAACCCAAAAGACTGTGTCTCCCGTGAACACCAGATTTGTTCATCTGCAACCTGTGGCTCCGGCCGGACACCGCGGATCCGCCCCACTTTGCACCCGCCGTCCATGGCCCGAGCTCGAGTGGGCAAACACCCCGAGGAGGTCCCCCCAGCGATCCTTACCCGAGATCCGGCAACCCCTGCCTGCCTCAAGCCTCCAGCCGACATCTGCAGCCTACATCCAGAAGGCCCCCTAACCACGACCAGCAGCTGGTAAGAAGATCCGACCCCAAATGGCACCCCTGCACCCGATGCCCCACGGCCTTGTGTGCCCAAACCGACGGTGCCTAACCAACCCCTAACTTCCCAACTTACCTCTCAAAGTGGTGGTCGCACCCAGAAGACCTTCGTCCCCGAGCCTGCAGTGCCTTTGCAAACAGGAGATTCCTCACTGAAAACAACAGGGCGCCCGACGTCGAAACAGCACCCTGCACCCGGCCGCCCTAGTGCCGCTGAGGGTGCACCTTTGGTGCTACTTTGTTAACCCATTTGCCCTGAGCTAAAGTCCAGGAGCTTTGCTCCCACAACCCAGTGGCCTGCTTGCCAGCAGCCACCAACCGGAGGCCCCCTATCCCCCATTGGATAACATTGGGCCTCAGCACTGCACCAGGCCACCCTAGTGCCGCTGAGGGTGTAACTAGAGTGCCTCCTTGACCCTGGGGGACCCCTGAGTCTACCTCCAGAAACTCAAGTCCCACTACCAAATACTTAGCTCAAAACCGATAACACTATTTTCCTCCATAGGATAACATTAACTGTTTTTCTTGGAAAAGTTTCTAAGTGTGAAGTTTGAAAACCTTAAGAAATTCTTTAAAATTGCACTAACTAACAAAAACGATTTTACTTACCTGTTTGCAGGAAATGTCCCAGAGTAGTATCCAGGTATACTACTCTGAGTAAGAAAAGTAATCTCAAAAGTAACTTACTTGTAATTTTACTGAAAAGCCCATCCAAGTCTATGTACTATATTTACAAAGTATTGCATTTCTCTGCATCCATACTGTAAATCAAACCAAAGTGCATATACAACTATCATTCAAACTGTATTTCAATTGCATTACTACTGTAAAGTATTTATTGCTTACCTGTGCCAGGCTTGCTTGGTTCTAGAAAATAAAATAACGAAAAGAATATTTTCATACAAAAACAATTGGTCTGAAGCTCAATCTTTGAGTGTGTGAATTCATTTGCTGACTGAGTGTGTACAACAAATGCTTAACACTGTCCTCTGATACTGCCTTACTGCTCGACCACACTACCACAAAGAGAGAGTGAGGTGCTATCTAACTTTACCTCTGCCTACCTTTGGGGATCCACTGGACTCTGTGCACACTATACCTCACTTTGGTATAGTATATACAGAGCCAGCTTCCTACATTGGTGGATCAGCGGTGGGATATACAACTTTGCATTTGTTGGACTACTTGGTTACCACCTGATCACACGACAGAACTCTTAAATTGTCTTTAGAATTCTGATTTTTTCAAATTGGCATTTTTGCAAAACTACTAAAAGTCTTGTTAGGGCCTTGGTCAAGTCCCTTTAGAATTTTAGGAAAATAAAAAAGTCACTTTAGCTAGGGTTAGAGGGGTTAGAACTTTTTTTTAACAATGTCTCAAAACAAGAACCCAGCTGTTAGTGAGAATAACCATAATGACATAGAGGACATGGTTGAGGAGCTTGACCTCACCCCTAACCTTCACTTGTATTTCAAGGAGGTAAGGTCCCTATGCAAACTTAAAAACATAACTATGGGGTCCCATCCCACCAAACAAAAGCTCCAGGAGCTGTTGGCTGGGTATACTAAGGACCACCCATCTGAAAATGGTGAAGACCAGTCAGATGAGGAAGGAGAGGAAGGGGATCACCTGGGAAATCAACCCCCTCCACTTCTTAGGGAGAAAAGGGCTCAAGTACCCTTGACTCCAAGAATCAACCTCTCAGTACCTAGACCCCACACAGGTGGATCAGGTACCACTGAGGACACTGAGGACAGCCTCAGTGAGGAGGACATCCTGCTAGCCAGGCTGACCAAAAGATTAGACCTAGAGACCAGACTCCTGGCTCTAGAAAAAGAAAGAGCAGATGGGCCTAGGACCCATCAATGGTGCAGCAACTTACTAAATAAGGATAAAGAGCAATCTTATGATCCTAAAGTCCCCAAAGGGATTGTCCCTAAATATGAAGAGAGTGATGATATCACAAAATGGTTCACAGCCTTTGAGAGGGCTTGTGAAGCCAGAAGAGTGAAGAAAACTTACTGGGGGGCACTCCTTGAGAATTGTTCTCTGGTAAGTGCAGAGACAGACTTCTGACCCTTAGTGGGGCAGATGCTGGGTCTTATGACCTCATGAAGAGAACTCTGATTGAGGGATTTGGACTCACAATTGAGGAGTATAGAATTAGATTCAGGGGGGCTCAGAAAACCCAGAGTCAGCCCTGGGTGGAATTTGTAGACTACTCAGTTAAGACACTAGATGGCTGGCTGACTGAAAGCAAAGTGCAAGATTATAATGGTCTTTATAATTTGTTTATGAAAGAACACATATTAAGTAATTGCATTGATGAAAAGTTGCATCAGTATCTGGTAGACCTAGGTCCAATTTCTCCCCAAGAATTGGGAAAGAAGGCGGACCATTTGGTCAAGACAAGGGTAACTAGGACATCCACTGGGGGTGACCAAAAGAAAGGGGTTACAAAACCTCCCCAGAGGAAAGACAGTGAGCCTCTAAAAGATAAAAGTAAGGAGTCCCAGGTAGCCCCCCAATAACCTGACCAGGAGGGAGGGCCCAAAGACACCTCACAAACTAAAACTGGGTACCAAGGTAAGAATTGGGATCCCAACAGGGTATGGTGTCACAACTGCCAAAAGGCAGGACACCACACCAAGGACCCTAGCTGTCCTAAAAAGATTACAGCCCCTAGTGTAGCTCCAGGGGTTGCCACTGTAGCTTTAGAGGGTGATTCCTCAGATGAGGAAGCCCTCATAGCCTTCAAATGGAAAATGGGCCCACAAGGTGAGTTGGAGATTCCAGAGGGGAGTAGACACTTCCACCACCTACTGGTGAATGGAATCCCAGTCCTTGCCCTGAGAGATACCTGTGCCAGTCACACTGTGGTGCATGACAGCTTGGTTCTCTCAAACCAGTATATCCCAGGGGGAAAAAAAGAGTAAGGACTGTCCCAGGGGGTGTCACTGTTAGGCCTGGGGCTGTAGTGCTCCTAGAAATAGATGGGTCCCTTAGATGGAGAAAGGTGGTAGTCAGTAAAGACCTCCCTCTTGATTGTCTCCTTGGGAATGACCACCCAGAGGTTGGTCTGAGCCAAAGAGAGGTACTGGTCCAATGCCAGACCTCACCCAAGAAACCTGGGGAGGCTCACCCTGCAGTTAGTGCAGCTAAGCCCCAAAAGAAAAAGAAGAAACAGTGTAGGAAAGGTGGACAACTGTTAGCCATAGTTCCAGTGGGCCAGGGAGATTCTATCCCGTAAGGAAGAACTCTAAAATTGGCACTGGTGAAGTCCCCCCTAGCCAACAAAAAGACCTGACTACTCAGGCAACTGTGCAACCTGCATTGGTGGCTCATCAGCTGGCAGAACAGAGGGTGGAAGAAGGGTGTTCACTACCAAGTGTAGTGACCCCCCACCCTAAAACAGCAGACAGGCCCCCCACACCCAAAGAAGCCTGTAAGTTAGCTACTCCACCTACCAGTGAAGAGCTAAAGGTGCGGTTCTGGGCACTGACAGCTGTCAGTAGCCTCTGCTGGGTGTTATCCTTCATGGCAGCACTGTACTTGGCATGGTGGCCTAGCCCCCTGCCAAATAGCAAGTTAGGCCCCCTGACCCTATTGGTCATGGTGGGGTTGCTCAAGCTGTGGGTGACCTCTCTGGGTAAGCTGGGCTTTGCCCTAGCTAAGTTAGAAATTGCAGAGGAAGGCACCTCTGAACCCAACCTAAAAAGATGGGGTAAAGAGCAAGGAAAAGAGCATTGGGAATTAGGTCCTGAAACTGTTGAGGAAGGCCAGCTCCCCAAAGGGACTGACCTGGACAGAAGTATGTAAGGCAGTATAGGCCCTGCAACTTTCAAACCACTTCCTCTACTCTTCCTCGCCTGAAAGACTAGGAAGGACTCTCCCAGCTTTGGCTAAGTCTCCTGGCCTTTGGGCTGGGGGGGGCATGTGTAGGAAAGTGGGTTTCTGTTGCAGTAACCCCCCCACTTTTTGCCAGACTACTGATGCACTTTGACTTGATGTGCCCTGGGTCCCTGCCAATCAGGTTCCCAGGGCCTGTGTTCTTTCCTCAAAACTATCCCAATTGGCATCTCTGGCCTCAGGTCAGCCCCTGGTAAATGGTACCACAGGTACCCAGGGCACTGTGACCAGGGAAGACCTCTAAGGGCTGCAGTACTTATTGTGCCACCCTTAGAAGCCTTGTACCTTTATACACACACACTGCCTTTGCAGGCTGCGTGTCTTGGTGCAGAACACAGTGAAAAGTCGAAATGGCACGTATCCCTGTGTGCCATGCCAACAACCCACTGCCCTGGCATAGATCAGTCACCCCTCTAGCTGGGTGCACTATACCAGTGGTGAGGGTACAGGTGCATGAGCCCTGTATCCCTACAGTGTCTAAGTCCATTCTTAGACATTGTAAGTGCAGTGCTGCCATTAAGAGTATATGGTGCTGGGACTGGAGTTTGTCATTACGAACTCCACAGCACCATAATGGCTACACTGAAAACTGAGAAGTTTGGTATCAAATTTCTCAGCACATTAAACCCACACTGATGCCAGTGTGGGATTTAATGAGAAATGCACACAGAGGGCATCTTAGAGATGCCCCCTGAAAACTAACCCACCTCTAGTGCCAGGCTAAGTGGCTGCTTTCAGCTGCCACCACCAGACATGTTTCTGGACCCCTGGGTCAAGAGCCTGCTGCTCTCTGGGGCCTGAAACAATGCACATCCTGGGACGAGGTGCCAATCCTCCTCCCCAGGATGGGCAGGGTTTACGAAGGGGAAGCTTCAAAGGCTTGCCGCCTTTGTGAGCTTCCCCAGGCCACTTGCTGCTCTCAGCAACTTGTCCCCACTGGTTCTTATCCCCACTTTGGGCGGGAGAACCGGTGGGAAAAACAAGTGAGGAAGAGAGGTGTGCCCACCTCTGCCAACTCCACCCCTCAGGTGGGGAGGCGAGGTGAAGCACAACGCTCAGTCCATGCCATCTTGAAGATGGGGGACTCAGCCAACCAGGGACAGGCTCATGCCCCCTCCCACTGGAGGGTGGCATAATAGGGAGTGTACCCACCCCAGGAAAGGGACCCATTGGTCCCTGCCTTTTACCTACCTGTAACGCCCCTAAATTTAGTATTTAGGGGCACCCCTGAACCTTGCTTCCTCAGACAAGAACCTTGCCCACTCGAGCTCGGGCCGTGGACGGCGGGTGCAGAGTGGGGCAGATCCGCGGTGTCCGGCTGGAGGCAGAGGTTGCAGATGAACAAATCCGGTGTTCACAGGAGACACAGTTTTTTGGGTTGAAGGCAGGCAGGTCCTCCGGGGTTTTCGAGGTTGATGGCTGCAGGACACACCGGAGTTTCGCAGGAGCAGGTTCGAGGGGGAGGCAGGCCGGTAGGGCTGGGGCCAAGTCAGTGGGCGTCTTCCTCTTGTTAGCTTCGGCACGGCTGTTCGGTCCTTCTTCTTCTTTTCTTGCGTAGCCCTTGAGTCACTGAAACCAGAGTCCATATTTATATACATGAAAATAAATCACTGAAACCAAAGTCCATAGTTATGTTCATAAAAATGCAATAATTATCAAACACCTATTTAAACTGAAACATAAAATAAAAATAAATAATAACAAAACACTTCATGAATCACAACGGCCTGTCCATGTCAAATGTTCAATAATGATGCTGTTCTTATCGGTCCATATTTACGCTGTCTCCGCGGTGACAAACTCAAATTCGTAAAGAACTACACCTAAAATCTCCACCTCAAAAACTACAACTCCCACAATGACTCTGGTTCCAGTGACTCAAGGGCTACGCAAGAAAGCATAGTATGTCATTGTTATTATTTTTTAGAGGAATATAATTTTTGGGATTGCTAATGAGGTTTATTTATTTTATTTTACTTAGTACGACAATCGGGAGTTAGAAATTTAGTGACAGACAGCGTTTGATGTCTTTTTTTGGGGAAGGTGAGTGTATTGTGGGAGTTGTAGTTTTTGAGGTGGAGATTTTAGGTGTAGTTTTTTTTATAACATCGAGTGCAGGTTGTGGGGGCAGGGGTCACGTGGAGGTAATTACGAGTGTGCTTGACGGTTATTTAAGAGGACGTGAGCGTGTACGCATTGACTATACAAACAGCAAGCACAAGGATGTAACTTTTCCACGGAGAGGAGAGAAAACAGGTGAGGCTGTTTGAAGTGGCTGCATGCGAATGTGAACAGGAAAGAAAAGGGTGAGGTAGGGAATGAGGGTACACAGACGTGTTTATAGTGAGGGATTATAGGAAAGGAAGGGAGTGTTTTGGAGGTACTAGCGAGGGATAGTTTGTAAGTTGGTGTGATTGAAAGGAAAGGAGCATGGTAATGGATGGCTAAGGGTAGGCGTTATTTAGGAGTGAAAACGGGAGAATATCGGGAGGGGAGTTGAGCCTCAACAGGAAGTGATTTAGCGTGAGCTGCTTAAAGACTTCGGCTAAAATAAGTTTGGTTAAGATGGGAGGACAGTAGAGTGCTGCAGTTATCATCACAATCTTTTCTAAATGACTGGGTGAAGGTAGGGGGTATTACATATGAAGTGGTTTGCATTAGTATTTTTTTTACAATGTTGTGATATTGTAGTGTTAGCATTCATGAATTATAATGGTATAATTAAGTGACACTGTTCAATTTTATGTTCTAGATTCCCCTGACGAAGAGCCCACCGGGCTCGAAATGCATTGGGACAATATATGTCGTGCTCATTTTACATAGAGATCAATTTGTGCGTACTGCTGTACGAAGCTTAAAATGGCATACAGTATGTATTTGGAATGTCTAATAAAGACTACAGATTGTATCTTACTGTCTCCGTTGTGGTGAAGAATATTAAGAATTAAAGAGCAACAAGGAGGGAGAAAATTACATTGATTAAAAAGATTATTGTGGATTACCTGGAGGAACATGATTCATTGGAGGGAGTTGTTCCCACTCAGCGCAGTGCACCAGTGAAAGAGCGCAAGGACAGTGCTCGGTTTTTTCATATATACGTTATCATTGTGGTTCGAAGCGATCCGCATACTACTGGTAGCACGCAATCATATGAAAACATTTAAGGATGGTGTCTTTTCAAGAGAAGGAGTGCAGGCTCTTCATGTCTCTTCAACTTTCTGAAAGTGGCATTTTCAGACTTAAAATGTAAAATCTGACTTCACCATAAGTTTTGATATTAAATTGTGAGTCCAGAGACACCAAACTCCAAATCTCTATCTTTACCCAATTGGAAATCACACTTAAAAGATGTTTTAAGGGAGTCCCAATGTTAACCCATGGGAGAGATTAGTGAAAAATGAATTTAGCAGTTTTTCATTACCAGGACATGTAAACTTAAAAGTACATGTCCTACCTTTAAAATACACTGCACCCTGCACATATGGCTGCCTAAGGCCTACCTTAGGGGTGACATATGTAATAAAAGGGAAGGTTTGGGCCTGGCAAGTAGGTTAACTTGCAAGGTCAAAATGGCAGTTTAGACTGCACACACAGGCTCTGCAGTGGCAGGCCTGAGCCATGTTTAAAGGGCTACTGAGTGGGTGGCACAATCAGTGCTGCAGACCCACTAGTAACATTTAATTTACAGGCCCTGGGCACCTATAATGCACTCTACTAGGACGTATAAGTAAAATAAATATGCCAGTTGTGGATAAGCCAATGTTGCAATGTTTTGAGTACAGACCATATGCACGTTGGCATTGGTTAGAAGTGGTTAAGTGCCCAGAATTCTAAAGTCAACAAAAACGAGGTCAGACAAAATGGAGGAGGAAGGCAAAAAGTTTGGGGGTGGCCTTGCAGAAATGGCCAGGTCCAATAAAAACCCCCTCCAGCCTAAAGCCAGGGTAGACTAATCAATACTTTGATTGACTTCCCTGTTCAGGGTGATAGAACATGGACTATGGCCCACTACTGCAGGGGCACCTGCCAGTTCTACGCCTCTCTGAACCCTGAGTCTATACTCTCAGGGCCCACTGAACTGACCCATGGGGAACCCTTCTTCTCACCTGTGGACCCCATCTGTGCAGCACCTATTCTTAATTTACTCACAGATGCATCCCAGTAGGCAGACAGTACCACCATGGCCAACAGTGTGATGTGGCCTATTCCAGCCCTTGGGTCTGACTTCTGTCCATAGCCCAGGGAAAACTCTGATCACAAGGACAACAACCAATAGAGGCCACTGACAACTGTCAGTGTCAAGAGCCAGGCCATCTAGGGGTATCCAACCTATGTGGTTTCTCAAAGTGGGGGATGGGAACCTGAGGTGCCTTGCACTTTTTTCCACTTCACCTTCAACCAGTTTTTCCACTTCACCTTCAACCATCCTGAGACTGGTCCTTCAACCCAGGATCTGTGCCCTTAGTCTGAACATGTGCATGGTAAGCCAGGACTTCCAGTGGAACACGGCTACCCCCCAAGGGAAACGTATTCTGCATGTGTTGTGCAAGAGTTTGCCTGGTGCATGTCCCCAACCCTCTGTCCCTGTGACAGTGCATCCAGGTCAGACGTGTTCTCACCAGGATCAGTCTTGGGGTGCTCTGATCTCAGAGCTGGCAACCCCTGACCCACTGGTCCTCCCACTATGGACTGTTTCCACCTCTTACCCCTATCTTTCGGCCTCTGTATCCTCTGATATGGAGGGGTTCCCCAGAAGTCAGAACTGGTAGGGCGCTTGTGACAGCCACCCCCCCCCCCAGCTCTCCTGACACTTGGGAGTTCCATCAGTGGATGGTCTCCTGGTAGAGACCAGGTCCCCCTTTTTGGGCCCATTCTGAGAAGAATCCAAGAACTGGGGCTGGAAATAGGGCACCCTGGGCCTCTGCCCACCCATTTACCTACTCTTGGAAAGGGCATGGGGATCTTTCCCCCCACTACAGAGGGACCTGCCTGGGTCATTATGTACCACCCCCTCACTCTGTCAGGGAAAACCTGAGCCACCCTGCTTGAAATCACTCCCCGCTTCCTTTCCAGACACTCTGGTACTGGCCCAGAGGTCTGCCTCCTTTACAAGCTCTCGGGGGTCAGAGAATTTACAATCCACCAGGTGTTGGCATAGATCTGGAAATCAGTGACTAAACATATGCTCTCTAGTAATCAAATTGTAAAGCCCCTCAAATGTGTTCACCATACTACCCTTCACCCAACCATCCAGTGGCCTGCAAAAGTGACCCAAAAAATCCCCCCAGGACTGGTGCGACAGTTTTCTAATGCCCCTGAGTCTCAACCTGCATTCCTAGGGGTTGAAGCCATACCTCTTTGAAGTCACCTCCACTTCAAAGGCACAACTGGGTATAAGTCCTGGGTATCTGACCCCACCAAATCACACACTCCTGGACCTGTGAAGAAATCTGCCAGGAGGAAGGACTGCTGTTCTGCTACAAGGACTGCTGTTATATCCCGCATAGATGCCCTAATGTAGACCCGTTCGTACATGCCCTAAAATGGACGTATTCATATTTACCCTAATATGGTCATATTCGTACTTGCCCAATTATGGTCATGGCCGCATATGCCCAATTATGGTCACAACTGTACATGTCCTATTATAGTAGGATTCCTTATATAGACATGATCTTTCACCTACATTGGTCCCAGCTAGCACACAACGAGCTCTGAGGGCTGAACGTTATCTATCCTGTGGTTTTGAATGCAGCAGGTTTCTTCCAAACACAGGCCCACACTGTACTCATTAATTATGCATGGCTTTCTAAGAATAACCACCAACATAATATGTATGTACAAAGTTCACCCCTGACTTCTTCCTCATGTCCAATACAAACCATACTGAGGACCGAGACTCTTTAGGGTATAAATACACCACATCTTGCCTCAGTAAGGCAGAGGGAACCAAGACTTCCATGCTGACACACTGGCCAGAGACGCTGAGGCTCCTGCATGCAGTTGCTCCAGCTGACAGTGGTCTGACACAACGCGGACGGGGTGTCCAACTCGAAGACCAGGATGGGGTCCCACACTCTCTCTATTCAGGTATGGGGGTTCGACTAAATCCTAGGAGGATTCTTGGCTCTTAGCTTCTAAGACCTACACACATATGCTAGGTACACTCAGGTACATCTAGTTAGGCACCGTAGGAGTACGCACACCTTGCATAATGCTTTTATATTCATGTATGTACTCATGATTATCGCAATATGGTAGAACTGTTCTATCCCTTTGCTTTTATTGTACTGCTGATAATATATCTCTGCTATTGTCTGCTGGTTACCGCAGCAAATATATTTTACACTAGAATAACAACTGTTCAATAAATACTTATTGAAACGCCTGACTGTTTATTCTGTGTAACTCTCTGAGACAAACCGAATAAGTGAGCACGAATGACTGAGCGAAAGGTAGTACATTGTTTCCACGATTCTGAGGGAATCAGGGTTGTCATGATCTAAGGTTGCCAGAAACTAATCTCTCCCCGATAAGAGGAGACACTAGTGGCACTGCGAGCTAGCTAATGCAAACCAGGCTAACATATACGGTGGGGGTGCACGGAGTCAGTCTGCCACCAAGCCCACAGTATATGTTATCCAAACGCGCAGGTCCTGCAGGGGTACTATAGGAGCTACTCGACATGGCGCCGCCAACGTTGGTTGGGTACTTATTTAACAGTAGAATCTGAGTAGTTCAGTCGTGCTATTCTCAGAGAACCTACTCACAAAACCCCAGAGACGTCTGGAGTGGGTGGGCACAAAATCCGACGCAGCTGAGTAGTACGAGAATACTATTTATTGGCTGTTGGTTACTCAAGCTTGAAGGATATTTAGTTCCTACAATTGTGCACTTACACCTTATTTTAAGAACTCTTTAATCTCCCTTCTTCCAATTAGAAATGGTGGAAGAAACACACACAACAGGGAGAGTTACAACAAACCTCTTTGGTTTAGAAGAAGACCCTGAAGATGCAATACAAATTGCACCAAACTTCAGAAGGGCAGTCACCATAAAACTTCTAGAACATGGCTTAAGAGCCAGGGGTGGTACAGTAATTTTCGTGATTGAGGCACACGAATCCAATAAAACAGAGGTGTTCTATTCATGGGTTACATTCCCAGCAGCGAATGCAATTTCAAATGTATTTCACTACTACCTAGAAGGTGAAACACCAGCAGACTATACTCCTTTTGAGGAAGTAGAGGTCCCGCTCACTTACCAGGAGCATAATTACTGGTTTAAAGGCGCCCTACCCCACGTACGAGGAAGAGCAAGATTAGGCCCGCTCGGAGGAACAGGAGCCACATGGCCCATATTAGCGGCATACACACCGCATCCTGACATTGACACAATGCCACAGCCAGACTTACTCGTACAACACAGAGATTTAATTAAAATCTACAGACACCTCACACAATTTGTGATGAGGACCTTAACAGTTCAGCCTGCACCAGCTGCAGCACAAGACACTCCAGTCCAAGGTACAGTTAATAAAATAACTCCACAAACATTACACGCGATAATGGGCAAAATGCGAGCAAAACGCGAACAAATCCCATTCTGGATAGCTCAGAAAATAACTCAGCTTGAAGCAGTATTCCCGAATACTGCAACCAGTGATAAACACAGAATTCTAACAATCTGCTTGCCCATGGGTCTCACACCACAAGTAGAGGACTGCACCTCTTGGGGTTCAGTCTTTGCTGCTATATATACCAGAATACATGGTATCCCGTCAATAGCAGTAGTACCTGAAGTATTGAAACAGATACAAAATGAGTACGGAGCAGAGCCTGCCCTTAACTTAGGGATGAAGTTGCTAAACAACTTTGAACAGGTCTCAGCCATAATACTAGCTAACATTAAAGGGGAAGCAGCTTCTGTGGCAATCCGCCAACGCCTAAGGGAGTTTGGTCCAGAGGATCAACAACACGAACTACCCAAAATAATTGAAACTGCATATGCAGAATTAGGCAGAGACAGTCTAGGTGGGAAAGCATTAAAACCACAACTGGTGGGCAGTCCTGAAAAGGACACTACAAAGCAGACGCCTACTTCTTCTAAAAAAAAGTGGGAAAATAAAAAACAACAAAAGTCTAAAGACAGAAGATCTCAGTCCAGAGAGTAGGTCTCCTCAACAGGAGCCCTCTGAAAAGAGGTATAACCTCAGGAATAGGGATAACATTAAAAAACCTGACAGGTATCAGGATACTGATACTCGTTCCTCTCGTTCCTTTCAGGGTTCATCACGAAACTCCGAGAGGGAAGGACGGTCAAAGGAGCGTACAAAGTCCAGAGACAGGCAACGCGCTGCGGACTACGCACCTAAAAAAGAGGATAAACAAAAATCAAAACCTCAGATCAAAAAGAAGAAGGTAGCAGGTCTCAAGATCAGACATGCCCAAAATTCTGAGGACACAGCTTCTGAACGGGGAATGGGCTCTGACGATGCTAGACAGCGCGGCAGAAGTAACGATAGTTCGCCAGAGCCTGAAGGAATTTCTGGTGACAGCGGAGTTGAGTGAGCATATCACGGTGGAAACACCTGATACTCGGGTAAGTGTCCCACATAAGTTACATGAGATAACACTCCGGATGGAGGGGGACAAACCCAGAAAAGTTAAAGGTCTCTTTTGGAAAAACCTGTCATCTGGTTATGACATTCTATTAGCAGAACAAGACTGGCCACCAGCATTCGTCATGGAGTGCCCTAGGGGAGAAACTGTAATTTTTCCAGCCTTTTCCGACCTCGTTCCCATTCACCTAAAACATGCATATGCGCAGGAGTGGGCGGTTGCCCTAGCTCCAGCATTGTATAAAAATCATGTTGGTTGGGATGAGGAGTCAACCCACCACGTGATCCCGTTAAAAGTTTCCCCAAATGCTCAAAGGCAATACCCTATAAAGCAGGAAGCTAAAAAACAAGTCAGGGAAATTCTAGACCAACTAGAATACCAGGGGGTGATAGAAAATTGCACTTCACCTATGAACAATCCTTTGTTTCCCGTAATGAAACCTGACAACACATATCGTCTAGTTTTAGATTACAGACATTTAAACACTTGCACAAAGACATTTGCAGTTCAAAATGCACACAGTGCCGCGTTAATGAATAACATTGTGCGCAAAAAATACAAAACAACACTTGATATCTCAAATGGATTTTTCTGCCAAAATATAGCACCTCAAAGCAGGTATCTGACCGCATTCAGTGCGTTAGGGTCCCAACGGCAATTTTGCCGACTCCCCCAAGGGTACAAGAATAGCCCGGGGTTATTTTCAGCAAGGGTAACAGAGTTACTCCAAAATTTGGATGAAGAAGCATTGTCCTATGTGGATATTTATCTGACGGATGATGACTTACCGAGGCACTTGACCAGGGTGAGCACCATTATTATGGGATTTGCCTCTGAGGGCTATAAGTTTAATTTAAAAAATCAAAAATTGCCCACCTCAGTGTCCTATTTTAAGGATACGAGCTGTCAAGTGAAGGAAAAAGCCTAGCAGCTAACTTTTTAGAAAAGTGTGCGCTGCTCCAACCTCCAAAATCATTAAAGAATTTACAATCAATTCTGGGATTCCTAAATTTTGGTCGAACATACATTTTGGATTACGCAGAAAGTGTAAAACCTTTCTACGACTTAATAAAACCTGATTTTTCAGTCAGACAATGGACACAGGAACACACAAATATCCTGCGTTCCCTACAAGAAGACATGATAGCTTCTAAACATTTACAGACACGCGTAAACGCACAGAACTTAGTGATCCGAGTAATAGCGGGTCAATGTGGGTACACTTATTTAGCTTTTAATGAAGGTGAATGAGTACCAATCGCATACTAATCACACCTGTACACAAACGCAGAAATGCATTTCACTTCAACAGAGAAAATCCTGACAGCAGTGCAGACCGCTGTAGCAAGAGAAAGAGCTCTGGCTCAGGGAAAACGCATAATTGTTGTGTCCCCAGTACCAGCTTTAGAAGCTGTTACAAAAGCTAGCATTCCAAATGCTAAAGCCTTACATCCACGATGGATACAATGGGCTAATTCTCTTACTGCAACGGATGTTGAATACAGATTTGATCCAAGTTTAAAAACACAGACATTCCTGCAATACGAACAAGAATATCCTCTACCAAATGAAATTTTGCCTCTAGATCAGTATGAATACATTATTTACACTGACGGTTCTGCTCAACCAGCCACAGGGAGCAAGCAAGCTTACAGCGCAGCGTGTGCAATCGTTAAAGGTCGCATGCGTGATGGCAAGTTCAATCCAAGCTGTACTAAAACACAATCTCTAGGAGACTGCACGGTTCAGTTGGCAGAACTCAAAGCACTTATACTGGCACTTATAAATACGGATCACGAATTCCCCACACTGATTGTATGTGATTCCTTTTACTGTGTACAGTCGTACAATGAATATCTACATCATTGGGAACAAAACGGGTTCAAAGATGCAAAAGGTGGCACAATTAAGAATAAAATGCTATGGGAACAGGTAGTGGAGTTGAGAAACGAACTACCAAGGGCTCACGTGATACATACACTGAGTCATCAGCGTGATGGCGTTCACGTTGAAGGGAATTCATTGGCTGATGAAGCCGCAAAGGGGGCTGTTCGCACAGCCGCAGTAGCTGCAGTTACTCGTTCAAAGACGAGAGTAGACGGCGAGATTATGGTAGCTGTCAATGCTTCACGCAAAGGCTGCACAGCAGTACCAAGAAATTTCCACTCAAGTACTCCTACAAGTTAGATGCACAAAACATTCCATATGCTGAGATTCCTGGAGTGGTGGATAGAGTAATACCAAATATGGATCGTAGGCTAGGCTTGATTTTAGCGGCACACGAGGGTTTGGGTTCTGCGCATACAGGCGTCACAGCGACTATTTCTTTACTGAAACAGCGCTACTGGTGGCCAGGGTTAACAAAGCAGACTAAAGACTATGGGGGTCATTACGATGGCGGGCGGATCGCAACGGAAAAAGGGACCGCCAGCAAGAGGTGCGGTGGTCCCGCTGTGCATATTATGATGCCACCGCCACCGTGGCGGTGGCATCCTCCATTCCCAGCATTGTGGCGGGCGGTGCTCACAGCACCGCCCGCCACAATGCTGGGAATGCACTGCGTGCATCGTCATGCACAAGGTGACAGGCACCGCGAGGTGCCTGCCACCATGTCCATGAAAATGCTGGGGGGTACCATAGGTACCCCCCATGTGCACCCCCCACCGCCCCCATTACCCTGGGGGCCCGCAACAGGCCCCCAAAAGCAAACTCCGCATGGGTTTCCATGGCGGGGTCTCCGCCATGGAAAGCCCTGCACCGCTGCCCATGATAATATGGATGGCGGTGTCTAGCAGACACAGCCACCATATCCAGCCCCATTTCCGCCCGGTCGACCGGCGGCAAACCAGCGGACGGTCTTGCCGTCCGCCTGGGTCCCCACCGCCATACTAATATGGCGGTGGGGAAATGTGAGGCGGGCGGTGGGAAATAGCGGGCGGATCGCCACCGCCATACGGGTGGTGGCGATCCGCCCGCTATCCTAATGACCCCCTATGTCTTGAAATGCGACATCTGTCAGCAGATAAAAGGCTCCACCGTAACACGCCCAGCACAGACACCATTACTGAAGTCAGACAAACATCTCGCATGTGTGTATTTGGACCACTGCGGACCCCTACAATCTGATGGGTCCAAGAAATATATCATGGTTGCAGTGGATTCCTGCTCAAGATTCCTATGGGTCTGGCCTCAGCGCTCGGCTGACGCTCGAACTGTTATAAAAGATTTGCAAGTCTTTATCGGCACATACGCAGTTGGCACGTTACATTCTGACCGTGGTCCGGCGTTTAGCTCTCGGGCTTACAAAGAGGCCATGGAAGGAATGGGCGTAGCATTGCGGTACTCCTCTCCGTACCATCCCGAGGGAAATTCTGTTGTGGAGAGGAAAATCCGAGACTTAAAGCAATCTTTAACAGCTAGGGTATTAGGCAAGGGCGGTAGATGGGTCGATCACCTTTATGGGGTACAGCGCGCGCTCAATATCCAGACAAGAAACTCTCTAGGAGGTGTCACTCCTTACGAGGTCCTATTTGGGAGAAGAATGTGGGTACCTGATCTTGATTGTGAAGGCACAGTGGCGGATGAAAAACCAATTGATATCCATGATCGTTTGGCTGTTTTACAGGATCTAAATAAATCCAGGACACAACAAAGTAACGTGCTCCAGAAACAGGCCGCCACTGAGGAAGTCAAGGCAGTAACGGCAAGACCTATCTGGATCCCAAAGATCGGGGATCTGGTCAGAGAGAAGATTGCTGACAAGAAAGAATTTGGGCCATCATACAGAAAGCCTGTACCGGTCCTTGCAATCCACGGCACAAGAACTGTACTTCTGCCGCCTCTTGCCGGAAAAAAGGAGAAAAGATTCGTCTCAATTGACTTAATCAAACCACACTATGTGGCCGATACTAAACAGTAGGCCTCGTGGACTCCACAGTAGCAGACGCCCTCCTCTCGCTACAATCCAAGAAGTCCAAACAGAAAGACTCATCACGTTTGAAGAGCCACCTGTACGGAATGAAGGACTAAGCAACAATGCTATGGAAATCGTTCCACTTCAACAAGAAATTCATCTTCAAAATGAAAATCAACTTAACAACCAAGTTGCAATCAGACATAATACAGACATCTACGTCAATGTGCCTCGACAAGAGAACACACCGATTTCAACAAATCCCGATGCAATTCCAACAATTGATCGAACTGCTTCTGGCTATTTCATGAACTTTGATACGTTTTCACTGGATCCAAGCGAACCGGAAACGACGCCAGCCAAAAATTCACTCCAACAGAAAATCAATGACTTTTTGCACTTTTTTAGAAAGACTTACCTGGTGTCACCTTGGATAGAACTATGGTATATCACTGGGATTTTATTTTTCATTTTCTGGCTAGGTCTAATAATAACTTTTAGTATGCTTATTAATGGACGATACCTCCAACCAAGCTCTACAGCCCAAAGAGTCAATTTGATTTTAAAACCACACCATCCTTCACATCGTGAACCAAGAGACTTGTCTTCAGTGAACATTACAGCAGTTCCTATACCGGACGGTATAGTATGGGACAATATTGATTATGATATATTAGGTCCGACTGAACTTTTAAAGCTAAAACATGTATTTAAAATTTCTTTAAGTGATATCATTACCTCCAGTGCATATTCTGATGATTGGGACACTGAAACTGTAAATTCTATGATGTATGATTTAGAAAAAAGGGCAGCATTTCCGAACAATGAAATGTTAGAAGGTACTTCAGACTATGATACATTGTACTGTTACCAACATTTTGGTGATCATTTCTTACACAAGTCTATAACACTTAGAAATGTATTTGAGTACCACCAGTGGGAACACTGCCCAACACCTCCAAAAGGTAGTTCACAAGCATTTGCACAGAAATTCATATATTTCTCAGGGTTTAACACATCCGACCCGAAGTCACTTTATTATAAAGTGGCGAAAACTTCAGCTCAGAAAATTATGTTAACAAACACCAAACATATTTACTCTGCATCCTTTCTGAACCAGTAGTCTAAACAGGGTTTCGATCTATGGAAAGACACAATAGATTCAAAATTGATCTGGGGTTCAAGGGACTGGCAAGTCCAGGGAATAGAAGCACTTTTTATAGCATGCATCATTCCGCAGCAGATTTTATTTCTGAATGAAACTGTGCAACAAACAACCTGTCTTGGATTAGCCAAAGGCAAGGAAATGAACACACCAGGGTTTCCAACACCATCGCAGATGGGTGAGGGGCAGAATTCAACTACACAAGGGGTAGGACTAGATGACATTTTCCAGTACAACAGATCAGATCCTGATTGGACAGAATGGCTGGTTTGGCCCATTGACACAAACAAATGTCAACAGAGATTTATTAATACAATCAAAGGGTTTAGTATCCGTAGGCCTGATCCACGCTATGTACAAAGACAACACCCAGGGGTAGTGACATCGTATAGTGTTGGAAAGTTGTGCCTTGATTGGCTAGAGACCTCAACACTGACAGAAGTGAAGCACCACTTGACCTTACTCACACCTGACATGGATCTTAGAGATTTTCTACTAGGACCCAGGAAACAACGTCAGAAACATTTCATATATGCAGGCCTTTATGCCAACTATAATGAAAACTGGAAAATATCCCAACAAGAAGCCGCAGAAGGGATACGAGAAATAGACCGTATTAACTTAGAAAAGGCATTAGCCGTGGTGGATAATGGGTTAACAACTTTGACCTCCAGGATTTACTCCTTAGGCAACATTGTGTCTTCGGCAATCGACATATTAGAACAAGATCTGGCCTTGTTACAACACGGGCAATCTCAGCTACGTTCTATTATGATGTTAAGCTGGACGCTGCAATCTTTGCGTGCAGGCTATGTGCCATGGCGTTTTATAAACACCACGTCTCTGTTCTCAGAATACAATCTAACTGATAAACAGACAGAAATGGCACAGAGGGGAGCCAAATATACAATGCTGCGTATTGAGAAACTGGAAATGTTACCATTCACTGTAGCCGAATCACCATCAACAGAATGGCTAATTCATGGCCAAATCACTCTGCCGGTCACTACGTTTCAGTTTCAATATTGCCTTGAGCAAAGGCAGGCAGGCAAATATGTAAAAATGGGTAAGGGATACATCAAGGAAACTTGGGAGTTACCATATAGATACCGATGCCGGAATGGGGATCGAGAAGTGTATCTGAGTGGTACAAACTGCAAGAGCGCTTTGAGCGGTTCTCTCATGTGTCAGGATATTTCTCTACACGGAGCCTGCAGTGGTTCAGTGGCGAGCTTATCTTGTCACATGTCAGGAACCCCAGCGGCCATGATCACGCCGGTTTTCCAGCTGCTCTCGAATGGGAGTTACTTAATGCTAAATGATCAAGGTTGTTGTGGGATGCTTCCGGGCGTCACATATCTAGTAACTGTTAACGCCAGGGTTACTTGCAGTATGCAAGTATTGTTTCCGCCACTGAACACAGTCAGGGAGGCTGGCGCTATGGCCTTCACTGAATGTTTCTTTTATACAGTTTGATACTCTGAGCAGATTGAAAGCCATGCTTTTACAGCAAACCGTGCCCTTAACCTGAGCCCGAGAAACCTATGAACTTCAAGTTGCAAGGACCTCGACCGAGATACAGGCACTCATACGTACAAACTGCCCCATTCATTTTGCAGAAATGGTGGGATGTATCTGCAATATGTCTGATACAAGCGGAATTGTACACCTATTTAAGACCATAGGGTCCGGACTGTTAAGCACCTTTCAGACAGTCCTCGGAGTAATCCCAAATTTTATACACTCCGTATTGGGAAGCGTCTTTGGAGGATTCCCGCTCATCCTGTTCCTAATCGCAGGAATCCTGATTGTAATATTGCTGCTACGCAATGGATGGCCCACTTCCCGAGGGAATGGTGAACACGCTCCTGGAGCGGAAATACCGTGAACGCATGGTACAACTTCTGGGCATTTCTTGCCTGCGAGAACTCAATGCCTCCTGGTTTCTATCATTTAGACCAGTCTGGATAGACTGCATCTTACCTGTGCTTCGATGCCTGTTCTGCGGAGAAGAATGCATGTTGGATCCTTGTCTAACATTTCCATCAGATGCGCCTCCGGACACGGATGCAATGCTGGACCCCATAAAGGCCCACGCTCTGCGTTGTCCTCAACGGCTTCCGATTCTTATTAATGCATTCCTGGAGAATCCACAGGTGCCGTTCGCTCCTGCTGGGTTAGGTGACTCCTCCACAGGCACCCAGGTTACAACTGCCGCACAAGCTGCCGCAGCACCGACTGTTGGCAGTACTACATTCCATCTATGTGCGATTGACGTTCTCTGTGAGCCGTTGGATTTGTCATCTACGGCAGCTGACACCGATAATATTGAGCTTCCCAGCCAGGGTGCGTAATCTTGAATTGGCTCATCGTGTCCTGGGAAAGAATTCGGCTTCTCCACTCGTTTCAAAATAAACGATCTAAATTTGGAACATTTTCTTACATTGACACTTTCGCTTGAGAAAAGCATGGCCTTCTCCTGCTTATGGTAATACAACTTCTATAGAGAGACTTTTAAGTGGCAACTACAAAAAGCTGAATTTAAACATTTTTTTTTTTTTAATCGCAAAAATCTTTTAACGATTTTTTGGAACCATGTTTTTACTTGCTTTTAAAAATGTTTTTAAATTATCCAGATTTTAAGTATGGTCATTTATTATCCCGTTCGGAAGAGGAGTGGGTGTTATATCCCGCATAGATGCCCTAATGTAGACCCGTTCGTACATGCCCTAAAATGGACGTATTCATATTTACCCTAATATGGTCATATTCGTACTTGCCCAATTATGGTCATGGCCGCATATGCCCAATTATGGTCACAACTGTACATGTCCTATTATAGTATGATTCCTTATATAGGCATGATCTTTCACCTACATTGGTCCCAGCTAGCACACAACGAGCTCTGAGGGCTGAACGTTATCTATCCTGTGGTTTTGAATGCAGCAGGGTTCTTCCAAACACATGCCCACACTGTACTCATTAATTATGCATGGCTTTCTAAGAATACACCACCGGCATAATATGTATGTACAAAGTTCACCCCTGACGTCTTCCTCATGTCCAATACAAACCATACTGAGGACTGAGACTCTTTAGGGTATAAATACACCACATCTTGCCCTGGTAAGGCAGAGGGAACCGAGACTTCCATGCTGACACACTGACCAGAGACGCTGAGGCTCCTGCATTCAGTCGCTCCAGCTGACAGTGGTCTGACACAACCCGGACGGGGTGTCCAACTCGAGACCAGGACGGGGTCCCACACTCGCTCTATTCAAGTATGGGGGTTCGACTAAATCCTAGGAGGATTCTTGGCTCTTAGCTTCTAAGACCTACACACATATGCTAAGTACACTCAGGTACATCTAGTTAGGCACCGTAGGAGTACGCACACCTTGCATAATGCTTTTATATTCATGTATGTACTCATGATTATCGCAATATGGTAGAACTGTTCTATCCCTTTGCTTTCATTGTACTGCTGATAATATATCTCTGCTATTGTCTGCTGGTTACCGCAGCAAATATATTTTACACTAGAATAACAACTGTTCAATAAATACTTATTGAAACGCCCAACTGTTTATTCTGTGTAACTCTCTGAGACAAACCGAATAAGTGAGCATGAGTGACTGAGCGAAAGGTAGTACATTGTTTCCACGATTTTGAGGGAATCAGGGTTGTCATGATCTAAGGTTGCCAGAAACTAATCTCTCCCCGATAAGAGGAGACACTAGTGGCACTGTGAGCTAGCTAATACAAACCAGGCTAACATATACGGTGTGGGTGCACGGAGTCAGTCTGCCACCAAGCCCACAGTATATGTTATCCAAACGTGCAGGTCCTGCAGGGGTACTATAGGAGCTACACGACACTGCCACTCTGCTGAACTGCTGCTCTGGAAGAACCGCCTTTCTGTTGTGCTGCCCTGCTGCCTTCTACCCGCTCCCCTGATGGCGAAGAACTGGACTAACTTAATTGGACCCAGAGTGAGCTCCAAGGACATACTGGCTTGCCTCCTGTTCTAAGACTCAGGGATGTCAAAATGTTACCCCCTGCTCCTGTGCCTGGTCCATTGGAAGTGGATCCCAGTATTTGCTCTAGTAGAACGGTGCACAGAGGTCCTCCCTCCCTACTCTGGCTCCAGACTCACTACAGGGGGGTACAGGACACTGCCTATTCAGGACTAAGTGTCAGCTCCTCCCTCCCATCCTTCCCAGGATGACCCATCAGGATGTGGATGGCCACTCAGTCACACCTAACCTTCCTTTGTGTGTGGCTGTCTAGAGGAAATACACAAAGTTCAGCCGTCACTCACCCCTGACGTGTATTGGAGACAGGCTGAAGGCACACAGAGCTAAGAGCAAAGAAATGTAATCTTTCTAAAAGTGGCAGTTCAAAAATAGTGACAATAAATTAAACTTTGCCAGCCAAAGGATTTATCATTACCATTACAAGAATATGAAACATGACAGAGCTGCTCCTTCTCAATCAGGAATTACAGCTTATAAGTGTAATAGGGAATTCCCAATGTTGACCTATGAGAGGGGTAGTCCTCACAGTAGTGATAAGTGGATTTGGGTGTTTTTCACTACCAGGACATGCAAAATTTAACAGGACATATCCTACCTTTTAATTACATAGCACCCTGCCCTGTGACCTACCTAGGGCCTACCACAGGGTGACTTATATGTAATAAAAGGGGAGTTTAAGGCTTGGCAAGGAGTTTTAAATGCCAAGTCGACATGGCAGTAAAATTGCACACACTGGCTCTGCAGTGGCAGGCTTTAGACATGTTTAAAGTGCTACTTGTATGAGTGGCACAATCAGTGCTGCAGGCCCACTAGTAGCATTTAACTTACAGACCCTGGGCACAGGTAGTGCACTCTACTAGGGACTTATAGGTAAATCAAATATGCCAATTGGATATGAGCCAATGCTACCATGTTTACAGGAGAGATCATATTCACTTTAACCCTGGTTAGCAGTAGTAATGTGCTCAGAGTGCTAAAGCCAACCAAACAAGGTCAGAAAAAGAGAGGGAGGGAGGAAGGCAAAAAGTTTGGTGTGACCCTTAGAGAGGGCCATTTTCAACAACAAGGAATGCTGTCATTGACTTGGATTACGCAAAATGGTGGCTTCCATGTTGGTAAGCACCTTACTTTTGTGCCGGGTGACAGACTTCTTTTGGTAGAGAAAGGGTCAAAGTGATGTTATAGCTAGGTATGGTACAATTTACGGTATGTTAAAAATAGCACTGGAAATTCACTTAAAAAAACAAAGGTTAAAGTGAGGTTATAGTTAGGCCTTGTAATAATATAAAAACTGTGGTTTTAAAACAAAACAAAAAACATTGAAATCCACCAGTTATAGTACTGACTTACCTATCACTTGGACCCTGCCACGCACTGGTTATGACCTCACATATTATATCACTCATGGCAGGTTAAATTTGTGCAAACACTCAAAACCAGTTAAGCTGGGCAACACGCTAAATGCATGCCATACCTCAGGTCATCTGCATTCACAAACTACCCATTTCCAAGTGTCAATGGGAAAAAGGTAATCAAGCAAACTTAAACATGGAGGGTGACGTCTATTGATTGATTGCATGAGCAGCATTTGTGCCCCGTTAGGTGAGTAAGGAAAGTGGTTTCTTCATAGAATGCACTTTTTGGCTCGCTAATCAATCAGAACCAAACCTTCCAAAAATAGTGTACTGTATGGTACCTTAGTTTTTGCTAAATTTGTTGAAGAATGTCTGTGCAGAAGGGTAAGGGTTTTTCTAAAGAGGTCATGAAAATAATTGTTTTCCAAGGACACCACCATAGAGTATTTATACTCTCGAAAATGGCTGACAGAAAGTACCCAGATGTATGTAGTGACTTGCTTCATTCTGTACCCTTTACTGGTTTGGTGCATGTTTATTCAGCAATGCTGGCAGCATCTCATTGGATAATTTAGAGCTCAGAAAATGTTTCTGCTTAAATCATCTTGTTTATAGGTTCAAAACATAAATAACACACCATGGCATGGCATATATGTACAGTCACTTCACCTCTCATGATCAATAGCCCCTCTATGCACTCATCAATGGTAATGAATAGTATATTACACTTGGAGCATCTGTATATACATCACATACACAAAGTGCTGTACGAAAAGCAAATGTGATCTCCAAAGAAACGAGGCCTTCAGAATCAACTTTCAGGGAATATATCTTAGTGAAAGAGATTGCTGTGAACAACTGAGTATGTGGATTCAAGGTCTTCCAGAATTAATTAGTTCACTTTTTTGAAGTTATAGGAGTAACAACCCTGACTAATCAACAATTTCTGCGAATTCTGCACCTTTTTCAGCATGATGGCTCAAAGAGCTGAAGCTTGCTATTGCGATGTACCTTAACGTCACAAGTCTGAATCACAGAAAAGCATATTTAGCCTTCCGTCTTTTCCAGGTCATTAAATTAAGTACTTGTGATAAATCTTCCTGTTCCTCCACCTCATGTCCTGTTCCCAGGAAAAGACAGAGAAGGCAGAAAGGATCTGCCCCCGGAAGTCAGGCAGTATAGAGAGATGAAAGTCACACATGAGGAAGCCAAGAGGAGAGGTAGGAAAGCAGCTGTCTTCACACCACGTGAAGGGTTTAAAAGCCCAGGGAAGCAGATTCCAGGGTCAGTGGAACTCTGGAGGAAGATCTCCTGGAGTGAAGAACACCAAGAAGATGAATTCAGCTCTCAGGCCCCATGAAAAGAAGGCCACCTCAATCCTCACCTGTTAAAAAGACAAAAGAAAGAGCCACAGAGGAGAGACGACTAGTGGGTTTCTTGTGTCGTGACCCTGAGACCAGGGCCGGACTGGCCGTAGTGGGCACCGGGCCTTGCCCCGGTAGGCCGGAGGGGTGGGGACTGGTTTTCTGGCCGTGGGGGCAGGTTTTGCAGCAATGCTGCAATATCGGCCCCTGTAACAAAGGTGGGAGGGGTGCTTTTTACTAGCAACCCCCCATCCCATCCCCCACCCCCGCTCCCAGGACCGGTCAAGCAGCAATCTGGCAGGGCTGGTTGCTGTTCCCAGTCCGGCCATGCCTAAGACCAGGTGGTAACCTAAGGCAAGTCTTACAGGAGTGGTGGGGTACAGGGATACATAAGAGTGCCACACGTCTCTATCAGTTGCTACTCCATTTGGTTTTCTTATCGTGGGATACTCCAGCAGCCCTGAGGGAGGAGAAGTCAGGAAAGGGCAAAGACACAAGTGTTTGAGCATGTAGTGAAGGTAACAGACTCTCCCATTTTGAACCCAGCATTAATCCAGTCACTTTTTGTTAATTTGTTTCTCTCTTACAAGGAAGTGAATCATTCTCACTTACCCACTAAATCCGTGGAGGATATCCAAGGGCCGTTACAATGGGAGTGCAGCAGGGGAATCTTTGGCTCAGGTTTTTTGGTGCTGCACTTTCCCGTTACAGCTTGATTTTAAATAATAAAACAGAAAGCCTTACCTGTTCCTTCTTCATGCAACAATGTGCAGCACCACTTTGTGGAGCCAAATACTATGGGGAAGATTTACTAACATTTTGCGTTGTGGGATTTTTCCCAAAAAGTAACGCAAGGCAGCACATTGTACTGCCTTGAGTTACTTTGCATCAGGGAGGCATTCCATGGGTGGAGCATGGGCATTCCCATGCATCCACCCATGGGTTTTGATGTATGCCCAGATTTACTAAAGCTGGAAAACTTGGTAATGCGTCAAAAAGCTGTCTAACTGAAGCAGGCATAAACAGGGTAAATATCTTTATTTCTCCTCATTACTTTCTCTTTCTATGTGTGCTGTAAACTCCAGCACACATAGAAAGAGGAAAATACCTATAAGGATTGCTTTCTTGCAGGAAAGTATCCCTTGCAGCACAAAAACAATCCTGCCGGAAACGCAGGTACCTTCGTACCATGGTGCAAGGGTGCCTGCATTGGTGCTAGGTGGCACATAGTGCACCAGTGCTAGGACACAGCAAAAATCGTCCCATATCATAGTTGATATGGCACATTTCAGCTGTCACCCTTTCACGCAACGCAGCGCAGCAACTTTGCTTGCTGCCCTTCGTTGCGTGAAAAATGAGTAAATCTGCCCCTATGTTTTTTCACCAGCCTACATATCTTCTTTTTTACGAGCTGTTGCTTTAATCAGAGACGCCCCTTGAAAGTTGTGGACTCCGGACCGACAAAGCTTCTGACGTACTTGGCATAGCCTTAGTTTTCCTATTGAGTGTACATTTGCGAGACAATAAAAAGCATTTCTGGATCATTAACAATAAAGAAAACCATGAGTAAACATATACAGGTGTCATCTCTTCCGCCAATCTACAGTACCACAAAGAATAACATCTGATCTTTATAGTACTTAGAAGACGAAAAATACAGTATGAAACAATATATAAACACAATATTATTTTTAATATTATTATTATTAAATTCCCCTGTGCAGTGTGCCCACATACATGTTAATATCCCCATAATTCAGTCCTGTTATTATCAGGCAACTTGAAATAACTATTTCGCAGAAAAAAAAACGTGACATTAATTTATTTTTTGGACATATCAATGAAATCTTTGTAGGAATAAAAATAACACAGTTGTAGGTGATGGCATTCATTGTTTTGTCAATAGATGTTTCAATTAATAATTTTCCTGAGATACTGTTGCTGCTTAAAGCAATTGAAATTGGTTGGCTTGGTAATGTGATAAATACTGAGAATAAGACCTTTCCTTAAGAACACACCGGGTAATGCCTTATTTCACATAATGTGACGCCAAATATATCCTCTGACTGCAAACACCT
Source organism: Calotriton arnoldi (assembly GCA_963921515.1). NCBI lineage: Eukaryota > Metazoa > Chordata > Amphibia > Caudata > Salamandridae > Calotriton > Calotriton arnoldi. The sequence goes on along the minus strand of CAWUFW010007491.1, from coordinate 266,226 downwards.
TGCTTAATGTGTGGCCCTCGTGATTTACTGAATGTGCTCTAGTAACAACAGTGCATCCCACTGTATTATTATTAGTTTCCAAGAATTTGCTGACCTTATATTATGTTTCAAAAGTCAAAATAATACAATAGAATTCACATGAAAAGGAAGCTATTCCCATAAGCACTAAGTTCAGGCCATGCTATATTATTGCTACAAATAACATCAAAGGTTTCTAGTGGAAACTTGATCCTAGACACCTAGGACTGTATTATATATTGTACCACAGGGGCGCAATGGGCGTGCGCGCATGTTTTGTGCACCCCCGGGGGCACAATGGCATTACAGCCAACTCTGTAATACTGTTATTGCTGGTGCATATGTTGCGCCAGAGATATCATAAGAGGGTGTTCCCTCATTTGCATGGGGGCGTGGCCCCATGCATCTGAGGTAATCACTTTGCCTCTGCGCCGTATTATGGGCGCAGAGGCAAACATTGCCTTAGGAGGTGCACTAACAGTGCGCCATATTAAGGTGGCGCACGTTCAGTGCGCCTCCTAGTAGCAGCCATCTGGGGGAGAAAGACATCCCCTTGCAGGCGGGTGCAGTTACTCACTGCACCGGCCTGCAAGGGGATCTCTCTCCCCTCTTCAAAGTACAGGCGGGTTGCCGCCTGCACTGTGAAACATGGAGCATCTTATAAACAGCTGCTCCATATTTCACTTGAATGCGCAGCCCGTGGGACAGAGCAAGTTCGCGGCTGCCCTGGGGGCAGTGCATTCTTTGTAATACAGTCAGCGCTTCATTTGAGCCGGTGGCTTCCGGTGCTCGACACTAGCACTTAATTGTCAACATTGACACTTATTACAGTCTGCCACATGGTGGCGCTGTCTGTCTAATTTAGAGATGAGTACAAAAACAGTTGTTTATTAATTCAGTATACATTAAAAATGAATAATACCTGCCACCCAAGCCATTCTTATAGCTTTAGGGTGCTGAATACTCTGATTGTCACGCTTGTAGGAGTGTGATGGTTAGTAGCTCTGGTAGTACTGTCATTGGCAGCGCTGGCAGGGGCCATGGGTGGACAAGCTGAATTGACCTCCTGAGTAGGGCCCTGGCACTTATTTTGTTACAAATTAAGCACTGAGAACGGCGCACTGTCCCTGTTTGCGCCCGTGTACTTTTTGAAAGGTGTATCATGGCGCAAGCAGGGAAAGTGCGCCGTATTCAAAATACAGCCCCTGGATTCCTTACTGTTGGTGACTGTTGCGAATACAAGACTAATGAAAGTTTATTCACTTCCAATTATTATATCACTTCTGCAATATTGCTCACTGTGGGGCCAATTAGCAAACTGTTTTTTTTGTGCTGCTAAGTAGAAATTAATGGCACAAAAAATAGGTTTGCAAGCATAAATGGGTGCACAGAAAAGATGCTTGAAGCATAAATGTCAAGGTATTCATGGAATCAGGACCTAAAGACATACATTCACAGAGGGTACTTAGCAAAGCGGACAGACTGCTACAACTGTGGGTTTTCTGCAATACTATGTTCATGGTTAGGTGTGAGAAAGTAAGTATCTGTAGAGACCTGAACGGGGGCGATCATGCAACATGTAGTACGTACCCACCGATAAGCATGTAGATTTATAACTATTCATAAGCATTTTGCACATAGTTTCTGACTTTGGAAATCTGCCTCAATGTGATCAACAATCTAAGAGTCCAAGGAAGGTGTTCTGTGTTTTGTCTCATTCCATCACCAAAGTACAAGCCTCTCCTGGCCAGAGAATACGCTCAAATTCTGCTCACAACAAAGAGAACGTTGACTTCTGCCACCTTAAAATAGGCTGTGGATTAAACTGATTGTTGGCAGCAGCTGAGCGTCATCAGTTATTTTGTATTTGCCCCTGGAATAGAGTCCAACTAACCATTGCCATATAAAACATATTCATTGTCCCATAACTTAGTTATTCATCACGGTGTTGCTCTATGCCAGGTAAGGCCATCCAGCTTCCGTGTCCATTGAGCGGCCTAAAAGATTTGCACCTCAGGCATCCCATGGCAATAAAATGTTTAATAATTGTAACTTAGGGCCTGATTTAGAGTTTAGCAGATGGATTACTACGTCACAAGGGTGATGGATATCCTGCCAATAGTATTACAAATTCTTTATATCCTATGGCACTTTTAATACAAGGGATGGGATATCCGTCGCGTTTGTGACGGAGTAACCCATCCACTGAACTCTAAATAATGCCCTTTTTAGGTTTCGGCTGAACAGGGCTTGGGCTGTGCTTGTGAAATCTCTTGTATTGAATATATCTTAAAAGGGGGTTCTTATCAGTTCCCATCCCAGATTTACTGTGTTCATTCGCTTTTGTGTGGAACTTTTTATTTGTTATGTTCCCCTGGCTGAACGTATTTACGATACTTCTACTAAAGCTTTTCACACTGTTTAAGCCCCATTCACTGTCAAGATAAGATCTCTCCCCACTGAAAAGGCAGACAACTTCTAACAGTATGCTGGAATGCTTGCTTTTTGTTACTTAGTAGTGTAAAGCAGATGCTTCAGCCTTAGAACATTTGTGGCATTTCCTATTCATGCTTCAGTACCTTTCTTTGCACTCTGTAGGCATTATCGAGTGATTGTTTCAACTTAATCTATTTGTTCATTATAATCAAAGTCAAAATAATAAACATTGCACGTTAAAAATAAAGTTAAATACAAGAGCTATGCTATATTTGACTACTTACCAGGCAGTCACAATTGCAGTTACCTTGCAGTTCAAAGGAACTTGATTTGAATGGTGCAGCAGGTGCAGTTGCACCTGGGCCAAAAGCTCTAGGGACCCCACTTAACCCAGATTATTGCTAAAATTTTAAACTAAACGTCACAAGTGCAGTTGCCTTGCAGACAATAGGGTCATGATTTCAATGGTGCAACAGGTATAGTGACACCTGGACCAAAAGCTCCGGGCACCCAACTAAACATCTAAATTTGCTACATTTTACTACTAAACAGGCAGTTACCTTGCGGACAACAGTGTCATGATTTAAATGGTGCAGCAGGTGCAGTGGCACTGGGCCCAAAAGTTGTCAGAACTCCTCTAAATACCTAGTATTGCTATATTTTGCTACTATACAGGCAGTCACGATTTCAGTTACCTTGCCGTTAAAAGGGGCTTGATTTAAATGTTACTTAGTTGTGTAAAGCAAATGCTTTAGCCTTAGAATGTTGGTGGTATTTCCTATTAATGTCTCAGTACCTTTCTTTGTACTTTGTAGGCATTATCAAATTGATTTTTTCAACTTAATCTATTTGGTCACTATGATCAAATTCTAAATGTTGTAAAACATTGCACGCTAAAAATAAAGTTAATATACAAGAACTATGCTATATTTTACAACTAAAGAGGCAGTCACAAGTGCAGTTATCTAGCAAGCACTAGGGTCATGATTTCAATAGTGCAGCAGGTGCAGTGGCACCGGGACCAAAATCTCCTGGCACCCCATTAAACAATGATTATTGCTATATTTTACAACTAACCAGGCAGCCACAAGTGCAGTTATCTTCCAGGCACTGGGGTCATGATTTGAATGGTGCAGCAGGTGTAGTGGCACCGGGACCAAAATCTCCTGGCACCCCATTAAACAACGATTATTGCTATATTTTACAACTAACCAGGCAGTCACAAGTGCAGTTATCTTCCAGGCACTACGGTCATGATTTGGATGGTGCAGCAGGTGTAGTGGCATCGGGCCAAAAAGTTGTCTGAGCTGCTCTAAACACCTAATATTGATATATTTTACTACAAAACAGGCAGTCACAGTTGCAATTACCTCGCAGTTGAAAGGGGCTTAGTTTAAATGGTGCAAGTGCAGTGGCACCGGGGCCAAAAGTTGTCATAACTCCCCTAAACACCAAATGTTGTTATATTTTACAACTAAACAGGCAGTCACAAGTGCAGTTATCTTGCAGGCACTAGGGTCATTATCTGAATGGTGCAGCAGGTGCCATGGCACCGGGCCCAAAAGTTGTCAGAACTCCTATCAATTCAATTATTTACCTCTTTCATTTCATTTTTCAAAATGTTGCTATTACTTGCCCGCATTATACCACTAGTAATAGCACAATATATTGACTTTTTGTACATAAACAAGTCATAACACTTTAACAGACTTTCAGTAACTTATACTGTACAACTACTCAGCAAGCTAGAACTTACAACAAAAAACAGTGTATTATTAATCACATAGACATATCGGCCAGTGTGACAATCTTTGCTGGAGTCCCAAGCAAGCCTTTTTTATGTTGAGTTCATGCAGGTAAACATTGGACTGATGTCACGTTTATCATGCAAAGTCAGATGTATGCCGCTCTGGAAACATCATACGATTTAAAATGTAGCATTTACTGCAGTCCTTAAAACAAGAAAAGCATTTGGACACGAGACAGACAGCGTACAGAAGTGGCAACAGGTGCAGACAGTACAGGAGAGGCCACAGATGCACTCGGCTGAATCCAGGAGATGCACTCAGTCAGATGAAAGACGTTGTGGTACACACAAGTGCACGCTGTTTGAACCAGTAAGAAACGCGCATTTTAACATAGCTGAGTTGAAAATACAAAAAAATGGCATTTGTTGCTTCAGAAGGTCCGAAAAGACTGAATTAGAAAATTAGGCCCTTACAAATTGAAGCATTTCCCCCTAGACACAAAAGGGGTAAAACCATTTGGTGCATTAGGCCCTCAAAGTGCTGAATCACTTTATGTTTTCCTGGGTGGGGTCAAGAGCACAGAATAACACTTAAAAGTGTTGTCTGTTGTTCTGCCACTTGCTCTCACACAAAACAATGTGCTTAAAATGACACCCGAAAATAAACGGTGGGACTCCAAATGGCATGTTTGCAGAAAGTGAAAATAGCAACGCTTGAATGTAGAGACATAAATGGCGAATAGAAGGAAATTACTCTTGTTGGCTCGATGTCCTCACTCGGAGCTATACCTCCCGATAGCTTGACCAGTGCTCTGTGCAGAAATAAGTAGAGCCATTCCATTTCCACTATAGTGAGATTTTAATTGCCTGAGTCGCTTTGTGCGCTGCCCTAACGCTCCTTTGAGTACATTATTCCCTCTTGTTCTGTGCCATTCAACCGAACAGCCCCGGCATCTGTTCTTGACACATAGTCACCCCAACTGCATAAGACGCAGCATTAAAAATACACTTGCACCCAATGATCGGCCCTTGCAGCACAGAATTGTTTGTGTTTGCCCCTCAAGTCTACAACTGCAAAACACGATGACAAATTCCAAACTGGGCTGAGGTACCATGACCACTAAAAACCTAGGTTAGTAAAGGGCCCCCTTCAAGTAGCCTGAAAGAGTAAATGTAACCAACGCGCTCAGTTATTTGCCAAGAGAGATTAAACACAAGCCAGTTCCCCCTCCTTACCCGCTTCAAACCTCGCTGTACCTTTGGATGATCCCGAGATCCGGGATGCCGAGGGGACGCCTGGGTGCTTGGCTGCTAAGAGGACACTTGGAGGAGTCGCATGCTGCTTCACAAGGTCGGTGGGTGCACGCAGGGTACACGTTCTGCAGCTAAATATTGCTTTGGCACCTCATACCTCTCGAAAGAGTTCAGCCATCTTCTACCACGTGAGCACCGTTGTCAGTCTATTATTTGCACAACGCAAAACCAAAGGGGATGATGGATGGAGTGTTGAGCATTGCAAGCACTCACCCCCAGTCAACTGATCTGGGTTTAATCCATCATCATTCTTTAGCTCACTCCGCCACCCCAGTTCAGACATGGCCATATGCAAATCAGTCTGACCCTGTGCCTCATGGGAACAGTCCAGCCCGAACTGCCAAGCCATGTCTTCCCTGGACCGGAAACAAGCATCCTGGGACCGGTTTCTGGCTTACAGCCGTCATCAGCCAGGCTATCTTGAATTCAGTGGCAAAGTGAGCAAGGGACCCACGTCTGGGCATACCCTGCCAACTTAGGGCGAACATAGCAAAACCAAAGGGGATGATGGACGGAGTGTTGAACATTGCGATACAAAAGGGGATGATGGACGGAACGTTTGAGCCAATCAAACACTCACCCCCAGTCAACTGATCTGGGTTTAATCCATCATCATTCTTTAGCTCACTCCACCACCCCAGTTCAGACATGGCCATATGCAAATCAGTCTGACCCTGTGCCTCATGGGAACAGTCCAGCCCGAACTGCCAAGCCATGTCTTCCCTGGACCGGAAACAAGCATCCTAGGACCGGTTTCTGGCATTCCAGCCGTCATCAGCCAGGCTTGCTTGAATCCAGTGGCAAAGTGAGCAAGGGACCCACGTCTGGGCATACCCCCGCCAACTTAGGGCGAACAAAGCGATACAAAAGGGGATGATGGACCGGAACGTTTGAGCCAATCAAACACTCACCCCCAGTCAACTGATCTGGGTTTAATCCATCATCATTCTTTAGCTCACTCCACCACCCCAGTTCAGACATGGCCATATGCAAATCAGTCTGACCCTGTGCCTCATGGGAACAGTCCAGCCCGAACTGCCAAGCCATGTCTTCCCTGGACCGGAAACAAGCATCCTAGGACCGGTTTCTGGCATTCCAGCCGTCATCAGCCAGGCTTGCTTGAATCCAGTGGCAAAGTGAGCAAGGGACCCACGTCTGGGCATACCCCCGCCAACTTAGGGCGAACAAAGCGATACAAAGGGGATGATGGACGGAACGTTTGAGCCAATCAAACACTCACCCCCAGTCAACTGATCTGGGTTTAATCCATCATCATTCTTTAGCTCACTCCACCACCCCAGTTCAGACATGGCCATATGCAAATCAGTCTGACCCTGTGCCTCATGGGAACAGTCCAGCCCGAACTGCCAAGCCATGTCTTCCCTGGACCGGAAACAAGCATCCTAGGACCGGTTTCTGGCATTCCAGCCGTCATCAGCCAGGCTTGCTTGAATCCAGTGGCAAAGTGAGCAAGGGACCCACGTCTGATGATGGATTAAACCCAGATCAGTTGACTGGGGGTGAGTGCTTGCAATGTTCAACACTCCGTCCATCATCCCCTTTGGTTTTGCTATTATTTGCACAACGACATGGAAATAAAAGACAGACACAGGCCCTTGTAGTGTCTTGGGCCCTAGGCCACCATGTCGGGTAAATGACTACACGGATACATAGAATATGGGACTGGAACATTTCATTACCTGATGGGTGACGCCAGTTATGGGTGGTTGTTAAGTGTACTACATCACACTCCTGAGCACTAGAACGTGTCCAGGACACTACATCCCTCCCAAACTTTATTGGAAAAAATAACAAACAAAAGTCCAACCTCTGGGAAAGAACACACAACAAAACACAGCACCACTGCTTCTCTTCAGGCCATCAACCGGGCAGTACTGGATCTCTTGACCATATGGCAATGAGGTTTTAGTCCACCTCAGCTATGCTGTTCGGACCGGCCTGATCTCACGGTGTTGGAGACTATTTACATAGTTCAATGTGGGTGCATCCAGTGCAGTGGTGGAGTCCACTACGTAGATGTTCTTGAAGGCGCTCAGGCTCCGGTAGATGGCAAAGCTGCAAAGACTGAGGACAACCTTGATGAAATGGGAGCCTTCCTTGAAGGTGATGATGCTTCTCAGTGCCCACTGGTAGAGCAGCTTCAGACTTGCCTCTACTGTCTGGACTCTCCTCTCACAGGAGTCTCGCTACCCTTTCTGCCGGGCTGCCACGGGACCGTGTGGACTGTGTGGGGCCTCTCATAGGCCACACGAAGGTGTCCGTAATTGTGAAACTGCTAACAGGACCACAACCAAGTTGCTCTTGCAGCCACAAAGGGGTCTCAGGGTGTGTGGGCTCTGGCCATCAGGGCTCAGGTTCACATGCCTTCATCAGATAGTATTTGGGTGAAACAGTCTCTGTTTGCGACCTCCATGCTTCCCATTGCCTGTCGTGGAGCTGCTGCAAACGCATCTCTCTTGTTGGGATTCCTCTCTCACCGGAATTCCCTTGAGGCCCTTGCCCCTGGATTGCCTCGTGGCTGCGTGGGCTGTGCAGGGCCTCTCGGAGGCTGCGCAAAGAGGTCACTGCGGAACTCCCAGCAGGGCCACGGCCAAGCCTCGTGCAACCCCAAGGGTGGATGGTCCAATGGTCGAGCATGCTCTTTTTGGGAGGTCTCAGGTTCACGGAGGCTCACAGAAGGTTTCTGGGTGGCCAATCTCCCACGGCGCCAGGAATGCCTTGTTGGTGTCCGAATGTTTTAGCAGTTTGGATCCACTCTGGTGGGGCGATGCTCCTTAGATGTTTCTGGTGACGCACCTGGTAACTGATGGGATCATCTTACACTTGGGCTACATATGGCTACATCTTGCTTGGAGCGAGGAGAACTGGAGGGACTTTGTAGCTACTTGCAGTTATCTTTTGGTATGTGCACTCTCTAGCCAGGATGCCATCAATGCCCAGAAGCCGATGACAGGTGACTGGAAGGTCACACTGTGAAGCGTGGGGCCTGGACGCAGATTGCACTTGCTGGCAGCTTACAGTTGGTCCTCCCAGTAAGCTGTCTCCAGTGACGTCTCTGCACTCCAATGGCTGGCTTGTGGTGATTGATACCTTCTCTGGTAGTGGTATGAGTCCTCAGTTCTTATCACTCTTCTCCCTCCTCTCTTGCTCACCTTTAGTGATTGTTCACCCTGTGGCATTGTGCCACTCTCTTCTCTACTTCCAACCATGTTCCTGATAGTGATGTGGCGTCATGCCATTTGTCTCATGTTCACTCCATATGGACATCTCGCTGGTCGCGGTCGGTTCTTAGGACTGCGTCTCTTCCTCGCTGTGGACCTGTTGCAGGTCTGTCCTTCGGTAGGACTTGGCTCTTCTCTTTTGTGCAGACCTCTCACAGGTCCGATCCCTTCCTCAAGGAACTTCTCGGTGCTCCAGTACCTGGATTGAGGGTCACCTTCTTCCACATTCTTCACTCGAGGGCATAGTGCTTGTGCCTCGAGCCTGCACCATTGTGCCGCTTTCTCTTGCCTCCGTTCAAGCATGCTTGGCAGGGTCGGCCACTTTGCATGACAAGTTCAATGCTGGGCCAACAGAGGTCATTCTGTCCAGCGGGCGGCCAGCTGGTGCAGCCTCTTCCTGTTCAGCATTGCTTCTTCTGTTTGGGGAGGTCTCTCTCTCCCAGGCTCCTGCTCGTGCTGTCTGGCTCTCTGGTGCAGCCTTCTGCACACCTCTGACCGCATGCACTCAGTCCTCTTTGTGGGGCCCTCTTCTGGCACTTTGCATGCCTGTATTCTAGCTTGTGTTGGTGTCTATTTTCCACTGGGAGCGTTTGGTGCAATTACCTTGCTTGTGGTGGCATCAGACAGCCACTGGGGTTTGTGTAGTGCTCACTTAGCTCCTCTGGGACTTTTCCTCTTCTCTCAGGCTAATACTCGGTGGGCCTTCTCTGGGGATTCAGATTTTTAATTGCTTGCAGTGGCAGCAGTACTTGTTGGCTTTAGCAGTCTGTGCTGAAGCGTTCTTACTGACTCTGGGGACCGGGGCAGCTTTGCTGACTTTACGAGCTCTGGTTCTTCTCACAGGCATTGCAACCTGCGATTCATTAGCTCATGCTGCTTTATTCCTCTTCCTCTTGCTAGGCGCTGCCGTTTCTTATGCACTGCTGCATGGGGCTTCTCTTGTGGCTCTTTGCTGGGGATTTGCAGTCTCTCCCCATCATTTGGAGCCATTCAGTTCAATGCAGGGGCACTGCAGGCCATGATATTCTCTGCTCATTCCAGTGCAGCTTGTCCTCTTAAACTTAGCCTGTAGGGGCTACTTACACTGTTCATGCCAGGTGATGTAGTATCAACTTTGGTTCATGCTTGATTCTGTTGCAAGCAGGGTAAATGCTCAGTAGGGCCCTCCTTATTGTGTTTGTGTTTTATTGGTTGGGGCATTACCGGCATGAGCCCTTGACTGATTGTCTCTCTCATGCTCAGTGGCATGGAGGCTGGACGCCGTCTCCTTGCTCACTGGGTGGCTAGTTATGCTGGCAGCAGGTGTGGGGGAGTGCCTTATGCACAGGATACATTCCCCCTCACGGTGAACTGAAAAGTGCAGCTGGCTTACAAGCGAGGTCAGATCCGCCATTGTAGTGTCTTGGACCCTAGGTCCCCATACCAGGTAAATGACTATACAGACACAGAACATGGTACTGCAACTGGCCCAGGGCACGTGCGCCCGGCCCCTTTTCTTATCAGGGTCACCTGACTAGTGACGCCTGTTATGGGTTGGTGTTAAGTGTACTACGTCACACTTCTGAGCACTAGAACATGTCCAGCAGGACACTACAGCACTCATTTTGGGTATAACCAGAGCTTTAAGTGGGCCGGGTGCTGAGACGGGAACCTATTAGGCTCTCCATTTTTGCCTGCACCATTGGGGCAGAAACCTCCGTTTTGAGAGACTCCAGTGTTCGCTGGAATGTCTGCTCTTATCCTGCTGTTTGAAGAAATAATTTTCATTGCTGCAGGGAAGCGTGGCTCTTTTAACAGTGCGGCACACTATGCAGAAGAGCAAGGCACTTTCTAATATAACAATGAGTACATTATTCCAGTGTTCACTACAAATAACATTAACTTTCATTGTCCTCTACGAGGGAAGGTTTCTGTCCTTCATGTACTTATATACTTATGCATTCAACGCAACAATGATGCTTATATGCTGTTGTTGCAGAGAAGGACATATGCCCCACCCATGGCACGCCAAGGTCACGTTATGCTGGGTTTTTTTTTGGGCACTTTATATAGCGCAAACTTGGCTCAAGAACACTAGACCGCTTTACATGAAAACCATATGTTTTTACATGAGAACTGTTCTGCAGGAAGAAATGCTTTGAGTTTGTAATCGAGGTATTGGAACATATATTTTGTTAAATGCCAACGTTGATAAAAAGAAGTTGTGTGAAAAAACAAAAGTTATGAGAGAAAGGTAAGGGTTTTACTTGGATATCCTGCTTTAAACAAAGGAAAAAGGAAGAAACAAAGATGGCCTATTTAAACTAACCTTTGCAAATCCACCCTTTGAGAAACAGCCCTCCTGGAGAAAGAAAAGACTTAAAGGGACATGAACTATTTGAATAGGACCATGCACGTTCACCCTCAGATATACATACCATTGGCAAAGCCAATAGTTCTGGCTTGTTGTAGATGAAATGTTACTTGTTGTATTATATATCTGTATGCAATGACAGAAGCACCAAGATACCAATAGGGTGGCAGACTATGCAACAGCACATATTTTTAGCTTGAGTGGTTTAAGCCACGCCCTAAATTACATTGGCCATGCTCCTTTGAGAGACTCATCAGTTTTTTTATCCCACTTAAAGCCCTGGGTGTAACTCTAATGGCGCCACCCCCTCCTGAGTTTTGCGCCTGGTGTAAATCCGTATTTGTAAAGCGCGAACTACTCACCCTTATGGGTCTCAAGGCGCTAGGGGCCGTCATGGAAATTAAGTGAGCTATTGCCCAGAGTCACATGGTGCTGAGCTGAGCTGCCGCCAGAGTCGGGGATCGAACCGTGAGCCCTGCGCTCTGAAGTCAGCTGCCCTGGCCGCTGCACCACACCTCTCCACTGCAATGAGACCGATCACACCGCCCTAAATCGGACCCTGACTTCTCTTTCCAAGGCTTCCATTATGAGATCTTTGTAATTTCATGCTTATTGAGCACATCTGATTGATGAAAATTGCCTATGGTTCGTTATTTTTGAATGCAACAAATAATGAGTTTTGCCTTAAAATGGGAGATGAGTTGCAGATTTTAGAACATAATACAGCAAAATCTGCATGTCCCATTATTCACTCTATCTTTTTCACCAGGTCTTTTTCGTCTGCAATTTAGCAAATGAAAAATCCAAATGTTGGATTTTTCCGACATCCTCATAATTCTGATACCAATGCAGTGGATTGCAAAGGTGGTAGAATTTTATGTGCCACCAAATGTAATGGTACTCATTACTTGAACCAATAATATCTGTATTGACCAGATTTGACGATAATGCCCAGTGTATGCAATTGCATTAGTTGCCAAAACTAACTCAGAGAATATAATTAGATACATATAGCTGAAAATGTACTTATCTGGTCATAAACACTATCATGCAAATTACTGCCAGATATCGAGTTGTTTTGTTTTTGTAATATATTTCACTTTGGGTTTTAGGAGACTACATTTCCCAGATATATTCCATGTAATGGTACGGGGAAAGAGCACACATATGCAAACAACGAAGCATGGAACTCTGGGTAGTGCCCAAGTTTAGGTGGAGAGCAGCTCCTTTATATGGACCACCCTACAACACCACTGACACTCTGAATCGGTTCACTTCAAATGTCTGTTTTTCTAGCAGAGTTTTTAAGTATAGGATCAACACACAGCCACCCACGCTGAGCTACAAAGTGACAAAGCCTTTTGCCAATTTTTACAGCAATGTCTGAGGTGAGCCAATTCAGAGTGTCGGGGATGTTGTAGGGTACTCCATATAAAAGACCTGCTCTCCACCTAAACTTTAAACATAGCAGGTGCTCTAGTTGAAGCTCCATGTCTGTAAAGGACAAATCAGCCTAACTTCTTGCGCTTGGCCAAGGTACAGCAAGTGTGTTTTCTGTACAATTCCATGTTGAAAAACTGTCTGGAATCCCTGATGGAGATGAATGCATTGTTGATTTTTTGGAGCGCAATCTCTTCTCTAGTGACTGTCAAAAGACGAGTGGGTTCTTTCTTGTGGGCCCCTAGTCTGAGAGCAGAGTCCATGTGCTTCCCTTTTAATTACTGCTGAGTATGCAAAGGCACAAAATCACCTACAAACTCTGCCCGTTTGGCCCCGCCCCTTTAACATGCAACGGTGTTCCCACCATTTTCCAAGCTGATGGACAGCTCAACTTACTAAAGTGACCTGAGCAAGTTTGCTAACTATTTTGATGGCGCATTCTTGATGCAGAGGAATATGAGCACATCTCCATCAAATAAAGAAGCACTTACCTGATATAATTAAGAGGAATTGCCCTTGTTTGGTGGAGATTCAACTCTTTGTCTGAGGTCTCGTTGTTTTCTCTATACAAGGATTCATTTTGTCACTGACTGCTGTATGAAGACTCTTGAGGAACAATCACTTTGCCAAAATCACACGTACACAAGGTCACTGGAGATATTACCTTGTGGTCCTTTACACAGCTGTAGTGTAGAGTATGCACTAGACAAAATCAAAGGTTAAAGTAAAGTTATAGTTAGGTGTGATAAAAAGATCTGTTTTTTGTTTAAAAACTTAGAAATTTACTGAAAAACCCAAAGGTTAAAGTAACATTATAGTTAGGTATGATAAAAAGATCTTTTTTTTTTTTTTTTTTTAAAAAGGCATTAGAAACTCACTGAAAAAAACAAAGGTTAACATGACGTTATAGTTAGGTGAATATGTCAATGACAACATTAACGTTTTGAATTATAAAAACAACAGAAATTCACCTGTTCCCGTTAGCAGAGCTAACTATAACTTGCGCCCCTGTCATGCATTGCTTCTGACCTAACATAGGACATCACTCATGACATGTTCTATGACATCATTTATGACATCACTGATGACATCTCAAATGACATCATTGATGACACCATCCAATGAGTGTGTTACTTTGTTTTATATTTTACATGGCGGCTGTAACTACAATATTACTTTTCTACCTGTGTCCAACTAATCGGTGTGTTTGCAAAATGCATGTGCTCCTAATGCATCATAGATATATGGAGGTATTGAACACATTATAAATCTTTGTATTGAAGAGTAACTCTGTGTGCAGGTGACCGTTGGCGACATGTGCTTTTTATGTTCTACACAAGTTTTTTGGTACTGCACAGGCAGGGCAAAGATTCTACGTATTACATGCTACGTTTTGCAAGCAGACCTGAGTTGTTAGACAGAATCAGGAGAGGATGTGGCCTAACGGCTAGAGCGGTCGACCTTAAAGCTGGGGAACCGGGTTCGAGTCTCTTCAGAGACACTCAACATCCTGTGATTCTGGGCAAATCACTTAATCTCACTGTGCCTAACAAAATGAATGTGTCCCTCTGTAAACGCATCTGGTGCTCATGTAAAGGGCTTTGATACCTTCGGGTCGAGTTCGCGTTATATAAAACAAAACAAAAATATTCGTCTCAGCAGGACTATTTCTACTTAACATAGAAGACTATGTGCACCAGGTACTTACCTACATACATGTGCTTGTTTTGCTTCAGAAGATGGGCTATCTGTGAAGTTTTCACCAAGTACGAAGGCTGCAGGTTGTATGATCTTTAGCACCTTCAGATCTTGGCTATTTTAAGTGAATAGTCGCTCTTTGGACATGTTTTGTATGAGTGTACACTGTTCTTAGTAGATACTTTTTAATACTCTGTGGGGTATTTCTTATGAGAAGTTCAATGTCTGTAAACAGTGTGATACAGAGTAAACTCTCTCCATAGAGTAAACAGTGTTAACAGTACCCACTTTTCTACTTATATCCACTTCAAATCTGAATGTAGATTTAGTGACAGCCAGGGCTTTGATACAGGTAAGGAGTGTACGTAATAGGGCATTACCTCCTTGTCAGTCTTCCTCTCACAGTCCTTACATATGAGTTTATCTGAGTTGCAATTCCGCTTCCAACCAGGTCTTGGTAGAGTCGAACAGGGACTTAATCTAAACCTGTTAATGGGAAAGTACATTATGGCCAAACAAGGTAGATTGTTTTTAGCATTTGTAGATTTATTCTCAGCCTTTGATTGTGTAGAGCATGACAAATTATGGATTATTATGGCCAATAAGGGGGTAGATCAATCGGTCTTTAACTTCTTGAGGCAATTGTACTCTGGCATTAAAACATTGGTTAGATATGGGGTCAAGACTGAGTGCACTGCATCATTCAGCGTAAAGAGAGGGGAAAAACAGGGATGCGTTTTGGCTCCCTTTCTTTTTACATTATATATTAATGGCCTGGGACAGACACTTTCTGACCAGTGCCTGTATTTACCAAAAATTGGACAGCACCCAATACCAGTCCTCCTCTACGCTGATGATGCAGTGCTGATGGCATGTACTCAGCTGGGGCTACAATGTCTAATGACTAGTTTTACCATCTACATGCAGAACCTGGGGCTGCAAGTTTACAAAACAAAGACTTTTATAATGAAGTGTGGAAAAGGGAGCTCAAAGTGTAGGGATATTTTCATAGATGATAAGAAGATCGAATTTACAAAGACATTTCCGTACTTGGGCATCCTGTTCGACCAGAACGGCTCGTGGTGTCAGGCAAACAAGTCTAGAACGTTATTGTTCATGAAAGCTACGGCTGCTTTGGCTAATTTCTCATGGCAATTGGTCAAAAACCTCCTGTAGAACTTATTAACATATGCAAGGCTAAGTGTGTAACAACGGCTATGTATGGTGCTGGGGTATGGGGCTATTATGATAGTCAGCCACTACAACTGGTAGAGAATGTCTTTTTAAGATTTGTTTTAGCTGTTCCGGGCAGCTGTTCCACCTATGTATGCCACGCTGAGCTGGGGTTACCCTATTTATCAGACCTAATTAAAATACAGCCAATCCTTTTATGGCACAAGATCTGGTCTTCGGAGAAAACCACCCATAATAGGGATAATATAAGGGATTGTCTTAAATTACAACGGGCACTCAGCATACCTTGGTTGAAGAATATTAAAGACTTCATGAGTGACTTAGGCCACTCGGAATATTATGAACAGCCAGAATCCATAGACCACTTTATCAGAAAAGACCTCAAAAGAGAGTGCATGACGCTATTGGAGTCTTTAAGACTATCCTCGGAAATATTGAAGTTGACTGTATGTAATAACCAAATGATATTCACTACCTATAATATACAGCCTTACTTCCAATTCATGGAAGGGATGCAGGATAGATTTGTTTTGACTTGTTTTAGGTTAGGCATTTTTCATCGCCTAACAAGCTTTCCTGAAATTAACGACTGGTCAGGCACGCTTTGTAAAAGCCCATGTGACGGTATGTCTCACCAGAAAAAATTCACGTAGTGCTCTTTTATAAATTTTATGAAAATCAAAGTAAGGTCTGGATTTTACCGATTTTAAGGACCCTTGGCCTCAGGCAATGTCGCCCAGCTTTTTTATCCCTTCAGTTGCTAGCCGATGAGTACACTATGCAGTCTATGGCAATGTTTATAAAGAAGGTGATTAGATGCAGAGAGGCCATCAAATTGTGATTTTCCGGTGATGTAAATATGATTGTATATTATGACTAGGCTTTCCTGTTTTCAGTTTCTATTTTTGGTAAATTCTGGTGGGGTTTTTTCAGTGTTTTCAATACCTTAAAAAAACAGTGGTTACCAGTGGTTACACATTTTCACGCCATTAAAATCAACAGAAACAGTGTTTTTCCGGTGTTTATGGAATGTTTTGCTTTTCATTGTTGCATGCTTTCTGCACTGATAGTGCTTGTGTATAGACAGCATGTGTACATGGTATGTGAGGTCCAAACACATTTTTACAAATCAAACTTATTGTAGTACACCATACAATACTTCTTTAGTGAGTCTTTGGTCATGCGCGCTCGCTCTTTCCTTCCCATGAAACGTTTATCTGTGAAAAGGCCCTCTCAACATTGGCACTTGAGACGGACAATGCCAAAACAGCCAGTACACAATTTGCTAACTCTGGCCACTGACATAGCTTTCCATGCCAATACTGATGCACCTGAAGATTGTGATTCTCTGGGACAGGTTCTGCAACATATGCATTGAATTGAGTGCATATGCCATTAATTATTGAAGCCGTCAAAAATGAAGCAGTACTTTTCATAGTCTGGAGAAAATTCGGAAGGGATATACAGGCACATGCATCAAGGTAGGATTTTATGAGTCCTTAATTGCGATTTTTAATGAATCGCAATTAAGGACTCATAAAGCCTATGCATGTAGGAATCGCTATAAAAATAGCGATTCCTACACATTCTCTTATTTGCGACTCGCAAATTGCGACTCGCAAATAAGGAATGGCTTCCCATTCATTCCTATGGGCCTACAGGGCCATAGGAATGAATGGGAAAGTACATGCGCAATTTGCGAGTACCAATTGGTACTCGCAAATTGCGCATGCATTTCAAGGTGCAAGGGTGTCAAAAGGACACCCTGTTGCACCCCTGAAATTGATCTGTGCACAAATGTTGCACACACACATGTCCCAAGGACATGTGTGTGTGTGTAACCTACAACTGTGAAAAATGCACTTTAGTGTTTTTTCCAAAGTTTTTGCAAATTACCATCAAGTTCAACTTCATGGTAATTTGCGCCCCCATGTAGCGAAATCGCTACTTCAAAGTGGTTCTTGCATTGCATTTAAGGAATCGCAAAATGCGATTCCTTAAATGCTATCGCAATTTGAGAACTCGCAATTAATTGCGACTTCTCAAATTGCGAGTGCCTTGAACCTTGATGCTCGCAAATGCCATTTTTGCGGGCGCAAACGGCTGATTTTTGCGCATCGCACCGTTTGCACTCGCAAAAATGGTTGATGCATGTGCCTGTTAGAACTTGCGCAGAGTACCTTAGTGAGGCTTCATTAACTTCAAATGCCATGGTTGGTTAAGGGACATTTCTATGCATCATTGCAAGCCATTTCCCATACACTGTAAAATAAAATTTCCTGAATTGCTCCTCAACATTTATTTGCTTACCAAGTGGCAAGATTTCTAACATAGAGCATGTTGCAGTGCCAAAGTCACTAAAAGTGTCGCCCAGCCTACTCTCAAGATGTTTCACATCTACACCAATTACACTGAACACTTGGTAGACAAGGGTGATTTCAGACTCTAGTTTTTTTTTTAATGTCCACTACAGCAGTCATGTTTTCCTGTAAAAACCTAAGAACGCAGTAGACTGTACTTTTTTCACGTCACTATCAATATGTTACAGAATAGCCTCACATTTCTTGGCTTTGGCATCACACTAAGCAAAGATTTTGTAAACGGTCGCCACATGGATAATATAGCATTCACAGCCTCTAGGACTGAGAATCACCGGCTAAATGACACAGTTCGGATGACTCTTTCTTTGATGCCACACAAAGCACAAAAAAAGAAATATTTTCATTTTAGCTCCCGGGCATAATGAAACAGTGCCCCAGAATGGACTACAAAGTCAATAGCATTCATTAACTCTGAAGACTGTAAAGATGCTTTCAGCATACCATCTAGCAAGTGGCAAGGATCTCTTTCAGGGAAGTACTTCAGCTCAGGTATCGATATTGACAGGCCATCATACAACTTTTTCAAATACGTAGCTAAATTACTGCAAATACAAACAATATCATTCCAATATTTGTTGAACTCGGTAAGAACTTTTTGCAGCAGCATTCCAAGTGACACTGCGTTCCATGTTTTCCAAACGTCTGGTGTCATGTTTTCACCACTATCTCAGATGCTTGGTGACAACACTCTTTTCACATACACCTGTCATTGAATGTTTAAGGCCTGGGGTGCATGGCAATTCACCTACTATCAATAATGACTCTCTAGAAAAGGGGGCTGATATATCAAAGGGTTTCATCCATTCTCTCTCTCTGGGTAAATGTGATGGTACATATTGGGAAAGATTCTTATGAAATCAGCCATTTTACCTATCACTGAAATCAAATGGAGCCAAAATATCAAATATGATTTTGAAATTTCCTAATTCTCTACAGTTTATAAAATAATTAAACAAGACCTAAAACATGCTTCTATACCCTGCATCTTTAGACCGAAGATCACAAAACTGAAAAAAGCAAAAGGAAGAAGAAACAATATTTTAGTGACATCCCTAAACAACAAAACTCCAGCTGAATAATGTTAGCCCAGTCTTTCTTGCTGCTGCCATGTATAACAAAGTTACATTGTATTGGCCCCTTCAGGAAGAAATAAAAATGACTCTTTCACTAATCTTTTCCTTTCTTTGAACAGCATTTAATTTGTGGTTGCAAAGGTGTTTTTTCAGTGTTTAATGTTTACACTGGTGATGGCTATTTTCCTTTCGGTGGGGTTTTATCAGTTATTATAGGTTTAAACCTAAAACCAGATAGCCTAATTATGGCACATGTTTTAGCAGTAGTGATTGTTGCTGAAGGCTTTCAGGGGCAGATTTACAAGCCCCCTGCGCCACCAGTACGTCACTTTTTGTGACGTACTGGTGGCGCATGTTACTACTCCATATTTACAGGAAAAGCCACCCTGCGTGGCTTTCCTGTCCTTGTAAATATGGCCCCTTTACACACAGCACTTTGCGTGAAAGGGGCGTTCCATGGGTGTTGCTGTGGGTGTTCCCATGCAACACCCATGGAACAAGACACATTTCCAGATTTACGAGGAATCATAAATCTGGAAATGCGTCTGAAAGCTACGCCACCCTAGGGATGGCGTAGGGAGGCGCAACGAGGAGAAATGTTTTCATTTCTCCTCGTTTTTTCCTCTTTCAATGCGTGCTGCATTCTACAGCACGCATTGAAAGAGGAAAATGCCTGTAGTGATTGTTTTTGTGCAGGAAGGTGCCCCTTCCTGCACAAAAACAATCTCCCCATGACGCAGGCATCCTTGCACCGTGGTGCAAGGGTGCCTGCGCATGGCAGCAGTTTGTGCGCCAGCGCAGGGGAGAGCACAGGAATGCAACATATTATTGTAAATATGTCGCATTCCTGTGCTTTGGAAGTGCCTCAGCGTGGCTTAGCCAAAGGGCTTGCATTGCCGCGCTGCGGCACTTCCTTGTAAATCTGCCCCTTAATTTTAAAAATAAGATTGCTATATACCTAATCAATTTGTATATGATTTTTCAGCCTATAAACAGTAATTGTATTTTATATATGTATTCAGCTTTTATGGTTTCCATGAATTTGAAATTGAGTTTATCTCCATTGATGCAGAACCTAATCACCAAACTTGACTTTTCCTTCTCAATCCAAGATCGCCCCCATACCAAAAGATATAAATACATCACTGGTGAAGTAGTTCCAGCCCCATAGTTCCTAAGGCTTTGTGTTCAGCTGCTCCAAATTGCCATCTACAGATGTGGTATTCAGGGGCGGATTTAGTTGGGCTCGAATATGTGGGTTCTTCTCGCCCTTGTTTCCAGTTTTTGATTCCCAGGCTGAATCCTGTACCTTTTTCTGTAGTGTCGGTAGTGGGTGCCTGTTTCACTGCTCACTCATTTAGCTTTTGTAGCCCTTGTGTTGAGAGTGGGCAGAAATTTATGGGACTGGTTTTCTCAGTTTCTTTGTACATGGTATCAACTGGAGAATTTTGCTGTAGACTTTACCTCGTTGGTGTGGGTTGACTCTCTACTGGCAGGTTTTACTTTGAGTGGTTCCATTAGGCTGCCATCAATCCTCCTGGGTGGATTTTCCTTGGTTGTTTGTCCCTGCTCTTCATGGTCCAGTTGGCGTTGAGTGTATTCCTCCCTGTTCTGGACCTTGTGGAGGTTCTTCAGTTTATCCCTCCTGTGTCATTCCGGGTGGTGTCTCTCCAGTTGATTACGCCCCTGTTTTGGAAGGCGGATTCCTGGCATCTATGGTTTTCATGGTTGGCTCTTTCCGTGTCCTGGTTCTTCTGTCTCAGCAGCTGTTCCTCTGTTTAACTGTCCAGGGCTCCACCATCTGTTCTGGGTCCTGCACTTCAGGCTGGCATTCGCACCCAGGGTGTTCTCCACTCTTTGGCTCCATTGGTGGCCTTTTGCATTTGCAGGTGTCCACCTCTTCCCTTTGCTAGATGGCTGGCTGGTTGCCTCCTGTTCTTTTTTTTAGTCCAGTTGGGGGTTCTCAGGGTGACCACGTTGTTGCTGGGGTACAGCTTCTTGGTCAACGGGGGAAGTCTATGGTCCTGACGTCCCGGGAGCTCTTCTTCATTAGGGTCTGCTTCAGGATGGACTTTGGGGTGATCTTTGTGTCAATAGAGCGTTGTGTTCATCTCCCCTCCGTCATCTCGCCTTCTTCCCAACCTCGGCATCTGCGGGAACGTGGGTCTGCAGTTGGGAGTGCTGTCCTCTACATTGGCCATTTTTCCCTTGGGGAGGATGGCTGTCGCCCCTGGTTCACCATCTCCTGTGGCTTCTGTAACCATTGTCTCAAGTGTGCGATTCCGTTCCAGTGACTCCTTGGATCCACAAGGGTCTCCAATGATGGTTGGACCCCGCTCTTTTGCCCAGTGGTTTTTCGTTGGTTCCTCTCCCCGGCCTGGTTCTCACGACTGATGCTTATGGATTGGAGGGAGTACCACTCTGGGGAATTCCGCTGCTCTTTGGAGATAAACTCAAATAGTGATGCTTCTGTCTTCCAATTGGGATGGGCTGGCAGCTGTTTTGTTGGTCTTTTTTTTCTGTCCCCTGTTGTTGCACACAGCGGTGTGTGTTCTAGCAGACAACCAGTTTGTCTGCTCCTATGTGCATCGGCGGGTGGTATGTGCCCTTCTCTGTTTCTCCTTTTCCTGGAGGATTGGCCTCTGAGCCGTTTTCCATCTCTTGGCTTGCTGCAATCTATCTTCCAGGGAGGGTGTTAGGGCCTGCCAATGCATGGAGTCGGTCTGTTCTCTGCGACGTTGTGTTTAGATCTGAAGTTTTTCGGTCTTTTCTTCTTCATTTTGGTCTCCCTTGGCTGGGTTTGTTTATGTCAGAGGTGCATGCCCTCCTTCCCCAATTTCTGCAGTCTGGTTACGTCCTTGGTAGCTTGGCTGGTGGTTGCCCTGGCTGTTCTGTGGCCCAGGGGTTGCCTTTATTGTTTTCTGCCCCTTCCTTTTCTCCCTCGGATGGATCAGAGGGTGGTACAGGACCCGGCAGAGATTCTGTGGCTTGCCCCGGTTGGGTCGAGAGCCCTTGGTTCCCTTGTTTTCTACATCTGTTGGTGCGGCCACCTTGTGTGGTGCCGCTTCCTCCAACCCTGCCGTGTCTGCCACTTCTTCCTTTAGGACACGCTTCACCAGTTGAGGTTTATGGTCTGGCTCTTGTGTGGCAGACCCTCTTAGTGTGAGGGTGTTCTTTTGCTGTAATGGCCCTGGTCCGGCAGTCACACCAGACATCCGTCCTTGGGGCTTATGGCCATCGGTTGGCGGACCTTTTCCATCTGGTCTCTTAATGGGATTTGTCGGCTTCTTCTTGTAATCCTACGTCAGTGTTGGAGTTCCTTCAGGGCAGTTTTCCGCTGGATTTGGCTGTGTCTGCCCCCCCCCCATAGCCATCAAGAGGCTGTTCGGGCTTTTTGGGAGTAGGTGTTCTGTCTGGGCTCCGCTTGCGGCTCACTGGCTGCGGCTTTGCTTTTTCTGGCATCTGGTTGTTCGCTCCCAAAGCGCCTTGTTGGATTGGCCTCTGGCTCTGCTCGGTTTGCGGCTTGCTCCATTTGAGCCTTTGGGGTTGCCTGACTTTGGGTTATCCTTCTGTCACTGTCGGCTGTTTTTCAGGGTGGGGGTGCTTGGGGCTTTGCCCTCCCCTCCATTCCTTCGGTTGTTTTCCGGACGAGGTGTCTGCTTCTTTTCCTTTGGACTCCGAGGTTGTCTTGCCTGCGTTTGGTCCTGCTTCTGTCTCTGGCACTCAGGGGGGTTTTCATTCTCTAGGTGTCCATCGTGCATTCTCTATTTATTTGCTGTGCACTGCTTTGTTACGCAGGTCTGATATTTTGTTTGCCTCTCATTGAGCGGCGGATGGGTCTCCTGCCCTCTCTCTCTCTCTCTACTTTGTCCCGTTGATTTGGGTCTCCCTTTATCATTCTTTTCTGTTGCTTGCCTACCTGTTCCGGCCTCTTCTCCTGGGAGGTTTAATGGGGGGTGTTTCTGTCTTCTGGGCGGCTTTTCCGGGTGCTTCCATGCAGGGCATTTGTTTTGCTGCCACTTGGGCTTTGCCTCGACTTTCATGGCCCATGAGCGTTTGCACTTTGGATGTGTTTTCTGATTTTGGGTCTGCTGTTTTGAGTTCCGTGGGTCCTCTGCAGTGTAATGTGTTTGGGTCATTGTTTTGATTACACTTGTTTTTACTTCTCTTGTGTTGTGCTCTGTCAAAATCAGGTTCTGGTTTGGGTAATATTCATTACTCTGAGTCCATGTATCCCTCGTCACAGTCCTGAGTTCCCTCCCACCTCTCCCTGTTTTTCAAATTATTTTTTTCTAGGCTTTGTTATTTCAGGAAGTCCTTCCCAGGAAGTGATGTATTTATACTTTTTGGTATGGGGTAACCCTGGGCGTAGTACTACGCTACGCTTGCGGAGCGTGCGTAGTTTGCGCTACTACGCACTACGCGAATTGCACGTAGCACAGTGCAAAAACGCGTAGCGTAGCGGGCATTTTTTGCTTGCTCGCGGTCCTCAACGTCAAGTTGGCGACCGCGAGCGAGCAAAATCAACATCCCGGCGAGACTTTTTCCTCGTTCGCGATCAGCAACATCAAGTTGCCAATCGCGAGCGTGGATAATAAACCTCCCGGCGAGATTCTCAACGCGGGGAGGTCAGGTTTCTCATTGCGAGTGGTCGCGTATGCTCGCGACCGCTCGCGATGAGAAACTACCAGTAGATTTGTACTCGAGCGGCAGAAAACGACCGCTTGCACTGTGCAAGATGCAGTTTGCAATGATTGCACAGTGCGGACAAGCATCCGGCACTGTGCAATCAGTGCGAACAGCATTTCCCTACCGCACTACGCAGTTCGCGTAGCTACGCGTAGCGTGCGTAGTGCGAAGTACACTTTGCGTAGCTACGCGTAGCGCTACTACGCGAACTACGCCCAGGGTTAGTATGGGGGCCGTCCTGAATTGGGAAGGAAAAGTCAAGTTTGGTGATTAGGTTCTGCATGAATGGAGATAAACTCATACGTAAGGATTGTGACGAGGAAGACATGGACTCGGAGTAATGAATATTACCAGTAGTAAGCGGGAATCAGCTATGTAACAGGGCTTCAGTATCTTTAGGAAGTTGTATACAGATTGAACACCATGTGCAGATATATTACACTTCATCTGTGGTTCATAGTCAACATAAACTTAGCTATCCATGAAGTGTATGGTATAGGGTCAATCTTGCACACAACACAGCCTACTTTACCTATGGGGTTGTATCTATGATAGCAGTAGCGATGCTTCACATCATTCTGAGTTAACTCTAATGCTATACCCATTTATAGAGAAATGTATACGAAAGAAGCTTAGATGAAGTCATCAATGATGTCAATTAAGATGTCATGAGGGATGCCATAAATTATGTCATAGAACCTGTCATGAGTGATGTAATCTGTTAGGTCATAAGCAGTGCATGCACGACTCAAGTTATATTTAGCTCTGCTAACTACAACTGGTGAATTACTGTGGTTTTTTTGTTCAAAACGTTAATGTTGTCATTGACATACTCAACTAACTATAACGTAGCTTTACACTTTAGTTTTTCAGTGAATTCTAAGGGTTTTTTTAAGAACAAAAATAGATTTTTTTTTTATCACATCTCACTATAACGTTACTTTATCTTTGTTTTTTCCAGTGAATTTCTAGGGTTTTTTTTAACATAAAGCCATATTTTTTCTTCAGAGCACAAATGTTAGATTCACTAAAGGATCTATTCTGTGACCATTCATCATTTCCAAAGTGAATAGCCTTGTATTGTACCACATGGGTACATAGTGCACTGTTTGATGAAATCTCTGCAATGAGTGTTATCTGAGTGTAATAGGGTGTGATAAGGCAATATCTTTTTAAGGTTGTCTATGTTCTTACTCCTTGTCAGTGTCACATATAGACATGTTTTCACCAAGGTCAATAAAAATGTAACAGACGTTTGTTTAAGGGCTGAGCAACTATTTTTACATTAAAAAGGTTATTGCAAACGAGAAATAGATGGTGAGCACTTCTGTCAATAATGTATGCTATTAGTATTTACCAATTAAATCTATTTCTTTGGGGTGTGTAATTATTATTCTTGCGAGAGTCTCATGAGCAGCTCGCAAAAGCACACAAGATCGTAAACTCATATATTATATGTTTCTCTCTTGGATAAGAGGTGTGAGCAGTAGAATATGAGGAGGGACTAGTGTCTCCGCTGAGACATTTCTCTAAGATGACGTGTTTACACAGTAGGGAGTGTGGAGGGACGGGCCTCTCTGCTGAGACCCCCCCTATTGGATGACGGTTGTGCATAGCAATTTGTGGGGAAGGACCTAACTCTCTGCTTAGATCTCTTCCCAAGATCATGGGCATTAATAGTAGACTCTGATAAATACCATCTCCAATAAGACTGCGTGCTACAGTGACAGATGTGCATAATGGAGGATATTCAGAAATCGCCCACTCTTTTCTACTTTTCACGATCCGCAAGAGACCCACGAGATTGTGATTTAAAAAAATAAATAATTTACAATTGTTTCCATCACAGTAATTATGCCGTACAGACCTCCTGTACAAATCTAGGGGACAGGGTGCCTCTCTCCAGCCCCCTTATGTAGTTTTTTTTGTCCATTCTCAAAACTGCTGACATTTTTCACAGTATACAGTAATGGCAGACATTTCATTTCTAAACCTTCAACAGCCACCCAATCAGAGCGCTCGCTCACACAGGACTCGCTGGAGTCTTTTGCTTCTGTGGAAGTGAGAAGGCTGACGGAGAAAATAAGCCTCTCAACCAATCACAGGGCTCCATTTTTGAATTTGCGCTCTTGCTCGATTCTCGCGGACCCAACCGTCCAGATGTAATGTGTCAGAACACACTAACTAAGATCAAATTTCCACAGGAGCAGATGCTGAATCCCAACTCCCTCCTGCGAGTGAGTGTGCAGACCTTAGAGACAGTCTGCACCGCTCAATCACAAGGGGGAAAGGGGAATGGGAAGACAAGAGAAATCTTCTGCTACCTCTCTGTGACTTGAGTTTGGATTGTTACTCTTATCAAGAAGAGAAAAGGCAGAACCTGTACAAACATTAATGTGTAAAAGGTTATTCTAATCACTTAATACTTCGCTAATTCCTAGACATTCTTTTACATGTAAAAATTAATACTCTCTTACAATTCTTCACACACCTGGATTACGTAGAGGCTTGCCCCTCTCTGAAAATCGAAGTCAACCTCCCAAAAGCTCACTCTTAATAGCTTGAACCTAAGGAATGAGAGAGAGAGCTCGAGAGGAAGAGACACAATACATTCACTGATAACTCCAAGTTAACATCAGAATACAGGAAGATAATGAACTCTTAGTTCGGTTCTAAAGCCTCAATAAACACGGAGCTTTGGTTTGAGCAAGATGAAGAATAAGTATTCTTACTGTCCAGTAAAGGCACTCTCTACCCAAAGTCCTTGTTCTGACAGACATTTTTCTCTCAGAGTCGCCGCAGAAATAGAACTGCAAGACGAGACACTAGTCTCCAAGTAAGGGGAAAAAAGGCCCCTGGTGTGCACACCGCTCCGCAATGGGTGGAGTTGTTGAAAACTCAAAACACTACAACGCGGGAACTCTCCACAGGGCAGGCGCGAAGTCCAGACGCTGCTCTTCAGTCATTTTTCACAGTTGAAGTGCGCAGCTTCAAGGGCACGCGTGAGGGAAGTAACGCTACAGCGCGAGGACATTGAAAAACTAGAACGCTAAAGGTGGCAGTTGCGGCGGCCGCCATCTTGGAAGTTCGGAAACCCTGTGCTGGCGAGTCTTGACAATGCTTTCAGCAGAAATAACTTGGAATGACCACGCTGCTTGTACCAGCGAGGGTAAAGGGCAAAATGGATCTTTTTCCTTTTGGGTGAGCAATTTAGTATGCAAACAATTGTGTTCCTGACATAATGCTACAGGCAGTTATACATTGTTAGATCGTGTATTGACCATTGACTCCATTTTTCTCTAACTACATTTTGTGAGCATGGTTTCATCTTGTGTCTGTCTGACCCTGCCTATCAGCTGCGAACGCAGGCAGGCCCAGGCTATCTTGCGCACATAGATTGTTTATGTTTCTCACTTCACCAAGCGAGAGAGATAAATCAGAAGGGGTGGGATGTGTACAGTGTCAACGGATGAGAATGTGAAGAATTCTGCCTCAGCTCTCATCGGAGCCTGGCTAGCTCCATTGAGTGACCTCGACGCAGAGAGTATAGCTAGCACCCACAGTGCAGATTAAGGGAGGGGAAGCTTCTAGACGTCTTTCTCCATGTTAGTAAAGATTATAAAGACGGAGACCTCTTGGCGCTTTGACAGGAACTCTCCTGGGAGTGGCCCCACTGCCCAGGGCTTTCGTGCCCGGTTGAGACCTCCTGCTTGAGACTGTCAACAGGTTCCCCAGTCGTTCTGGCAAGGATGATGCTAAACAGACAGCCAGTGAAGTATAACTGACAGCCAGTGAAGTATTCCAAGTTCAAATTACTTCTTCTTGTGTATATGCAGTTATGTTTCTATACCTTTGTTCTCTATGTATACATTCACTACATGCATTTATATTACATGTGCATCAATGCATTTGTTATATGGGAACTTGCTGCAATAAATATTCCCCTTTACTTGGCAAATGAGTGTTGATCTTTGTTTACATTGTATTTAGGTATTCTAAAGTGTGTAGAGCCCTATTTTGAAGAGTATTCACATTGTTTCCTGGTATTTTGAAGCCTTGCTCGGTTTTCTGAAGAAAAAGCAAGACATTTTGGTGTCACAAGCAGGATACTAAGTGAAAGGGACAGACTGTTTGGCAGAAAAACAAAAATGGATAAATCAGGTTCCCTGATACCAAATGAAATACCAGGATGGGAATTAGTTTCATATAGTCAGCTTGCTCATGAGTGGTAGCATTGTGCTGGGTTAAGTGAGAATTGGAGTGCATGTATTTCTTATGTGCAGCCAGAAGATGTATTAATTTGCCTGCAAAAAGTGCCAATTGAAAAATGGAAGAGTTTTGTACATTGGGTCGAAGAGGCTGGATCCTCTTAAATGCTTATAGGAAAATGCATGAAAAATGTATTCAGTTAGAAAAGTAGGAAAGCAAAAACAGTTAGTGTAATGCTGTCATGTCAGATTAAATTGTTGCAAGATAAGTTGGAAACTTATCAGCTTGTGGCTGAAAGAGTAGCAGTGTGTGTAGCACAACATAAATGGAAAAAGCGGAGAGGAAGGGTTAACAAGAGAAAGGTGCATTTGGCTATTGCTAAGGCTGGTTTAAATTGGAAACACAGAGAGGATGTGCCACAAGTGAGACAAAAGATTAAAGAATTTGCTGTGCCACCAGATAGGAAGGAAGCTCAGAGGTTTATTTGATTGTTTGGTTTTAGGGGGCAGCATATTCCTCACATAAGTCAGATTTTGGCCTCTTTGTACAAGGTTATGTAAAAGAAACATGAGTTTGAGTGGGGAGAGCAGCAACAGAATGCATTTGAATCACCAAAGGAGGCTATACAGCATGGCTTGGATTTGTGGCCAGTACCAGAGGGGGATGTTGAGCTGAATGTGACAGTCAAGGGGCAGTATGCCAATTGGAGTTTGTGGCAGAAACAAGGAAAGAAGAGGGTGCCTTTAGGATTTTGGGCAAAGAAGTTACCACATGCTGGAGAGCGGTACACTCCATTTGAAAAGCAGTTGCTTGCATGTTATTGGGCCCTGGTGGACACTGATCAGTTGACCCCGGAGCACAATGTGATTTTGAGACCTGAGATTCCTAAAATGCAAAGAGTGATGAGTTCCCCCAAGACTCATAGAATAGGGCATGCGCAGGAAGCCAGTATAAGCAGGTGGAAGTGGTACATACAAGGCAGGGTCTGAGTAGGCCCCAAAGGTACTGCAGTCTTGCATGAGCAAGTGGCGCAGCCCCAGTGGAAGACGCAGAGGTGTTATAGGATGTGCCTGAGATACAGGAGTCCCCTGTGAAGTGGGGAGAGCCATGTGCTGCATTGTCTTCAAAAGACAAGAGACATGTACTGATGGCTCAGCCAGGTATGTGGAGGCCAACAGGCATTGGAAAGTGGTGTCATACAATCCTGTGACCAAGAAATTGTTAACTACTACCGGAAATGGAAAGAGTAGCCAGTTTGCAGAACTTTATGCTGTGTATCAGGCTTTGAAGCAAGACTTTTCTAGAAACTGTTATATTTGCACAGCCTTGTGGTCTACTCTCAATGGGTTAGCTTCCTGGCTTCCCACGTGGCATGCCCATAACTCGATGATACATTCAAAGGATGTGTGGGTAAAGGAGTTGTGGCAAGAGATCTGGTAAATGTTACCACAAAGCACAGTTACTGTATATCACGTAGAAGCCCACCACCCAACAGACTTATAGAACGGCGGTGTAATTTCTTTGCAGATAAAAAGTCAACATTTTGGAGGTGGAGGCGGCGACACAGGATTCTGATTTGGTGGGAATGGCTAAGTAGGCACACCAAAAATCTGGACACCTGGGAGAGAACCCCACTAACAGGTGGGCAGGGAATAGAGGGATGCTTATTCCCTTGGACTTGATCAAAACTACGCTTATGCAATGTCCCATTTGTCAGCATACACAACACAGACCAGTCCTACACGTGGTGAGAGGTCAGCTAGGTAGGGAAAAAGCTGCCAGGACAGATATGGCGGATCGACTACATTGGGCCAATGCTAATTAGTCAGGGTTGTCAGTATGTATGTACAGTAATGGATACTTATTCTGGCTACTTGATAGCCTTTCCGTGTAAACCCGCCTCTCAACAGAATACTTTGAAAACACTGAATCTACTTATTTTGTATTATGGTATTCCATTACAGATCCAAAGGGATAATGCTTATCATTTCAAAGGCACATTGGTGCAGGATTATTGTGCACAGCACAACATTGAGTGGATATATCATATCCCTTACTACCAACAAGCTGCGGACCTGATTGAGATGGATGGATTGTCGAAAGCTTAGCTGAAAAAATTGTCAGATGGGTCATGTTGGAAGTGGAGGTCCCTGTCGCTTACTGCCGCCACCAAATGCTGTAGGCATGCGCCCTCGACCCCTCGCTTCAACGTTAGGCTAAGTAAGGACACCGTCTGAGATAGCCCTGCTCACCCCCTTAGTAGCTTGGCACGAGCAGCCAGGCTTATCTCCAAGGCACGAGTGTTCAGTATGTGCAACCACGCTAACAATAACCCCATGATGTCATCACAAATAGACTCCACACGAGTATTGATAAAAAGAGTATAATCTTTATATAAGAAGTTATACGATACGACCACACGTTACAAAATCAACATATAAGAACGGGTAGTATTCTTTCCGGTGGGTTGGTAGGTTCTAATCCCAACCACCACGTCTAACCAACAGTTAAGCTCTTCTCTAACCGTTTCCCAATAGATTAGACCTGTAGTATTGCTAGAAACAAACACGTTGCATAAGAAAACAATACTGCAATGCGTAACGATATTCTCTTATCTTGTGCAACAGAGAAATAATGCCATACGTAGTGCCACAGTCATGTACTTTGCAATTGAAAGAATAATGCAATGCGTATCACCACCAGCATGCCCTGTACCAGGAAGAAACAAAGCAATGCGTCACGCTACAATCCTGTGCGGTGCAATAAAGAAATAATACACTGCGCCACGTTATACTCAGATACGGTGCACTGACGAAATCATACAATGCGCTATGTTACAATCAAATAATATGCATGGGAGAAATAACGCAGTGCGTAGCGCACCAAGCATAAAGTTCGTTAGGCACAAATGAGGTCAGGAGTCATACGACAGTTCGATAGTTCGTTAGCAGCAATAATGCAATTGTGTAATACGACAGTTTTACGTGCTCCAGTAACAGTGCCCCTGTTATGGATCAAATGATGACACACAAAGTACTGCTTCCCACTCCAGCCCCAGTACTGCCCCGTCCTGGGACAGCACGGGCCAGGATCCGAGCCGAAGCAACGGCTCGCGCAGATGACTGAGCGGGAGGCCGAGAGAGTGTCCCTCCGGGCCCGCACCCCACCCCAGGTGTTGATCCACGTTACCTGGGGGGGCGCGATCCCACTCTCCTCCCCGACGTCAGCGACTTGGGCCTTGATCCAGAACTCCGTCACGGGTTTTGGCGGACTCGGGCCGGCGGCTCAGCTCTTCTGTGGCTGCCGGTCCGGGCCGCTACTGATGGACTCCGAGGGCCCCGATTACTTGGCCCTCACTCCGGCGGACTCGGTCCACACCGAGACCGGCCCTCAGCACTGTGGAGACTTTACTTCAGTTTGGTGCACAACCTAACCCGGCACTCCTCACCAGCACCTCAGGTTGCACTTCGACACGCACATCGCGCGTCCGAGACTTGCCTCTTCTCTGGTGCTCACGACGATCCGGCGCTCTTCACCAACGCTCCGCTTGCACCTCAACACGCACCCTGGGCGTTCGAGCCTCGCCTCTTCTCCCGGTGCACACGATGTCCAGGCGCTCTTCCTCATGCCCTGGCTGCACCACGACACGCACTCCTGCGCGTCCGAGTCTCACCTCTTCTCCCGGTGCACACGATGTCCAGGCGCTCTTCCTCACGCCCTGGCTGCACCACGACACGCACACTTGCACGTCGGAGTCTCACTTCTTCTTTTGGTGCCTACGAGGCCCAGGCGCTCCTCACCAACACCCGGGCTGCACCACGACACGCACCCAGCGCGTCCGAGACTCACTTCTTCCGCTGGTGCACACGATGTCCAGGCGCTCCTCACCAACGCCCTGACTGCACTACGACACGCACACTGCGCGTCCGAGTCTCGCTGCTTCCTTTGGTGCACACGAGGCCCAGGCGCTCTTCACTAACACCCGGGCTGCACCACGACACGCACACTTGCGTGTCCGAGCCTCGCCTCGTCTCCCTGTGCACTCCACGACCAGACGCTCCTCACCAACGCCTTGGCCTGCACCACGACACGCACTCTGCGCGTCTTAGACTTAGCTTACTCCTGCGTGCCCACGATCACACGGCACTACTTCTGAGGGTCCCAAGCGGCACAAAGCACGCGCACACCGCGTTGCTTGGGACTTCTCCGGAAACTTTTATGATCCTGTATTTCCAAACAGGGAGCCAGCTCACCTCGGGCCCTTGGGGTTACAAGACACAGCACAAAGCACAGTCTTCTTCAAGCAGGGGGACCCAGCGCCTCCAAGCACAGTCCCAACAGCCTCTTCCTTAGTTAGAACAGCAAACTGCAGACCAGCCCCAGATCACGAAACAAGGATTGGTCTATCCACCACAGTCTCTTCAGTTGTTCCTTCTTTAGCAGAGGTTCCTCTTGACCACAGAATGGGTCCAAGCCTTTTCAGTCTCAATACATATCTGTTTCATTCCAACGTTCAGGGGTTTCAGCTCTCATAGTTATACCCCTTACTGTCTTTGAAGTTTGTATGTGCTCAGGGGTCCCTGACCCCTCCCTAAATCAGTTCTGGGTGTCTCCCTCCCAGTGTCACCTCTCTCCCTTTGATACTGGGGGTCTGGATCCTTAATCACTCAGCAGGAGATGGGTCAATTGGTTTATAGCACCAGCCCAGGCCTTTTCACCTCCCGGGCTTCTCCTCCCCCTACTCTCCAGATGCAGGACAGCCTGGTGCCATCTCAACCCCTCCCTAGGTCAAGACCTCTCCCAGCTCCTCTCACCTTTCAATTCCAGACAGACAATCCACATTTCAGAGACACACAGAAATGCTCAGAGCACAAAACTCAGCCACTTCTAAAAGAGTGGTTTATAAACACACAGTGACAAAACCAACTTTACAGAAAGATGCATTATGACTCTGTGAGTTCACACATACCAAACTTCACCTCTCCATTATAAACTGACAGGAAACTAGGCTAACAAATACAACACCAAGCCTCCCCCATTCTGTCCTATGGGCAGAATGGCCTTTCAGCAGTGAAAAACGAAATGGAGAGTTTTTCACTGCCAGAACACAACACACACCTCAGTTTATGTTCTGCCTTTTACGTACACTGCACCCTGCCCAGGGGTTACCTGAGACCTACCACAGGGGTGCCCCATGTGTATGCAAAAGGGAAAGTCAGGCCTGACAAGTGGTTGCACTTGTCAGGACAACATGCTAACTTAGCATTCTGCACGCAGGCCATACTCTGAAGGCCTGAGTTCCCTTTTCTGCGCGCCCTTGCATTACTAGCCCTTGCACACACAGTGCACATCACTAGGGACTTTTACTAGTAAGGCAAACATACCAATCATGGCCAACCAATCACCATACATTTTACACAGGGAACTCCTGTACTTTGACACTGATCAGCAGTGGCAAAGTACCCAAAGCATCTAAAAGCAAAGGTGGTAGAGGCAAAAAGTCAAGGGTAATCACGCCAAGATATGCCAGGTCTAACAGGTCATTAAAAGGTTGCAGAGATAATTTGTATGATGCATTGTTAATTTTGAACAGGCCTCATGTGGCCACTAACACTACCTTGTACTGGGAGATAACTCCCAGAGCCTTAGCTCCATATCGGGCCACCCCAGAGGCTGCAGGTCTTGGCTGACATGCTTTTGCAGATGCACAGACTGAAATCCAGAAATATACAGCTTTAATTGAAACCGGGGATGGAATGTTGGATTGATTGCCCCTTGCTTCAGCTTGCCTTAAAAGGTATCCAAATTCTGGGAGGGGTAATAGACTCTGATTACCAAGGAGAGATAAAGGTGATGCTGTTGAACAGTGGAGACACTGATTTAGTAGTGCAGCTCAAAGATTGAGTTGCTCTGATTATCATCATGCCAGTCTATGGAGGAATTGTTAGAAAGGGGACGGACCCAGCCCTTCTTACTGTACGAGGGAAGGGAGGGTTCGGCTCCACTGAAACCAGGAGTCAAAGTATGGATCGAATCCCCCAAAAACCCTCCTGAGCCTGCTGAAATCATAGCTACAGGAAAAGACAACATCCTAGTTGTAATGAGACCTGGAGAGGAGAAATGGAAACATGTGCCTGCTGATAAATGTTATTTGCAATAATGATAATACTTGTTTGTTCTCTGTTCATCTAGATCACAGCATGGCGTGTTTATGTCCTAATTGCAGTGTTTGGAGTGTATTCGGCCGTGTCCGGAGGGGAATGAGAGGGTCCAGGGATGTCCACAGCCAAGGGACTCAACCACCAGTATCAAATGACAGCATTATCACAGCAACTGGAGAACTTGTGGAGTTATTTGGCGCAAAATGTGCTCAACATATCCCATTTCTGTATACACAACATTAAGAGCACCCTTGACGTTATCTCCACCTGTTTAGTTGCAATACCTACTCCTGTTAATGTTCTATTACACATCTTTAATACTACCAATGCTGATGAGTTAGTTGGTGGAAGAGAGCGATGTCAGAACCCACCTCTCACTATATGAGTATTGTAGGTTTTGCCATGAGATAACAGGAAATCTGTGGAAATATATGACTCATATCATAACATACAATATATCTATTACAGACATTTGTTATAGTCTTACATGTGATCCTGCCAAAATAGGCAAGTGTCAGCAGCTAAAGCTTGACAGTTCTATGTGTAACATTTCTGGAGAGCAGCGTACATTGTGTCAGTTACGGAGCAATAGTATGTGTACTACTGTAGATAACAATATGTCCTGCAAGTATATAGTGTCTGTTGCTAAACACTTTTGGCATGTTAAATTACTCTTTTCGTGTGGCAATGCATCATACACCTGCATTCCAGTGAACCTGACTGGTGGACCGTGTGCCTTAACAGGATTAGGACTTATGATGTTTCCTTTGCATTCAGCTTTACATTTTCGTTATGCTAGAGATGTATTTCAATTGTCTAACAACTATGATTCTGAAATTACCTTGTTATCCAAAAAGGAATATTTTAGTCTAGCTACGTCCATAGTAGGCGTCCCTGAGTTACCTGTGTATAACACTAGGATAATAAACAAGCTTGCATGTTTAATGGTGAAAAACATAAAAGAAACTACTACTGCTTTAGCTGATTTGCTATTGGATGTTCAGGGAACAAGAAAAGGCGCTTTACAAAATAGGGCTCCTATTGACTATTTGCTTTTAAAGCATAACCATGGCTGTGCAGATTTTGAAGGATTGTGTTGTTTCAATTTGTCTGACCATTCCACGACCATCCATCCGCATCTAAATGCATTGCATGAATTAGTCAAGGGAGTGAAACAAGATGTGGACATGGGGTAGAGGGATTGGTTATTTAGATGGTTGCCTGATTTTGGTCAATTTCGCTATATTTTAATTGCCATTTTCATTATAATTTGTATTTTGATATCTATGTGTTGCTGTATGCAATGGGTGCCTAACTTTATATCCTTGTTTCATACTAGAGCTATAACTTTTACACCTATGAGTTATGCTAATTATTTATTAGTCAATGGTCAAGGGGTGGAGTGTAATGCTACAAGCGGTTATACATTGTGGGATTGTGTATTGACCATTATCTCCATTTTACTCTAACTACACTTTGTGAGCACGGTTTCATCTTGTGTCTGTCTGACCCTGCCTTTCAGTTGCGAACATAGGCAGGCCCAGGTTACTTGCACACATAGATTGTTTACATTTCTCACTTCACTGAGCGAGAGAGATAAGAACAGATGGTGTGGGATGCGTACAGTGTCCAAGGATGAGAATGTGAAGAATTCTGCCTCAGCTCTCACTGGAGCCTGGCCAACCCCATTGAGTGACCTTGACGCAGAGAGTATAGCCACCACCTACAGTGCAGATGAAGGGAGGGGGAGCTTCTAGAAGTGTCTCTCCATGTTAGTAAAGAGTATAAAGACAGAGACCTCTTGGTGCTTGACAGGAACTCTCCTGGGAGTGGCCGCACTGCCCATGGCTTTTGTGCCTGGTTGAGACCTCCTGCCTGAGACTGTCAACAGGTTCCCCAGTCGTGCTGGCAAGGATGATGCTAAACAGACAGCCAGTGAAGTATTCCAAGTTCTAATTACTTATTCTTGTGTACATGCATTCATGTTTCTATACATTCATTCTTGTGTATATACATTCACTATATGCATTTATTTTACATGTGCATCATTGCCATTTGATATATGGGAACTTGCTGCAATAAATATTCGCCTTTACGTGACAAATGAGTGTTGAGCTTTGTTTATGTTGTATTTTGATTTCTAAGGTGTGTAGTGTCCTATTTAGAAGAATTCACGTTGTGTCCTGGTATTTTGAAGTCTTGCTCAGGTGTTCTGAAGAAAAAGCAAGACACCAGATATCTATCTTTTTTTGAAATATAGATCTGAGAAGCCTTGAGCAAATGTGCAGGCAACACACCAGCCACTTATTCTTGCCAATCTACATCTACATCAATCTCATCAACAATTGAAGGCTACTGGTTGCTCTCATTGAAAACAGTAACTTGAACTTGACAACTTTCATGCACATTAATTTCATAAACTTTCGGTTACTAGTCATTCTTGTTCTAATATTCTTCTAATTTATCAAAGTGATCCCTCATTTCACTCTCAACAAAGTCATTAAATAGTGTGCCGGCTGCAAGATGGCCGCCACGCAGTGAGACTCTGCAGGCTGGATTGCCAATCCATTAGTTATCCTGCAGTCTGGGGGCCCATCAAGGCTTACAAAAACGTGTCTGTGCTCCCTCTTCACTGTGGCTGCCGCTATATGCCGGTCTGCTACATCTCGGGGATCTCTGTGGCGGATTGGAGGCTCTGACTCGGCGGCTGCTGGGTGAATGCAAATGATGGCCCTGGCCTGAACGGTGTGCGCACTGGAGCCTGGACCTGTGGAGCCTGGACTGTCCGGCGCCCCGGCTGCGATTGCGGTGGCTGAGCTTGCAGCGGATGCGGCTGGTGCCCCGTGGGTACCCTTGGCTGGCTGAAGACCGCTCGTTGGCGGGCTCCGCTGCAGGCCTTGGCAGCGTACACCCCAGGAGGGACCCGGGGCGAAGACGGGCCTCAACACTGCCCGGGTGCAGAGAGATCGGCCGGGGCCCCGCCCGGTGAGAGGTGCTGCGGGGGCTGCCATGAGGTGGCCTGTGGGGCGCGAGCTGCGTGTGGTGAATGGGCAGTGGTGAACGTACCTGCGGGCCCGCTCCTGGTCCGGCCCGGCCCGGCCGGGCCTGCTTCATTGACTCCGGCTGGTGAGTGTGCGGCCGCGACTTGCTGTGGGGCCGCGGGAGCCTGGTGAGGCGCGTCGTTGCTGTGGTGCGGGATCGAGAGGCCCTGCTTCGCCTGCACCTCGGGCTGCTGGTCAGATGGGATAATACTGACCGGGGCTAGCGGAGCCTCGAGCCCTGGACTGACGGAGCCCTGCTATCCTCCAACCGGCCTGCCTTGGTGACTCGTCTCCTCTTTCGATGCTGCCCACTAGGTTCTCTGCTGGATACCGGCCCCCCTCCTGGATCTGTGTCTTGCTGTGTCCGCGCCTGAAGTGCCGGGGTGCGTGGTGCCCCCCCAGGCCAGGGAGCTGCACCTGACGGGGCCCGTCTGCCACCCGGGTCCCTCGGACTCACCACGCGGGTGCCTGGAGGCAGGTAAGGGGCGTCGCCGCTCCGTGGCATCTGCAATCTGGATTCGCATTAAGGGACCTTTTTTGCTGCCTGACTGTTCCCTTTGTGTCCTCAACTGCGTCTGGCCCTAGAACCACACAGCCTCAATGTTGCATGTTTTGACGCATGAAACTGCCTCTCTGTTGAGTCTGCTGCTGGGACATTTTCGTGATGCCTAATCTGCGCGAAGGTAAATAATGCATTAGAAAAGACTGTTACTGAGGGTAAACACTTCGCAGCACGAGCTCCCGCTTTCAGAAACCTACTTAGAGGTCTTTGAAGGACATTTTCCGGCCACGATCGTTGCGTGCTCCCCACGTGGACACGCTGAGCTACACCAAGGGCATTGAAGTTAAGCGTGGTGGGCCAGTCATACCCGCCACGTGACTTGTCTGCACTGAGCGTTCCGCTGTGCTCACTCTGGGACCGGACGGATTCGCGCGGGAGGCAGTCATCTCTGGTGGCTCGACCAGCCAGTTTGCCATGGGTAAGACGGACACGAGGCAACCCAAATTTTCGTTCGAGCAGCGGAAAACCCCGAGGGGGACCACCTCATTGGTCGAGGACCCAACCGCAGAGACCATGGATGCCGCTTCTGCCCCAGACCCCAACATCCGCGAAATGTTCACTGATCTGAAACATTCTCTATCCGCCATTGACCTGAAGATTGACTCGATGTCGGATCGCTTGGACCGGCTCCGGGACAAGGTGTCGAACCATGATGAGCGCCTTGCAGAAGTCGAGCAGAGGACATCCGCGCTGGAGGATGGGGGAGTGATGACCCGGGAGAAGCTGCTCCGTATGGAGAAAGTGCTGTAGGTCATCAGAACCAAAAATTAAGACCTCGAAGCGAGGTCCCGGCGCAACAATCTGCGCATTCTCGGAATCCCGGAAACAACTGCGATGACCCGAGTAGAGGACTTCGTTGAAGAAATGCTGCAATCCCTCTTTGGTGAGGCTCTATCAGCGATGTGCATAGTGGAGCGTGCCCACAGGTCCCTTGGCCCGAGACCCCCCCTGGTGCCCCGGCTCACCCAATCATTGCAAGGCTTTTAAACTATAGTGACCGCGACACTGTGCTGCGAAAAGCCCGAGATCACCACGGCCTCAGATATCAGGGCAACTTGATTTCCTTCTTTCCCGATTTCACCTTGTCTGTTCAGGCCACCAGCCGAGAATTTGTACCGGTCAAAAGACTGCTGCAGCAACAGGACATCAAGTATTCCTTACTCTACCCAGCGACGCTTCGACCCTTCCACTCCGGCAAGACATCCTTTTTCACAGATCCCAAGCTTGCTGCCAAGTTTGCACGCAGCCTCAAGCGTTCGAGACCGGAGGCCCTCATGAATGGGGACCAAGTGTCTGAGGACCCCCTCAATGAAAATGACTGAGTCAGCTCGGCAGTGCTCTGTTCCACACACTCGTCAGGGGAGACTCTTGTAGCCGGCTGAACTGGCGAACATCCCGGACCTTCTGTGCTTTGTGTCCCTATGAGGGAGGCGGCATTAGACTGGGTTACCTGACTGCTTGGTTCTGCTGCCCTCCTGGGCGCCCTTTTCCAGCCACCTGACTCTTTGGTGTTGGGTTTCGCCTAGCCCCCTGGCGCCACCCCCTGGGATGAGTCCCATGTTTCATTTTGTTGTTGGCCTTGTTCGGCCTTGTATGGGCAGGGTAGATGCTCTCCAGCCATGTTAGGTGGCTGTAGTGGGTGGGGGGTGGGTTGTTTGGGTGGCGGGTGAGCTACTTGGGATGGGTTGTTTTTCTTCTTCTATGCCTCTTTTCTCTTCTTCCTATCCTCACCTCTCTCTGGTCTGGGGTGCACAATTGCTGACCCCTGCTCTCCACGTGGCGCGCATGTGTGCATGGGAATGGAGGGATGACTGTAACCACTGATGGGGCACCTGCCCTCAAAGCGGTAACCTGGAATGTGAGGGGGCTGAATGATGGTAGAAAGATGCGGTTGGTGGCGGCGCTCCTCAATCGATATGGGGTGGACATTTGTTTTCTACAGGAGCTACATCTTATGGGGACCAACTGTGCTCGCTTGCGGGCGGATGGGCGAAAAGTATATAGCGGGTTACTCCAATTATGCCAGGGGCAGAGCCATTATCCTTAGGAAGGGTTTCCACTGGCATACGCGCACTGTGCTATGCGATCCCCAGGGGCGTTATGTGTTGGTGGCCGGGGTCCTTGCCAGTCACCCAGTTAGACTCATATCAGTTTATGGCCCTAATACTGACGATCCCCAATTCTTCACGGAGGTGTGGCGGTTGGCAGACTCCTTAGGCCCCGGGGCGGTACTCTGGGGAGGTGACTTCAACGTAATTCTCAACTCCGATACTGATAGATCGAGTGGCTCTCGCAGGCCTCACCCCCGAGCTGCAGCGCAGCTCCGGACCCTTATGGACGACCACGATTTGATCGATGTTTGGCGTCGCCAACACCAACATGGCCGGGAGGGAACCTGTACCTCCTCTGCGGGCCCCACTTGGTCTAGAATTGACTATTGGCTTGTATCTCGTGACGTGGACACCTTGGTTAGACGCTGCACTCATCTTCCCCGAACGCTTTCGGACCATGCCCCAGTATTGCTAGAATTTCTTTTACCGGAAGTGCCGAATAGAGCTTTCAGCTGGAGACTCCCAGCTGGCGCTCTTCGAGACCAGGTGTTCCTAGAGGAGATCGGGTCCGCCATACAGGACTACTTTGCTACTAACGTCGGTTCGGTAGAGTCCCTGTCCACGTTGTGAGAAGCGTTCAAGGCTGTCATCAGGGGCAAGTGCATCGCTGCGCAGTCCGGCGTCCTGCGCTCATTAAGGAATGATCTGCGGCGGCTTGAAAAGGAGATATGCTTGCTCTAATTGAAATTTTTCGAGTCTGGTCAGCTCACGTCCTTGGAGTTTGAGGTGGTGGCGCACAGAGAAACGCACTACTTAGGCCGGGAGGCGCGTGCCCACCAATATGGTGAGGGCGACCGGGCCGGCAAAACCCTTGCGGACCTAATAAAAAAGCCATGGGCAACGGATTATGTAAACGAGCTGCGCACGGACGAGGGGATGGTCGCGGTCGGTCAGGCATCAGTTCAAGCTGAAATGACCAACTATTACTCTTCACTATAAGCCGCCCGACAGATGGAGACACTTCCTGATCGGCTTCCCTTCTTTGACTCCATAGAGTTAGTGTGGCTCAGTGACGCACACCGAAAGTATCTGGATGAGCCTTACACGGAGGAGGAGGTGATTAGGGTAATCCGGGCCATGCCCGGGGACAAGGCACCAGGCCTGGATGGTTTGACCCCTGCCTTCTACAAGGAGTTTGCACCGCTTCTAGCGCCCCACCTTCTCAACATGTATGAAGACTCGCTTGAGCGGGGCGCTCTTCCCCCATCCCTCCGGGAGGCACTGATAGTGACCATCCTTAAGCCAGACAAAGATCCGCTACTCTGTGACTCCTATAGGCCACTCTCGATGATCAATGTGGATAATAAAATCCTTGCTAAGTTATTAGCTACCCGGCTACTTCCGCTGCTCCCCACGATACTTCGGCCCGACCAATGTGGATTTGTTCCTGGCAGGAGCACCACCCATAACCTCCGTACACTCTTTGCGGTGATACAGGAGGTGGATCCCTCCCTTCCCGCCGCTACTGTATTTCTGGACCCAACCAAGGCGTTCGATATGCTGGAATGGCCTTATCTGTTCTCGCTCCTGACCCGTATCGGCGTGAGCCCTGCTTTCCTCCAAAAGATCGCATTATTATACACCTCTCCGACTGCCAGGTTGCGGATTAACGGTGTAATATCCCCCCCAATTGCTGTAGCTCGAGGTACGAGGCAGGGGTGTCCACTATCACCCCTCCTGTTTGCCATAGCCATGGAGCCTCTGGCAGCCAGACTGCGGCAGCATCATGCTCGGAGGGGGCTCGATTTTACGCCTAGGGTAATCTTGGAGTCAATGTACGCGGATGATGTGACTCTTTATGTCAATCACCCAGAGACCAATCTTGACCCCCTTCTTCGTGAAATCACAAAATTTGGTGGACTTTCAGGCGTCAATGTTAATTGGGGGAAGTCTATAATTTTCTCCACTCACAGCCGCAACGGTCATATTTCAGTCTGAATTCCCTCTCAAATGGGCGACTTCCCCAGTGAAGTACCTAGGCATCTGGATCAGTAGGGATAATGAGGAACTGTGGAGATGCAATTATGGCAAGCTCATGGAGTGGTTTGAGAGTAGGCTGCCCCATTGGAGAACGCACCCTCTCTCCCTGGCTGGCCGGATCACCATTGCTAAGATGGTGGTCCTACCAAAATTCCTCTATGTGTTTGTGAATCTCCCACTCCCCCTCACCTCCGAATTTAAGAGGAGGCTGCGCTCAAACCTGATTTCCCTCGCTTGGGCGGGTGGGCAGCCTCGTGCAACCTGGGAGGTCCTTACGCTCCAGTTTGAGCAGGGGGGTTTGGGAGCGCGTGACATGGAATTATATCACAGCTGCATGCGCAGGCCCACTTTGGGTTTCATTGGATATACCCGACACTCTTTATGGCGCATACCGCCCCTGAAAGCGATCAAGCAGAACCTGTTCCGCTACACATGGCACTGTTCCGCCCACAGAGTCGCCCGCGGCCTGGTATTGATACAGTGGGATGCACGGTCCGGGCGTGGCAGCAGCTTCGCCGCAGAGCACGTCTGGATAATATGTTCGCTCCGTCGGTGCCGCTAACTAGACACCCTGCACTGCCTTTCACGGCTGAGACTGGGGTTTGCCAGCGATTACGCAAGCTCCAGTTACATACACTAGGGCATGCTTTCCCGGAAGGCGTCTTCGTTGACCTAGATACTGCATTGGGAGAGGACCATACTGGCCTCCTTGACAGGATTTGCTTAAAATCTATAAATAAAGTTTAAAAAAAAAAAAGGTCATTAAAAACAAAAAAATTGTCTTATCGATTCTGCTAGAGCATCCTTTAACTTCATTACAAATGTAACACTCCACCAACCTTTATTCTTGAGCAACACAGAATTTTTTAAGACCACAAATTCAAACCGTATTTGTGAACTTTGAGATTTTTTTGTCCATGCTTTAAGGTTTTCTTAACAATAATCTAATCACCAACTCGAATCATCTTATTTATAGTACGCATTTTTATCCAAAAAGTCTTTATCTTTTCTTTGTGCATCCTCACCTTTACTTCTGACCAATTCTTTGAAATCATCGCTGACAGAAAATTAAATCTTGTCTCTTAACCAACTGGAATTAAGTTGTCTTACTGCTTTCCGGCCTCTTTTTCATTATCAATGTCTGCAGTTTCATCCAGAGCATTAGCTCTGGGGCCAGAATTACTAGGACTGCAAACTCTGCAAACAATACTTTTGGGCCCAGAGACAGCAGACCTGTCTTCACTGCTGCAAGGGCAGGAGGAAACAGGATAGCCGGCCACCTGCCTGACATGTAGCAGCACAGAGGAAGCAAATACATGCTTCCCCCAAACAGGCTAAAGCCTTCCCTGACCCACTGCCCAATACCCACCCTGTGCACCCACCCTAGCCCTCCCGCCGACATATTCTGCTTTCTCAGAGCAGGTGGAAATTGTCAGCAGTGTTCTCCCCAAAATCTAGGAAAGCTGCCCAGAAAAGGACCAAGTATTGTTCAGCCTCTGCAGTTTCCCATTCCAGGGAGAAAGCTCATAATCAATATAATACTGCCCGAAATTGGAAATTCCAGCCCTACAGTATCCCCGCATAAAAAATCCAGCATACTCGGAATTAGGGCATTCATATTTTAAATGGAGTAACCTCAGCAAGAGTATGAGGTCTATTTATATAACTACATATTTTGTCTCTCACAAATAACTCCAAATCAGTCCCAGCTTCCTGAATACATTTCTTTAAAACTGTGTTATGTATGCCTGTACATGGTATTACTCTAGCTCGATCCTGGCCAAAAGGCAGTGGAGCATTGTACATGGTCAAAGACAAGCCTAAAGTCAAAGAGTAATAGGAGAGGAAGCAGGGCTCTGGGCGGTTAATGCATTGTGACGTATTGCTGTTTAAAGCGGTGAGTCTTAAACTCTTTCCAAATTGAAGCAGAGTTTTGGTGGTTGTGATGGATAAGGAGGTGTTATTCCAGATCCTGAGTGCATAGCTGTAAAAGTTCTGCAGTCTTGTGTTTACATTTTACACTTCTTACTCTGCACTCTGATGGTGTCCTGGTCACAGGTATTACAAAAATCACCAGAGATGGTGAGCTTGTCTGCAAGATAAGGAAAAATGCTAGTTGTGATGGCTTTGTAATTGAAGCAGCTGGTTGTGAAGATAGTGTGGGCAGGAAAGGGGAGCCAATGGAGTTTCATCCAGATGAGGTAATCCTATTTCTTCAGGCCCTGGATGA
This sequence comes from Calotriton arnoldi, assembly GCA_963921515.1. NCBI lineage: Eukaryota > Metazoa > Chordata > Amphibia > Caudata > Salamandridae > Calotriton > Calotriton arnoldi. The sequence continues at coordinate 222,347 of CAWUFW010007491.1, read as the reverse complement.
GGCGTGTTGCCGAGTGCAGTATGCCCCTAAGGGGTTCCAGTGTCGTAGGCCATGGAGTGGGGCATTATCAACATCCAGATGTGAGGCTGCAGGGGCTTGAACAGCAGTTCTGACGTAGCTTTTTAGAAGAAACGGTTTGACTTTCTCTAGAAGAGAGAGCTGATACCAGGATATCTTTGTTTTTTGACAATGTGTTCCTTGAGGTTGAGGTTGGTGTCCAGGGTTAATCTAAGTGACTTGGTAATTAGTGAAAAATGGGGTGCAAAGCAATCAAAGCTCATGTCATTGAGCCAGATTTGTACTGTAGCTTGTCTGTTGTGCATGACAAATAACAGGAATTCTGTCTTACTTGTGTTGAGCTACAGGTAGACATTGGATATCCAGCTCTTGATGTCATGATGGTGTACAAGCAGTGTTTGAAGCACTGCTTGTCTGAAGCAAGGGAGGCTTTCAAGTAGAGTTGTATATCATCGACATATTTGTGAACCTTGAATCTTGATGTTGTTATCTGTGAGTAGAGCACTAAGCGGCTCCTTTCAAAGCTTGAAGATTACAGGAGACAGTGTGCAACTGTGGTGGAGTCCAAAGGTGATGGAGAGCTTTGTGACCTGAGGGTGCCCATGTGAACAAACTGATGTCAGTTGGAAAGGTAGGAGGGATGTGAAGGAGATTGCCAAAGAATTACATTCGAGGCTCCAGGATGTGCATAAGAGGGAGATGTTCGACTGTGCCAAAGGCATCTGAGAAGTCCAGCAATATTAGAAGGCAGGAGCCATCTTTATCTGTGGTCAAGAGGGCATCATCGACAATGTGTAAGGTAGTGGCCTCCGTGCTGCAGTGTGATCTAAAGCCAGACTGGTAGTCATGGCGGATATGGTTAGCATTAATGTGATATTAGAGTTGAGCGTAGAATGCTTTTTCAATTATTTTGCCGATGAAAGGTGGGTGAGTGTTAGGCCAGTACTTGAGGTCATCAGGAGCAGAATGATGTGGCCATTCTTGAGAGAATCTGGAAAGATGCTTTGAGTGAGGGAGGCATTGACAATGATGAGTCGGGGTAAAAGAGCATCTCCAAAGAGGGCTTTGATGAAAGACGACAGTAAGCCATCGCCTTCATAAGAACTGGCTTTGAAGGCGTTGAGGCGTTGATGTCTCCAAGATCTCGGAGGGATAGGGCTTCAAAGAGTGACCATTGTGGGATTCTACAGGAATGAGTAGGTTCAAGATATGAACCACGTTTGCTGTCATTGATTTGCTTTTGGACCCTCTGTATTTATTTATTGAAGAAGAAGTTGATTGCATTGCATTCTCTGTGGAGCGAGGAATAGGTGGGTCCAGCAAGGGGTTGATGCAGTGCTTGATTATCTTTTACACCACTTGACTTCATTGATGGTGTTGGTATAGTACTTTGCTTTGGCTGATGAGCTGTCAGCGTGCTGCACAGAGGAAATTCATTATCAAGAGGTCCTTTTCTTTCTGGGGATTTATTGTTTATTGTCATAAAGGTCTTTAGAATACCAGGGTGCTGAAGGCTTTGGCATGAATGTGCACGTCTTAATTGGGACTTAGACAGTAACATAGCTTTCCAAAAAATGAATGAGGTTGTTTAGAAGGGTGTTGTTTGTTGGGTTGGTAGGTTGAAAGATGAGTGCAAGTATAGGTTCTCGATGGAGAAGTATTTGAAGGATCTGAAAGTTTGGTCTTCTCTTTTGTGTTCCTCCTGGTTTGTTGGTAGGACACTGAGCAGGGAGATAGGGATAGCAAAGTGGCCAGTCTTGTCCAGGGGTATGGGTGGTTTGCATTGGATTGTTGGTGATTTGGAGAACCCAAAATCGAGGATGTGCCTTTGGAGTGTGTTGGTCGTAAGACATGCTGGTCCACATTGAATGTACTGATGAAGTTGAAGAGGGGTTCTCTTGTTTTCTTTTTAGCTTGTATTCTCTGGGAGGTTGAATTTACCCCAGAGGGTGGTGTGGGCATGTCGGATTGACAAGGTGGGGAGGAGATCTGAGAATTCATCAATGAAGTCCTTATTCTGCCCCCAGGAGACCTGAAGATGTGACGGAAGGCAGTGCTCTGAGTTCCAGAGAGTGGGAAATAGCATATCAGGACCTCGATGGAGTTAAGTGTTACTTGTTTGCCAGTGTGCAGGACCCTAACGCCGTATAAATGACAGCTAGTCCTCCTCTCTTCTTATGTGTGCAGCCCACATGACGGATGCTGTAGCCTGGGGGAAGAAGGATGTCTAGAAGGTGCAAAGATGTGGGCGTCAAGCATGTTTCTGTGATGAACAGGGCATCAAGCTTGTGATAGGTGCTGAGGTCTGTTATGTCTTGCGCTAGAGTATTGCAGAGTGAGCGTTAATGAGCATGAGTTGGAATGTGTGCTGTGTAGTTTGAAGATGTGTGGTAGTTAGTCGAATGCTTATGAGGTTGGGTCTGTGTGTTGTGTGAAAGTTATGTGAGTGTCTGGGTCGTCTACATCTGGGTGTGATTGTGGGGATTGGCATTATGGGTGCCGAGTGATGCACATGATTGTTAGCTCTCTCAACCAATCCATTGGATTAAGTCTAATACACAGCTACATTAAACTGACTAATAAAAAATGATCTCAATCTGTTTATCCTTTTTTCCAGACACAAAGTGCATTCCATTGTCCCAGAGCAGAATTTTTGGCTGTCCTTTTAGGGAAAATTTACTTTGCAAACATTTGATGACAGCATCCATGGTGGAAGATCTCACAAAATAATAATACATCAACTTTGAATACTATTCAATTACAACAATCAAAAAACGTAAATGTTCTGGTAAGCTCACAAAAAGAAATACAAAAAGAGTTGCTAACTTCTGCAAAGGCTTCTCTGGAAAAGGAACAGGGGAGAAGATGCATTTGTCACAGTTCAGTACTTATCGAATAATAAACATGCTTTGAAAAAATCCATAAACACATCAACTATGCCACCCAGCTTTGGGCAGGTATAAAATACCCTGAGCATAGCCATTGTGAGAAGTTGTCCTTCATGTGCACAGAGAATCAACGTAATTCTTAATTCAGATGGTGGAACAAATGTCTGTTGTCTGAGTACAAAGGCCCTTCCACTATTAAGTTTGGATGCTACTTGACTAAAATAGTGAATTTTTCCCTTTCAAGTTACTCCGCGGTCAGCGCTCTTCAGTATATTTAACCAAAGAAAGAAATTCTGACTCATCCTGAATACACCTCAATTACTCCTTTTATTATAATAATTACCATGCTATTTTCAGAAGCCCCGGCCTCCACGCTGGGCACAAAAGCCTCATGTATTTATAAGTTTCAAATGATATAACAAAAGAGTTGTATGCTTGCAAGTCAAAAGACAAAGCTACCAGATGATAAGCAGTTTTCAAGATGCTTGTGGTAAACATTTAGCCAACATTTATTGCATCTTCAAAGGGTGAGAATCAACCACAATGTTTCTATTTAAAGAACATAGATATGTGCTGAACCAGTCATTAAATAACTTTATTTGATACTTTTCAGTAACATAAAAGTATAATACAAAACAGTTAAGAGCTTAAAATATTAAAAAGATCTTACAAGAATGGTTCTTCATATATACAAGTCAATTATGAACACACACGAAGATATGCAATAAAATGGGAACCCATTTCGTCCGTTCGGGTGACTCATTTAAAGGGCAAAGCAGTTATCCTGTAGTGTGCTTTAATTATGGGAAGACCCCCTGCAGGCGTTTCCTTATTTTTAGTACGTGCCAGGGGTAAGAAGACATTATGCTGCATACATACAGGGTATGTAGTTGTTGTAAATATAAACGTGCCGGTCTGCACTGTCTAAAATTATTTTTTTTAAGAGCCAGCAAAATATATCTCTTCCTAGGGGTTTCACAGAATTTACAGAAAAATACAACGTGCAAATTGGTTATGGGCGTCACACTGTCACGCGGGCACAAATCTAGGTCTGACAGGGAATGGCAATTAATTGGTAACCCTGCCATCAGCTGCAACATATTTGCCCTGAATCGGGTCAGGATAAACCTTTGTTGGTCGTTACATACCAAGGTCAGATATGATTTCAAGCCCTCCTGATTGGCCATTCTGTTATAAGCAACTACAGAATATTTGGCTCTCTCACCCGCCCATCTCCTTCCAATGGCATGGTACAGGGCGCGCTGTTTCAACTGTTCTTTGTCCAGTAATTTGCAGGACTCGGGGTTAATAAAAAGATTTGGTAATCCGATCTCTTCGCATGTGACTTTAACATATCTTAACCAAGGGATATCAATCACGTGATCTAGTTTCAATGTATCGCTGAGAATTAATTTGTTCAGTCCCGTTTCTTCACGCGACCAGATTGTGTGCCAAATCAATATGGGAGCTATCTTTAATCTATCCGAGATGTACGGGGTTCCCAGTTCGGCATGTGCTATGTAATTTGAGCAGCTGGGGGGGGGGGAAGGGTATGTTTAAAAAAAGAGTCCTCAACCCTTTGGATGCTCTGTGTGTTGACCAGTTCCCAATCCCCTGCGCCATATGAGGCTACTGCCACTGTTTTGCTTTTGTATATAGTAAGAAGATCCCTTATTGCCTTGAAACCCAATTTCTTTGTAAATACTGATATTCCATTGATGGATTTAACCAAATCCATCCATATTTATTTCTTGCAATTACAACTGATGAAACTCATCCCGATGAGTCCACATTGTGAAATAATTTCATAGGCACACATTTGTTCTAGCAACTCTTTTGATTTCCTATGTTCATTTAATAGCACATCTCTGACTTTGTACACAGCATCTACAACAACATTAGGTAGATTAATATAATGGACGCAGGGCCTGATTCATAAAGGACTTCCGCACTCGTGGCGGAGGCCCCGCAGTCCTGAGGAAGTCTCTGCACTCGGGGCGGAATGGAGTGCGGTGCTTCCCCCACGACTGCGGGGCTTCCGCCACGAACGTGGAAGTCCTTTGTGAATCCGGCCAATGGTCTTTTACACATCCTACTCTGTTTTCAGATACATTGCTGAAATTGTTTTAAATGTCATCAACTTGATTAATAGCATTACTCAACAGTGCCAGGCCTCAGCACAATGCTCAGATGCCTTGGTGCTGCCACCCCATATCTCTTCCACGAACTGCAATATACATGTTTATAACCTTCTCCTAAATGTAAGCATATTGTGAAAATATCCCAGCTTTGTAATATCAACTCAACAAAAGCTTTTGGTTAAAATCAAAAGATATAAATTTCACATTATGGGCCAGATGTACAAAGTATTTTTGCATGCGCAAACGGGTTTGCGACCTGTTTGAGCATGCAAAAATACCTAAGGGCCATGTACAAACCCTAATTAGCGAGTCTCAATTTATTTTCGACTCGCTAATTAGGATTTGCTACTCGCTATTAGGAAGGGGCGTTTCAAGGGCGTCCCTTCCTAATAGCGAGTCTGAGCCCTATGTATGACTGTTTTGCGACAGCAATTTTGGTTGCAAAACTGTCGCAATTTACCACCTACTTCAAGTAGGTGGTAAAGCATTTGCATACGGGAAGGGGTCCCCAGGGGACCCCTTCCCCTTTGGGAATGCATGGGAAAATATTTTTTAAGGGCAAGCAGTCCTGCCCTTAAAAAATGAAACAAAAACGTTTCATTTTTTTTTTTTTTTTTAAATGCAGCCCGTTTTCCTTTAAGGAAAACGGGCTGCATTTTAAAAAAAACTGCTTTATTTAAAAGCAGTCCCAGACATGGAGGTCTGCTGATCCCAGCAGGCCACCATACCTGGAAGGGCCAGTGCTTCCTAATGGGGTCGCAAATTGCGACTCGCAATGTTTTGCAATTTGCGAGTCGCAAAAGCAAATGGTCGTACATCTGGCCCTCAGCCTCTTATCTTCAAAAGTTGCATCTGATAAAATTGCAATTGGGGGCGATGGAGGGTAAATGGAGAGACACTGCAGTGGTCACACATGGCTTACCAGCTCACGAGAGCAAGACCTGCGCTCTGCTCGTTCTCTGAGAAAAAAGGAACAACAGTGTGAAATACAGTAGCATTTTATTAAGCAATTCAATAAAACAAGGAACTGTTCATCATCGAATGTTTCTCATGAACACATGAGAAGGATGAAAATAAAAGAATCAACAATCATATAGATCATATTTTTAGTCACGAATGGGCAGAGCAAGAGGCCATCCAAGAGGACACAATTTAAGCTAGGATAAATGCAATGACTTGGGTGTGGATGAGCTAAATTAGAGGGGCTGACAAAGCCAAAAGGCTGGTAATCAAAGAAGAGCATTACCACCTCAGAATAGGCTTCTAGGCCCTAGATAGATCGGTCGACCGGGAACTCAAGTGCTGAGCACTATAGGAGGAGTTCAGGGCGTTGGCCTAGGTGTAGACCTTTTATATGGCTAAATGCAGAACTCCTACCCACGTCTGACGTGGGTTCTTGACTGCACGCTTACTGTAACTTCGGAAAGTTGTGAGAGAACAGAGAAGTGGTATCATGGTGAAACTAGGGGCTTTTTGCAGGTGGTCAGTTCTCTTGACCGCAAACATTAAAAAAAGATAACTTCCATCGTAAGATGCTCGGAAATTAATATTTTATACATTATTTCTATGCCAGGCAGCCAGACAGCCGTCGTCTGGTTTCGCTTGAGCAAGCTTGGAAAGTTTCTTAACTAACAATTTTGCAAACATTGCTTGTGAAAGACCAAGATGTACCAGCCGAACCTTGCCTACGTGTTATCTGAGCTATTCTTGCAGCTGTGGAAAATTTCCAAGGGGGGCTGGTGTCGCGGTGGATGGCACAGGTCCCTGTTGTGAGGGCAGAGAGGCCTACGAGACTTAATGATTTGGGCCTACATGTGTGTGCATTGAAGGAGGTGGGCTTGGGCCTATGTGTGTGCATCTAAGGAGGTGGGGACCACTGTGACAGGTACTAAAAGGCTGAGGGAAAATGGTCAACTTTGGACATCTGTCAGGGCCTGACCGGTGGGGCCTATATGGGAGTGTCATGCTGCCTGAGCAGAGCAGGATTCTGCATGGGTGATTTTTATATGGTAAAACGGGACCCTGCTTCATTTCCCTCCTCTTGTTCATTCTTTTGAACAAAATTCTTGCACTTAGGGGCCGATTCCGATCTCGGCCGGTAGGGCTCCGAATCGGATTCGGCTTTACCGGATCCGATTCGGAGCCCTATTTCCCGACCGAATCGTACGTGCGTCCGGCCAAGCGAGTACGATGCGTGCACTCGTGAAATCTCCGACCAACTCGTTCGCAGGACCCGACCGCTCCGACCGACTCGCACGGGGACGACTCGCACCGCGCAATGGAGACGTTCCCCGGCCGGGTAAGTACGATGCGCATCTCGACCGCTCCGACCGACTCGCGCAGTCCGTCTCCAAGGAGCTGTCGGAGCCGCACTTTGGGGGTCCGTGTCGGACCCCCCTGGAAGCGTAGGCACGCGAGTCGCACACAGGGGGGTCCTGTGCATGTACGGCGTGACCCGCATCGACGCGAACACGCTGTAGGGGGCGCCCTTGTTCGCGTCGTGCCCATTGAGTCAATGGGAGCCCGTGTACGCGTCGTACGACTGGCTCCCATTGACTTCAATGGGAGTCCGACCGAATCGAGTCCGATGGCATACGTGCGCATCGTACTCGTTCGGTCGGGCTGCTAGGGTCTGATTCGGTCGGGAATCTCTCCGGGTCCGGCTCGGTCGGAGAGATTTCCGGCCCGAATCGGAATCGGCCCCTAAGTGTAGTCCCATTGTTGTCACTTCTACAACTTCTATAAGTGCTAAGTTACTCACATTCCCTGTTCTATCCTTGCTCTCCCTTTGCTAATTCTGCTATTCTCGGGAGGTGCAACTGGGGACATGGTGTGCTGACTGAAGAGCATATTGTACATTAGGACACAGCCCACGTATTTGGAGACAGGTATGACATTGTAACACATGCTGTTTTCTGTGTCTGTAGGCCGGTGTGTAACATCCTGCCCTGTCAACTGTCCCCCTGTCCTGTCTTTATCAATGGCTATCTATTCACTTTGGTACAATATCTCTGTGTCATTTAAGCAGTATCTCAGGTATAATACTGTGATCATAACACACTTTAAGGAGCGTAGTCATTATAATGGCAGCAATGGTGGTCAATGGTGCTAGCAGCACCCATGATCATTTTCTCTAATTGTTCTGAAAGTCTTGAGCAAGTCTTGAGGCATTGTTCATATTGTTGGTACGTGTGGCTAGTGTGACTAGTTGGAAGAATGTCTTATCTTCTGCTGTACTTTTACTCTTTTCAAAAAGTCTGCTGAGGAATAAGGTAGAGCCTCAGAGATGATACCTGTAAACAGAAAAAGTAACCGTTGGTGCCTGTCTTCAAGTAATTTGAGAGGTTACTAGCACTTCTATTACTTAGGCACACTTGATATGAGGAAAACAAAGTGATGAAAAAAGGTAAAGATGTCTCGTTGTCACAGGTTGTAGACTGAGGGGTTGGGGCGTTCTTTAGGTGATGTATCCTTGGGGCCCGCTTTCACACTCTTCCTTTCTCTGCTGTGTAGCACGTGCAACCCTTCAGGATGGGCTTGGGATACCATTCCCACTTGGTAGTTTCCGTGGAACACATGTATTTTCTGTGTGGCTCCTTGCCCCTTGCACAACCCCTCAATCACATGTGAGATGAACGCCGGTCCATTGTCAGAACCCAAAAGCATAGGTACTTTAAAGCGCGGTATGAACTCTTTCAGGAGGCATTTGGCAATAATTTGTGTATTGCTGTTCTTGGATTGGCATGCCTCAGTCCAATTGCTGATCATGCACACAATAACCAACACGTACTTGTAGTTTGAGTAGGGGGGAAGCTGATGAAGTCCATTTAATGTGGGGAAATGAAGTGGCCTGGGGCAGTGGAAATACAGCATTAGGAAAACAGTCTGATCTTCCCATCACGTCCTACAAGTGATGAACCATGAAAAAGACGGGCCATGGGAGCAAGCATTATCGTTGGTAAAGATATCTTTCCATTTGGGCCTATCCGTATTCCATTTCTTTTTGCATACATCCTCCCCTGTTCCCTTCTGCCTTTTCTTCCACCCAGCCCTTTCAATAATATACTTAGGGTGATAGTACATATCATCATCCTTTATCTTTATATCATGATATCATGTGTAGTAGAAGCAATCTGAACCATTGTATACTAACAACCAGTTAATGCTATTCCCTTTTTTGTACATCTGCATCAATAAATTATTTACCAATTGATACATAGTCCTTGGAGGAGGTGTGTGCAGCACATTCTACAATTGAAACTTTGGTAGCAACATGTCTTGCAATAGGTGAGCTATCAATGGTGCACGCTGCATTTGTTGGCCAGCTGAGGTAAGGAGGGGACTCCAAATGAAGGAAAGAACCTAAAAATTATATTGCAATCCCTGTACAAGACCTTAAAAAGAAATTCATTATCTCCAGAAGCAAAAGAAGAATTAAAACATTGTACTATAGCTTTTCCCAACAGCAAACACAGATGAAAATCTCTGTTACAGTAACACCTTTAGGAATCAAAACACTCATAGTTGTCAAACTGTGCCCAGGGATGTGGAATCCATATAGCCCCACACCCAGGACATATTGTTTGAGGTCAAGGGTAACAAGTTTTCACGCGTATTTTGTCCTTGGGACAAGTAGGCCCAACCCCCTACAGCACAAACCCTTTGGCTGCCAGTTTACAGTACCACATTATGGATCAGGGAAAGGCATAGTCTGCAGTGAAGGTAATATTTTTGTACATATGTTAATGCTGTTCAAACTTGTATTTATTGTTCATTAATGCAAAGGCTTTATTATTAGGGTGAGCGCTCTAAGTAAATGGTGTAAGCTCAGACTGCACTACTGACAGTTGTTAGAAAAAAGTGTACATACGTTTTCAATATTTAGCAATGTGAGGCTATGGATACTGCTCTCAGAATGCTCGGTAAACTACTGGAATAAGGTAGGGACCATTTCTTTGCAACATAAAAATAAACAAGCATTGGTAAAGCCAGTAGGTCTGAAATTGTTGGTCAGCCTTTTGGCTTTGTCAATGCACAACTTGTTTTGGCATTATCTCTGTGAAACCTCATTGGTGTGGGAGCTGCTGGGCCCTCACCATTATAACAAACATTGGCAAAAAGCAAAAATAGTTTTTGTCTCAAACAACACACATTGCTCAGTGGTTCCTGGCACTGAATATCATATTATCCTTCTACATTGAAATACACTTTATATATGAACTTTTATTTATTCCTCACATTTCCTAGCACTGGGGCGTGTGTGGAGGAAGTCGTTTTGGCTGCTATCTGTGGTAATCTATTCCTACGGATCTCTGGTCATTGTCTCATATTTTGTATGCTGCACAGAGCTGCACATATCCCACAACTTATTCCTTCCCTCCTGCCACACAGCTATACTCATAGTGCCCCTGTGTTAGGATGGCCTCTAAGTGTCACAATTTAGAACACCAGTGAATTAAGATTTGATATAAAAGTTACAGTGTCTGTATCACACATACATCACGTGCCAATATAATGAAGGTGATACAGCAAGCTATCTTTTGGCATTTTGTTTTAATTAATATGAGACATCAAGTAGACCTATCTGTGCTATACGGGCACTAGAAGGCCATTTAGTGACCACACAGATGGATATAAACAAATCATTCTCAACTCCCTATCAGAATTTGTACAGGGCAACTTGTTTTCTCCCTTACAAACAAAGTATGCATTACAGAATGTCTAACCCAATATAGACCACCACTGCTGAACAAGCAGCTTTACTTAATTGAAATCTAGAGGTGCAGGCGGTGCACCTCACTATAGACCAGCCAGTAGGCGGAAATGCTCTGGAGTTATACTTATTACCTTCTGAATTTAACACCATAAAAAACGTTCAACACATTGGTGTGGCCCTATCTTTTGTGGTACTGACACGGACAGGGCTTCCTGGCCTCTTATTGCTCTAGATCTAGTTGTTATATATACTATGGATGGCCAGTGTTCGTACCTGGTAGGGTGTATTCAACTGGAGGACATATTTTCAGGGGCCCCAGTGGGACCTCCAGACAGAGGTGTCTGCTGTCACCCATACTAAGTACATGCATGATAAGGTACAGATGATGCCTTGCCTATTCTTAGGGACCCAATAACACGCGTATCCCCACTAATCTTGTTATTGCTGGAATTTTGGTAGTAGGGCCTGGCCTCAAAGGCAATTGTGATAAATCCTGATACTGAACACCACCCATCATATGTCTGGAAACTTTTAAATATCGAGGAATCCAAATTTATTTCATAGAGGAAAAGTTGAAGGGTGGCAATCTAGATAGATGTGTGTCTGGAATTCGATGGTGGACCATATTCTGGACAATGCTACTGCTGTCCCCTTTGGGCAGAGTATCAATCATTAAAACAATTGTGTTACTTATACTCTTTTATTTTTCACAGCACGCCTGTTTGTCCACCCCATGCTATTACTTCCAAAATCTAAGGCCTATCTTGTCAGAGCTGATCTGCCCTCAGCATAAGTGATGTCTCACTCTCTCCATAGGAAAGGTAATGCGCCCGAACCCATCACTTTTCCTCATCACCACTCTAACCCATTTAATTGATGCCAGGCAAAGATGTCGCTGGGCAGTAGTGTGTCCTAGGGGAGCGAAGTATATATATACATAGATATATATTCACATACCCAGTTACTAAACTGCGTGATCCTGGGCAGTTTACTTCTCTTGTTCTCGTGTTCCTGTTTTTCTAACTTAACCCCAAGTTCAATATAGGCATGTCTGCCACTGTGGGGGAAGAGAATCAGTCTCTCCCCATATTCGTTCTTTAACACAACTATTTCTTTTAATAATAATAATATTTCTCAACGCACGTGACATAAATTGTTTTACTGGACAAGGAAATTATACACTAAACCTATCTTTCTCTCCCTTACAATGCTGTTCATTCAGTCACACAGCTCTTTGCGTTCTGTCAACTGTGTACAAAAATATATATATATATTCATTTTCAACTTTCCTGTTCTGTTTCTTAACTCAGGAATTCGTATTCACTGTTTCTTTTCCTGCCTGGCTCAACGCCCAGACTCTGCGGCCAGCGTTAATATAACGGCAGCCCAAGAGAAATCCTTTAACCCTTCACAACCACTTAATATCTAAAAACATGTGTTGTCTTTAATTGTAATATGCAAAATATATATATATCTTATTTTAAAATAACATGGAAATAACATGTAAAGCGCACGTTCACGCAGAATGGTATTTTGACGCTAAACAGCAGATCCTTATTGTTCCCTCAACTCAATGGTACTCATTTCATCCACCTCAGAATGATGAAGGGTTGATCAGACCCCGCATCTATCCACCTTAGAAGGATGAAATGTTCAATAGACCTAGTAGCATATGAACCTGTGACCATCAAGTCAAACACAGGCTCACGCACATTCTCTGTGTGTTATGCACGTTGTGTAAACGCCGTATATTCTAGTCTTTTCTCCTAAAGGCCTATAATAATTGTATTGGACCTATATTATTAATCATACTATTGTTGTATATAGCTGAATTAATCTGTGTATTTGTATCAAAGGTAAAATGTCCAGGCAATAACTGACCTTTAACCTTCTTTGGGTAGCAGTACATTTTCTTTGAGAAGGACAGGGCTGTTAACATACCATTCGGCTTCCCATAGATGAAATGCAATTTCAGTCTTTTCTATTCACTGGGAGCCACAAGACATTTTCCATCAGACAAGTACAAGTGGCGTCTCATTTGGTGCTTGCAAATTATTCTCCTAATTTGTCCAGTTTCAGAGGTGGACCTCAATGTGCACTACCTCTCCCTCCTTTCTCATGGTACCGCACTCCTGTTTCTTGGCACTTCATCTTCTCTACTCCCCCCATTAGTCCCGCACTTGTTAGCCACTGGAAGCATCTTATTTATTTTAAGGGTGAATTTGTTGAAATGTGAATTTCGGGGACTTTACATCTCTTTCATAAACTTCTTTTTACTTTATCATTTATTAAAAAATGGGTGTAGTTAGTGTACATTCCATTCCATCAATTTGTCTCCTTGTCTCCTCTTTTCTCTCTAATAATTACCATCTGCTCCGATATGTATGTTGCTCTTAGTCCAATGTCACTAACTTCCTTGGCCACGAGACACAATTTCAAAATCTTTTCTACTAGCTAACTCCAACTGTGTGTGTTCTGTAGCTGTACTTCCTGGATCTGCTCTTGTATTCGGGCTACCTGCTCGTGCCTCTCTTCACCGTCCAACCCCAATGTTAATAATAACATGTCAATCTTAGCCTCAAACTCCTTGTTGCAATACTGGGCCCATGTGACATTTTCACTTCTTTAACAGACTTTTCCAAAATGTCCAACCTTTTTGTATTTATTTCACCTTTTCCAAAATGCTGGTCATGATGCAAAGTTACTTGAATGCGATCCAGCACCATATCTATAACATAAAGTTTGGCTCTTTCTAATTAAAAATGTGTTTTCTCTTTTATATTTTTCATTAACAACATTCACTTGTACAGAGAACCTTTCTTCACCACTGGTCAATGCTTTAGAAGTAACCTTAGACCTTTTGACTCCCTTTGTAATAGTAACTGTCTCTTCTTAAGAGATATTTCTTTAACATAGTAAATATTCTTGTTTTTTAGTTTTAACACAGAGGAATCGAATTTGATCCCTTAAATAGGTATTCATATTAGCTTCAAATTCACCTTGTGGATGCAAGTATGACAAGAGCAGTGCCAGACTGGCTTTTTATTCCATCTGGCATTTTCGCAGGGGGCTAGAGCTATTGGAGACCGGTTTTGAAAGCACAGGGTCGCCCCTGGTGCCTCTGTCACTTGCCCCATTTCCCTGGAATGTATTGCAGCAGGGACAGGGAGCTTCAAGAGAGAAAGAGGGGAGGAGACAGATGGAGAGAGAGCACTGTGATCAGAGAGGGAGAGGGGAGGGGAGGGGATGAAGGGAGGGGAGGGGAGGAGAGGAGAGTGGACAGAGGTGGGTAGTGGGGCTGGTTTTAGCATTTTTTGCCAAAGCTGCTTTTGACTCCCCAGTGCAGCCTTGGTGAAGAGCAACCAGAGGTTCTTCAATGATGTCATGATTACTTTGATATCCACAGAAAAAAATACGTCTTTCGACTACAACACTGGGGGATTCATCAAAAGTCTCTCCAGTCTAACCACAGCTTCTCTGTACTCCTTGCGGCCAAAATCCTGCTGCACAGGAGGACCCATCTCTGGAAGGTACTAAAAAATTGTTTGGCCTGCTGCTCCAAGGCAGATAAATATTCAAGCTGTCTTTCTTTCTGAACCATATGTATCATCATGAATGGCTCTCACTTCATAATGTTGATAAGTTCTATTGCATGAATTCCGTTTAGTGAATGGCTTTCCTGAACATGACAGTAACACATTTGGTTGATTAACCCGTGCTGCAATTAGATACAGTAAAGCAGAATGTGAGTCATTCATAAAGACATTCTAATCAGCCTTGCCTGATGCTTAAGCGCCATAATAGCGTAATAATTCATGTCTTAAGTGGTTTCACGGCGTTTTCAGTTAGTCGCACATTCTTACTGAAAACTACGATAAACATGGCGGCCGATATAAAGCTATGTGTGGGATGTTTCCACATGTCTTACGTGACGCGTAGATGTGATCGCCTGGCCAGCTCCTTCAATAGGGCTACTCACACAAAGTTGTCTGCATAATGACTTCCAGGCTATAAAGATTGAACTAAACGTACCTATGCACAATTGCCCGTTTGTTGTAACCCACTGTGTAAAAGACAATGGGCATCAGCAGCGACGTGCTGTGATCCTCGGCAGTGTTGCACAGAGGCCGCAGCGGACCAGGAGTCAGGTGGCTGGTGGGTTCCGGGGGCTCATTTGCTTCGGTGATAAGTTCAAGTCCGTAGTAAGGGAAACTCATCTCCAAGGGTTACAAACTGCTCAATAGGAAGTAGGAGCACAAACAGGTAAGCACTTACTGAAGATTATTGAAACACATTCCAAACTACCATCCCAGAACATGGTTCACTAAAGACAATATGAAACAAGGCTTACAATACAACAGTACTTTGGAAGAGTGCAGGGCATGGGTACTCGTAAACATTTTCCCAGGGGCCAAAGTTTGGTCTTTGGTATGACCGAGGGCTGCACTGATGGCCAGGGTTGGGGTGGGAGGGTATAGGGGGGCGTAAAGTGGGTGTAGGGGAGGTGAATTATGTACAACTAGCGGCTGAACTGAATTGCACAATGTGGAACCAGACGACCTGGGATGAATCCCGGCTTCCCCACTTCACCAGACTGCGTGATCCTTGGCAATTGTTTTATTTCAATTTCCCTCCCTTTTCTTCATCATTACAAATAAGAGGATCTCTAAATACATGACTTCAGGATATGTGCTGTACAAAACCTTCTCCTGTGTTTGGATTTAATCACTAATGGCATTGTTGTCAGGGTGGGGTGGGGGGGAGCATGACAGTTTCTAAATTCAAGTTTGAAAACTATCACTTTAAAAAAAATACTTCTAAATGCACTGCTAATATCTAATTTACGAAGGTGAACCAGGTTAATGACATGCACTTTTTGAATTCTGAAGAGCCTATCATATTTTTACACGTTTTCGGTCTTTAAAGATGCAGGTGTTCCTTAAGTTAAGGGGTGCAGTACACCCTGGTTACTTCCTTTCTTTAACTGTAATTAACCTTTAAATAAATGCTGCTGTTTATTTAACTCTTTTTAATGTTTGTGCTAAGTTGAGTAAAAAGCAGCCCAGTGCTGCTGTTGGCCAGGGGGTGGCATGTAAAGGTCAGGAGGGCAGCATGCAGCCCCCGGGCCGTACTTTGAGTATCACTCGGAAGAGGCAGTGACCTGGAGCGCTATAGCACTTGATGCTGCCTCTGAAACCAGTGGAAAACAACAGTACTTACCACCGATGCTGTCCATTAACTATAGACTACCACATGACTCACTGCATGGACCTCCCACACTCACTATACTCACATGTAACAGGAAGACAGGATAAACAATTGCTCTCTTTGTCTCTTGCAATCTTTTATTCATAAGCTTGCACTCCCAAAGTGTTCTTTCATCTGCTGTCTGGCTTCTTTAACTACGTACGAATTATTAACTGGTTCGCCAAACCTCAGTGGATCTTTGAAAACATAAACTGAGTTTACGAAGTAAATACTTACTAATATCCCCTATATGTTGAGCATCATAGCCCAAACTGCTTGTGCCATCCAGTATGTCATCCATTGGCGAAATAAATATCAGTTGTCTCTTTCAATCAGATACTAGTTATACCATTAAATGACTTATGTGCATATGGGCGTGCTCACATGTAGGGATGGTGGAGTTTACAGCTATGGGAGAGCCATCTCCTTGAAGCAGCTCATGATGCCATGGAAGAAGGCAGTTATAAGTCTGTCTCACTTGAAACTGTATCTTCCGCCATCTTGTATGATTTGCTTGGCGGACTACTCCTGTCAGTTTAACATTTATATTCCAACGGGCATCCCCTTGGGAGGTCGATTGAAAGCCCGGGGATATTGACTTGTACATTTACCAATCTGCACTTTATTATGAAGGCCATTCTCTCAGGACACAGTGGGCAGAGAAGAAGAATAATAGTCTGTGTTCGTGGTGTGCTGCAGAGGATTTCAATTTCGGCGGATAGAAATAGAAGAAAGAAGCACGCACCTAGAACTAACCGTAGTTTTCTTACAGTAGATTTGTGAAATATCGTACTGATAGAGCGCCATGCTCTCGTAAAATTTGTAGGGGTGCATCATGATCACCGTTAGTCTGCACCCGCATATATCCAGTTGTGTATTAATGAATAGCCAGTAAAATGTATTCTAAATCGTATTATTAGAGTGAATAAGAGAGTAGTTGCTTTGTTATAATTATGTAATTGTAATGCTTAATTGAAATATGTTTAAAATGATGCATAGATGATTTAGTTCATGTGTAGTTAAAGATGCAGTAGTTAACGTGTATGATATTAAAATTGCACGTGTAGTTTATGTTTTGCATATGAAATGTATGAGCCTATGCTTAAAGAAGTAATTAAGAATTGTGTGTTTAAATTGTGTAAAGGCCTGACTGCATATACGCCAAGGAAAGGCCTGTTCGTTCTTATGTTAGCTTATGTTGTAGGAGGAAGGTGTTCTCTTGGAAAGGCTCTCTGGGCACAGTTGGTAGATTTGTACAGAGAGAAAGTCTGTTGAAATGTATCTTCTGTTGCAGGTGCAAGGACAAATGCCTCGTTAGCGAAAGACTGGCTCTTTGTTTCAGGAGTTAGGGTGGTGGGAGGCATTGAGATGGGAGTATACTGGAATGTAGGGATGATACTTTCAGCAGGAGAAGGTGCCTGGGACTCAAGGTCGCTGTAACCGTCCTGGATGAAGTAAGAGTTTTGATGGAAAAGTACGAGAAGGAAGACCTGGCCGAAGAGGCGTGACAAGGGCGTGTTCAATTGTATGTGGATTTTGTATTAGGGACAGTGCCCCGAGGGAGGAGAGAGAGAGGAGGTAGAGGAGACCAGAGAGAGGGGCAAAGAGAGAGATCTATTAGGAAGGAGCATCTTAGAACGAGCTCGAAATGCTAAGTGAGTGCACTTCTTAGGAAGTCTTCACAGCTGACACCTTTCCTTTTACTCTTGCCTGGGAAATTCGTTAAGTAGGTATGTCACCTTGGGAATAGAGTAGGGACAGCTAAAGGTTTTACGCTTATTTAGGTAAATGAAGAATAATATAGAGATTGGAGCAGTTATTGCTTGTTTAATACTTCTGGAGCTAACGATTCTTCTTATTCTGAGTCGGATGAGACTCCTGCGTAGGATGATGTTTGTATTAGTGCCCATCTATTTCTTTAACCTCGTGTTGAGGTGCTTGCATGTGCAGTTATTCTTGGCTGTAATAAACCCACAAAATTGAATTCGGAGTCAGTGGTTTTTCAAGGTAAACTGGATTCAAAATTGTTGCATAACTGGAAAAAGGATATTCTTCCCTTCACACTATTCAGCAGGTAAAAAGATGCTGGCGACCTGAGGATTCTTAGAGGTGATAAGATAAGAATCAGCGTTATCAGTTGGTAGCAGAGTAGGATGGTTTCCTCTGATAGTAAGGGGAGATCTAGATTAGGGTAAGAGATTATTTGCCCCATAGAGCCCG
This sequence comes from Calotriton arnoldi, assembly GCA_963921515.1. NCBI lineage: Eukaryota > Metazoa > Chordata > Amphibia > Caudata > Salamandridae > Calotriton > Calotriton arnoldi. The sequence goes on along the minus strand of CAWUFW010007491.1, from coordinate 204,117 downwards.
AGTGATGGTGATCCAGTGGATCGTAAGAGGAGGACGACGGCGGTCGATGAGAACCGACAGAGAGTGACGGTGCGGCGGAAGTAGCAGTTCGTGGTAGAGTGAGTATGAACAGGGTGATGCTTGTTAGATTGCGGTGTTTAATTGTTGTGTGATGTCTTTCGGAGTTGGAATGAGAGTCGTGTGATTGAGGATCGGACCGTGAGCGCGCGCAGGGCCGAGAGATTTGATTCGATATCCCGGGATAAAAGATTGTGGTGTAGAAGACACCCAGAGCTGAGATTGTTGACCAGAGGTTGTGGGGGTCATGAGACGTCGTTGATTAACCCACTGAAGATAGGGAGCATATGTGCGAGTGTGTGAATAACCGACGCTGTTCGTAGGTTGTTGTGTGCAGAACATTGAGTGTTTGGATCCTATCGATTGTGTCTGAGGCGATTGTCCGGTCGTTCGCGGACAGACAGTTGCCAGATTGAGGTCAACAGTTTCGAGAGGCTGTTCGGTCATTGGTGGACCGACAGTCAGAGAGGTGATTGTCCGGTAGGTCAGACAGTTACTTCAGAGTGTGAGTGGGACACGTGTGAGCGAGAAAGGGCGAATTGAGAAGGAGGGGAACTGCTGCGAGCGGAGGAAGAGTGACGTCAGACAGTGCCGCGCTGCGATAGGCCGGTTGGTGTGAGCCGCGCTGGCATTGGTGGATTGAAATCAGGAAGTACAAACGAAATTTGTGTGAGAACGGAAATCTGCTCCATCATGAAATGTTTTAAAGTTTTACGAGAACTCTGTAGAGGTGATAGACATGTGGTTACTCGGGGAGGAGAGGAAGCCCCTCCCGAGGATATGCCAGAACATTACATGGCTAAGAATGTAGGATTACATACTATAATTTGGCTTGGGAATTGACATAAAATTACAGAAGGAGAAGAAGAATTGACTTTCCCACGCTATGGTACTTTCAGGTTGGAAGTGTTATACCAGTTGAAATCTGTGATGTCTTCCTTGCGACCATTACCTAGACCTACACAGTTTGAGGCACTACATGCATGGATTAGAGCAGCGTACGACAGGAAGAGAGACAAAAGCCAGGAAAGGGTGAAGAAGTCGATCAGGGCATTTCAAGATGCGAGATGGGATGCACTGGAGAAAAGGTGGAGAGTGGAAACAATAGAAGGGGACAGATTATATCCGTTGTTAGAAAAAACGGGAGGCACGCAGGGAAAAAGTACAGAGGAAGATGACAGTGATACGGATGACAGCTTGTTAGACAGGCTGCTGTCAGAGAGACCACCTCCATTAAATCCAGAATATAGCGAAGGAAACTCGATTGTGGCAGGAGGGATGGACGAGTCACACAATCAGACAAATATGAGAGTAGTGGGAAAAATCTCCACAGGAACGGAGGGAGTAGGAACCCAGTCTTCCATGGGGAATATGCGGTTACCGGACTCCCTGACGGTACCTGTTACCATTGGTCCTATAGTATCAGTGTATGACCCAGATCGAGTAAGTGAAGGAAGTCTAATGCAGACGACAGGGAGAGAGGGGATCAGCATTGGAGGGAATGGCGTAGAGGTACAATTGGTCCATTCTCCGAAGCCCATAGAAGCGAGCACGCCACTGCCAGCCACCATAGACTCCTCTAGTGGACAGGTGGAAGATAGACTGGTGAGACCAGGGTCTTTGGTCGAGTCCAAGTCAGCTTTGAGAATGTGGGCACCTCCTGTAAGGAATCAGAGCGATAGAATGCCAGGAGATATGGAAAGAGACAACTTAGGAAGCAGACCAGGTTCCAGGTATACGATGGAAGAGAGCAAGCCACGAGAACAAAGCAGTGATTATGACGAGCGGAATGGCGCGGCTTGTCGAGAAATGTGAGGAGTGCCGTGAAGGCAAAGTTGCTGGATGTAGTGAGACTAAAGGCAGAGGTAGATGAAATGATTAGTGGGAACCTGCCTGTGGAGAGAGTAGAGATCTATGAGCCAGACGAGCTGCTTTTTGTAGCAAAGGATGTGACTCGTAAAGCAAGGGCCGCACATGAGAAATTGACAGAATTGGCCAAGAAATATGAGGTGGATCTGAATAAAACAAAATCGTTGCAAGGATCACATAGGTTGCAATATAGTGATCAAGAACTAGAGGAGAAAAGGGTCACAGGATTAAGGATGCATACTAAAGACCTGATTGCAGGGATGCGAATATGGATAATGCTGAATAAATGGGAGGAAAGGTGGTCAAAGAAGAAGATTGCCAAAAAGACTGTAGGAGAAACGCCGCCTCCGGGGGGAGGGATGACGGGCGTAGGGAATTATCTTTTACGGGAAGTACAGAACGGAGGGTACGTGCATGTGCCATGGAGTAGAGGTGACTTGGCCGCGTTTACAAATGATTTTCCTCGGCTGAGGGAAAAACCCGTAGAGTGGTACAAACATGTCGAGCGTTTTGTTAAAATTTCGAAGGTATTGTGGATTGATTTGAACACATTGTTTGATATAGTGGTACCAGGAGATTTGTGGACAGCTTGTAAAATTGCAGTTGAGTGGCCGACCTTCGAACCTGAAAGGGATGCTGTTACAAATGGTCCGTCACCTATTGTTATGAAAAAATTTGAGCAAGTGATTACATGGTTGAAGTTGAAGATCTCGCCTCAAGATATCGATTGGGTTAAGATAGATCGAACTGTGCAGGAACCGAAGGAGACAGTGCATGAGTATTATGAAAGACTCTTGCAAGCTTTTAAACAGTATAGTGGACTAGATGCCTTAGACCCCAAGGATATGGGACAGTTTGTCTCAAAGTTTGTCTTAGGATTGAGACCAGAGGTTAGCCTCATGATACAGCACCATTTGATCTGCTGGCAGAACAAGCCGGTAAATGAAATCTTGCGGTATGCGAGGTACTGTAGTGATGAAGTAGACTCGAAGCACCGGAAGCTAAAGGACAAACTGATGCTTGTTCAGATGCAAACAGCTCAGGTCCAGCCTAATGGAGGGACGCTGGGAAGAAGACAGGGAAACTAACAAGGGAACCAAAATGGGCAAGGTCAGGGAAAAGGGAAACGTATAGATCCCAAGACGGGGATGGATGTGGCGACATTGAAGAAGACCACTGCGTGTCATCTTTGTCATCAGATTGGACATTGGAAGCGCGAGTGTCCCTTGAACCCAGCCAATCAGGTGCAGCAGGAGGTAGAAGTGGTTCAGGCACCCGTGCCGGAGGTAGTCAATACTGTGATAAGGCCCAGATCGACGAAAGGGGGGACGTATAACCCACAGGTGCAGGTCCCCCAGCCACCAAGAATTTCGCAAGGAATGTGGACCTACCAGCAGATGCCCCTTTTCGAAGGGTATGATAAGTACAGTCCAGACCCGTTAGCCTGACGGTGCCTGAGGGGGGAGGAAGATTGCACACTTGCAGCAGTCTTGGAGGTAGACCAGAGAGGACCTTTTGTGGAGGCAGACATTGATGGTCATCCTACCACTCTTTTGGTTGACACTGGTGCTACCCGGTCTACTGTGAGATCAGCAGTAGTCCCCAACCTACCCCTCTCGGGACAATCGATCCAAGTTGTTGGAGTGGCGAACAAGAGGATAACTAGCCCATTGACCGAACCGATTCCAGTGAGGATAGGCTCTTTCCAAGCTAGGCACCAGTTCGTGGTGTGCGATACAAGTCCAGTTTTTCTTTTGGGAAGAGATCTATTGTGTAAATTGAACTGCACTATCTATTGCACACCTAGGGGAGTGGAGGTTCAGACGAAGGATGACGATGCCACCTTCAAAGTTGCCAATCAGCACTTGTGTATAGAAATGTATCCAGTGGTGACAGTGGAGGAACTTCCACTAGACTTGAGAGATTCTGTGTCACAAGAGGTGTGGGATTTCACGGGAGAAGAGATCGGACTGATCAAGGGGGTTGAACCTGTACAGATCCAGGTGAAGCAGAATGCTGAATTCCCTAGGACGCCCCAGTACAATGTGTCGCCTGAGACGATTGCAGGGATTAGGCCTCTAATCGAGTCTATGATCAAGCAAGGCATTCTGAAGGAGATAAGAGGTAGCCCATGTAATTCACCCATCATGGGACTACAGAAACCGAGCAGGAAGTTCAGGATCGTGCAAGACCTGCGAAAGGTCAACACGATAGTTGTCCCCTGTTGTCCAGTGGTACCGAATCCATCAGTGATACTGTTTCAGATCCCATGCGAAGCTGAGTGGTTTACTGTCATTGATTTGTGTCAAGCATTCTTCTCGATACCGCTCCACGAGGAAAGCCAATTTCTTTTTGCTTTCCGGCTGGAAAATCGTGTGTTAACATGGTGTTGTATCCCTCAAATGTATACAGAGAGTCCATCGATCTTTAATCAGATCTTGAAGAAGAATCTTGAGAGTCTTGTATTGCCACAGAACTCAGTTCTTGTGCAGTACATAGATGACTTACTTGTGGCATCAGAAACCGAAGATGCTTGCAGGATAGACACGATAGCCCTACTGAACCATTTGGCAGAGAATGGACACAAGGTGTCCCCGAACAAATTGCAGTACTGTCTGAACGAAGTACAGTACTTGGGTCACAGATTAGAAAAAGGCAAGAGGAAGGTGTCACCAGATCGAATTGAGGCAATAATGAACATGGCAGTGCCCCCCACTCAGAGGGAAGTCAGGATGTTTTTGGGAATGGTCGGCTATTGTCGTCAGTGGATTCCCAATTTTTCCTTGAGAGCAAAGCCTTTACAGAGGCTCACGCACAAGGATGTGAGTGATCCGGTACCATGGGACGAGGAGTGCTTGGTGTCATTCCTAAGACTGAGAGAAGATTTGTGCAGTGCACCAGCTTTGGGAATGCCCGATTACAACAAGGCTTTCTCACTGTTCTGTTGCGAGAGAGAGGGTTGCGCATTAGCAGTCTTAGCTCAGAATCATGGAGGTGTCCGTAGACCAGTTGCCTATTTTTCAGCTACCCTAGATCCAATAGCTTCTGTGTTGCCCGGATGTCTAAGATCCGTTGCTGCAACAGGTGTCAGCATTGAAAGATGTGAAAGCATTGTAATGGGTCATCCTTTGACAGTTTATGTGCCACACTCTGTTGAATTGTTAATGACCAGAACTAAGACTCAGCACCTAACGAATAACAGGTTAACGAGGTATGAGCAAGTTATACTTGCTGCAGAGAATGTGACTCTGAAAAGGTGCTCCGTCTTAAACCCTGCGACATTAATGCCCATACTGAATACAGATGATGAAGATTGTGCGGACCATGATTGTCTTGATGTGACTGAACTGTGCACCAAACCGAGACCTGACATTGTCGATGAACCATTGACTGACCCAGATGAAATTTTCTTTGTCGATGGTTTATGCCTAAGAGACAGTGTTGGCCAACTAAGAGCAGCGTTTGCTGTATGTACCATTTCAGGAGTGGTTGAGGCTGCTTGCCTAGAAGGAGTACACTCCGCGCAGGTAGCTGAGATCATTGCCTTGACTCATGCCTGTTTGGCCGCTGATCAAATTCGAATCACGATCTACATGGACAGCCAGTATGGGTTCGGTGTGGTTCATGACTTCGGACAGTTATGGTCACAGAGGGGATTTTTGACATCATCTGGCTCACCCATTAGGAATGGAGAACATGTAAGACAACTGCTAGATGCATTGCAATGTCCGAAGGAAATCGCAGTTGTCAAGTGTACTGCGCATGGAAAGGGGGATGATTTTGTGTCTTTGGGAAATAATTACGCGGACGAAGTTGCCCGCTTCTGTGCAGAACAAGGATGCATATTTACAGAGGGTTACACAGGAGTGAGCCAAGAGAGAACCGAGCTCAACATGATGTTGGCCATGGCAGACACTTGGGAGGAACTCAAGGACTGCAGGATGAAGTCTCAGACCTAGAACGGAATGGATGGGTCAGAGCAGGATGTGAAAGAGGGGATGTGGATGTTTGGGTTTCCAGTGATGGGAGAGCAGTATTGCCAGAGAATCTGCTGAGCCCAATGGCGAGACTAATACATGGACCGATACACCTTGGTAGAGATGCAATGATGCGTGTGTTTAGACAGACGTGGTATAACCCACAATTTCGTGCGATTGCTGAAGCAGTTTGTCAGAGGTGTGTTACGTGTCAACAGATGAATGCTGGGAAGAAAACTGTGGTCACCTTGAGTCACATTGGAAGATCAGGAGGACCCTTCAATAGGATGCAGCTAGACTTTGTAGAAATGCCCTAGTGCAATGGGTTGAGGTACATTTTGGTGGTGGTGTGTGTATTCTCACGGTGGGTGGAGGCTTACCCAACACGCAGGTGTGACACCCTCACAGTAGCTAAGTTATTGTTGAGGGAACTCATCCCGAGGTTTGGTTTTCCGACCTCTTTGGAATCGGATAGAGGAACACACTTCCACAGTGAAATCATGAAGCTGCTTTGTGCGGCATTGAATGTTGATCAAAGATTACATTGCAGTTATCGCCAGAGGCTTCTGGGATAGTGGAACATGTTAATGGAACCTTGAAGGCAAGAATGGCAAAAATGTGTTCGTCAACGTCTCTGAAGTGGCCTGACGCCCTGCCGCTTGTACTTATGAGTATTCGCAGTGTCCCTGACAGGAGAACTGCGTTGTCCCCCCATGAGATCTTGATGGGGAGGGCAATGCGGTTGCCAGCAGTACCAGCTACAGCTTTGATAAACATCACTGGTGACTTGATTCTCGATTACTGAGGACTATCTGATGTGGTCCGTTCTGTGTCCCAGCAGGTGTAAGCTGCAGCTGTTCCGGCCTCGAGTGATCTGTGCCACGACCTGTGTCCAGGCGACTGGGTGCTTGTCCGAAAGCACGTGAGGAAGAGCTGTCTGGACGTTCAGTGGCAAGGCCCGTACCAGGTAATACTGGTAACGAACACAGCAGTGAAGTGTGGAGGATTGCCGAACTGGGTGCATGCTTCCCATACCGCAGAGTTTCAGCACCCTCGGAAGAAACAGCTCCTCTCCTAAATGAAAATCCAGCTGATGTGGCAGGGCCACATGAGAGGACAAGTCAAGCTGTGAGGGCCGCTGATGCAGCTGGTTGTGCACCAGAGCAAGCTGAAGAGGGTTCCAACAACCAGAACCCCGAATCTGGCTCGGATGGCGGAGGTGTTGCAGTGGGTGGAGTAGAGTCAAATTCAGCCATAGAAGGAAGTGGTGCACAGGGTATAGAGGGGGAAAGCGGAAATACGACCAGAACTGAGGAGGCTTGGCCTGAGAGACAGAGGCGACTGAACCTGAGGTTGGCACCCGAGAGAGATCTTGCTCCAGTGTCCGAAACGTCTGAATCAGAAGCAAGTGACGGAGAGCAGATTCAAGAGGGTCAGAGGAAGTCGAAAAGAACGAGAGTACCTTGCCAGAGATACGCTACCCCGGAGTGGACTTACGCAGTGACTGATGCCGGGGGTAGTGAGTTCGGGGAGGCTGACGTCCGTGCAGGTGGTCAGCAAGAGCCCGAACGTGGTGTTGAAGGTGGTGCTGTTAGTACCAGTGCTCGAAGTCGAAGGAATACTGACCCTCACGGTTCCAAATCCCCCGCTTCTGAGTAAAGTCCGAGAACTGGTTCTGCATCGACACGAATTTCCGTCATTTGGATTTGAGCCACCTTCACATGAAATGATAATTCTTCGCCTTGAACTTTTGTATCATGTTTTAGAAGTGCTTGCAACTGATCTTATTGTGGATTGAGTATAAACTGTTGTAAATAAAAAGCTTAAAGAAGAAGATAACCTAGGTCCGAGTGGAAGAAGAATAAACTTAGGGACTTTCCATCGAAGAGGAACGAGAGCTTAGGGAAGTCTTTTTCTGGACTATGTAAATAAGTAACTGTAGTTGAAAAGGGGACTTCCAGCTGTTTCGGAGTGTTGCTCGAACTGGTTAAGCAAGTCACGTGTGGAGAAGACAGAGACTTTTGAGTGTTCATTGCTGAAACCAAGAACTTTGAGAACTTTCGAGATCATGGAGGCTGGAGATCCACATCGTAGATCCAAATTGATTGTAGGCACATTTATAGGGGGTGTGATAGTCTCTATAATCATAGTAGTTGTAGTTTCATATGTAGTTCCACACGAGCTAGCAGTGAAGGGGGTGCCAGGGACTCCAACACCCACTACACCTAGCAAAAAGGAGGGAAACATAGGAGCTGACAGAGCTTTGCTAATAGAAGAGAGTCGTAGATTGCATGTAGATTTGTCTAGAAGTGATTTTAAGCTTAATGCGTATGCCAAGCTGCTATATGAGTATGTAGATGCGATGGACGCTAAAGATTGTTATGTGTGAATGCAGTTGCCAGCTTCAGTGGATGAGGGTATTAGATATCACCATCTTCCACTGACTTATGGAATTTCGTGTAGTTTGCTATTAAGTGTGTTTTATGGGAGAGGTCACTATGAGTACTTCTTTTCCAACTATGACGCCGTGCTTTCAGAGGTTCCTGCCCATAAACATTTGAACAAGTATGACTATTACAAGGCGGAAGATAGACTTGGAAAGTACTTCATACCGACTTCGACTTTAGATACAGCTTATGCCCATAGACATAATTTAACATGTGCATTAACAGAAGTAGAGAAGAAGTTTGTAGATCAGGTAGAAGATAGATATAGAATGTTAACAAAAACACGTCACACTGGAGATAGTCCTGTAGATTGGACAGACGAGGAGAGATTGCACCGAACAAAAGGCAGTTATGGTCCTATAGCATTGGATTTGGGCCAAAGGGGAAAGTTGTGTGTGAGACGTGTGCAGACCTATTATGATAAGGTTTCTGTGGGACAGAACGAGTGTGATCATGTTTTCACTATGGAGGATTCAGCAAAGAATTTTCTGCAGGGTCCTGTACAAGTGATACCTACGGTGTATTTTGTGTGTGGAAGGAATGCTTACGTGAGGTTGCCAGCGAACTGGTATGGTACATGTTACTTGAGAATAATATTTCCAAAGATCTACCATGCAGAGGATTTGGAGCTTTTGGAAGGTGGAAAGCATTCAAGAGTGAAGAGAGGTACGAGTGCAGGAGCTGTAGTAGGAGATATCTTTGGAGCAATGATACCAAGTTAGGGAGTGATCTTGAATGATGTGAAGATCCGGACATTGGCGACTGTGGTTGATGAATTATCAATGAATACAGCAAAGTCGTTGATACTTGTGGATGGAGAGATGTTGTCGATAAGGACGATGGTTTTGCAGAATCGTCTTGCTTTGGATGTCTTATTGGCAAAAGAGGGCGGAGTCTGTAAAATGTTGAAGGTTCAAGAGTGCTGCACTTATATACCAGACCACAGCAAGGATCTGGAGAAATATATAAGTAACATCAATACGATCCATACGAAGATAGCGGATTTGACCGAAGAGGGAGTTTGGGAGAAAGTTGGCAAAGGATTTGGTCAAGTGGGAAGCTGGTTTGCGAATTTGGGAAAGGGATTCCTTGGCTATGTTCTGAGACCTCTCATTATTGTGGTGGTTTGTGTGGTTTGTCTGTGGGGTCTGATCAGAGCATACAAGTGGTATCGAGCAGGCAGAGCTGAGAGGGCTTTGAGAGAAAATGAGACGAGAATGGCTAGACTGCAGGACAGTCACTTTCGAAATATTAAGAGTTTGGAGAGATTCCGACAGGGGAGAATGGCAACAAGTTCTGTTTAGGTTGGTTCTTTCTCCAAGGGAGTTGAAAAGATATGATGACAGGAGTCATCAAAGGGGGGAACTGATAGAGCGCCATGCTCTCGTAAGTTAGTCTGCACCCGCATATATCCAGTTGTGTATTAATGAATAGCCAGTAAAATGTATTCTAAATCGTATTATTAGAGTGAATAAGAGAGTAGTTGTGCTGTTATAATTATGTAATTGTAATGCTTAATTGAAATATGTTTAAAATGATGCATAGATGATTTAGTTCATGTGTAGTTAAAGATGCAGTAGTTAACGTGTATGATATTAAAATTGCACGTGTAGTTTATGTTTTGCATATGAAATGTATGAGCCTATGCTTAAAGAAGTAATTAAGAATTGTGTGTTTAAATTGTGTAAAGGCCTGACTGCATATACGCCAAGGAAAGGCCTGTTCGTTCTTATGTTAGCTTATGTTGTAGGCAGAGAAGGTGTTCTCTTGGAAAGGCTCTCTGGGCACAGTTGGTAGATTTGTACAGAGAGAAAGTCTGTTGAAATGTATCTTCTGTTGCAGGTGCAAGGACAAATGCCTCGTTAGCGAAAGATTGGCTCTTTGTTTCAGGAGTTAGGGTGGTGGGAGGCATTGAGATGGGAGTATACTGGAATGTAGGGATGATACTTTCAGCAGGAGAAGGTGCCTGGGACTCAAGGTCGCTGTAACCGTCCTGGATGAAGTAAGAGTTTTGATGGAAAAGTACGAGAAGGAAGACCTGGCCGAAGAGGCGTGACAAGGGCATGTTCAATTGTATGTGGATTTTGTATTAGGGACAGTGCCCCGAGGGAGGAGAGAGAGAGGAGGTAGAGGAGACCAGAGAGAAGGGCAAAGAGAGAGATCTATTAGGAAGGAGCATCTTAGAACGAGCTCGAAATGCTAAGTGAGTGCACTTCTTAGGAAGTCTTCACAGCTGACACCTTTCCTTTTACTCTTGCCTGGGAAATTCGTTAAGCAGGTATGTCACCTTGGGAATAGAGTAGGGACAGCTAAAGGTTTTACGCTTATTTAGGTAAATGAAGAATAATATAGAGATTGGAGCAGTTATTGCTTGTTTAATACTTCTGGAGCTAACGATTCTTCTTATTCTGAGTCGGATGAGACTCCTGCGTAGGATGATGTTTTGTATTAGTGCCCATCTATTTCTTTAACCTCATGTTGAGGTGCTTGCATGTGCAGTTATTCTTGGCTGTAATAAACCCACAAAATTGAATCCGGAGTCAGTGGTTTTTCAAGGTAAACTGGATTCAAAATTGTTGCATAACTGGAAAAAGGATATTCTTCCCTTCACATTATTCAGCAGGTAAAAAGATCCTGGCGACCTGAGGATTCTTAGAGGTGATAAGATAAGAATCAGCGTTATCAGTACCCAGTGGAAAATTATCGAATAACTCGTATTCTTATGGACACCAAAAACTAGAGGAAACAGTTGTCACTGATGGGCTGAGTGATCTATTTGTAATCAAACGGCCCACCTTGGGACAGATTTCGTGAATTATAGTGGTGGTGGTGGTAGAGCAGTTGATACCAGCATTTCCGGATTAGATTGCAATGTTGGACATTTTTCATAGGCATATTCACCAGCTGTCAAGTGAAAAATCAACATTTCCACCACCATCAAAACTACACAAGCACCAGGACAATCTATTTAATCTTGGAATGTTGTTGAAAAATTGTATTAGCATAGGTAAAAGTTATGGAGTCCCACTGACTTTTTTCGTATTAGTGGTTGCTATGGATTAATGGAATGTCATTTCCGACATTATATACTTACATTATAATTTTCTACAGTTCAGTTTATGTTTTGCACACAGGAAGTTAAGATAGTGAGTGAAATTATAGATTAATTTTGATGCCTGAGACCATCTATTCTCTTATTATGTATGCTATGAAGTTATTGTTTTGCGGGGCATTGTATTTACGGTTACCAACCCCTGGTAATTTGACAAAGCATACTCCATTAAGTGCAACGAAAAGTCGACACCCGGTCAGCTACTGTTAGTGATTTTTTTGCAGTGGCTCAGTAAACCTGTCACAGCTGACAACAGCCTTGGTCTTGATTAAGTTCCATCTTCCCCACACAAGAAATTTAAAGTCATCGTGCATGTACCACAGCGTAGTTTTTGTTTACAATGTCATAGAAAATGTTCTTCCTGCATGGACTTAGAAGAACTTAGTATTGTATACATAGAAAATCGTAAATAGAAAATGAAGGTGGAAAGGACAGTGAAACCTAATCGAGACAAAGGCTGTTATCAGCCAAAAAGAATTAATTGAGCCACTGCAATAAAATCATGACCCACAGCTGCCTAGGTGCCTACTCTTCGTTACACTTAATGGAGTGTGTTTTGTTACAAAAATATAAAGATTATATTAATAAAGACCCCCCAAAATAGACTGCAAAAATAAAGATCATAATCAAAGATACACCAACAAAAATATAGCTATGTGGCTATCTCCCCATTATGCACTTGTCCCCAAATATCCTCAACTAAGCTCTGATGGCATTTGCATGGTTTGGTGCTAAACTCTGTAGGGACAGGCGCACAATATTGGACTTTGGGGAGCCTACATTTAATGCATAGTAAAAAACATCATACAGGAACATTCTTAGTGCCTCCATACTGGTCTGCAGGATCTAAGAAACCGTCCATATGATTATGTACACCTATAGCAGCAGGGCATGAATACATCTATACATAGTTCATAGTTCTCCTCCTGAAAACTAGCTCACATACAAACTTGATCGCTCATTCTACACACCTCTGACACATAAGCCCTTATGACTCACTCACATAAACACACACACATGTGATGGAACACTACCAAATCTGCTTCATTACAAGTAAGGGCACTTCCTTTCTCCCTGGCGGTGAGTACCCAGAAGTATCCTATAACTAGTCTGGGGCAGGGGAACAATCAATGATGAGGTAGCAAGAACTACATGAAAGCAGGAGTGCCGTCAGTCTCTCGCAAGTCACATTAGCTAATGCCTTAATGTCCCTTTCAGGAACCAGTAGGCGCATATCATTAGAAGTCCAGAGCAAGCTCTATAGTTTGAACATCAAAGTAGGATGCACTCTGAATCCCTAAACTCAACCACTTCAGTAGGTAACCCTAAAGTGGTGTCTCGCAATGCGTCACAAATGACATGCCGAGAATGGACTTCATTATCAACTGCCCCAAGCAATTTCCCCACCGGTGGCTCTGCCTGGCTTAGGGCCAGAGTTCCAAGTCCTACTCCAGTATCTGGATGGAGTAGTATCTACTCCATCCTCCAGGAATTGACCACACCTTCTCCATAGGTCCCCCAACAAGAAGCAATTTTTTGCTCCTTTCCACCTAAACTGGACATTGCAAGGTTAAGGTCCATGAGGCAATCCCCACAGGCAGTGCTCAGTGAACACCTCACTCCTGTTTCCTCAGAGATCAGATCCCAATTAACTTCTCCAGAAACTTCTAGACTTTCACATACAAATACACTCTTATAGAAAACACAAATTGGATCACACCAGTCCCAGTCAGTTATCTCGGATTCAATTTTTGCTTGTCTAAACCATCCTTTATTACTTAGTAGACATACAATATTGAGCTTCCTTCTGAGCCTCCCGAACTGTGGATCGCCCAGGGTTCAATGGAACATTACACCTGCTGCAATCACCCACAGCATGGTGGAGTTACACCTACATATGGAGGAAAGTTAGTCCCACAAAGGTAAAATAGTCATTCAGTTCCGTCCTAAAAAAGGTGAGAAATGAGTTTGGCTGAATTTGGGAATTTTTAAAAGACAAAACGTTTGGCAGGAGCTTTTTTATGGCCATCATTTTTGAAGACTACAATTTTGAGTCTTTACTTTTCGTAGCCTGTATTTTTTGTGTCCATATATTCACATGAAAGCTGAATTATCTTGTAGCAGGGATTTAGGATTTGGCGGGAAAGTAGCTAGACAAACAGTTATTTACACTCATCAACCTGATTAAGCTTGATTGGCCCAGTGAGGTATAGAGTGGCCTGAGTAAGGAAGTCAATATTGGAACTCTATGAACCAAGAGATAATGAGATCGTGTTATTACCGTTTCCTGATGAAAGCAAGATTGTGGTAAGTAACACACAAACTAACAAAGTAATTGTCAAAACAGAACTCAGACTACTTACCACTAACCTAGAGTGCAGACTAACCAAATTTCTAGGTCGGTTGATGCGGAGTTAGGAACATAGGTGTAACAAGGTGGGTTGGAAGCACCGCAGGAACTCAAAGGTGCAAATATCACAAGCTTTATTACAAATATCGGAGCCACAGATGACAGAAGAGTGCACTCACTGACTGTTGACAGATGATAGAATTCTAGTGATGCAAACCATTCCATTAGACATCGTGAGGAGGGGGGAGCAGTATGGAGAAATACAATGGAAGATACCACACACCCCCCTTTCTTCACAAAAAGGAAGTGGCGAGCAGGGAAGGGTGTCACAGTAAAAAGAAGGGTGGGGAGATGGATAAACTCTTGACATTTGGAGATAATAGGTGAAATTTCTGAACAGAAATATTAATTGCAGTATACTTTGCATTAAAATTAGCATGAGTATAATGAGCACACAATGACCATTTCACAATGTAAGGATGAAGCTAGGATGAGGAAAAGAGAACAATGGCTAATGAACTATCACTTTTCTAAGAAACTTAACTAAAACAGTGACGGTGTGGCATGCCTAAGAGCGTGCGATGGCTTCACTCCCTGACATAGTCATTCAAGTACTTAGGTGGTCTAATTGGACGTGCCCGCACTCTATAAGGTGTTTTATTCAATGGATGCTTGTCTGTTTCTCTATTCAGCACATGGGTCTCATCTTGTAGCTTACTATTTTTGGTACTGCTCGTATTACCTAGTGGTCGGGTCATATTATCCTGAGCTGCAGAATGGTCATGCTTCGCTACCCTCCCTAAGTTCCATATCCTGCCATCTTCAGTTTTAACTGTTTTGCAGAACAACTTTGTGACTCTCAGGGCTTTGGAGAATTTCGACCATTTTACACACACCCCTGGACATCTTAGCTTCGCCCAGTCTCCCACTTGAATACGAGACTCTTTGAAGTGGCTATCTTGGTCATATCTTTCCTTCCTTTTTTTCTGGAGCCTCTTTTCACACTGTCTCCAGTGCTGTCATTTATGCACATCAACCCAACCCTTTTGCCACTTCATCCCGGCCGGGACTAGTAGTGAGTGAGGCTATCTTCCTTTCAACAGTTCAAAAAGAGATTTTAGGGTGCTTTGGTGCGGCGTAAGAAGGAAAGCTCTAACTCTTTTAAATATGTCCCCTATCCAGCACAAGTTGTTAGCCTTCACTAGTTGGATTTCTTCCTTTAGGGATTTATTAAATCATTCAACAGTTTCCATTAGGTTTAGTGTGATACAAAACATTGGTGGGCGATACCGTTTTGTTTCAGGAACACTTGCATTTCCCTCAAGCAAAATTGAACTTCATTGTCTGTCAGGATCGTTGAGGGCAATCCCTCTCTTGCAAAAATTTCTGAATTTTATGATGTTTTTTGAGCTGGTGTCAGATACTAACTTAATTTAGGGCCATCTTGAATAAAGATGAATTAAAGCCACCACACATGGAGTGGAAATGTCTCCAGATAAAGGACCTTTTATGTCCATAGCCAGATCATTCCATGGCTTCTCCGGGAGCTTGCACATATGCATGGGATGCTTTCTCACTATTAGGATTTTGTCACTTTTGTTGCACATCATGCACTCTTTTATGGACTTTTCTATTTGGATGTCATGCCTGTCCACCAGAAGTCTATCCGCAAACTTTCTTTTGTCTTGGAGATACCAAAGTGGCCTTCATGCTCCATGCTTATGAGTTTCTCCCATATCCTGACAGGGGGAATTTGCTTGATGCCTCTAAATAACAGCCTTCCATTTCAAACAGCCCTTATTTTATATACCAATATGCTTTGATTTCACTCTTAATCATGTTCTTGTGAGGCCACCCCTCATTAATATACAGTCTTACATTACTTAGAATCTCATCAATTCCCAATTTTTCATTCCATTCATTTTCTGCAATGACTCCGTCAGTTATCATGCAAACATTGGATGCTGCACAATCCTCATCATCTTTTGGTATTTCATCGTCTTCTAAGCCTTCACTGCTGACAATTAGCCTGGACAGATAGTCGTCCCCTTTGTTTTTTATTCCTGGAATTTATTCCATGTAAAATGTGAACTCCTGTAGATTGACAATCCATCTTCTGATACGGCTGGAGATGGAGTCCAATCCCTTTTTTTCAAAGATCTCTTTCAACGGTTTATGGTCAGATCTGACCTTGACTACATTTTCCCAAATTAAATTCTTGATTCTGTGTAGACCCATGAGCACAGCTAGGGCTTCCTTTTCTATCACTGAGTAGTTTTTTTCCAACCCACATAATGATCTTGATGTGACAGTAATTCCTCAGTTTCCTCACCTCCATCCGTTACTTGTGACAGAGAAGCACCCAGACCTTTTGTGCTTGCATCCGTAGTTATTATCACTTTCCTGCCTGGCACGAAGGAACTCAACTTGGGGGGGTGTTTTACATTATGAAACTCCTTCTCACATTTGTCATCCCAAATTAAATCTGCTCTGGCTTTATTAGTGTTCTCATTTGAAAAGTCCTTCTTGCGAAATGCAGTATAAATTTGCTGTAGAATAATTCTGTCATCCCGAGAAAGGAATTAAGCTCATCTTTGTTCTTTGGAGATGCCAGGTTCAAAATGGAATTCACAAGTTCTTCTCTTGGTTCTATTCCATTGCTGGTGATTTTGTGCCCCAAGTATGTTCTTTCTTCACAAGCAAACCTGCACTTGTCAGCTTTTACTGCTAATCCAAATTCTTTGAACTTTCCCAGTACCTTCTCCACTCTTTCATCGTGTTCAGTTTTCATGGCCCCACATACCAATTCATCGTCTTGGTAGTAGAAGTCTCCTGGAATGTTGTTTAACAGGGAGGACATGGCTATTTGAAACACCGAGGCAGTGGATACTAATCCAAAGGGCATACACTTGAATTTGGAGGCACCTAAGGGTGTAATAAAAGTAGTGAGGTCCTGTGTCTCGGGTTGCATACATACTTGGAAATAGGCTGATGCTAAGACTAGAGAGGAGAAAATATGGGCCGCATTAAATGCTCTAAACATTTCAGAAATGGTAAGCCAGGGGAATCTATCAACCACTGCCTCTTTGTTGAGGGCCCTGAGGTCCACGCAAAGTCTCACTTGTGTGCTACCACAATGGGTGCCAGCCATTCAGTGGCTTCAACTGGTTCTATAACATCTTGCTCACACAACTTTTTCAACTCATTCTTCACTGCCTTAAGCACATTCACCGGAAGCCTACGGACCTTGGATGTATACCACAGGAGTTGCGTTATTTTTTTTATTTCATCTTGTGCATATATATTTTGAGGCACCCTAACTTCTCACTAAAGACTTCTGGGAATCTATTTACAAAACTAATGTTTTCTTGGCTTGTTTGTATTTGAATTTGAGGACAAGCATAAGGGTCTAGGTATATCCGCAAACTCTTTTGGGCAGCCCATCCTAAGATGTTATCACCATTTTCAGATACATACACTTTTGTTTGGGTTTCTCTCCCATGGCACGAACTCTCCCCAGAAAGTAGCTCTTCAGGAGTATAGGTTGGTCCCCATATCCACCAGACTGTATGCCCATTTTACTCGGTGAGGTTCTATTCTTGAATTGTTGATTCAAGATTTTCTCAGAAATTATGGTTAACCTGGAACATGATGCACACATTGTCTCCACATTTACCTCTTCTATTCTCACTAAATCTTTAGGATTGCCATCATGTGAATCTCCCATCTGTAACACTTTTTCATCGCATACTTCTGATACCTTAGAGCTTTTGTTCCCTTTTTCGTACTTCTTATTTTTACAACGTGCAATAAAGTGTCCCTTCTTACCACAGCCATTGCAAATGGCCCTCCATGCAGGGCATTCTCTCCAATTAGCCACATGGCCTGTCATCCCACATCTGTAACATTGCCCTTTGAATGTCTGATCACTTGGTTTACATGAATCTCTTTTTTGTCCTTTACTGCATTTACCACTCCCTTTTCATCATGTGTGTTACACTTAGCTTCAACTTTCAGTTCTTTTACACACATCAGCATGTGTTTCACTTGCTTGGAAACACTGAGGACCTCATTTAAAGGGTGATTATCCTTGAGCCATAGCTCTTCCCTTATTCTATCAGTGTTACATGTTAACCATATACTGGTCACGCATACATTCATTAAAGGATGCATCAAACTTGCATGTTGCCGCCAATTTTCTCAAGTCAGAAAAAAATCCTCTATACTTTCCCCTTCCTTCTGCACCCTCCTTACAAACTGGTATCTCTCTAAGATAGTGCTTATTCTAGGTAAAAAATGGTTATCCAATTTTTTTCTGAAAAGAAGTGTTGCAGCAGGAAATTGAAAGTAGGTGTGCTCAGGAGTTCAGCAGTCTCTAGGATCTAGGGATCCCTCCCACATTAGATGGCCTGTCCTCTTCGTTAAGATGGATAAGAAGTTGTATATGCAGTGCAAATTATCCTGGACTGTACAAGCTTTAAAATTTACCTTCTGCTTGCCACAAAGGGCCAACCTCTATGCAAGCAGAAGGTGAAATTGTGAAGCTTGTACAGTCTCTCATGATTTGCACTGAATGCAGCCTAAAATTGAAGGGCAGCATGCATGCACAGATACAGATGTCGAGGGAGGGAAGCCCAGCAGGCTTGCAGGTTCCTGACAGAATGGGGTATCGTGAGTGGCTTATCGTTGCAGTCAAAGCGATGTACAGAAGGGCCCCCTCTGAAAATAAATACCTTCCATGACACCACACAGGTCACTCATACAGTGCATTCCCTTAGATCATTAAAATGTTGAAAATGAAATAGCCAACTTGCTTTTTGAATTTCATTTTCGCTGCAAAACTATCATTATTCATCATGGACAATGCAAACTAGCATTTGTTAGTGAAACTACAGAAATGGAGGTGGGAGAAGGTGGTAAACAATCCTGATACACACAGAAGACCAGACTAGTTTCAGTCTACTTAGTCCCCATCAGTAAAGTATAACTTGGATTCTATGGCCCAGTGATCAAGGGATCACTGGGGCATAGGATCATCATCTTTTGTGTGTTTGATGTAATGTCCTAAGTGGCCAAGTGTATGCCCAGATGTGGGTCGCTTGCTCACTGTGCCACTGGAACCAAGCTGCAACCAACTGAGGAGCCCAATGGGCCGAAACCGGTCTTGGTCTGCTTGTGTTCTGGTTTGGAGAGGACCTGGCTTGGAAGTTTGGGCTGGACTGTTTCTATTTAAACCGGAACTAGGATGATTGTGCATATGGCGGGGTCTAATCAGAGGTGATATGATGGACAATAGAATGATGATTTGGAATGATACCACAAGTGATTTCCAGTGGTTAGACAAATTGAAAGTCTCCCTCCCCCCATCCTTTGTGTGTTTGAGGGAAATAATCCTGCACAGCAATTGTCATCAACATGGCTTCAGGTGGCTATGTAAGTTAGCGCACACAATGGATCGAAGATGAAAGACGTGGCTTGTCAGACCTTTTCCCTGATCCTTGTAGTGGCAGGGTCAAACTAGCAACAGAAGTTCTCTGTCTAGTGTATCTGAAGTGAGAAGTTGTCCTCTCAAGTCTACTTGATGCTTCTAACAGTAGAATCAAGATTCTCAATGATCACACCAAAGACATGCAGAGTCAGAAAATAAGCTTGTACCCCAGTCTGTGGTTAGGTTTTGCCAGTATCTAAAAACATTATTGTCCTTGACCTGGGGATTTTATCGGCTCTATTTCAAATGCTCTACATCTCGAGTAGGCGTGAATTGGTGTACTGATGTGGTGCAGACAGTTGCCCAACCTACGGGAAGAATTGGGATGTAAGTGCAAAGGCACAAGGACACATACTAGGACTACTCAGGCCCTTTTCAGACTATCTGAATCTGAGTCATGTAGAGGCCATCCTCAGGCTGGACTATGCACAATGGCAGGGGACACCCAAGTACAGCTCAAGGGTGCTTCTTCAGTGGTCATGACACAGAGGTCCCACTTACGAGTTCCCCGTTAGCTTGATGAAGAGTATGTGAAGTACACGGCAGTCGTGACATGACCATGTAGTCCACTGGTATTGGATGTCAACGCAAATGAGTAGCACTACTGTGGAAGACACACATGTGTCGTGTGAAGTCGTATGGACGCAGTGCTCAGGTGGGTGGGTGCGACGGGTAGATGCGCACATGCCAAGTTGGAGCACGCCGTGTTGGGAGGGGTCATGAACAGTACACCACCGCTTCCCTGGGCATTGTGAGAGGACACCTGTCGGGGAGTGAACACGTGTGTGCACAGCAGCCGGGCACACGTACAAAGCGGTACCAGGCGCACCTCAGCCCACCCTCTGTGGACAAGCTGGATCCTGTTGTGCGCCCGCCATGCCCCTTGACAAGGCACACACAGCCCCAGTCGACCAGGTGTAACCCCAACATAGTCAATCCGCACAGGCGATACAGGGCACGGGATGGCAGTGGAGCATGGTGTGTGAGAGGTCTCCTCGCGCTCCTCCTGGTCATATCACGCAGGCAATAGAACCTCAACGTCCAGCATGGCAAAAAGTCAAATGGAAGTGTAGGGGGACGCACCACAGCACGAGCAGCACTGACGTCACGGGAGGTGGCTCGCACCATCCCATCCATTGCCCATCATACCAACCACGCCACATGCCATTGCGACTAAGTGCAAGCGCGTGCGCCACCACCCCTGAGCCCTCCCCAGAGAGGCCAAAGAGTGAATGTGTGGGCCATCAGCCACAGACGGACGCGGCATGGCCGCAAGGGCAGCCACAGCCACTGGGTGTCGCAGGTGGCGGATCCGGAAGGCGAAGACTGTGATGCATAGTCCATGCAGGCCGGGTCTCCATTTGGGGCACCACGCAGGTGGACGGCGTCCCGCCACACATCATACCCTGAGACAGCCCACTCGTGCAACTGGACCCACACATACACTCCTTGCCCTCTCTGGTGCGAGCTTGGGGCTGACTGTGCAAGCGCTAGCCTCGCAGGTGAGCATGCATATTGTGAAGCCATCAGGGCCTGGTATTTTCCCCAACTTCAACATTCATAAGGCTGAAGCAATTTCTGCAGAAGTAAGGTCATTCTCTAAGGAGTCGAGATCCAGATTTGGTAGAATAGGATGAGGGATCTGATTTAAATAATCTACAATCATTGAGGAATTAGAATTTGATTCAGAGGTGAACAGAGATTAAAAAAATTTAACAAATTCTTCTAAGATATCTTGATGTTTAGTAGTGGACTTCCCCAAGGACGTTGAAATGGAGTCAATAATGTGTCTCTCCCTTCTTCCCTTACGATACTTTGCCAATAATTTACCAGCCTTATTCTGTCCACCATAATACCTTGCATTAATCTTAAGGAGAATAGAATCAGCTTCCTCAGTAGAAATGGTATTGAATTGCATTTTGGCTTGAAATAAAGTTTTAAGATCAGAAGACAATTTGGAAGTAAAATATTTCTTTTCCAAAGACTTAATTTTCGAGAGCAACACATTATGTTCTCTTAAACAACTCTTCTTTTCCATGGACACATAATTTAAAATAAAATCCCTGGCTGAGGCTTTGAACGTATCCCAAAGTAAAGAAGGAGAAACATCCATGTCATCATTAAACAAAAGAAAAGTCTGAGGCAAAAGAGATAAACTCACTTGAAAACTGAGCATCCTGCAATAAAGAATGATAAAATCTCCATCTAAGCATAGGGGAACGAGGGGGAACCAAATCCAAGTCCGTAATAACCATAGCATGGTCAGAAAGCACAATTGGAGTTATATAAGACTGTATAATATATTGTGCAAGAGATTTTGAAAGAAATATGTGGTCCAATCTTGACTGCGTACCATGGGAATTTGAATAAAAGGTATAATTATGGGTCTTGGGGTTAGACAATCTCCAGGAATCCACCAAGGCTCCTTTAGAAATAGCAAAGTGAAATTGCTTTGCACAGCAGACCGCGGCAAGGGAAGAGAATGAGCTTTTTATGCCTAGTGTATGCTGCTTCATCTTGCTAAGAACCACCCAGATGGTGGAGCCATACTTACTGGGATTCATAAACTCAAACAATAGATTTCTACTGACTAGGTTTTGTTTCGATCTCTTTCATCTCCTCCCCGCTCATCCTAGGGGTCAGAGCAGGGGAAGCCTGCCGTCCTGTGGCTGCGATGGAAAATCTCCACAGGACATGGTCCATTTTACGATGTTTTGTAGTTTTTATGATACCCCACAGAATGTCCTTTTTAATCCGATTCTGAAAAAGGCCAACTTTAGGAAAGTGCGACCCGCTTTTATTTTCCTACAAATGCTTACAGGTAGCATTGTTTTCCATGTGCTTAATTTTTTTTAAACTGCTATCAGGCTTAGATCTAGCTGTACTTAACTAGCCTGCTGACCTCACACCCTCATGACACCACACACTTTGCATCGTCTTGCTCACATGTTTGATCATTATACATTTCATGAGTGGTGGATCACTGTGCCACTTGAGTGATTTCTTTTATTTGGTACTGTTTGTATGTTATTAGAGCTTCTCCATCTTTGTATTTCTATTGGTTCAAGTTATTATCCAACCTGTTATGTCCCTGAGAGGATTGTTTTTATCATATTTTTATCATATTTTAACATGTGCTTTTATGGTTTTAATATTTGAAAACGAATAAAGATATTTTGATTAGATTTGAATATACATTTAACTTGACACAAATGGAATCGAGGATTGCCTATCTAAAAATGGGTTGATTGCAATGTCCTCCTAGGATAAATTATGTATCATGAAATTGTGTGCATTTCTGTGCAATGGAAGGCCAAAAAGTAAAATCTGGTTGTGTAGGTGCATAAACATTCATTATAGTAAGAGAAACATTGTCTATAAGATTCTTAATAACCCATCTTCCTATATCATCAGTTTCTTGAGACACCATAGCAACATTGAGGGATTTTTACATAATATGACAACTCCATTTGTTTTATTCAATGAAGGGGAAACAAACACCTCACCCACCCAAGCCCACTGAAATTTTAAGGCTTCAGAGTGAACAAGGTGGGTATCCTGAAGAAGAACCAAATCAGGATTAGATTTACCTAGGTAATACAATACTCTCTGCCGTTTAACAGGATTAAGAGATCCTTTAATATTCCAGGATAGTACTCGAAATTATGCATACTAAAGAGAAATAATTGTTTAAAAACCATAAGGCATATAAGAAAAGTCCAACAGAAAGTATAAAAAAGGAAAAGCATAAGGGAGGAGGGAGAAAAGGGATAGAAAAAAAGAACACAAGAGAAGGAAAAAGACAGGTAAGGAAAATAAAAAGAAAGGTTAAAAAGGAGACAATGAGCAAGAAGAAGAGACAGTACATGTCCAATACAAAAATTAATGACTGCAGACAGTATGTCTCCCTAAGGTAACTGGGATCATAAGTTAAAGTCCACAGAATTGGAATACCTTTTGGATTACTTGGTCCTTATAGCAGATATTTGCAACCTCCGCTGAGTGGTGAGTGTGGGAGGCTGATTGGCAGGTGATGGGGAGGGATTTTAATCTAAAATGACTCGAGAGTGAACAGTATATTAAGATGTATGTTTTAGGAAGAAAAACAAGTATTCTTGAAGTCCCCCCTCTTCTTTGGCTCATGTGGTAAGTTTAAGAATAGTTCTTTTATTTCATGACCATTACATCCAATTAGGCTCTTGCTCTATTAGGGAATTCCAAACAACTATTCACAATGTGAGCCAAAGAAGAGCGTTCCCATTGCTCTAACAAACTCCTTTTCTTAAATACAAAAAATCCTATGGCACCTGTCAAATACATGCTTCCCTAATTACATAAGGACCCTTGCAGCCCCTGATGTTGACCTATTATGTGAGATGTGTTTCAGCGTTAGAACCATTAGGAAGATATGTTTACTTTTTTATCAAAAGTTTCTTCCCAACCACAGCTACATATATCATGCACTTCATAAACCTGGTTGAGGACCTCCCCATTGATTCCAATAACGAATTTCTTGTCATTCTTGACATTAAGTCATTTTACACTAATATTCAGCAGGAGGAGGACATCAGAGTGACTGAAAATAACCTCAGCAGGCCCAGTTCACGTACTCACCAGCTTCATTATCTCTCTTATATGCTTGGTACTTAACAAACATTATTTCCAGTTTTATGGTAAATATTATTTACAAACCAAAGGGACTTCGTCGATGGTAGCTATTTTCCACTTATTTTGCTGTGTTGATTGTTGACCAACATTGATTCTCTCCCCTCATAATCCATTTGTACAACATATCAAAGTACAGTAAGGTACATCAATGATGTCTTCATGATGTATGCGAAACTGGCCCTAAGGCCTTGAGGGTAGAGTGGTACTTCCACACCGGGGAAGGGGGAAGGGATACATCCTCCCAGGCAATATCCACAATCAAAAAGTATCCAACCCAACCAAAGGTAATAGAGTATAATGAGTAGGCTCGATTCTCAGTATGAGGCGTGATGACTTGCTACTACCACTATTGGGAGCAAAACCTCTTTGTTAAATTACCCTCACACACTCTAGTAGTGTCACGCTTCATCATCGGGTCACCCTGGCTCCTAAAGGTCAGGGTGGGCTCAACCGTTTTCCAGGGAGCTCTTCTGAGAGAAGGCCAGGGGGGTTAAAGATTAAAAAACCACCATCTACTCCAGGTATCCCTTTAATATGGAGAGATAGTAGTTATTAAAAAGAGAAGACAGGGTATTCCCAGGACACAATGGTCCTATGACCCTATATATGCCAACATGTTTCAGCCAGTGTACGGCCCTATGGGTCCACGGCTTTCATCAGGGCACAAGTAAAAGTGATATCCCTCCCTGAAATAATCAAAAGCAAAAAGACAAATCAAAAATTATTTGAATATCATGCAACCGCCATATGGATATACTTATCCTAGGGGAGGCGTTCTCATTTTAAATTGTCCGACCTAAAAGGAGACAAAACACAGTGCATCACGCTAATTACATGACTCATATTAAACAGAACCTATCATTAAACTTCAAATATGCGCGGCGTCTCATTATTGGGGTGCGCTGTATTATTTATCAGATATCGACCATTTGTCCAAAAGTATGCGCCATTAGTAATATGCAGAAAGTTTCGATTACCCGGACTGTGCCGTATCCGGGAAACACAACTTATATATATATATCTCCATACCCCATGCAGGAGTGACCCCCCTAGTAGGTCCCGTGTGGGAATGAATGGTAGCGTTCTCAGTCGAAAGCGTGTGTATGTACAATAAAAACAGTGACGAACACAGAACCGGAAGTGTCTTGGCATGAAATGCAAATGCGAGCGAATAAATGATGCCAGACAGAATATTGTAAATCCCTCTAGGTATCACCCTTGTGATTAAGCACAACAAATTAGGGATGCTGTCTCTTACCAAAATCTGGTGGACTACACGCTTCTCATGGATGCAGAGAGGAGGGGTGGTCTTGTAGTCACACACTAAGAAAAGGTAACAATGCAGGCTATGCGTCATGACATACTCAAATGTAAAATTTAAAAAACTAAAAAACAGGAGCCTCACAGAGGACCGCCTCGTATAAACTCTCGGGGCCTCATGATTAAGGAAGGACTTACGTCTTCAAAGATCCCAGCCCCGCGCTGCTACCTATTCGGTTCTGCATCTCGTGGCGTGAATGCCAGGGTGCGGAGACCACGTTTATTTAAAGGGGCTGTCGGACCCGGGAAAAAACGCCAACCAGGTGTGTGCAATCGACATTAGTTGTTGCACGCGTATGGTGTCATATCTGGTAGTCCTAAACGTGGACTACCGTGCCCCAAGTCCTCATGGGAAATGTAGTTTTGGTAAAGATATGGTAGAGAACTTCAACGTGCACAGCTTTATTGTCCTGGTCATACAGGCAATGGACAAAGCCCTTCTTTTTGAGCATGTGAGAATGGAGATAGATCAGAAGGAGCCTCTTTCCCTAATTGAGATGCTATATTTCCTGCTAAGGGAAAAGCCATAAGGGAGCTGGATTGCAGGTATCAGTGAAATAAAGAGCGTGTTAATAATAACGTGCTGGCCTGAGTTGATTGATGATTTATCGGGCATATTTTTCTGCATCAAAGCACTGCTCCGTGCTCAATGTGTAAATGCTCATGGAACATTCGCACGGACATATGCCGGTCTCCGGAGTATACAGACCAAGGCTAGTGTCTGTGCTAATATCCAAATAAATATGCGTGTGTATGTATCTCACGGGATAGATGTTAGATTGGATGATACATAATTTTCTTCATCTCAAAAAAAGGGGGAGGAATGGATGTATTAATCGCAGTTGTCACCATGGCAGTACTCAGAGGGCACTCATGTTCTACCCAATTGGCCCCACGGGATGGAATCATTCAGCCCATGTTCGTGGGTTTTCAGAGAGTACACCCATCTCTGCTCCTTCAAAAATAATCTTCTGGATAGGTCAAGGACCCCCTTCACTCTTTTAATGACTGTCCACCTCAGATCTCTGTCTGTGTTTTGATGTTCAACATAGTGTGAAGTGAGTTTTGTAGCATTGATCTTTCTGCGTATAGTACTCCGGTGTAGGCTAATCCGAACCTTGACCTTCCTTGTGGTCATTCCAATATATTTCTCACCGCAGGGACAGGTGATCATCAATATACAGTTGCCTGTATTACAGTTCGTATGTACCCGTTGCTCCCACAATCGTGGGAGACCCAGGTCTATGTGGGATGTGTGAGCAGTGAATTGGCAAGCAACACATGGGAAATGGCCTTTAACCTGAGGGTTATTCCATAATGTCATCTGTCTTTCGGGTCTCTGTAGGTACGTGTCTGTATGAACCAAAGAGTTCCTAAGATTTCTGTTCTTCCTGAATGAGAACATAGGTTTACCAAACTCCAATTTATTAGACGTCAAAATATTCCATTTCTGATTTATGATTTTTTATATAGTTGGATGAGGAATTGTACGTCGTAACGCAGATCAGAGCATCTGTCTCCTTTCTCGGGTATTCCTCCAGCAGGGCTGCTCGGGGGGGTGTTACGTGATCTTTTCTGGGCCCGGTTGATTATCCTTTTAGGATAATGTCTCTCCTCTAGTCGTTTTGTTAGGAGTGCTGCTTCTGTTTTATAGGTTTCCAAGTCCGAACAATTCCTACGGATTCTTAGGAACTGCCAGACAGGGAGATTTTCCCTGAGGGATCGAGGGTGGGCGCTCTTAAAACTCAGGAGACTATTCCTATCCGTGGGTTTCTTGTACAGGGAACTCTCCAATCTCCCGTCCTTTGCAAAAATGTTCACATCCAGAAAGGCCACTTTATGGCTATCCACGGTCATGGTAAAACGGAGATAAGGATTAAGTTGATTAATCCAAATTCCAAAGTTCCTAATACTTTCTTGATCACCATGCCAGATTACCAGAATGTCGTCAATGTACCGGATCCAGGTCCGGATGTTCTCAGAGTATTGGTGTCTGGCCCAGATGTGTTCCACTTCCCAATGGCCCATGTAGAGACATGCGATGCTGGGGGCAAAGGTACTGCCCATTGACGTCCCGTGTTTTTGCAGGTAAAGCTGGTTTTCATACCCAAAGTAATTTTCTGTCAGTGCCATCCTCATCAGAGTCATAATCCACTCTATTGGCGCCTCCCAGGTCCATTCTTGAGCTCGTAGGATGTTTTTGATGACTTGCAGGCTCTCATCCTGAGGGATGCTCGTGTATAAAGCTTCCACATCGAAGCAGACCAGTGTTTCCTGTGAGGGGTCATATTCCAGCTCTGCAAGGATATTAAGGAGGTGTTTAGTATCTTTAACGTAGGACTTAATGCCAGTGACTAAAGGACATCAAAACCAGTCAGTCTACTGTGATAGCGGCTCTAAAATCGAGCCTATTCCTGACACTATTTGTCTCCCCGGCGGGGGATTACGTCCTTTATGAATTTTGGGTAATGTGTAGAATAATGGCGTCCTAGGATCAGTGGTCTGTAGGAACTTCATTTCCTTCTTGGTGATCCAACCATTGTCTAATGCTCCTTTGGTGAGTTCTGAAATCTCTTTTTGCAGGCGAGGAGTAGGGTCACGTGGTAATCTTTCATAGTGTCTGTCATCCCGCAGAAGGCTCAGACAGGCTTCTCTGTAGTCTTCTCGGTATTGTATCACCGTTGCACCCCCTTTGTCTGCAGGCTTTATAATGATATCCAATCTTTCTTCCAGATTTTTAAGAGCTCCCCGTTCCCGTCTGCTCAGATTGTTAAAGGCAGTGGTATTCGGTTCTAGTCGTTCGATTTCCTTGGATACAGCCTCCTCAAAGGCCAAAACGTCCGGTGGCACGCACCCTGCAGCAGGACAAAAAGAGGATTTCTTCCGTAATGTGGTATGTCCTGGGTCCGCTTCCATACTGGGTTTCCCTTCAAAGAAGGCTTTTATTCTGATTTTGCGAAAGAACTCACCAAGTTCGCATCTGATCTTGAATTTGTCAATGTGTGTGGTTGGGACGAATCCATGACCGACCGGACGTAAATCCGATCGGCTCCGCGCCAGGCCCAGCCTTACCTAGGGTTCCGAAGGCATTTGTGGTCCCTATATCCGGATCGCCCGATCTTATGGGTTGCGTGGAGATGTGAGAGCTCTCCGGTGACGAGTGGGGAGCTGCTGGAGATACTCGCCGGCTGAGGATGCGCCTCTTGTTGTGGCCTGCGGTGCAGCCCAAAATGGCGGCTTGCACTGAGCCCGAACGCTGACCCGGTCGTGACGGCCCCGGGACCGCGGCTGAGCAGCGCGGCTGCTTTTGCAGACGGAGACTTCATCGTCCTTGCCCCCCGGTCCTGGAGACTGCTCCTGATCGCCTGAAGATGGCGCCCGGAAGAGGGCTGACCGCAGCGGACGGGCCGCTCCACCCGACGGGCTCCTTACATGCGGAGGGGCGCCCCCGGAGCACCGGGTGGCCGTGAAAACCGCCCACTTTCCCCAGGGACAGGTACGGAGGAAGGTGGGGAGTCGCCCCCTGAAGCATAGCTGTTCCCGGGGAGTATTTGCGGTGATGCGGTGCCTGACCTCAAGATGGCGGAGGTCAGGCACATCTTTGAGACCGCATGGAGAGGCCGCAGGTGGCGGTGATCGATTCTCTATGGTGCCCCCGATCTCAGATGGCCGCCTGGAGTGACTGTGGACACCTGAATTTTTGCTCCTGCCCATCGATCCCCCATCTGGCTAGCCTCTGAAAGGGGCGGTCTCACGAGCTGCCGGTTTGCATTGAAGTGTCAACCAGGGGAGCCCCCAGGAGGTCCTATGCCACACTGAAGCGGGGGTGAAGGAGGCCACTCGACGAGGGGCTCCACTAGACTGGTGATCAGCGCGGGCTGCACGAGCGGCTGAAGGTGGGACGGGCCGCTCCCTCTGGCAGAGCTGCAGGTGGCCTTCCACGTGGGTCTGCGGTACATCTGAAGCGTGCGTGCTTCTCATCAGCAAGACATCCTAGGTCCCAGGAGGTACCTACCGCCACTGCCACTGTATACTCACCATCCACTTCGGACCAGTCTCTTCATGCCACCGAAAAAGGCGCAGCCCGCAAAGGTCACCAACTTCTTCGCCCACGCTACCAAGGGGTCAGGCAGTGAGGAAGCGACGAGACCGGACGCCATGACCCTCACACGGGAAGATCTCATGGCCTCCCTACGTGAATTCAAACAAGAACTCAGAGCTGATCTCAAGGCGGATATGGGGGCCTCATTGGAGGCGTTCAAGGCTGAGATGGGGGGCCGATTGGTGGCTCTACAGGCAGATGTTGATTCAGTTAGGGCACGCGCTCTAGACTTCGAAGCAAAATATCAAGATTTGGAGGATCGTGTGAAGTCGTTGGAAGCCCACTCTAGTGACTTACGTGCTCAGCTAAACGCCACGGCCCTCAGGTGTGAAGACCTTGAGAATCGCTCCCCCCAAGATAGCATTCGTGTGAGAGGCCTGGAGGAGGGCTGCGAGGGCCCAGATCTTGAGGCCTTCATGGTGGGGCTTTTCTTGACGGTCCTGGGAGACGCTGAACCAGAAGTTCGTCTGGAGAGGGTCCACCGGGTGGGACCGCGTGCTTCAGGGGATGCCCGGAGGCCCAGGGATGTGTTAGCCAAGTTCAGCTCTTTTAAAACTAAAGAACTGGTCCTTCGGAAGGTGCGAACCCTCGACAAGGTCTCTTTCCAGAATGCAACGTGCACTCTCTACCAGGATGTCGCCCAGGCCACCCTTGCCCGACGTCAGTTGTTCCGACTGCCACGACAGCCTTACGAGACCGCAAGATAAAGTACAGATGGACTTATCCCTTTGGTCTGGCTTTTTCTCTCAACAACAAAAACTACCACTGCACGACTTTGGAGGAGACGGCGTCTATCCTGGGTATCGAGGTGCCTGCCCCTGTGCCAATGGCTGCCACGAGTGGTCTGGGGGCAGCTCCGGGGCCGAGGCAGCAGGGAGGGGGCCCTGGCAGCAGCAACGGAGAGCCGGCAGGAATACTACAGGACGAGAGGGCCAATGACAGCTGTCAAACGCAAGCGGCGTTTCTTATGAGAAGTCTGATCAGCCCTCAGGGCAGTCGTAGAGTCTTGAGCATCATGCTAATCTGCCGTCGGACACTTTGAATCTTCGGCGGCCACTCTGGGCACTGAGGTGCCAACCATAACACACGTGGCTCAAAAGAGGAAGGTGGTGGCGGCGATAGGTCCGAGGAGACAGGGGGGAGGCCCCTGGCTTCAACGGTGACGACCAAGCAAAATCTCTAGGGGGTGCCGAACCCCGGACTTTCCAGAGACTAAAGAGACCTGTCTGGCAATGTATACCAACCGCGACGAGGTGAAAAGTTTGAGCTGACAATGCCGACCACAATATCCAAAGAGCCAGTCTGCCACTGGCTTTTAACTCTCTTCACATCTACGGAACTGATAATGGGCCTCGGCGGCGGAAATTGGTCCGCCCCAGTTTTTTGCTCGTAATGAGGTCCTCCTCTATGATCGAGGACCTTCGAGAGCAAGTGTTTGACCTACGTTGGACATTGTTCACCTTTTTCTTCCTTTTTTCTTTTGGGTTTCTTGGTGTCAAGGTCTTCCTTATTGCTTTGTTTCATTACAGGTTTCTGCTGCAGAGTGGAGGGCAGGGGGGGGAATTTGAGGGGCGCAGGGCAGGGGTAGGAGGGGGGTCCGAGCGGATCTGATATTGCTGATGATTGGCGGGTTTTAATTGTCTGACATGGAATGTCAAGGGGATTAACTCCCTTAACAAGAGGCAAAGGATCTGGAAATGTCTACAGGATCACCAGATTAAAATTGCCGCCCTTCAGGAAACACACCTTCCCCGCACAGAGGAACACCGTCTGAAACACAGGGCATACCCTCAAATTTTTCGCTCCTCGGCACGCACCAAACACAATGGGGTGGCGCTACTCTTTCACACTTCGACCCCCTTTCTACACCACAACACCCAAACGGACAAGGAGGGGAGGTACAAACCCTCCGTAAGGTTACCCAGGTTAAAGGGAAACTTCAAGTGATCTACACTAACGGGGCCGAGAAGACTCTTTTACGCCTCCAAGCACGTGGCTATGAGGGAGGGAACAAGGTAGGCTCGCTAATGGCACGCCAGCTGCGAATCCGGCAGGAGAAGAACTACATCAAGGGTGTAAAAGATAGAGAGGGGGTCCTCCACCAGAGCGAACCGAGTAAGGCCACGCTTTTGGGGACTTCTACCACGCCCTATACACGGCGGACCAACCAGACTCACGAGCCCAAGACCTCTATTTAGAAGGCCTCTCCCTGCCCCAGGTAACCGCCCTCACCAACGAAGAGCTGAGTAGCCCCTTCACCGCTGAAGAGGTTCAGAAGGTGATCGACTCGCTTAAGCTCCAAAAAGCGCCTGGTCCTGACGACCTCAACGCCCACTTCTATCGTACGTTTGCTCCGGAGCTCGTCCCTTGCCTGGTAACACTCTTCAACAATATCGCTACTAAGCAACAGGTGACCCCCTCGATGGGCGATGCCCTGATCTCTGTCATTCCCAAACCAGGGAAGGACCCCTCCCACTGCGCCTCCTACAGGCCGATAGCGCTCCTAAACTTGGACGCCAAGCTCTACTCCAAACTCCTGGCCACCTGCCTGGAAAACATTATGCCTTTCTTGGTGCAGGCCGATCAAGCGGGCTTCATTAAGGGGAGACAAACCCATGACAACCTGCGACGGGTGGTTCACATCATTGAGAAGGCGCAGAGGAAGGCGATCCCCACAGTCCTTCTCACGCTGGACGCGGAGAAGGCCTTTGATCGGGTGGACTGGTCCTTTCTGACCCGCACCCTCCGTCGGTTTGGCTTTGCCGACTCCTTTATTGGGATGGTCAAAGCAAATTATCATGCGCCGCGCTCCACGGTCCTGGTAAACGGAGTGGCCTCGGATTCTTTCAACCTTTCACTGGGCACCCGCCAGGGCTGCCCCCTATCTCCCCTTTTATTTGCGCTCAGCATCGAACCCTTTGCATAGCGCATCCGTTCTAACCCGGACATTGGGGGAGTTCCATTCGGCAAGGATGAACACAAAATATCCCTCTTTGCGGATGACGTTCTCCTCCCTGTCACGAGACTGCACTCTTCCCTTCCGGCGATACTGGCAGAGCTCATCTCATATGAGCGGGCCTCAGGCTTCAAGATGAACCTCTCAAAATCCTTCCTCTTGAACCTCACAGTGCCTAAGGACACCATGCGGGCTATTGAGGGCACGACCCCCTTTTGTAGTGCCCACAAGGACATCACCTACCTGGGCATAAAACTCGCCCCTAAGCTGGTTCACCTCTATAGGGCAAAC
Source organism: Calotriton arnoldi (assembly GCA_963921515.1). Taxonomy (NCBI): domain Eukaryota; kingdom Metazoa; phylum Chordata; class Amphibia; order Caudata; family Salamandridae; genus Calotriton; species Calotriton arnoldi. Next base: position 171,480 of record CAWUFW010007491.1, on the reverse strand, counting down.
TTCCCCCCACTGTTGCGCCAACTTAAAGCAGACTTTGCCAGATGGCGGACGGCCTACCTTTCGTGGATAGGCAGGATAAACTCTATAAAAATGAATGTCCTTCTGCGCTTACTGTATCTCTTCCAGGGTCTTCCGATTCCGGTGGATAGAGCTCTGTTCACTGAATTAAAAACAATGATCACCAAGTTTATTTGGCAGGGGCAGAGGGCTAGACTCTCCTATCGAATGTTGATGCGCCGAGGGGAGAGGGAGGGCTGGCCCTTCCGGACTTCCTGGGATACTATAGAGCAGCCCAACTGCAGGTGATCACGGAGTGGTCACTGCGGGAATCGGATAGACTCTGGCTCCATATGGATAGACAGGTAACTGGGAGAACGATCTGGGACCCTTTGTGGAAACCCAAAAGCACCGGCCACGCAACGCCTACATCAGCACGCCCACGGCAACCACCCTGGGGGGCTGGGATGCTTTGAATAGAACCACTCCTCTCACCACCTTCCCTTCCCTATACACACCCATACACTTCAATCCAGAATTCCCCCCGGCATTACAGGAAGGTCCCTTCGACGCTTGGCGGGAGGGAGGTTGCCTTGCACTTTCTCATTTGTTCGAGGGTGGGAAACTGCTCTCCTTTCCGGAATGCTCCAAGGCATTTCAGCTCCCACCTACTGAGGAATTTCGTTATTTACAGCTCAAACACTGGGCTCTGCAACCGCAGGTACGGAGGGCCGCCACCAGAGAGTTACTTCCCATTGAGAAATTTGCCCAGTCCGGGGCCTCCTCGAAGGGTACCATCTCCTTTCTCTACTCCCTTCTACAAATGCGCGGCTCCCCACACACCCCTAGACACCAAGGGTTCTGGGATACACTATTTGATACCCCACTACAGAAGAAACAATGGTCCTCACTTTATAGGGATATTCCCAAGTTTAACCGCTCTATGTTTTTACGGGAGGCTCATTACAAAATTATGTACGACTGGTATCTACATCCCCAGAGGGTACACGCCTTCTTCCCTAACTCCTCGGACAGGTGCTGGAGGGGTTGTGGCCTGCTGGGGGACTTTAGGCATATCTGGTGGGATTGCCCTCACATCAAACCCTTTTGGAAGGAGGTTCAGGTTCAAATCAAGCAGATCTTGGGTTACCCGATTCTAGACACGATAGAACACACACTCCTGGGGATCCGGGACACCAAACTGAAGCGCCAGATGCAAGGGGACCGCTCGGTAATGTGGCTCTGCCTCGGGGCGGCCAAGATGGCGGTGGCCACAGCCTGGAAGAAATCGGACGCCCCTTCTCTCACGCAATGGCACGCCAGATTGTGGCGGGCACTGGCGATGGAGAGAATGGCAGACATTGTAGAGGACACCCGCAAGGGATTCGACTATGTGTGGGCCCCCCTGGTGGAATATTTATCCGAGGGACTGCCCCTATTTGCATGCGGCCCGAGGTTACGAGCTCTGCATCTCTTCCACATCTAGATCTGTCATTGACGTCATGGAGTGGGGGGCAGGGAATTTAAGACGGGGGGTACCTCACTCCCTAGACAACAACCTTTCACAGCGACTGTTAGAGTTATCTTTCTTTATTGACCGTGACACCTTAGTTTAAGTTCTCATGTTCTTCCTTTTTTGGGGAGGGGGGTGGGGGGTAGGGGGAGAGGCATAAGTTGCCTGCTAAAGTTTCTCGGAAATCACCGATTCCTAGTTCACAAACTGTATACGATCTATTAGCAATCTGTACTGTTCGGATGATGTTGTGCATTGGGGTCTCTTTCCCCTACATGTTTCTTTTTTGCATATTTGTGTATCTCAATGTCTTTAAAAACCAATAAAAAGATTTTGATACAAAATGGCTAGTTCGTCATCATTGAAGATTTCTTGGGTGAGGTTCACAACCAGATCTACATTGAGCTGGTTCCCGGTGTTTGTTCTTTGGACTGACTCCTCGTGTTGGTCCTCTCCGTTTGTGTTTGTGGGTCGTTCCACTGTACTTGTTTGTTGTGGCGTCTGCCACGGCCTTCTCGTCTTCCTCCCCGACCTAAAAAATGTTGTTGATTCTGGTTCGGGTGGAAGAAGGGTATGTTTTGAAAAGGAGGTGGTCCTGGGTATAGTTGAGGACCGTACAGGCCAGGCCAGCCAAACATCTGTGGGGGTGGATGATGGTAGTTAGGGGTGAAGCCTCTCCCCCTCTGACGTCTTTGTTTTCCCTTCCATTTATTTGTCGAATTGTCGCTCTCCCATTTGTCTGTGTCAGATCGAGAAGATGTGGAGTCACTCCTATTTGAAGAGTCGGTCTCAGAGTCTTGTTGACCCTTATAGTCATCCCTAATATAGGGGTAGACCTTCTTGTGTGAAAACTTTTTCAGGTCTTTATGCAGTTTCATGATCTTACTCTGCATTAGAAACTCTTTATGTTCATTGATGTCTTTGTTGACCTCTTCCAGTTTCTTCTTGAACACCGAGATTTTAATTTGAGTGTTCAGAAAGTCTTCACTAGTCTTGATTTTAATGACTAGTGCCTCAGAGAGGCGTTTTGCTGTATTAATAATTAGGATCAACCAATCGCGTGTACATCTCCACGCGATTAGGGACCATTCTCTTTTGAAAACAGGGTCGTCCAGGAAAATCCGTGGTTCATTGCTGACTAGCAATTCTGCAGGGGCCACATTACCCCGTAGATACTCCGTCATAATAGCTCCATGCAACAAAATTTTCATTTGAGTTCTCTTAAGTTCTTTTAGCTCATCCCAGTTCTGGGATTGGTTAATACATTGGGTAATGTTGGTATCTGGTAGTAAGGAGGGAGCTGCTAGAATGGCCATGGCCATCTCCTCACTATAGCCTATACCCAATGTTTCCATCATCCTCGCAGTGGGAGAGATCAGGTGTACTAATCCGGCTGTGTATGTGTTAAAAACGTAAGGACGCTACTGACTCAAAAACCACCCTTCTGATAGCAAGGGGGAGATAAGTGTATAACTTGGAATTTCCAATATAAAGAAACCCTACAGCTGTACGCTGCTCTATAACTGTGTGCGAAACTGGCCCTAAGGCCTTGAGGGTAGAGAGGTACTTCCACACCAGGGAAGGGGGAAGGGATACGTCCTCCCAAGCAATATCCACAATCAAAAAGTATCCAACCCAACCAAAGGTAATAGAGTATAATGAGTAGGCTCGATTCTCAGTATTAGGAGTGATGACTTGCTACTACCACTATTGGGAGCAAAACCTCTTTGTTAAATTACCCTCACAACCTCTAGTAGTGTCACGCTTCATCATCGGGTCACCCTGGCTCCTAAAGGCCAGGGTGGGCTCAACCTTTTTCCAGGGAGCTGTTGTGAGAGAAGGCCAGGGGGGTTAAAGATTAAAAAACCACCATCTACTCCAGGTATCCCTTTAATATGGAGAGATAGTAGTTTTTAAAAAGAGAAGATAGGGTATTCCCAGGATACAATGGTCCTATGACCCTATATATGCCAACATGTTCCAGCCAGTGTACGGCCCTATGGGTCCACAGCTTTCATCAGGGCACAAGTAAATGTGATATCTCTCCCTGAAATAATCAAAAGCAAAAAGACAAATCAAAAATTATTTGAATATCATGCAACCGCAATATGGATATACTTATCCTAGGGGAGGCGTTCTCATTTTAAATTGTCCGACCTAAAAGGAGACAAAACACAGTGCATCACACTAATTACATGACTCATATTAAACAGAACCTATCATTAAACTTCAAATATGCGCGGCGTCTCATTATTGGGGTGCGCTGTATTATTTATCAGATATAGACCATTTGTCCAAAAGTATGCGCCATTAGTAATTTGCAGAAAGTTTCAATTACCCGGACCGTGCCGTATCCGGGAAACGCCTCCCCTAGGATAAGTATATCCATATGGCGGTTGCATGATATTCAAATAATTTTTGATTTGTCTTTGTGCTTTTGATTATTTCAGGGAGGGATATCACATTTACTTGTGCTCTGATGAAAGCCGTGGACCCATAGGGCCGTACACTGGCTGAAACATGTTGGCATATATAGGGTCATAGGACCATTGTATCCTGGGAATACCCTATCTTCTCTTTTTAATAACTACTATCTCTCCATATTAAAGGGATACCTGGAGTAGATGGTGGTTTTTAAATCTTTAACCCCCCTGGCCTTCTCTCACAAGAGCTCCTTGGAAAACGGTTGAGCCCACCCTGGCCTTTAGGAGCCAGGGTGACCCGATGATGAAGCATGACACTACTAGAGTGTGTGAGGGTAATTTAACAAAGAGGTTTTGTCTTTATGATGTAGACAAGTACCGAAATGCACTTATTCACCTTTACTTTTTGGCTAGATGTCAATAGCCATGTTCTGAAATTTGCATTGCAGCCTTGCAGCAAATTAACTGTAGAACCAAATTCTTTGACCTAAAAATTAAATTTACTAAAGGTGTGATATAGGCTGCTCTCTTTAAAAATAGTTTGGACAGGAATACCCTTTTACACTACTCCAATCACCATCCCAGAGCAGTCCGGGAACCTTTAGCCTATGGCACAGTTTTAAGTATCAGATCCAATTGCAAGTTTAAGAAGAATTATTTTAAGGAAGCTAACATGTTTTGCAGACACCTCATCCACAGAGCTAAGCAGAGAGCATGTTATTGTCCTAGAGAAAACACACTCTCTCCCAAACCAACAGTTCAAAGTGCCAATTTGACCTGTATAGCTACCAACATGCCCTTCTCCAAATGGCTGGCTAAATGTATCAAAAAGCGTTACACTGTTTTACAACCAGGGGACGTTGCTCTGGATCTACCCACTTTCTCCTTTAAAAACACAGTTTGCAAGACTACTTGGTAATGTCTAGCTGAAGAAACATTTGTCTGCCATACTTCTGCCAGTACCATAGCTATCACCCACAGCAGCTTCTGTACCTGCTGTCTGGAAACATGGACAGGTCATTCCTTTGTTGACAAAACCCTCTGCAGACCTTAACGTTAGCAGCAACTACTGTCACATTTCATATCTTCCATTTTACTTTCATTTTTCTCAAAATACTGTAAATTAACAGCTGTAAAAGTTTCTAGAAGACAGAGTGGTTGATCATTTTGATTCAGATTTATGTCAATCCCTTAATAGTGAGACAGCTCACCTTACAGCCAACTACAATATAATGATGGTGCTGGACCAGGTTTGCTCTATCACTCTGATCTTACAGGACTTGTTGGCCATGTTCAACACAGTGTCACACCCAATCTTCATATCTAGGTTCTTTGACTTGGGGATCTGAAAACAAGCTCTTAATTGGCACAGGTTTTTTTAGATCTACAGCGCAATCGGTTTTTATGCAACTGATTCACTCTAGTCACACTTTCCTAAATTGTAGGGTGCATCAGGGCTCCTCCTTTGGCCCCACACTATTTAATGCCTATGCTTTCCCACTAAGGTCTCTAATTGAAACTGTGTTGTATGTGAATGATATGCAGATTATCATAGCACTTTCTGATAACCCTCTTACCACACAATTGCAGTTTTCCAGATGCATGGCTGCAGTATCCACCTAGAAGAGAGAAAACTACTTAAAGTTTAATGCAGAGATACCAGAAGTTATGTTTTTGGGTAAACCCCCTTTATCAAGGCCACCAGAGTGGTGGTGCGCTCAACTAGGAACTGTCCCAACTCCTGTTAGCTCGGCCAGAAATCATGAATTTATCGTAGACGATAACATATTCTTTGTAAAACAAAAGACTTCTCTCTCATCAAGCTGCTTTGCATTACTCAAACCCCCAGTAAATTTTCCTGTCAGCGAACTGTGGCCAAAACCTTGATATCATCCACATTGGACTTTGACAAAAGCTGTATCTCAGCTTGCCAAACTATCATCCGCACTGTCTTAAAATGATCTAAAATGCAGCAGCACGTTTAGTCTCGAATCTTCCTCCAAGAACTTCTGTGACATTACATCTTCAGGAGCTGCATTGCCAGCTTGTCAAGCAACGCACCACCTTTAAATCTGTATGCCGGGCTCACAGAGCTTTACACGAAGCAGGACAGATTTAGCTTAGACAAAGTTTCTACATACTGCCATTTGTGCACCCTTCTCTCCTCTTTTCTCTCATCATCCAACTCCGGGATGATCTCCTCAACAATCTAAGACCCTTATATTGCCCACTCAAATTTTGGAAAAAGCTGAAAACATGGCTGCTCTGCTAGCTTTTCTCCATCTTTGATGATCTATTGCTGGTATCACTGTGCTATGCTGCTCCTTAGCACTAGGACGCCCCAAGGGGTATCAGCTGTGTTCTGAAAAACTCATAACACATGAGGTGGGAGAGGAGTGGTGCAGCGGCCAGAGTGGCTGACTCTGGAGCGTGGGGCTCACGGTTCGATCCCTGGCCCGGCGGCAGCTTCGCTCAGCACCATGTGACTCTGGGCAATAGCTCAATTAATCTCCCCAGCGGCCCCCAGCGCCTTGAACCTTATGGGGTGATATGTTTGCGCTTTAGATATATGGATTATAACATAACAGCTTTCACTTTAAGCTGGGCCCTTTCCCTCATTCTCGGAAACTTTAAGTGAGGCTGGTGCAGTGTCTGTCCTTTCACATTTGAGGCCAAAGAGTTTAGACATTCTGGCACTTGTGTCAATTTACAAATGTTCTCTAACTGTAACTCCCAAAAAGTAATTTACAGCATCTGGTGAACTTGAAGTCTCATTTACATAAGACCGACCAGTTAATCAATAAATCAATCAATCATCTTTACTCGACTATATTGAAAGAATAATCATACTAGAACATAAAAATAGCAAGTCATAAAACATGATAAGTAAAATCCATTAGTAACATTCATAAAACTCCTGTTTTTTGAAACAATGCAATGATTACAAGAATAAATTACAGGAATGGGCACTATAAAATTGGTCATCTAAAATTTGTGCTTGCTAAAATGTCATACTTTTGCAAAGCCGAATGACAAACATTAAAATGCAGCTAACTGTAAAGCACACCTCAGGTGATAGCATTTGAAAATAACGTAAGGCTGGCCTACATCATTCAAAGCCTACGTTTTTTCAAGAGAGATATTAGATAATGGCGAGAAAGTGGCTTGTAAAATTTACAAAAAAAAGCAAAGTGCAATCTAGTTTGCAGGGATGTTTCATTTCAAGAGCAAACACAAATTGAATCATATTTGCCAAAGGGAGATGAAAAACACAACAAATGGAGCCAAGTCTACATTTAGTTAGCAATGCTTTTTCCCACACATGTATCACATCATCAAGAAATGGTTCCAGCCCCAGGGTGGTCTAAATCACAACGTAGCCTCTTATAAGTGGCTTCAGAAATTTTGCAGGTTCCCTCACAGACTTCATGTCATTTCAGAAAGACTCCTTCAACCATAGTTTATCTTTAATAGCAATGGAACCTGGCGAGGTGAACAGAGTGGGTCTGCCTATTTTCTTTTTAGTTTCAAAGACTTTATTTAATCCAGTGTACAGCAAAATGAATAATGCAACATATTCTAATAATAATGCATCATCAGTGAACCTGCTGTAATAAAAACTTTAGAAACAGCCATTAAAGTCTTTGTAATTTTATGAGGAAGGAAGGGAGAAATTAAGGGGAACAAGGGAAAAACATAAAAAGGAGAAAAAGGAACATCTCATATTATCTCATAAAAATAATGGCAAAGAATACCACATTTTTGTCCAAATTTAACCTTATAAACTAAACAGTAACTCTGTGCAAAGAAAACAATAGAATAACACTTGAATAGAAAAGAAGGACTGAGAGAAAATAATCAAGGAGGATAAGAGTTTACAGATAATATGGGTACAGTATTGGAAATATCACTATCAACTTGGTTAAGAAATGTAGTAAGAGGTAACCATAACAATTGCACATTATGAGAAGATAAACATTGCACAGTATACATAGTATCCAGCGTACGGTGAGAGCCTACCAAATCCCACCATACCTTATACGATAACTTAGACGACGTTTCCAATTAAAACTGATATGCTGAAAAGCAAGTGCAAATAAAATATGTAACAATTTATTTTCAGGAAATGATGAAATAAGAGAATTAGTCAATGTTCCTAAAAAAATATAAAGAATATTAATAGAGTAACTCAAGTTAAAAATCTTTTTGATTTGAGACCACACCCTGTGCCAAAATGAAAGTGCATTTTGGCAATAAAACAATATATGCACAAAATCTTCTGCAGGAAACTGGCAAGACCAACATTGAGCAGAAGAATCCAAGGAGAATTTGGAGCATTGCAAAGGAGTAAAATAAAGCCGGTGATAAAAAATAAAGATTGTGTAACACTTGCAGACCTAGAAATTTATATATACACACCCACACTTTATTCCAAAAAGGAATATTCCAAGAAACACCTAAATCTTTTTCCCAAAGGAGTTCAGACTTGGATTTGTTTCGAGAGGGATCTGGAAGAGAAAGACATTTATAAATAGATGATGCTTTAGGACTTGTTTATAGAAATTCAGCAATACCGGAAGAAAAAGAAATTAGTCTGGAGGAGTCCGGGCAGGAAAAATAAACATCGAAAACCATATTCATCAATCCTAAAAAATGTTTATAAAAAGATTGAGGACAATGATACATAAGACAGAATTGAGGAAAAGAGATAGGAGAACCATTATAAAAAAGTTGAGACACCACATGAGACCCTTATCCTTTCAAGTACACCAAAAAACAAAGCTATTATTAATCTTAATTAGGGAATTATACCATTTCTGCATTGTCAAAAACAAAGACCTAGTCAGAGTAAGTGGAAGGAATGTAGATCGAAGCATCAAAACAGTATTCTTTCAAGGAGGAGAATGAAGAAAGAACTTAGTAGAAGATAGAAATATCACTTCCTTAAAAGTAAAGGGAGGAAGAGAAGCTTTTTCAATGTCTAGCCATAATGGAGAAAAAGACGAAGACAAATCCTGAGTCCAAAGGGCTGCTTGACATAAAGCAAATCTATAAAAATTTGGAAAGTTAACTCCTTCCGCCAATTTGGACTTCTGTAAAGAAACTAAAGCTATTCTCAGCCTTTTATTCTTCCATAGAAATTTAAGAAGCAATGAATTAATTTTTTTAAACAAATATTTTGGAATTTGAACTGACAACATAGAAAGGAGGTATAGCAATAAAGGGGAAATCATCATTTTAATAGAATCCAAACGGCCCCACCAAGATAAAAATAAAGGATTCCAAGAGGAAAGAATATTATCAATCTTGATACTAATTTCTTTAAAGTTAAGCCTAACAGTAACTAGAATCGAATTTGTAAACCAAACACCTAAATATTTGATTTCAGATACAGACCAGTGATAACCAGTAATAGAATAAGAATGACTTAAAATATACTTATAAAGCGGAAGATCCTCAGTTTTGTCCTTATTAATTTTTTATCCTGAAACGTTCGAAAACAAGGAAATTTCGTATAAAAGAGGAGGCAAAGAATTTTCAGAAGAAGAAATAAATGGGAGAATATCATCTGCATAAGCAGCAAATTTCAGATGACCATCACCATAAGGAAAACCAGAAATAGAAGAATTAATACGAAGTCAAGAGAGAAAGGGTTCAAGAGCTAAAACGAATAATAAAGAAGAAAGTGGGCAACCCTGCCTTACTCCTCTATAAAGCGGAAATTATGAGGATATCAACCCATTCATCAATACAGATGCACGGGGCATGATATAAAATAGAAATAAGTACAATAAATTTAGGGCCAAATCCATGCCATTTTAAAGAAGGAAACAAAAACTCCCAATTAATTCTATCAAATGCCTTTTCAGCATCTATCGTGATAGCAGTGAGGGAAGAATTAAATGAAGGACCTTTGCTTAGAACATTAAGAAATAATCTAGCATTATCAGATATAAGTCTCCCTTTAACAAATCCTGATTGCTCCTTCCCTATAAGATGAGGAAGAAAGGATTCCAAACTAAGAGCTTGGCAAAAATGTTATAATCAACATTTAACAGAGATAGGTCGATAATTTTTACATTCATGAGGGTCCTTCCATCTTTGTGAATAAGACAAATTATGGCTTCTTGGAAGGTACCAGAGGTGGAAGAGGATACTATGAAATGATGAAACAAACGATATAAATAAGGAAGAAATTAAGATAAAACTCTACTGTGAAGCCATCAGGGCCTGGTATTTTCCCCAACTTCAACATTCATAAGGCTGAAGCAATTTCTGCAGAAGTAAGGTCATTCTCTAAGGAGTCGAGATCCAGATTTGGTAGAATAGGATGAGGGATCTGATTTAAATAATCTACAATCATTGAGGAATTAGAATTTGATTCAGAGGTGAACAGAGATTAAAAAATTTAACAAATTCTTCTAAGATATCTTGATGTTTAGTAGTGGACTTCCCCAAGGACGTTGAAATGGAGTCAATAATGTGTCTCTCCCTTCTTCCCTTACGATACTTTGCCAATAATTTACCAGCCTTATTCTGTCCACCATAATACCTTGCATTAATCTTAAGGAGAATAGAATCAGCTTCCTCAGTAGAAATGGTATTGAATTGCATTTTGGCTTGAAATAAAGTTTTAAGATCAGAAGACAATTTGGAAGTAAAATATTTCTTTTCCAAAGACTTAATTTTCGAGAGCAACACATTATGTTCTCTTAAACAACTCTTCTTTTCCATGGACACATAATTTAAAATAAAATCCCTGGCTGAGGCTTTGAACGTATCCCAAAGTAAAGAAGGAGAAACATCCATGTCATCATTAAACAAAAGAAAAGTCTGAGGCAAAAGAGATAAACTCACTTGAAAACTGAGCATCCTGCAATAAAGAATGATAAAATCTCCATCTAAGCATAGGGGAACGAGGGGGAACCAAATCCAAGTCCGTAATAACCATAGCATGGTCAGAAAGCACAATTGGAGTTATATAAGACTGTATAATATATTGTGCAAGAGATTTTGAAAGAAATATGTGGTCCAATCTTGACTGCGTACCATGGGAATTTGAATAAAAGGTATAATTATGGGTCTTGGGGTTAGACAATCTCCAGGAATCCACCAAGGCTCCTTTAGAAATAGCAAAGTGAAATTGCTTTGCACAGCAGACCGCGGCAAGGGAAGAGAATGAGCTTTTGATGCCTAGTGTATGCTGCTTCATCTTGCTAAGAACCACCCAGATGGTGGAGCCATACTTACTGGGATTCATAAACTCAAACAATAGATTTCTACTGACTAGGTTTTGTTTCGATCTCTTTCATCTCCTCCCCGCTCATCCTAGGGGTCAGAGCAGGGGAAGCCTGCCGTCCTGTGGCTGCGATGGAAAATCTCCACAGGACATGGTCCATTTTACGATGTTTTGTAGTTTTTATGATACCCCACAGAATGTCCTTTTAATCCGATTCTGAAAAAGGCCAACTTTAGGAAAGTGCGACCCGCTTTTATTTTCCTACAAATGCTTACAGGTAGCATTGTTTTCCATGTGCTTAATTTTTTTAAACTGCTATCAGGCTTAGATCTAGCTGTACTTAACTAGCCTGCTGACCTCACACCCTCATGACACCACACACTTTGCATCGTCTTGCTCACATGTTTGATCATTATACATTTCATGAGTGGTGGATCACTGTGCCACTTGAGTGATTTCTTTTATTTGGTACTGTTTGTATGTTATTAGAGCTTCTCCATCTTTGTATTTCTATTGGTTCAAGTTATTATCCAATCTGTTATGTCCCTGAGAGGATTGTTTTTATCATATTTTTATCATATTTTAACATGTGCTTTTATGGTTTTAATATTTGAAAACGAATAAAGATATTTTGATTAGATTTGAATATACATTTAACTTGACACAAATGGAATCGAGGATTGCCTATCTAAAAATGGGTTGATTGCAATGTCCTCCTAGGATAAATTATGTATCATGAAATTGTGTGCATTTCTGTGCAATGGAAGGCCAAAAAGTAAAATCTGGTTGTGTAGGTGCATAAACATTCATTATAGTAAGAGAAACATTGTCTATAAGATTCTTAATAACCCATCTTCCTATATCATCAGTTTCTTGAGACACCATAGCAACATTGAGGGATTTTTTACATAATATGACAACTCCATTTGTTTTATTCAATGAAGGGGAAACAAACACCTCACCCACCCAAGCCCACTGAAATTTTAAGGCTTCAGAGTGAACAAGGTGGGTATCCTGAAGAAGAACCAAATCAGGATTAGATTTACCTAGGTAATACAATACTCTCTGCCGTTTAACAGGATTAAGAGATCCTTTAATATTCCAGGATAGTACTCGAAATTATGCATACTAAAGAGAAATAATTGTTTAAAAACCATAAGGCATATAAGAAAAGTCCAACAGAAAGTATAAAAAGGAAAAGCATAAGGGAGGAGGGAGAAAAGGGATAGAAAAAAGAACACAAGAGAAGGAAAAAGACAGGTAAGGAAAATAAAAAGAAAGGTTAAAAAGGAGACAATGAGCAAGAAGAAGAGACAGTACATGTCCAAACAGGACGCCTGAGAAGGCATACCTGAAAAGAGGAACAAACGGAAATGGGGTGGTGAGAACACAAGAGCAGACGACACACCAAAAAGGGAGGAGTCCACGCCACGCCAGGACAATATACATTCAGGAGGGACATTACATTATGCAGACGAACAAGACAATTCTGTGAAAAAAAGAGGAATATTATAATAAATGACATTACAGAAAAATAGCAATATGCTCAAAGATAAAGAACAAGGGAAACCCTATAAGATGAGACCATAATAGAAGTATAATTCAGCTCAAATGTGAATCCATTGTGAACACAATAACCAACTTACAAGATTCAGAAAGAGATAAGAACATTTAGACAAAAACAACATCTAAGGAAAGGTCAACGTAGAGAAGGTCTACCAGTATCCATGGTATCCGATGTAGGAATTTGTATACATTTTTTGAGTTCCGCTGGATCTTCAAATACAGTAGTATTGTTTTGATAAGTTACTTTAATAACGCAGAAACAAACCATATCTGGCACCTAACGACCTTAACGGAGGTTGAAGATTGAGGAATTCCTTTCTTCTGGCTGCAGTGGCAGTAGAAACATCATGAGACAAAAAAACGTTAGGCCCAAACAGGACACTTGCTTCTTATCTTTAGCTACAGCAAGAACCAAGAGTAAGTCTGTAAATTGTAAAAAGAAAATGATGACGCCTCGTGGTTTTACTGGTGATACAGAAGAAGTAAGACGAGGACCCAACCTATGCACTCTCTGGATGTTGAGCGAAGTGGAAGATGGCATATCCAATAGTTTTGGAAGAAAAAAGTTAAAAAGGAACCAGGATCATCTCCTTCAAGTGCCTCAGGAAGACCATAAATACAGAGGTTATTCCGCTGATTTCTATTTTTCAAATCTTCTGAATGCTTCTTAAGCTTGGCAACCGACGAATTTTAGGTATTTCAACATGTAATTCTACCACCTGCTGTTCCACCAAAGAAAACCGATGCTCCATTAATGACCAGGTATCATCCAGATTTTGGATACGTTTATCAGTCTCCTCAACAAAAGGAACGCAATGCCCGGATCTCCTCCAGCAATAATTCCAAAGAAATCAAAGATGAAGACTTTTCAGGCAATGGAGGGTCTTGTTTTAACCTCTTAGTAGCTGAAGCAGGTGACTAAGCTTTACTTGAAGAAGATTGCATGGAGGAGGCATGTGGAGCAGTAGGAGTAGCCATCTCTCCAGAGGAAGTGAGCTGTGCCAGCAGTATATTGTCTGCAGGAGAACCACCAATGGGGGGAGTTATACACTTCTTTTTAGATGTAAAGACAAACTGCAGCTTCTATAATCTGCCCATACAGGTAGGGTATAAAACACAAAGCCAGCCAGCACCATGTATCAGCAGCGCCAAAAGAATGCCAAGCACAATGATATATAAATAAAGGGGAAAACCCTTAAAAACATAGCAGCAGAATATCCTGCATTATAAGGCTGCCAAGGTAAGAAAGAAGATTAAAAAAAGGTTAAAAAAAAGGTGCCAGTAAACTCACTCCACATCCTATGTACTCAGTGACAGTCCAGAACATTCCAATATGGCGGCCGCTTCTGAGGAAACGGCCACGACGGCAATATCAAACCCAACATTGCTTGTCTCTTAAGGACACGTGAAAGCAGAGCTTCCCGCCATCTTCCACTCTCTCCTCCTGCAAGGCTGACTGTCTACGCAGCCTCAGGAACACCAAAAAGGCGTTTGTAGGTCCCGGCATAACGGAGCCCGGTCCCAAGGTGGCCATCTTGCGGGACGCCAAAGCCACGCCCTGGATCTGCCTACTTTTGATGTGGTCATCTTGATATAATGGAGCCATGGAATTTTGGGGCCGTGCTCACAGGATAAGCAATCCTCGATTATGACTTTGTTAAGTGATGCATGTGGAGGGAGTGCCAACAAACGGTTACAAAAGCTGTTTTTTTTCTCCATTTTCATGCTATGTATATCCCGATAAACCGAGAGTCCAATTTTATAAGTTAAAATTGGGATGCATCTTCTGTTATAAACTTCTAGTAGGGGAGAAATAGGTTTTTAACCAATATTAGATGAAAAGTTATAGAGTATACCTACTGCCTTGGAGAAACACAGATTCCTCTGAGCAAGACGAAGAAGCCAATTGCTAGCTGAGCCAAAGGTTACCCACAGGTGAGGAAACTGGCTAACCTTTATGACCGGTTGACCCCACACTCTATACCAACTATGCATTGACTTTAGGTCCACATGCCATAATATAAGTTTTATTCAAGTTAATATCAAGATCCAAGCTTTCCATAAATATTACGAAAGTGTTAATAAGTTTCTTTAGGCCGTTAGGGGTGCAAGCTATCAATACTGCATCATCAGCAACAAAGCAGGTACAGGATGTTTATCCACCTAGGGCATATCCTGCCCCTTCTCAATCAAAGTGCCATTAAGACCATTAATATAGAGAAGAAAAAAATGGGCGCTAACACACAACCTTGGCGCATGTCTCTTTCTAGCTTAAAAGGGTTGGTGCACTCACCTAGCTTCTTGTAATGCACTGAGGTGGTCCGACCACAGTGAAGGGCACAAAGAAAATCCACCAATGCCCTATCCAGGCCCATGTTTGTAAGCACCCTCCAAAGTTTTCATCCATTAACATTGTTGAATGCACTTCGTAAATCCATAAAAGCAAGATGTATCCTCCCGGTTTTTCCTAGTAAGTTTGCCAGCAAACTTTGTGGCTTAGCATTTTTCCAAACAAGCTTTTGCCCATAATCTTTTGTAGAAATATGGGTGACCTCTTTTAAGATATGGCCATCGGATACTTACTACAATATCGACCACAAGAGGATTATGGTCATTATCAGGTCTTACAATCATATCACCGCCCCTGACGTATGGCCCAAGGTTTCTTAAAGAGAAAATATTCAATGATGGAACTACAACCTCTCCCAACAAAGGTCGGTGCCTTATATTTCTTGGGCCCAGTGAACAACTTCACATTCTACGTATCATATGCAGATAAATAGTTAAACAGAATCTTGCCTCTCTTATCCACAGAACTATCAACGATTTGAGGGCCTTCAACTATAAAGGATTTCTGCCGTAACAACCTTTTCCCAATTCAACGTTGAAGTCTCCTCTGACCAGCAGTTTGAATCCTGCTGACACATTGGTTTCTCAATTCATTGATCACCTCAAAAAGACTTTTGAAGTTGTGATTGTCAGCATAGGACAAATCGTAGTTATGAAAATTGATTAGGAAGAAGAAGTCATTTCCAAGCCACTTAAGCTCAAACCCCTGTATAAGATCACTAGTATAGGGAAGTCAACTAATAATGCACTGAAGTGTGACCCTAAACCACTATAACTAAACCAGATGGTTATCCCTGCTCTGCCGGACGTAGAGGGCAGTGCTGCCTGGGAGTGGCATAGTTAGCCTTCACAAAAAGCTTCCTCTGTTGTCAAGGTGTCCTGCAACATGATAATAACATGCAAGTGTATAAAATGAAGCCAGTTTGGCCTGGTTATTTCAGATAATGTTCCATGAAATAATATTTTTGCTTACAGTCTTGTACTGCCACGAAATCTCCACCTTATGGTTATCCCCATGCATATTAGGGTTAGCATAAATGCCCAAAACGAGGGAGCTCATTAATTAACTCCGTCACTGGCTGTCAATCGTTATTTCCCAAATCAAAGGCAGCAGTGGTGTAGCTATGGGGGGTGGTGCGGTCCGTCCCAGGCGGCACTCCTTTTGGGGGTGGCAGAGGTGACTCACAAGTCGTGTCTGTCGACTGCCACCAAGAGGCCAATCCAATTTACTGCTGCACCATTAAAATCTTATTATAGCTGCCTATATGGAATCTGGTGTTGTTAACCAGCCAGTGTGTTGCCTTATTCTTTAGTTCTGCAGCAGTTTCAACAGTCCCCTCCTCACGTCATGGAACATTCAGTGCTTAATTTGAGCCGGTGGTTTCCAGTGCTCAGCACCGGCAGTTAATCATCATCACCGGCACTTTTCATGAGCACCAGATAAGGATACATTCATTTATGGTAGGCACAGAGAAATTAAATGATTTGCCCGGACTCACAGGATTTTGAGCCCACCCTGAGACTCGAACCTGGTTCTGCAGCGCCAAAGTCAGCAGCTCTGGCCATTACACCACATCCTCTCCCCACTTTCATGGTTAGTAGTTGGTTCTGTTTTAGGTGGCGCTAACAGGAGAAATGGGCTGGGTCAAGCTACCTCCTGACGAGAGCCCCAGCGCTTATTTTTTTTCAAATTAACCACTGGAAATATTGGACAGAATTATGACATAAGGGCAGGCGGCCGGGGGTAATTTCATTAAAGGGGTCACTTCATGATAAAGGGGGTGAGCTAAAGGCTTTTCTAATTTCGTAGCACCTTTCCCACACCCAGGTGGCTGTGCCCCGTGATCACTATTGCAAGTCATCGCAGCTTCAGGCAAGGCATTAGGTGTGAAGGAGACAATGGGGTCAATTACTTTTGTTAAAGCTTTCGTTGTTTGTGATGGCTGAACTGATGGTTGAATTTCTTCTATCAGCAAGAGCCCCATAACTAGTGAATGTTTTGGCAAATGTAGGTAAAAGGCCCTCAATGGCATTAACTAGTTTAAGCATCGGCCAAAGTTTGATCTCTAGAATACCTTTAAATCTATCACACTGGACTATTAATCTATTAATAACTTTTTGAGATTATAACAACCATTCTCCGAGGTCTCACGGGCTGTACATAGACTGTGTCAGGTCCTTGAATCCTCGGAGTCGTACGATGCTCAATGGGGTCCACCTCCTGATAGCCCCAAGGTCTGCTTGACACAACAGACTCAATGGGGTGATCAGGCGAGGGAAGGAAAGGATGGGGTCAGCGGGGAGGGAGACCTGCAACGAGAACAAATAACTATGAGATCAAGCCCCTACTCCTTGAAGCATAATAGATGACCCTAGACTAACTTTGAGGAGTGGCACTTATACCTGTAAAGAAAAATAACTGTTCTTCGTCCTGCAAGTGATGTTCCTCATGTAGAGAAGCCACAACAAATCTATGAACAGATAACAGTATTAATGCACAGTATTACAAAGCCTTCTCTTTACAATGGGGAAGGGAGCTTATGCTACATACCAAATAGTGATTCATAAAATGATGCTGTACAGGGGGGGAGCGGAGCTTCCATCTGGGCATGCTCTCAAGCCCCTGTTGTTGGATACATAATAAACATGGCAAGACAACAGTCTCGTTATTGAGCACCTATGATTCTGTTGCCCCCTTTGTGTGAATTCATAATATACAAAACACGAGTTGCCGTGACAAAGGACTCCAATCCTTCTTGGAACCTTTTCAATAAAAATAGTATTAATGACCAATCAGCAATGTCATGTGGTCACGTTATTCATACTAGATTATACGATGCCAATGTTTTGTCAAGCAGCCTTTTCTTCATTCACTGAATGCCATACTCTGTTAGGTAGCACGATACAGAGGGTAGCCCTGTAGTGCAAATGCCACGGTTACCGCTGTTATCGAAACCAAGTTCCAGCGTGTAACGCTACTCGACCAGCCCCGCAAGAGCCTTCAAAGCGGCTCATCCAACGGTGCCAGCCAGCAGCCAAAGGTGTACTTCCGCTCGGAAGTTTCAAAGAAGATGCCCTAAAGGCTGAAAAAGGAATAGCTATGCAGAAGTAGAATCTGGTGCGAACCGCACCCCTACCGATACTCTTGTCCGTCCGTCTTCTTCTGCCTCCGACTCAAGAATCAACGGCACCCAATCTCTGTCCCGGAAGCCTCCATATTCCCGGCTGCAGCCACGCCGTGACGTCACGTGTCTCACGTTCTCAATGCCTCATGGGAAGTGTAGTTCTTCCGAGGCGTCCGATCTGTGCCGTGTTGCTTTGCCCTGGCAGTGTTCCTCGGCGGCCTACACAGTGCGCCACAACAGTACATCCCTCTCCCGAAGAACACTGACAGAGACAAGGCTTCCTAGGGAAGCGCCTGTGGAAGAGCGCAGTGTAACGAGGGGCATGTACTCCTGTGGCGGGCTCCCATGAGTTTTCCTCGCTGCCATAGCCTTTCCAAGCTACCAGATACCAAAGCCTAGTGCGGTATATTTTGGAGTCCAGAATACCACGCACCTCGTGTTCTACCTCATCATTAACCATGACTGGAACAGGGGTGTGTTTAACCCCTGTATGGGACGGTTTAACCAGGGACACATGGAAAGCAGGGTGTATCCTCAGAGAGGAAGGCAATGCCAATTTCACTACCACTAGGTTAATACGTTTGGTTACTCGGTAGGGGCCTATGTATGTGGGGTTAAAGACGCTGTATTTTCTGAACCTAATGTTTTTGGTAGATAACCATACATAGTCTCCTTTTTTGTACACTGGCCCCGGGCGTCTATGTTTATCAGCATAGGCCTTGTACTGAATCTTTGCCGTCTTCAGGCCTCTCTGCACTGCCCTCCAGCTCTTCTGTATCTGTGCTACTCTCTCCTGAACATCGGGCACTTGTGTAGCATGCGAAGGGTGCAGAAAGGGTGTAAACCGAGGGTGAAACCCATAGGTACAATAGAAGGGAGTGAGGTTGGTAGATCTGTGCGCAGCGCTGTTGTATGCCACTTCGGCTAACCATAACTTGTCCACCCATGCTTCCGTAGTAACATCCACGTAGCACCTAAGGTACTGTTTTAAAGTTTGATTCACCCTCTCTGTCTGGCCATCGGTTTGCGGGTGGAAGCTGGTGGAGATGTTGGATGCTATGCCTAATGCCGAACACCATACCCTCCAGAACCTAGCGGTGAACTGTCCTCCACGGTCCGAAATTATACTTTTGGGCAACCCATGCATTCTGACTATGTGTGCCAGTAATAACTGAGCTAACGTACCCGCCGTGGGGAGCTGTCTACAAGCGATGAAATGTGCCATCTTAGTTAAATAGTCTACGACTACTAATATGACCGTGTGCCCCTTATCAACTGGCATCCCCACCACGAAGTCCACTGAGATGCTTTCCCACGGATGTTCCGGAGTCGGAAGAGGCTGCAGAAGACCCGCAGGTCGAGCATGCGTGGTTTTCATTTGGTTGCACGTCATGCATTCCTTAACCCATGTCGAAACGTCCTTCTTAATGGTGGGCCACCAGAACTGCCGTAACACCCTTTCCATAGTCTTTTCCTGACCATTGTGCCCAGCACTGGGCAAAGTGTGACACCACTTGAAGGCTTGTTTGCGCAAGGAACCGATAGGTAACAACAACTGATTTCCTCACACTGGTAATCCCTTTGTCACCTTCCAATCCTTGTTCTTTTCCAACCAGTCTTTCCACTTCTCGTTGTGGATGTTGTGTGCCACACTCCGAAGGAAGATGTCGGTACAGGTAGCCCCTATCACGTTTTGCGGGTTTATAATGGCGTTTTTGGGACCAACTTCCTGGCATACAGGAGCCGTTTGCCGGGTTAAGGCATCTGCCTTCTTGTTTTCTCTTCCCGGTCTATAAGTCACCAGGAAGTTGTACTCGGCGAAGAATAACATCCACCTTAGTTGCCTGGGTGTCAGATGCCGGGCTGCTGTCATGAATTGGAGATTGCGGTGGTCGGTGAACACAGTCACCACATGCCTGGCTCCTATCAAAAAATGCCTCCAATCTACAAACGCCTCCTTTATAGCCAGTAGTTCCTTTTCTGCTACAGTATAGTTGTTTTCCGCGGGATTGAGCTTCCTCGACATATACGCCACAGGGTGGAGTTGGACGGTCTGTGTATGTCGTTGGGATAGCACCGCCCCTACCGCTGAGTCCGAGGCGTCAGCCTCCACGATGTATGGTCGATCGGGATCTGCATGCACCAAAACAGGGGCAGAGGCAAAAGCGTGTTTCAAAGCATCAAACCCCTCTTGGGCCTCCTCTGTCCACTGGAAGATAGCCTTTTTTCTCAACATCCGTGTGAGGGGGGCGGCCAACTCAGAGAAGTGCTCGATAAATCGACGATAAAAGTTGGCAAACCCCAGGAAGCATTGAATATCACGAACATTCACGGGTGTGGGCCAGTTCTTAACCGCAACGACCTTCCTTTCGGACATTTCCTGTCCCAAAGGAGTTAGCATAACTCCAAGGAACTCGACCGATGGTACACTAAACTCACATTTGCTGATTTTACAATACAAATGGTGGTCTCGTAGGGTTTGCAAGATGGTACACACATGTTGTGTGTGGTTTTCTTCCGTAGACGAATAGATTAGTATATCGTCGATATACACCACTACGAATCGGTCCAGGTATTCTCGCAGGACATCATTCAAAAAGAATTGAAAGGCCGCGGGGGCGTTGCATAAGCCGAAGGGCATCACCAGGTATTCATACAACCCAAAGTGTGTCTTGAATGCCGTTTTCCACTCGTCTCCGCAGCGCATACGCACTAAATGATATGCACCCTTGAGATCCAGACGGGTGTAGATCACGGCCTTCTTCACTTGCTCCAGCAATACATTGATCAAGGGTAACGGATACCTATTTTTAACCGTGATGGCATTCAGTGCTCTGAAGTCCACACAAGCGCGCAACTCCCCATTAGCCTTGGGTATAAAAAACAACGGAGATGCAGCTGGGGACTTAGACTCCTGTATGAACCCCAACACCAAGTATTTATCAAGGTACGCGCGAAGATGAGTATTCTCTGGTTCCGTGAGAGCATATACTCTCCCCGCTGGTATGACGGCACCCGGCACTAGGTCTATTTGGCAGTCGTAGGGCCGGTGTGGTGGCAGCACTTCTGCCTTTAAGTCATCGAACACCTCGGCATATTCCTGATATTCCTTTGGTAGACTTACGTCATGCTCCACCACAGTAGCGACGTGATGACAGGAAGCCAAGGCCATGGCTGGTGTGACACAGGTTTGCTTACAATGAGAGGTGCAGTACTCCGAAGTAAACAGAAGGGTATTATTCTCCCAGTCCACCAGGGGGTTGTGAGTTCTCAGCCAAGGTAATCCAAGTATCAACCCATATTGGGGTGCCTGGATGATGTTAAAGGCCAAGCTTTCCCTGGTCAGTCCCCTGTAGAACTTCTAATTCTTTGGTTTGGAAACGAATGGGTCCAGAATCCAAGCGCCGTCCATCTACCGCAAACACCGCCTCCGGTGTCCCCTTTTCTTGCAATTCGATGCCCAAGGAGTGAGCTTGCTCCTGGTCCATGAAACAACCGGTGGCACCAGAGTCCAGCATGGCCCGAACTAATCGCCACTCTTCCTGTATCATTAACCGTAAATCCACATAGAAATGAATATGTTCATTCCTGGTGTTATTTCCTAGTGAAGGGATGCACATCAGGCTTGAAGGGGTCCCCTCCTCCTTCTTCAAGCGCGCTAGTTTTCAGTCTGGGGACGGGCCCCAACTGTAGATACCTTCTGAAACTCAGCCCGGGAATACTTAGGTCTCAGCGTGCATTCCCTGATGAAATGGCCCCTTTTTCCGCAGTAGATGCACAGCCCCTTCTTACGACGATAATCCCTTTCCTCGGTAGTAAGAGGTGAGCGCACTGTCCCAATCTCCATAGGTTCCGGTTTAGTGGTTTGACTACTTTCAGGGGTCCGTGATTGTTCAAGACGGGGTGCGTATCTGTCCCTCTTCTTATGTTCTCCCTTTCGCTCGCTAAGACGGTGATCTAATCGCAAGACCAGGCTAATGAGATCCGCACAAGACACTGGTTGTGGATCAATCTGTGCCAATACGTCTTTCATCTCCTCCTGCAGTCCCCGATGAAAGATAGCCGCTTGCTTGGCTTCTGGCCAATCGGTTTCCGTTACCAACCATCTGAAATCGTTTAGATAGGAGATGAGATCCCGGTTACCCTGTTTTAGCTCCAGCAACTCCCTATCTGCGGAGAGGGTGGCTGCTCTGCGATTAAACGTTTTCTCGAATTCAATGAGAAAGGAGTCCCAATCATGCAGGAGGGGGTCATCTCTTTTAACCAGTGGTACGGCCCATTGAGCTGCATCCCCTGACAGATAAGATATCAGGAACGCTACTCTGGCATGATTTGTGTTGAACGCCTTGACCTTACATGTAAAGTGTAGTAAGACCTGTGTAATGAACACCTGTACCTTGCTGCTATCCCCATAAAACCTTTCTGGTGAGGCTAAGGGAATAGGTGTAGGGATCTCCACCACCACCGGAGAAGCCCGTGTAAGGTGCGCTGTCCCTGCATCAAAAGGGTTTCTCTGTATCCTGTCCACCTGCGCCTGTAACGCAGCCGTTTCAGCCCTAGAAGCGGCCAACTCGGCCTGTATCAAGGCTAAAGCGCCTATGACGTCCTCTAAGGTGGCCATACCAGCGTACGACCGGGAGGATAACAATTCTTGGGCCGTTGATTCTGTCAGGTCCTTGAATCCTCGGAGTCGTACGATGCTCAATGGGGTCCACCTCCTGATAGCCCCAAGGTCTGCTTGACACAACAGACTCAATGGGGTGATCAGGCAAGGGAAGGAAAGGATGGGGTCAGCGGGGAGGGAGACCTGCAACGAGAACAAATAACTATGAGATCTTGAGAAGCCCCTACTCCTTGAAGCATAATAGATGACCCTAGACTAACTTTGAGGAGTGGCACTTATAACTGTAAAGAAAAATAACTGTTCTTCGTCCTGCAAGTGATGTTCCTCATGTAGAGAAGCCACAACAAATCTATGAACAGATAACAGTATTAATGCACAGTATTACAAAGCCTTCTCTGTACAATGGGGAAGGGAGCTTACGATACATACCAAATAGTGATTCATAAAATGATGCTGTACAGGGGGGGAGCGGAGCTTCCATCTGGGCATGCTCTCAAGCCCCTGTTGTTGGATTCATAATAAACATGGCAAGACAACAGTCTCGTTATTGAGCACCTATGATTCTGTTGCCCCCTTTGTGTGAATTCATAATATACAAAACACGAGTTGCCGTGACAAAGGACTCCAATCCTTCTTGGAACCTTTTCAATAAAAATAGTATTAATGACCAATCAGCAATGTCATGTGGTCACGTTATTCATACTAGATTATACGATGCCAATGTTTTGTCAAGCAGCCTTTTCTTCATTCACTGAATGCCATACTCTGTTAGGTAGCACGATACAGAGGGTAGCCCTGTAGTGCAAATGCCACGGTTACCGCTGTTATCGAAACCAAGTTCCAGCGTGTAACGCTACTCGACCAGCCCCGCAAGAGCCTTCAAAGCGGCTCATTCAACGGTGCCAGCCAGCAGCCAAAGGTGTACTTCCGCTCGGAAGTTTCAAAGAAGATGCCCTAAAGGCTGAAAAAGGAATAGCTATGCAGAAGTAGAATCTGGTGCGAACCGCACCCCTACCGATACTTTTGTCCGTCCGTCTTCTTCTGCCTCCGACTCAAGAATCAACGGCACCCGATCTCTGTCCCGGAAGCCTCCATATTCCCGGCTGCAGCCACGCCGTGACGTCACGTGCGTCACGTTCTCAATGCCTCATGAGAAGTGTAGTTCTTCCGAGGCGTCCGATCTGTGCCGTGTTGCTTTGCCCTGGCAGTGTTCCTCGGCGGCCTACACGGTGCGCCACAACAGACTGATCATCATGACAGAGGCCACATCGATTGTGCATAAATACTGTAATGTACAAAATACTTTTCTCACATTTTTTTACTCTATCTTTATTTTGAAAATATTATCGTGCATTTTAATGATGAATATTTTGTACATTTATGCATCATTTAGGTTCACTGGTTGCTTTGAGGACTAGTCCATTATAACCTCCCCTTTTGTGGCAGCCTGTCTATCTTTGCCTTTCCTCTGTTTCTGCCATCTCCTAGGCTGCACCAACTTACACCCTCTAGTACCTTATTTGCACTTTGGCTTTCACACGTCCTCCAATCTTATAACGACCGGACAGACAGACACCCGCTCTGCCTCCTTGATTCCGCGCAAGCACAGTTATCTGCTCGCTATTCATTGACCTTTGTGAGCACCACCATGACTGTTCCTTTTTAATGCAGATTTATATAGCGCGAACTCGACCCGAAGGTATTGGAGCGTCTTACATGAGCACCGGTTACGTTACACAAGGACGCATTCACTTTTGGTAGGCACGGGGAGATTAAGTGATTTGCCCAGAACCACAGGATGTGGACGCTACCCCGAGGCTCGAACTTTGGTTTCCCAGCTCCAAAGTCGGCAATCTAGCGGTCAGACCACATCCTCTCCCTTTGTTCCTTGAGCCCAGGTCAGACAGAGACCTTTCGCTGTGCTTCTAAATCCCTGTACATTGTCATTTCTGCAAACTTAGGACAGTGGGCGGTGCTCTGACTTCCAAATTTCTACCTGGTAACCCCCCCTCCCTCCCTCCCCCACATTGGTATGTCTTTGCTGCATTGGTCATATTCCAGATGCTGTTTATACTGTCTTCTGGCTAGAGTCTAGCCAGAAGCCTTTGTGTTTAAATTCTTCATGAGCTTCCTGGAATGTAACTACCCCCTTCTCGCATGTGACCCCTTTCACTAGTGTGCTCCTACTTAACTCCTTATGAATTATTATTCTTTCCTTTCAGGATTAGACCATTATTTACCCTCACATGTTCCCCAAGTACTCCAAATAGGCCCAACTCCAACCCTAGAATGGCTTCACACTTCATTACCACTGTTTTTCAGTAATCATTTCGGGCTTCCAAATCCCCTGTTCTGATGATGACCCTTCAGTACATCGACAATGCAACATTGGTACATTTTATGATTTATCTGTTTGGGAACTGTTACTACAGCTTACAGAAGAAGATTCGTTTTCTGGTCACGTGATTTCTCTTGTTTCCCATGCGTCATCTGCTGAATCACACTACTGTCTGATACATCTTTTCAAGCACCGAGCGCTTTATGCGCCTTCCGGCATATTGCTGGCTAGTGGCTACTATTACCTTCTGCCATAATAAATATTGTTAACTGAATGGCTTTGGACTGTTGTACCTAAATAATGTGCGTACATTTATTGCTTGAACTTGCAGGTCTTTCTAACGTTGATTGGCACTTCTATCTCCATATGGAATTTCCTATCCCGGCTTCCCTTGTGCTCTTCAGGTTTTCCATTATTACATTTGGTAATACGAGTGTCATCACACACACGTTGACCACAGTTAGATTATATCAGAAGGTTAACCCATTGTCCTGCCTTATCCTGTCCTTAGATCCCAAATTGTTTCTTAATCATGCCTGAAGATTTCGGGGTGAGTAAAGGGTGAGAATGCGATTCTATCTGATGCCTTCATGACCCCTGAAATCAGGGAGAGCAGGGGACTGCCTGGGCAATCAAAGGGCACGCTAGAGGTAGGGCTGCTACCCTTGGACACCCCTATATGCTATCAGTTCTCACTTCAAATACTTCCAATCATTTAGGCAATTTTACAGAGTGCATTCGGGGACCACAGGAAGGCTACCTCTGAAATTCCAATAATGTAGTTACTTTTTCGAAGAGTTGCATCTGCGTACCACAGGAAGGCTACCTCTGAAATTCCAATAATGTAGTTACTTTTTCGAAGAGTTGCATCTGCGTACCACAAGAAGGCTACCTTTGAAATTCCAATAATGTAGTTACTTTTTCGAAGAGTTGCATCTGCGTACCACAAGAAGGCTACCTTTGAAATTCCAATAATGTAGTTACTTTTGGGCAGAAGTGTGCTTTCAACTAACCCATAAGCAATACCTATCTTTTGGAAACTACAGGGATCAACATATGGTAGACCAAAAATGCATTTCCGAAATTTTACAAATATAGAGGCCTGAGAGGTAGAATTTCATAAAGGATGAAGGTCCTTTTTGTGGAAGATTCTATACTGCACTGCGGAATGTTCGCCTACTGCGGAGTGACACAGACCACCTTCTATGCCATGTTTGACAATCATCATTGAGGCTCTTCCTGAAGAAAATACTCTGCCCACATGATTCTTGACCAGTGAACACCAGTGAACAACATCTGACCTTGCAACCTTCCAATTGCTTATGCTGAAATTGCCTTTGTCTAACAACAATTTCGTCTTCGGAATGAACAGTGATCCTCCAGAAATACTTAGCTTGATATTTGCAAAAATATCGTAAAAAGTTCACACGTATCTCTTTTATTATATCAAATTACCCTTTATAAGTCCTTGTCTTTAATCATACATTAAATGTCTAGTTACTGAGGGATGAAAGCTATTTGCGCATGTGATGGTTTCGAGCACAAATAGCAGCATTAGTGAAAATTCAACTTTGTGTTTAAAAAAACAGGAATCTACACTTGTAAAATTAATAAACTAAAACCATACAGCATGATTTTACGAAGTGGTAAATTTCTTCAGAGGAATATGTTGTGGGCAGTTCTGGGTGGGCATCCCTGTAAGCGTTTCTAATAGCAACAAACACAATTTTGCAAGGAATTTCCAACTTGAAAATTGAGTTTTCAATCACTGACAGAATATCGGAAACAGAAATATCGTGTGGACAGATTATTGTGTCAAAAATATCGAGGACCAAAATATCGAGTAGGTAAGTGCAAATAGTTAATTATAGATTTACTATTCTTAACTTCACATCTACGTACCTTGAAGAGATATATATCGTCAAGGTACGTAGATGTGGAGTTAACATAGTAAAACTTTGCTTTCCTATAAGAAACTTACCGTGATGATATTTGTGTCATTGATATCTTGACACAATATTTTGGTCCACGATATTTCTGTTTCGTCATCAAAAACTTTGTTTCTGCTGTCAAAGCCATAAAGTACATACAAGACAGTCCATGATGAAAATGGACACAAGTGGTAATTAAAAAGTCAAGGTTGACAATTCATAGAATGACCATCAAAGTGCTGGCACACATAAAAACTAGAAATGGATAAAATACATATTACATTAACAAATAAAAACAAGTATTCACATGTACAAGGAAAGGGCACGCCTGCGGGCCAACCACATACACCCATAAATGTGGCTACATACAGCACATGCATATAAAGGCCGGCAGCCGGAGAATGGTGCTGTGACTACTTGTGCCTAGCTCTTTACATAGGAGTGAAAGCCAAAAGGAGCGGGCAGGGCATAGGCAGGACAAGCGAAAAAGATATGGGCTACAGTTTCCTTCGAGTGATAACACGTGACACAAGCTTTAGAATCAGATGGGACCCATTTAAAAGTAAAAGAATTCAGCAGTAGGGTGCCTGCTCGAAACTGGAAATATAGTTTTCTGTCCAGTGGCACTGTAATGGAGTCCCAGAATTGTTCATATGCACAGAATGATTTACAATGAAGGAAATCACTTATCAAATAGGTGCTTGCGACTTTGTGGCCTTCGTCACACACTGTTTTTGCTCACTGAAGCTTTTTCAGGGATTCCATGGAATGGATGGGGGCTCCAGAAGGGTTTTCCCACAGGTCACCCAGACCTATGGAGCTAAGTAACCGCTGGATGTTATAAAGCCAATTTATTTTGTGGAAACTGACAGATTTAATTACATCCTGAAGGGAAGCGGTGTAATGGGCTATCTCAGGGGTAGACCAGAGGCGCCTCCTGAAATAGCAGCGGATGCAATCTGCATTTGCCCTCTACCCTTTTTACACCCATATTCATAGGGTATGAGGGGGTGCTGGATGGTAGATGGGCAATATTTCTCAGGAATTTATTCTTTGATCTGATAAGCTCAGCGATGTTTACAAAGCCCCACAATTCAGTCCCATATAGGGCAGAACCCAGTGCTCTCACCTCTTAAATCTGGAGGGCTGGTTCTATTGGTTTACTTGAGAAGGCCCAGTGCTCTTTGGAAATGGCCCCCACTATTTGTTTATGCTGTATAACTGCCTTGCTAACATGAGGCTTCCAAGACATAGTGTCAGCCAGAGGAACCCCCAAGTACGCAAAAAAGTCCACCCTCTCCAAAGGCACCATCAAATACCAGTCTGCCTTTATATGGTTTGTGTGGGTTAAAAACATCAGTTTTGTCTGTGCTGTGTTGATTTCCATTCCCCGGGAGTGACAGAAATCGCCAAAGTGGTTCAGAAGCTTTTGAAGTCCACTCGGGTTTTGGAAATTAACAAGGTACCGTCTGCAAACAATAAAATAGGGGTTTTCGTGTTGACCATGGAGTAGTATCCATGTGGGGTAAGGTTAGACAGCGTACTATATCATTTAAAAACAAAGAAAACAGGGTGGGGGCCAGCACACAGCTCTGCCGTACACCTCTGGATACTGGGATCCTCTCTGTCATCTTGCTCTGCGACCCCAGCAAATTCTTGCATAGTTCATATCATGTAAGCAGATTATGATAGACAGAATGTCGTGGGACATACCCATATCCCTGAGTACTTGCCATTGTTTGGGCCGAGTGACCAGATCGACAGTCAATTTCAAATCGACAAAAGCAACATAGAGGTTGCCCTTGCTGATTACAACAGTTTTCCAGTAAATTAGTAAAAAGTATAAAACTTGATAAAAAATGGATGCCCTTTTACTGAATCCCCCCTGGAAGGGCCTTAGAATGTTATTTGCGCCTACCCATTCCTGAATCTTAACTAATACACATTGACTAAAAACCTTTTGGATATGATCTATAAGGCAAATCGGCCTGTAGTTGCAAGGCTGGGATCTATCACCCTTTTTGTAGATTGATAACACTATAGCCCCCCTCCAGGAGTCTGGTATCAGGGTTCCCCTTGCAATAGCATTAGCTAAAAAGAGTATATATTTAGACCAAGCTTCAGTGTCTTGAAGGAAGATATCAGCTGGGATGTCATCCGGGCCAGCAGCCCAGCAAAGTGTGACTGCTTTGAGTGAATTTAGTACATCCATGATTTTAAACAGAGGCACAGCGCCACTTGGAGAAGAGGGACCCGCTGCAGCATCCTCAACTGTACTTGGGGTGCCATCATAATAATGATTTTTAAAGTGATCAAACCACTCGAGTGGAGAAACATTATTATTTGGTTCCAGGGTGGCAGGATTGCCGCCTTTCGATACAAGTGCACAAAGTTTAGTACAATCTTTGGCTGAGAACATATCTTTAAGGTCCTGCCACCTCTGCTCATCCCAAGCCCTTTTAGCAATGCCCAAATAACATTTGTACATTTTCCTACAAATATGAATTTGAGCTACGTCTTTAGCCTTAATGGCCTGAACCAGCGAGCTTTTAAGTCTCCGACATTCCCCAGTGTACCAGGTGTTAGACTTGTGAACTATACTTTTTGAGTTTCTGGTTTTGAAATAAGCTAAAATATGATCAAAAAAGTTGATGTGTAAGGTGCCAAGGGCCTTATTACTCTCTTCTTTTGGGGCTTCTTGGTGAATCATATCTAGCAAGCCTTGCAGCTCCTGATCTATAGCAGGAAAAATATCCGGATGGGCGACTATTTGCCACCATTTCAAGTGACGCATATGAGATGTAGTTTCAAGATCTCATGTAATAACTGGGGGATAGGGACCAGAATTGTCACTGATACAGAGGGCTAGCAAGCAGAGAGATAGCGGATTGTGGTTGCTCTCAACCGTATGCTTGATGATCAGATCTTTGACAAAAGACCACTGTCTCAGGTCGACCAGAATGTAGTCGATATGACTGGTATAATTGGGTTTATTAAATATAATCGCACCTCTAAGATCTCATTAGTTGCTCTAACCCAAGTTCAATTTGAGACCCTTCAAATGAATAGCAGCCTGAGCCCATCTTTTTATTGGGGCAATTTCCAGGTGGCGGACATCTCAGAGCTTGTCCTCTTCATGGGTAAGCTGAATGTCATCTAGTTGAGGGGCTCAAAGGTGGTATTAAAATCCCCTGTGTAAATGAGTTTGTGTTGGGGATGCCAGTCATCAAGCTAGTCCTCAAGAGCTTTCACGGTTTTTGATGCAAGACCACCCTTCTCTCCTTTTGCGTAGATATTAAAGATAGCAACCTGTGCACTCTTATTAAAATGTAACAAAATCCCCAGTATATCTGGAGAGTCTATATACAGTCGAGTGATTTTGCAGGCAAGAGAAGCTTGCACCCAAATAGTTAAACCTCCTGAGGCTCCTCCGACTTTACTCAGTATGGCTGAAGTATGAAACTTTAAATAACCAGATGTGTACATGGGATTGGTGCAACATGTTTCTTGGAACAAGCATATATCATGCTCCTCAATGAATATGTTCCAGTCAAGTTGGACCAGTTTCGACCTAAGGTCGACCACATTCCAAGATAATAACTTAGTCAGAGGAGACCCCAACACCATGGGGTGTTTGCTTAAAATATGCTCATGAAAGGTGGATGGTTCAGGTAAAGGGGAAGTGGTACTGGATTTACCTGAAGATTGGCAGCTGTTATGTAAATCAGCATTGAGCATAGCTTCTGGAGAGCATGAATGAGAAGGTGAAGTAGAACTAGAATCATCCACTAGCTGATGACTAATAGGTGACCCTGTACCAAGCAGAACCTCATGGGTGCGCCAGTGAGGTGAAGATACTGATGAATTAGCACATACAGCCGAAGACTGACCATTGGGATTTATTAGAGGTGGACACATAATAGGGGTGGAGGATTGAGAAAAGACCTTGAGTCAATCAACCTCGCCCAAAGTTGATGACAAACTCCCCCTGGGCTGCATAGTAAGATTTGAATAATTGCCTGACCAACAGTATTTAAACTGAATGTTCGACTTATTTTGGGGACTAGTTCTTCTATGAAGACCTATCAAGTTATCACCTACTCCTTAGTTCTTGGGGTTATCTCAATCATATCGTGTGTAGTAAAAGGAACCCTTTGGGCCATGAGGATGTCGTAGCGATTACCAAACGACAGCCCCTGACATACCTTATCCAGTGGATCACTTTATTTATGAGAGAGTCCTCTGCTTCATACCTCACATATGGGGGTAGTTTTGGGACCTTAGTCATTAGAATTTTATTTGAAGCTAGGTTATGCCCTTGATCATGACTTACAGCTGGTTTTTGATACCCTCGCCTGCTAGCCTGCATACTATTGGGTTGACAGTTCGAACAGTACTAGGTGGCTGCCCCGGGCAGGTATTGGCCAAAGAGTTATTGCGATTAGGAATGAATGGAGGAGTAGACTTCTGATAGTGGCCACTAGGGTCTCTCTGGAGATCATGGCCTAGACCCATGGCTGGGCGTGGGTGAGTGGGGTCCAAAGGGAATTTTTGTTGGTTTACTACACTCGTTAGCTGACAAATAATGGATTTGAGTTCCTCCACCTCAGTCTTTAACTCCATGATCAGTGAGGTACAACTGGCCACATTATTACAAGAAGGAGTTATTGGAACGGCTGGAGGAGCAAAATCAACAGAAGTAGGGGAGTGTAAGGGCTCCTTATGCAGCTCGAGCAATGGAAGAAACCGATTGGTGCATGAAAGAACTTCATCAAGGGGCATCAGGCCAGATGGAGAAGCTATAGGCACATCTGGGATACTAACTAGAGCACCTGTGGAGGGTTGGGATAGCGGTCTGTTCGACAACTTTCCAAACATGCTGGGGATACGTTTTTGCTGACCTTTAGAGTTAGAGGTGCCCAGTGGGGGTGAAATGGGGTGGGGGATGATTTGAATCGGTACTGAATAACTCCTCCCACTCAACCAAAAGACTGTCAATCTGGTCAATAACGCAATTGCCCCCTGCCGTTTTCAAAACTTTTTTAGATTTCTTTCTTCTTGTGAGGCCCCCCATCCCCTCCACTGCCTTTTTTTTGCCCATGGTCAGAAAGCACAAATGAGTAAGAGATAGCAGTAAAAGCCCACCCGCAAGACTTTTGCCAAACCCCAAATGCAAAAAGATATACAAAGGATAATGCTTCACTAACAACGCCCTGCCACCTGAATCAGGCTCAACAATATTGGTCAGTCTTGAAGAGGACGGAGCAGTCCCAATGAATAAAGCCAATAGACAGTAACATTAAATATACAAGTGAGCACGTTAAAAGGGCTGCCCAGCCTCCTCCGGGCTCTGACGGGCATGGATAGACCCATCCTTGGTCTGGGCTTTGCCTGGGTGTGGCCCGCGCACGTCCGTGCAGTTGGACCACCACACAGCGCTTTATTAGCGCTCTTCGGATGCAGGAAGCGGCGCTGCAGGAGGGGTTGATGGGACTTGTGGTCCCCAGCAGCTACGTTGCGGCAGCTTGACCCCTACAAGGAGGCCCCACTGAGTAGATGGTAAGGTTGGTAGTGCCTCAACAGCTCTACTGACAGCATGTAGGAAAGTTCCAAATGGCCCCCAGTTCTGTTTCTGATATTCTGTCTAAATACCCCTCCAGTAAGGCAGAAGAGTAAATCCTTTTTCAGACCAACAAATGTGTGGGAACACTCCTTCCCACCCCCCACCACCTCACAAAAGAAATCTGTGTTGGTGTACACCAAGGGCTTTCTCCAATGGAAAATGCTGTTATGCATTATATTTTATTATTCAGAAATGTACAATACATTTCAGAATTTTACATAATTAAACGTCAGTACTCCTGCAGAGCTGTTACTGTCAAATCTTTCCAAGATTGCTCTTGGACTTCTTTGTGAATATTAAAAAAGTGAGAAATGTAATCCAAATTCCGCAGTAACTCTATGGGAGAACATTTCCAAGTTACAATAATATTTATAGATATGAGTCTTGTGATGGAATCAGCTTTATTTCTCTCACAACTTAATTCTCCTTGTTTCGTAAGCAATAGTTTTGCTTGATTTTTGTAGAAATACTGCATGAGCCCCAAAAGGATATCTTGTGAATATTTTTGATTCTAAATATCAAGTGCAGTTTTTCTCCCAAAGCTTGGAATGGCTCTCAAGTATCTGAAGGGCCAGTAGGAGAATACCCAACCAATGTGAGCAGGTGCTGATGGTACTATATCCAGCAATTTTACAGCAACATTATGAGTGAGGACTGGTATTTTAACGAGTCGTGTTGGAGCTGCAACATAAGCGTCATGATCATACCTCCAGCACTCTGCTATTGGCCTTTGCCAATCTTTACTTCTTTCATCAAGAAGAGAAATAGAGACAGGACATTCAACATATCCGAGGAAGAAGCAAAATCACCTCCACCAACCACTGAGAATTATAGTGAAGGCAATGCTGCATTGTTGAGAGGGCCACCTAAAGGATGTGTAAGTGATATCACTTCATGTAAAATATGCTACTGCTGCTTTTGTTAAACAGTATTGCATCTTGGGAGTTTTTCATGGTCAGAATTCAACTTATGTGGAGGAAAGATTTCGTAAAGCAGGTCGGAAATTGTTAAGACTTGACAAACAAAACACCAAGGTGTTCCCTTGCTAATCACATGTGCTTGTGCAGTCCCGGTGAGGGAATTTTTTATTTTCTCAGGGGTCTTGGTACACCCTGGGGAAGGTAGTGCCAATGATTACCTTTGCGTATTCAGACACCTAAATCTGCGCGAATCTCAGGGATTCACAGCATTGCCCTGCATGCACAGCCCTGCCCGTGGGACCTGGGGCATTACCAAGGTTCTGTGGGTCACTGCCATTTGTGGTTACCTCCAGATGGCCTAGCAAGAACACCAGACAGAGCAAGGACATAAGTGTAGCAGAGCTTGCACTGCCATATTGATGTCTAACTCGAATACGCCAATCTATTGAGAGTGGCCTTGCTAACGTTTGCAGACAAAGGTTTCTAGTCGTGTCATACTCATTTAACAAGTAATCTGTGTCTTTCACAAGGTAGATATTGAACAAAGTCTATTAATATAGATACTGAAGAACAAATAAAAGCAAAATCATTATTCTTTTGCGTTGTGCTCTAGAGAGAGAAAAATATTGTCCAGTGCCTGAATTGCATAACCAGCAAAACATGGACGCAGTCTCACCTTTCTTACTTGAGCAAATTGTGTGATCACAAACAAACCCCTTTAATTCACTGTGCCTCATTTCCCTTGACTTTCAAACTTAGGACCACAGTGAAATAAATCAGTTATGCACAATATAAAAGCTTCACCCAACTGTGAGCAAAGTACTATCTTTCTCCAAATACAGTAAGAGTATTGGTCCCACATGCAGATGACAATCTCAATTATATATTGGTTCACTCATGGCAATCTCAAGGTATTCGGAGGTGGCATTTCTGAGTTGATGTTTAGAAATATTTAATTTTAATATAAATATCACTATGGTTATAATATTGTAGTAAAATAAAGAAAGAAAGAAACTTTTTTGAATTTTAGAAGTCTTATCCTATTTTACATGATACCAGTTTCACCTAGTAGCGGCCGGCACAGGTAAGCGCTGTAGGGCAGCAGGGCAGGGAGGGTTAGAAGGGGGGGAAAGTCGACAGACGACGGAATAGGTCAAATCAAATAAATAAATAAAACCTATTCTGTAATCTGTCGACTCCCCCCCCCGCCCGCCCGCCCCACTCCACCGCCCCACGTGCTTAACTGTGAATGGTTTCACTTTGTAGGTAAGGGTCTGGCTCAGCTCTTACTCAGCTCTGAATTGTATCTCCCTATTCATTAGCTGGCCTGCCTCCATCTACAATTCACAGCGGCTACCTAGGACCAAATTGAAAAGATCAGCATTAGGCATTGTTCTGTATCACATGTCGATCGGCTTCATTCAGGGGCATGGTACAAGGATAAAAATAACATATTAAGCTACTACCACTGGCCAAGAGAGAACACGCCCAGTAGGGAAATGTAGAAGGAATCTTTTCAACACTTGGGGAGCGTACTAAAGGCAAATGTTCCAAGACTCTCTTTTTCCCAATCTCTAGATACTCACTGGTCGACTTTAAAAAAGATAAAAGGTCCCTTTTCAACTGGATTTTTGGGATCTTGGTAATTTATTCAGGGTTATAAAAACAATCCGCAAGCCCCACTGTCTCCAACTGCCTTTTTATGTAATTAAGCTATGTTATCTTCTGCATATGGTCAAGTCTAAAACAATCCAGTATAATTGCACGGTTGAGGGATGGCTCTTCTTTTGCCCATACTGAGTGCCATAGTAAAGTTGGAGCAATTTGGATACAATAGGTTAAGGGAGTCAAGCCAAATTCATTGTGACAGAAAATAATGGGTAGACTACTTGGGACTGTTAGTAATCGTCTAAGGAAATTATTCTCCACTACCTGAAGGCGAGCCAGATTGCAAAAGCCCCACACTCTAGCCCCATACAGGATTACAGAACACGCCCCAGGATGTAGTCAGCTACATGCTGACCTTCAGAAACCAGACTGCACACTTCAGGAAACTTGCGTAAGCGAACCTGGAAGCAAGCCAGGAGGACATGAAACGTTGGTTTGACCAGAATGCCACTCTGGTAGAGTTTCAGCCGAGCCATAAAGTGGGGGTCATGGCCCCAGTAGAACCTTGCACTCTCCAGGACAAGTGGACTGGGCTATTTGAGGTGGTGGAGCGCAAGAGTGATGTCACCTATCTGGTGAACTTGCAGACTCCCAGGAAACCTTTGAGGGTCCTGCATGTGAACCGCCTCAAACCTCCCTTTGAGAGGTCTGAAGTGAACATGCTACTGGCAACAGATGATGGAATGGAGGAGGAAAGTGAGCCTCTTCCTGACCTCCTGTCTGCCCAGGAGCATTATGGGTCTGTGGAGGGTGTGAACCTCTCCCCAACACTGACCCCAGAGCAGAAGAGGGACTCTCGCCAGTTCCTGGAACAGTGCGACTCACTGTTCTCCTTGACCCTAGGAGTCACCCATTGGTGTACCCACGATGTGGACTCTGGGAATAGTCCACCTGTGAAGCACAAGATTTACAGGGTGTCTGGCAAGGTCAAAACCAGCATCAAGGAAGAGGTTTCCAAGATGCAGGCGCTAGGGGTGATAGAGCCCTCCAGCAGTCCTTTGGCAAGCTCCATGGTCTTGGTCCCAAAGGCTACTGCACCCAGTGCTACACCTGAACTTCGGTTTTGTGTGGACTACCATGGGCTCAATGCCTTCACCAGGACTGACGCACACCTCATCCCGAGAGCTGATGAGCTCATAGATAGGTTGGGAGCTGCCAAGTTCCTCAGCACATTTGATTTAAACGTTTTGGTACTGGCAGATTGCCTTGGCTGAGGGGGCCAAAGAGAGGTCTGTATTCTCAACGCCAGAGGGGCACTACCAGTTCCGGGTGATGCCCTCTGGGTTGAAGAATGCCCCTGCCACCTTTCAGAGGTTGGTCAACCAGGTGTTGGCTGGACTGGAGGATTTCAGTGCCGCCTACCCGGATGACATTGCAGTGTTCGGCTCCCACTGGGAAGATCACTTGCAACACCTTTGGGAAGTGTTGAAGGCTCTGCAGAGGGCAGGCCTCATAATCAAGGCCAGTAAGTGCAAGATCCGGCAGGGGTCTGTGGTGTACTTAGGGCACCAGGTAGGAAGCGGCCAGGTGGCGCTCTACAACCTAAGATTAACGCCATTCTAGCTTGGGAGCCCCCAAAGACCCAGACAGAGGTTAGAGCCTTTTTAGGTTTCACCTGCTATTACAGGAGGTTTGTCAAGGGCTATGGCACCATTGTTGCCCCCTTGACTGAGCTGACTTCCCGGAAGCAGCGAAGAAAAGTGATCTGGACTGATGCTTATCAGACTTCTTTTGATACTCTGAAAGCTGCCATGTGCACAGCACCCGTGCTCAAGGCACCCAATTTCTCCCAAGAATTTGTGGTACAGACAGATGCTTCAGAGCACGGTGTGGGAGCGGTACTCTCACAGTTCAAAGATGATGGCCTGGACCAACCGGTAGTCTTCATTAGCAGGAGGTTACTTCCCAGGGAACAGAGGTGGAGTGCAATTGAGCGAGAAGCTTTTGCTTTTGTCTGGGCGCTGAAGAAGCTAAGACCCTACTTGTTTGGGGCTCACTTCCGAGTTCAGACAGACCACAGGCCCCTCAGATGGTTAATGCAGATGAGGGGTGAGAACCCAAAAATGTTGAGGCGGTCCATTTCCCTATAGAGGATGGGCTTTACTGTGGAACACCGCCCTGGTACAGAACACTCCAATGCTGATGGTCTGTCCAGATTCTTCCACCTTAGTGATGAGAACTCCCAGGAGGGTAGGTAGTTCTACCTAATTTTCAGGTGGAGGGGACACGTGTTAGACATGGCAGCCTTGGAGTGGTTTCCCCTGACTTTTTGCCTCTGCCTCCTGTATTTTTGGTTGTGTGCTGGACTCCGTTTTTGCTGGTTTAGGTGCTCTGGGTGCTTTGCCACTGCTGATCAGTGTCAACGTGCAAGTGCTAACTGTGTAAATTGTAATTCTGATTGGTTATCCAAATTTGGTATATTTGATTTACTGGTAAGCCCCTAGTCGAGTGTACTGTGTGTGCCCAGGGCCTATAAATCAATGCTACTAGATGGCCCGCAGCACTGATTGTGCCACCCACACAAGTAGCCTTTCAAATGTATCTCAGACCTGCCACCGCAGTGCCTGAGCACGCAGTTTTAAACTGCCATGTTGACCTGGCAAGTGCACCAACTTGCCAGGCCCTAACCTTTCCTTTTCTTACATGTAAGACACCCCTAAGGTAGACCCAAGGTAGCCCTGTGGGAAAGGTGCAGTGTATGTGAAGGGTAGGGCATACACTGGAGTGCTTTGCATGTCTTGATAGTGAAATACTGTGTATTTCGTTTTTCACTATTGCAAGGACTAGCTCTCCCATCATTGGAGCTGCACTGTAAAATTTTACATGTGTAACTTTCAATTGGGAACAGCTAGAGATCTGGAGTTTAGGCTGTCTGAACTCAGAATTTAATAACACACTTTTTAGTAAAGGTGGTTTTTAAATTGTGTGTTTGAAAATGCTGTATGCCTCTGCCTGTTTGTGTATTCGCCGTCTGGTTTTGGAGTGACAGGAGCTGTGAATGTGCATTCACTCTAGACAGTCACAAGGGGAGTTGAGGTGTGTCATGCCTTTCCTGGGTGACTCATAGCCAGGCTGAATAGACCTTTCTGCATTTAGAGTGGTGGGAGGAGTTTTCACTAGCACCTGAATAGGCTGCGTCTGCTCTGCACAATGCTGTCTCCACCTCCTGTAGTGAAGTTGGACCAGGAAGGACAGAACTGGTTTTACTGAGCAAGAGAAACTTTCTGAACAAAAACTTCAAAGGGAAAATGGGGTATAAGTAGGAGACCTTTAGACTACTTCTGGAATCAAAAGGATCATCTGCCAAGGAGAAGAGCTGAAGAGCTGTAGGGAGGAGTACTGTCCCTTTGCTGTGTGCTGCTTTGCCAGGTTGGTCTGCAGTTGCAGCTTCTGCCAAGGAGAGGAAAAGGATGGGAATTTGCTGTTTTCTTGCTTGTGAAGTTTCTCCAAGGGCTGTGTGCTTGCCCCTGTTCTGAAGTCTCAGGGACACAAAGTCTTAACCTGCAGCATCCTTGAACTCCACTGCTGGGAGTTCTGACCTGCCTTCAATCAATCAATCACAGAATTTGTAGAGCGCACTACTTACCCACGAGGGTCTCAAGGCGCTGGGGAGAAAAAAGGGGGGGGTGCTGCTACTGGTCGAACAGCCAGGTCTTGAGTAGCCTCCTGAAGGTCAACAGGTCTTGGGTCTGTCGTAGGCTTAGTGGAAGGGTGTTCCAGGTCTTGGCGGCGAGGTGTGAGAAGGATCTGCCGCTGGTGGTTGTTCTTCGAATGCGAGGGACGGTGGCGAGGGAGAGGTCGGCGGCGCGGAGCTGGCGGTTGGGGACGTAGAAGAAGAGTCGTCTGTTGAGGTAGGCTGGGCCAGTCTTGTGGAGTGCCTTGTGTGCGTGGATGAGGAGTTTGAAGGAGATTCTCCTGTCGACGGGGAGCCAGTGCAGGTTCCTCAGGTGGGGGGTGATGTGGCTGTGGCGTGGCTGTGGCATGTTGCCAAATCCAGTTCTGGATGCTTGGAGGTTGTTCCTGCTGCAAAGATCTACAGAGATCTGAAGAAATCTGCAAAATCGGCACTTCGCTCTTCCTGCCGATTAAATTTCCGATGCAGCACCTCCATGCGGGAGAAAATCCCTACGCACAGCCCCATGAAGCCAAAGAAATCGATGCAGCGCCTCCCAGCGACTCAAAGAATCCGCACATGCCAAATTCAAAGCACCAGTCTCTGATGAAGTCCGAGATCCCCACACCGAATCCCACGCAGGCCCTGCTGTGTGGCTAAAAGAATCGACGCATCACCCGTGTGCGGCTACAAAAATTGATGCAGTGCCTGGATTGCTGCTGCAGCAACCCGTAGCAGCCGAATTTTCTCACACATCGCACCTGTGTGTCAAATCCACGATGACGGTGAGCTTTCTGTAAGAAACCAACGCATCACCTACTCTTCAGTGAGAAACCGACGCATCACCTCCCCTGTGTGGCAGTAAGGAACCAACGCATCTCCTCCCCTAGAGCAAGGAACCGGCACATCACTTTCGCTGGGCCTGTTTTCGTCCTGTATTTTTGACACATTTGAGGCACTTTGTGAAAAATTCACGCATCCATGGTTCTATAGGGACAGAACTGTTTTTACCTTTTAAAAATCATATTTTGTGTTGGATTTTTGTTGTTTTGGTCTTGTTTGGTTTAGATAAAGATACTCTATTTTTCTAAACTGGTGTGGTGTCCATTTGTGGTGTTTTCACTACGTTACTGTGGGTTATATACAAATGCTTTACACATTTCCTCTGTAGTTTAGCTTGACTGCTCTGTGCTAAGCTACCAGAGGGTGAGCACAGGCAAACTTAGGTGTGTACTTTACTCATCTCGACTAGAAGGAAGGGTCCCTAGTTGAACAGGGTGCAAGCCACTGCCACCTAGAGACCACCATTTCTAACAATGCCACATAAAAATATAAAACTTTCACAAAAGTCAGTTAATGTGTATGCGGATTAGCAGATCAGCAGCAAGGAACGCAAACCTTTTTGGACCCAGCAGGAAGAAGGTCCAAAGGTTTAGTATAATTGAAATTGCAATGAGGCTACCTAGTCACCTGCATGAAGTCTGAAACTGCAGACACCAATACAGAGCAGAGCCGCAAAGTACGGGATCGATTGCAGCGTGGGATAGATATGACAATGTCACAGGACTTCATGTGGAAGATGATTGACAGGGAGGGAAAACATAAACATCGGACCGCCCTGCATCACCTGCTGCTGCCTTTGTATTCTTCGACCTTTCAACTCATCCGCAATTGTTATGATGGCCACCCTCAATTAAGAGTGCACACCAGTAAACGTTGCATTTCACCTGAAGTTTTAAATATGGGAGCCCCAAGACCACAGGTATGAGGAAGGCTGACCCTCCTCTTCTGAACCACTTTTCAAATAACTGACATTTGAAAGACGTCAACTTAATTTGTGGTCAAGTAATGATCAGTTTGTTGCTTTGACGCTCTAAAGTAGTTACAGAGTTCATTGCGTTTAAAGAAGCATGTTTGCCCATTGTTATCACAGGACCATCAGTACAAACTGGATGGGTTTTGAGCTACGAAGAAAGATGAGCACTGTGTTATACTGGGCCAGAATTGAGGGACTTTGGCAAAATGTTCTTTGGTCCTCGCCAGCTCTTCTTGCTACTCGGCCAGCATGCCTGTGACATCATTCGACAAGTTTGGGCTAGGACCGGGTAATATCTAACCAGCAATGTGTGATCGTGGCTTGGTTCTATGTGACCTTGACTCAGCGTACCATGACCTTTTCTTCACACTGGCTGATTTTGCCCCACCATGTGATCTTGAGCTGGCATTGTGTGCTTTTCTCCAACTATCTGGCACAAGCCAGGAGAGGGCATTCGGCTACACCATTTCGTATCTTATATATAGGAAGCGCTGACACAATGTTTAAGGAAGGTCATTCTGCACATCCCATTTGGAATACAAGATTAATGTCTTCTACAGGGGTTTGATGATTATACTGAAACATGACCATAAATATCAATGCCCAACTAAAATACAAAACAATAAAATGTTTTGCGAACACTCCTGAGAGCAACAAATTGAAAATATAGACGCTTTATTTGTTACAGTTGCAGGATAATCCCATTAATACTAACAAAAAATATTTAAGTCCTTTCCAAATGAGGTTTTCAGTTTTTATGATAGTTGCAACACAAAGTTCAGGATGCCCAACTTTTCATTTCCTCAGTTCAATCAATCAATCAATCAAAAATGACTTTATTCGGTTACAAGAACCATAAAAGTTCACTAAAACATATTGCTAAAATAAGATTTCGTATCATGATTACAGAGGCGTGAATAAAAGCAAGTAATAAAAATGTGGGTAATAAAGCATTCAGGTGAGTTTAAAAAGAAACATCAAATACCCCAAGCGTCCATCTCTAATATCACCCATATAATTTCATCCATGTAATTGGTTTTTATAAAAGGGTAACACAGATTTTGTTAAATTACTCTAGCTCATAGCGTTTTCTTATAGACATAGCAACTCTAATAAAATTTGAGGCAGCAATGCAAGTAAGTGGGGTAGACAAAGACTGTAAAAAATTAAAACCACCAATATAAGTGCATGCCCGCATTTCCCTCAAAATTGGGGTTAAAAATTTCCCCCTCGGGTCTTTATAAAGGGGACAGAACAAAATAAAGTGCAACGTGCCCTGAGCTGCCAAATTATCACATGGGCAGGGTGGTAAACTATGGACCCAGCCTGATTGTTTAGGGAATGCCACTAAAAAGTGCAATGTGCTTAATCAAAACCTAGTCAAGTAAAATCGTGTTTGAACATTAGTAGTAAAAGATAGGTACAATTTCTGTTCACCAGGGGATAAACATGAGGGGCCTAATGCTACCATTTGTGCACAGCGCAGATGTGCCCTAGCATAAAATGCCTCTTTTATAACATCTTTCGCACTTATATCAATACTTGCAGGATTGTCATAGTAATGCCCCAACCCTAACTCGTATAATTTGTCCTTCACAAAACGGAGCCAAGGGATGGACAATGCACTTTCTAAGTTAGTACAGTCTTTGATAACGTCTCTTGAGAACTTTAAATCCTCAGATAACCAGATCTTGGCCCGTAAGAGCATTGGGGCGATATCAATACGATCTTCAAGATAGGCCAACCCAAGCTCCTGGTGACAAAAGAGTGTAGGGGCACTATTTGGGACCAGCAACAATCTCTTAATAAATTTATTTTCCAAAACCTGTAGTTGCCGGGTTTTGTGATAGCCCCAGACACCCGCCCCATAAGATGCCACAGGAAGACATTTGGCTATATAGAGGCTAACCAGTTCAGTCACTGGTTTATGGCCTAGCTTGCGGGCAAAGCGAAATAACCCCTCCACAACCCGACTAGTGTGCTGCATCCTGGCTGTAATAAGATGATCCCAATTTAAAGATTCATTAAAAATATTCCCTAGGTATGTAAAATTTTTCAGCTTGTCAATGGTCTTGCCCCTAACCTCAAATTCCCTTGTTTTCGTAACTTTAGGGCCACGCACCATGACCTAAGATTTAGTAAAATTTACTTTTAGGTCCAATGCTGCCATAAAATCGGTAAAGCATTCAATGACTTTTGGAGGCTGTTGGCTGTCAGAGCCATTAAAACAGTGTCATCCGCATAAGATAACACTGGAATCGCCTTGCCTCCAATTTTTGGGAAGTCAAGTTCCTTCTCTATTAAAAAAGCCTCTAAACCATTTGTATACAATAAAAAGAGGAATGGAGCTAAAATGTAGGCCTGCCGGACACCTTCGGTGGAGACAATGGGCCCCGTCTTCTCCCCCCTAGAACCATATCG
This sequence comes from Calotriton arnoldi, assembly GCA_963921515.1. Taxonomy (NCBI): domain Eukaryota; kingdom Metazoa; phylum Chordata; class Amphibia; order Caudata; family Salamandridae; genus Calotriton; species Calotriton arnoldi. The sequence continues at coordinate 128,313 of CAWUFW010007491.1, read as the reverse complement.
TATGGCACCCGTAGTAGAGGTATGAAGTCTACGCAGGAGGGATATAAGAGCTTCTTCAAAACCCATTTGCTCCATTTGTCCCCACAGTTTGCCCCGTTTAACCGTGTCGAAAGCGCTGGACAAGTCCATGAAGGCCAGGTGCATTGAACCCCTCCTGGCCTTCATGTACTTGCCCATGATGAGGGACAAATTGAGGCACTGTTCGGTGGTACCCATCCCCTTTCTAAAGCCATTTTGCAGTCTAGACACCAACCCTGTACTGTTCGCCCAAGACTCAAGACGTTCCAGGATAACCCTCCCCAGTACCTTTGCAGTAGCATTGATTAATGAGATTGGCCTAAAACAGGCAGGGTCACTCCTGTTACCTTTCTTATATACTGGAACAACAATTGCCTCCTTCCAGGTTGATGGAATGGGCCAATCACTACAGCTTTAAAAAAATTAGTAAGCAGGGGAGCCCATAATTTGGGATTTCTTTTGAACAGATCCAAGGGGACCCCATCAGGACCAGGGGCTTTCATGCTGATTCCCCTTGCTAGGGCCTCTTCAATCTCTGCCCCTGTGATTGATGAACTTAGTTGTGAAGCCAGGGTTAAATCGAACACTGGTTCCCTACTTCCTTCAACTATTAAAACTTTTTTTGGATTGAATATAGCTGAGAAGTGGGATTCCCAGGTTGCCCCCAGGATCAATGAATCCAAGGGTTTGGGCTCATCCTTAAAAAGGGGGTGGTTAATTATGTCCCAAAAGCTCTTGGAGTCTTTCAGGGCACTAGCTCTCTCCAAGTCCTCCCAAGCTCGACTCCTCAGTTCCTATTGTCTTAATTTGATAGTGCGCTTATAAGTTTGCCTTAGATTTTTGATTAGTGTTCTGTCACGGGGATTGGCATGGAGGGCTATTTTAAGATTCTTGTGCGCTCTGGAACACTCAGCATTGAACCATCGCACCTCCTGAGATTCCCCTCCTCTAAATGATCTGGTCAGATCTTTTGCCACGTCTGCACAGATCAGTTCGAAGTCATGAATCACCTCATCAGGGAGAGAGTCTGCATGAAGACAACTCATAATGAGATTTAAGTTCGTCGTGACAGTTTTTGCTTCAAATTGCATAGGATCAACTTTACCCCAACTTAGTCTCAATCCTTTATTTTGATTAAAATCAATAGGGCATCTATCACTTTTCCCAACCCTAGCTATTATACTGAAGAGGACAGTTAAAGGATTATGGTCGCTTGCAGTGTTTGGTACTACCTCAAAATCACCAACAAGCGGGGAATACTTCCCAGTGATAAACATAAAATCAACTGTTCTATCTCTACCTCCTCTGACGTAGGTGGGACACTGGGGTATGGAGCTGCAGACCAAATTATTGGTGTTAATAAGGCCCAGGTCGTTGTCAATAATAATGAAGTTCAAGGCCTCACCCTGTGGGGTATGGATAAAATGTGGCTGTGGCTAGCCCTCTGTATCTAACAGCCCACAGGCTCCACTGTCGCTGAAAGAACAGATTGTGCAATTAAAATCCCCCACCCAAAGGATACACAGGGGCTGCCACTCCCCCGTGATGTTATTAACCCGCGCCTGTAGGTCCTCAATCACGTGACTGCTATTCTGGTCAAAGATATTATAATACCAGTTTACTAGCAATAACTTAACCCGGCATAGATTGGAAATGAGGATTAGCTGGTACCAAGGTGAGGTCTTTACAACATGGGTTTGTAGATGCCCGTATTTGACTGAGATTAAAGTTACAAGCCCTCCCGGCCGGTGAAGGTATTGCATGGACGATAAAAGAACAGTAACCGTCCAACACAATATCAGCCTGGTGCCATGTTTCTTGGAGGCAAATAATATCAAAGCCTCTAATATAATCCACCCAATCCTCGTTAGCTAATTTTGTACGTATTCCTGCAATGTTCCATGAAATGATTTTACACGGGGGTAACAGGTGCCTGACTCGCCATGCCCCCCTTTGTTGGTTGCCTGGCGGGCATGGTGAGCAGGGTTGCTGTACCAGACCCGCCCCTCCCCGGGTTTGTAATAGGAGCCGCAATTGGGTCCTGGATGGGGGTTTCAGCGTTCGCGGTATCATTTCTGGGGCAGCTGATGTTTGGCAAGATGGAACCAGATGGAACTGTTGATTGCCTATTCCCAATATCATCCATATCTACAGCTCTTCCTAAAACAGGGCACCGTTGGCATGGTCATTTCAGTTCGACTAAACTGCCTGTCTGAGCAGGCAGTCAGTCAATATCTGTCAGGCCAGAAAGGGCGTCAAAGCGGTTAGGGTGGATAAATGGAGGGGGCTGGGGGGAAAGTAACTTTTTAGACCTAACCCTCGGAGATAATGACTCTTATTATTCCCCTGATATAGAGGGTAGAAAAAGCCCAGGGGATATTCCTTTATCAGTTCTTTTGGTGAGTCTCTGATAAGCTTCAAAACAAAAAGCACGCAGCTTGCATCGTTAAAATTTAATACAATACAATCCCCTTCTAGGCATTTAGTTGTAGAACCCAGACAATCCACCCTCCTTGCCATAATAATGTGTTCGAGCCAATTTATCTGTGATTGAATTTTCCTCGAGCACCAGTGTGCTGACTTATTTATAAGGCTCGAGCAGCTTTCTTGTTGCCCTGGGAGGAGGTGGGGGACGCCCATTAAGATCACTGTGTAAGGAGTGCAGTTGGGGGGTAAGTTTAAAATATTTTCTATCCCCTGTCCAACTAGACCTCTGTGCCCTGGGTCCAAGTTACTTAGCAATGATCTTGTTTCCCTCCCCTCCCCAAGCATGCCTGGTCCTAGTCGCTCTTTCCCATTCTGCCCCCTCCCTCTTGTATCCTCGTTAGTTGTCCCAACCGTTCCGGTTTCCCTTGCTCTTGTATCAATTAACCTAGCTCTCGTATCGGGCAAAATAGTCTGGCTATTCACAGTAGATGGTCCATTTAGTAGTTCCAAAGTCACCAGGGGTGCACTCAGTAGCGGCCCGTGGTGGGAGTGCTGCCGGGCGGTGATGCGGGGCTGGGCAGGGTGGGGGGTAGTAAACTACGGAATATGGCGCACAGAGGTAAGTAAACAAACATATAAATAAAACGAATTTCGTTGCGCGCACTGCATCGCATTTGGCAATGCAGCGCGCGCAACGAAATTCGTTTTATTTATTTGTTTGTTTACTTACCTCTGTGCGCCGTATTCCGTAGTTTACTACCCCCCACCCTGCCCCTCCCCCGCCCCACGTCACCGCCCGGCAGCACTCCCACCACGGGCCGCTACTGGGTGCACTAGAGACATCAGTTACCCTTTTGTTTTTGTGACTAGGTGAATGGTCATTCGCATTTTGAACATTGGGTGTGGAAAGATCCTTAGGGTCCTTCAGGAGTCACTCAAATTGCCCTTCAATACTAGCCAAAAGAGACAGAATAGGTTGCAAAGCTTCTTTAACAGCCTTACTTACCAGGCGCGTAGGATGCCGGGGGATGTAGTCCCCAAAAGTGCAGAGTGCCTGAAGATCGGTAAAACGGTGTGCTTTTCTCCCAGAATCTGGCAAAAGCCAGGAGAGGGCATTCGGCTATGCCATTTCGTATCTTATATATAGGAAGCGCTGACACAATGTTTAAGGAAGGTCATTCTGCACATCCCATTTGGAATACAAGATTAATGTCTTCCACAGGGGTTTGATGATTATACTGAAACATGACCATAAATATCAATGCCCAACTAAAATACAAAACAATAAAATGTTTTGCTAACACTCCTGAGAGCAACAAATTGAAAATATAGACGCTTTATTTGTTACAGTTGCAGGATAATCCCATTAATACTAACAAAAAATATTTAAGTCCTTTCCAAATGAGGTTTTCAGTTTTTTTGATAGTTGCAACACAAAGTTCAGGATGCCCAACTTTTCAATTCCTCAGTTGTTTGGCACCAAATAACAGTAATTCGAGGGCCAGAATTTTACCAGAGGCGGGCACTGGTGTACACAGCACTAATACAATCACACACACATGCCCACACACAGCATCCCAAACTTCTCTTGTAATACCATCTGCTCCCATCTCAATTCCCTCTATAAGCTAACTGTCTTACCGTGGCCTGGTTTCCCACCATGCACCTGAAATGGCAGGCGACAGGGCCTTTGCCGTAGCACACTGTGCGACGTTGGATCTTCCTGTCCTCCGGCAGAACTGACACAATGGGAATGAGCTGCATCCTCGACAGGCAGGGGACGGGATGAGGAGCTGATTTAAGCCCTGGCAAAATGTTCATACCAGCCCCTCTCCCGTCTTCTCCTCGCGCAATCTCTCTCTTTCTATCCATCTATTCGTTCTCTCTCTTTCTCTCTGTCTTCTCTCTCTGATCGTTTTCTCTCTGCCTTCCCCCTCCCTCCCTCTCTCTAGCTTGAAGAGTTGTGTCGGTTGCAATTCCCTTTGGGAAGCTGGGGCAAGTGACAGTGGCACCAGGGGCGGCCCTGGGCTTTCAAAACTGGCCGCCAAGGGCTCCAGCCCACCGGGAAAATGCAAGGAGAACTAAAAGGCCTGTCTGGCCTGAAACTGGTGCTCGCTGTCACAGTGATGCACAGACATGCTCCAATCTGACAGCTCGTCCTCAGCAGCGGACTGATCCTGCCTTGCAGTAGCACTCTCATTGGCCAAGGAGAAGAGAAGGTACTCAAGAGTGAACATTTTAAAAGGAACAGTACTAAGGGGCTCATTACGATGGCGTAACGATCGCCACCGCCGGGCCGGCGGTGGCGACCGTTACGCCATTGTAACGTGAAATACCCCCCCCCCGCCATATTATGATGGCGGTAGGTATTGCGGCGGACGCAAAGTCCGTCTGCCGCTTTTCCGCCGGTCGGCAATCGTTACGATTGCTGGCCGGGCGGAGCTGGGCCACTAATATGGTGGCGGTGCCTAGCAGGCACCACCAGCCATATTAGGATGTGGGTGGTTGAAAGACCTTTCCATGACGGCGATGCCGCCATGGAAAGGCTGGCGGGGATTGAGTTTGGGGGCCCATTGGGGACTCCGGGGGGAGGGGGGTGCACCTGGGGGGTACCCATGGTACCCCCCTGCAGTTCCCTGCACCAAGTGGCAGGCACCGCGTGGTGCCTGCCACGTGGTGCACGGAAATGCTGTGCATGCCCTTTTACCATTGCGGACGGTGCTGCAGCCAGCAGCACTGTCCGCAATGGTAAAAGGACAGTAAGGCGGGCGCCAGTAAGGCGGGCGCATCCTAATTGGGCCGGTGGGACCGCCGCATGTCTGGCGGTCGGTCTCATCGCCGTTAAACTATTAACGGCGGTTCAGCCGCGGCTGCCTTGCCGGAAACCTTCCCCTCACTCCGCCAGCTCGGAAGAGTACAGTGGATGAAAACTATGGTATGGAATGTGCCCGAGCAATTGTCAGTGGCTGAGATTAATTAAAGCATTTCTTCCATCACCTTGTTGTCTTTGCAAAGTTAAGCAGCGTGTTTATGCAGATTATACTGTGTATTCTCCACTGAAAAGCAGGTAGGTTGAACAGAGACAAGCAAAGGTGCTTTCAGGCCCAGAAGTGGCCATATTCTAAATTCTCCTACTGAGTTTCTCAGCAGAAATTGATGTGGGATCACAGCAATAATCCAAGTGAAGTTTCAAATGAAGAGCCCAAAATTATACTCCTAACACTTGTTCTCACGATCACTAGTGGGAACATTGACACATTGACAGACTGAGTGATTCCGTAGATAATGACTACTATGACCAAATTGAGGATAAAGATGCTATATGTCTCCAGGAGACATAGTACACTGAAACAATGATCATGCCCTTTTTTCCAATGTTCAAGCTCCTAACGAAAAATCAGGTAAGGGCCATTTTTAATGGGAATTTGACAGGTCTGATGAGATTGGGGATAAATTTGCTAGTTGAAATTTTGGTACCTCTGCTAAATAGCATGCATATCATGAAGACTACTTCCGCTAAAATATGTAATCTGCTAAAAGAGATATAATAATCACCAACATGTATATTGCACCTAATAGGTACAACTATTTTTACTAGATTATATATTAACAACTCTAAACCATCAAGATTTTACATACCAAAGGAATTTTGAAATGGAAAAACATATATTGATGTTATTGTTTTTACCTCACAACTAATTGAGTGTGCAATTGTGCCATAATGATTTTTTTATTTCAGGGAAATGTCTTCTCACTTGGAACCTAAAGCATTGCATTTGCTCAAACCTGTTTAATAAGGACCATGACTGTCTTGATGCGGTGTCAAATTTCCATCTCTATGATTTATCTTATTTATGTTCTACTTTTCATCATCTCCAATTTACCTCAAAGAATTCCTACCAAGTGAAATTAGTATATTCAGGGACTAAAAATTAAATGGAATTCAGAAGACAGACAAAAAATTAAATAGAATTCAGAAGCCAGACAGAACATCCTAAAAGAGCAGAGGGCCTGTGATCTACTGTTTTGGTTGGATCGGGGATCCAGAAACTGTGCAGAGTATGCTTTGCAATTCGAGAAACTGGAATGTGATTGCTACGTCCTCTTTTGTTATTGAGGAACTGTAGTTTTGCGGCCAAGTCTTTTTGGATTTTGTACAATATAGAGACTACCCATGTATGTTTTAAACTTAGTTATTTTTTTAATCATTTTTATCTTAGTTGAGTGAGTTTAAATTGATTGCGTTGGTACTTCAGCTTCTGTCGAGCTGTCTGCTTCTATAAGGCAAAAATTAAATAAATACATTCTGTATTAACACACACCTATCACTTTAACACAACAGTGTGATGTAAAATAAAAAAGAGAGAGATGTATGTTTGTAAAATCCCTGAGTGATGTGAGGTGCAGAAGTGATAAGACTCTTCTACTTTCCTTCATAAAGACTTTTACTTCGCATCGCTTCGCATTTATAAAGTCCTTGGGGCATATTATCAAGGGCTTTATCGCCGATTTAGCGGCACTTTTTGCCGCTAAATCGGCGATATTTTTAACGCCCTATTAGCAAGCTGTCGCTAACAGGCGTTAGCGACAGCTTTCAGGCGTTAGAGGCTGGGAATTACATCGCCTTGCATGTCAGCGATATTTATCGCTAATGACATGCAAGGTAGGCGTTCCCAACCTAACAGCGACTGAAAACAGTCGCTAACATCGCTATCGCCTATTAGCAATAACCGCGAGGCGATAAAAATACGCGCGCTAACCGCGATTAGCGCTGGTTTTTAGAACTGGTAAAAGCATGACTTAACAATAATAGTCAATGGGAGGTGGATTGCAAGGTTAAGTCCCCAGCATTAGCGCGAGGAATCTATCGCTGGATTTCTCGCGTTATTGCTGAGTTTGCCGCTATCGCTGGATATTTTATCGCATTGGAGATAAACCTTGCTAATAGCATGTTATCTCCGCGGTAATATCCAGCGATAGCCGGCGATAGAAAAACGCGCGCTAAGCAAGCTTTGCGATAATTATCGCAGGTTCTTGCTAATATGCCCCCTTGTTTCCACACATACCATTCGGTTTGTATCCTCAAGTCATTCTTGATAGATTTTCACTACTTCATTATCACTCTCTTGGCACCAACCAGTTTCTTGTGCTCCACTTATTTCCTTTCGAATGATTGGTTTAATTATATTACTTTGTGCAGAATGTTGGTACTTTTGGCAGGACCAAGGCAACCCTCCTCCGAATCCACCCACTACTTTTGCAGTTGACAGTTGCTAATATGCAGGCGATCAGAATCCATTTAAGGGATGAGGAAAAAATACTAAATCACCACATATTTCGGTTTGCTGGCTGTATCTTAACAGCAAATCATATTGACTGTCCCTATATGCAATTATATAACATGCAATTTTGGTTATTCAATCTTGTATTTCATCTCTCTACCTGACAGTATGCAGTAGGGTGATTATTCCATTACCGAGAATTTTTCTTAGCTGTGTTTAGAATTTTCAAAATGTCCCCCAGACAATAAGAACGATTCTTAAAATATTTATTTTAGGGTTTTTACCCTTTTATGTAAAGAGCTCAAGTGGTAAGGCAGCGAGAGAAATTATTTAGAACCATTGAATTTTGCCAGATGGGAACCGTTCTTTAATTGTTTCGATTGTCCATTATTATCTTAGCTTTAATAATAACTTGTATTTTTGAACAGCGCTTGGTACACAGCTTTACTGTTTCATAGCCCTCTAAATATGGTGTATCTTGTCAAACACACCTGCTGTAGATGTTATGTTTTTATTTACATACTGATACTAGATCTCTTCGCCTCGCTGTCTGCAGAGACTGCTCTGACAACGCACGTGCATATACACTAGGCACAACCTCCGTTCCAGCAAAGGAGCAAATAGCCCATACAAGGCGAGGGTCGAGGTGGGCGACGTGTTAATGGCACAACTAGACATCGAATCTTAATGTCTGGAGCAGTGGTGCAGCTGACCTTGTTAAAGTGAATCGGAGTGTCTGTTCGCGCAGCTAACATCATCATTTATCGGCAAAAAGGCATTGCTGTGAATCTGTCAAGTACGGTGACTTGATCGTCACATGAGTGGTTCAGACGTGTGTTGTTTGCAAGTTGTATCTGGGCTGTCAGCATTTTTGATTTAAATCTGCTCTGAAGGTCAAGAAATAATATAAATTCAGGTGGCTATTCTCAACCATCTCCCTGCTCATGGGAAGCATGCAGCTAATATATTCACCTTAAATAACTTCGCCTAGCTTGTCAGTCTTCACTCTTCTCTTATATGACGCCAACATTTCAGAAATGTTCATTGTAACACCTCGCAATCATTGTCTTGTTCAGCGCCATTCTTTTACACCAAATATTCCTTTGGAAAAACAGCACAGGGCAATTGTATTGCGTCGACATTGTATGCTTTTCATTTTGACAGTGTCCGGGGTGCTAGCCTATTCCTAAAATGCTTGATGGAAAATAAGACTGGCACACTTTTCCAGCATAATTCTAGCACTGGGATATTTTTTTCAAGGATTCAGATATTTCCCTTAATAGGATTTAAGTTAACCCAGCTGTTTGGTTGGGAGCTTCCTCGCAAACAACAGTGTTTGTGAGGACGGTGTGTTATGACACATCAGTGTGTGAGGGGGCAGAGCACAATGATGGCAGTGCACAAGGGTGGCCAGCGGGAGAGGGGGATTCAGTGTGTTCACCGCATGCTCTACATTGGTCAGGAGCGGGCCAATGATAGGCGCCCATCAGTGATATTAGGGAGCCACAATGGGGATCCACCAAGTGCTCTGAATTGGTCAGGAGTGGTTGGGTGCTACCTTACAAAAAATATATATAAATCATGCCTCCAACACCAAAAAGCAAAACTAAAATAGGAATACTTTTTACCCCATGACCAGCTCATGCTGCAGAAGATGTTACATCTGCAAAATGCCCTAGAATTATATCAAAGTGTGATGGGCAAAGCAGAAAGCCAGAGACTTAAGAGTGCTCAATCAAACAAGCTAATGGCTGATGAAGGCTGACCCAAAGCACTTTTCTCTATGGTACCTGTTGCGTGTTGTTTCTTTTCCTACATTGAAGTATTCATGAATGTGTTCACATTGTGCCGGCATTCGGGCTTTCCCATGCTGTCAGCAGCAGACCTCTTCACCTCCCAGTGACAATACGAACTCCAACCACTGTGTGGTCCCTAACACCCTCTTGTGTTCAGAGAAGCGGAGAGGACCCTCCGAATTAGTACAGTCTGTCCCATGTTCCATCTGCCACAAAAAGACTTAAGGTGCGCCCTGTTTAATGTTGTGGTCCCTTTTTCGTTTTCTACAGACACAAGTCCAAAGATCAGTGAGAATCCTCCAGTCTCCTCTAGCAGGAGCTGGCCAAAATTTGATGTTCCCTCATGGAATGCTGTGCTTGAAGCTAATCCCCCTCTGCTGTGCAATTCAGTGGTATCAGATACTTCTACAATAGATTATTGTGTCAGGTCTGCATTGGATACTGTACTTTCCATTTCCGACAAAAAGCATCATAAAATTCTTTCTCCAGCTCCATGGTACAATGATTCCTTGTACGCAAAGAAAAAGTCATGCAAACACCTTGAGAGGGTATGGCGCAAAACTTATAGGGCCACATGCATCAAGCTTTTTTCTGGTCGCAAACGGGCCGATTCACAGAATCGGCCCATTTGCAACAGGAAAAAGCCCTTTTCTGATTCATGAACCCATTTCCATTTGCAAATTAGGTAATCGCAATTTTTTGCGATTACCTAAATTGCAAATGCATTTAGGGAATCGCAAATTGCGATTCCCTAAAGGCGATGCATCAAGCCTTTCCTAAATGCAAACTGTGCATTTAGGAAATGCTAATTACCATCAACTTCAAGTTGATGGTAATCTGCAAATTCTTTGAAAAATGCACAAAAGTGCATTTTCAAAGTGACATGTGGCGCACACACATGCCCTTAGGGCATGTGTGTGCGCCACATGTGCACACTTACCTTTTTAGGGGGGTGCATCAGGGGGGCCTTAGGCCCCCTGGCACCCTTGGAATAGGATTCGCAATTTGCGATTACCAATTTGGTAATCGCAATTTGCGAATGCATTCCCATTCATTTCTATGGGCCTATAGGAATGAATGCAGTGACATTACCTGATAGCGATTCACAATTTGCGAATCGCAATTAGGTAATGTTTAGGAATCGCAATTTATTTTGCGATTCCTACATGCATAAGGAATTGCGATTCCTAAATAGCGATTCCTTAAAAATTGCTATTTAGGAATCGCAATTCCTTATGTTGATGCATGTGACCCATAGTAATGAAGATAAGGACATCCACAAAACTGCTTTAAAATCCTACCAGAAAACCTGTCGTGAGGTTAAGGCCATGTTTTATATGAGCAAAATTGCCGCAACCCAAAACTGCCCTTTTCATGCAATTAAAACTCTTTCTGACCCCACTAGAACAGCAACTATCACTCCCCTATATCAACTGAAATGTGACAAAATAGCTGACTTTTTCATTATAAAAGTGGCATATATTCAGGCGGCCTTCCCTACTGTGGGCGAGGTGAGTAGTCAAACAGCCCTCCCCAAAGTACACAGTATAATGGATAGGTTTCAGCTCTTGGATGTGCCTTGCTTTAAGGCCATCCTTGCATCCATTATCAGGAGCCCCAATGTACCACTGTCCCCCAGCAATTCTCTCCTATCCTGTTCTGGAGCAGCATGCCCAATTATTGAACTTATCTCTGCTGGAGGGCATGGTTCCTAAAACCTGGAAGTCGGCTTTGGTCACCACCTAACTGAAAAATCCCAACCTGAACCTTCTTACCTGGTCTAATTATAGACCCATATCCTTGTTACCCATTTTTGCTAAGGTGGTGGAGAAACATGTTAACCAACAACCTACAGTGGATGCAGAACTTAATGGTTTACTCCACTCTTCGCAAATTAGGTTTTGCGCAGGCCATAGCACTGAATCAGCTCTTCTAGGTGCTACAGATTTCCTGAGACATAAATTGGACAATGGTGGAGCCACTGCACTGATTTTATTAGATCTCAGTGCAGCATTTGGCGTGGTAAATTATGGCACGCTCCTACACAGATTAGAGGGTATGGGAATACAGGACATGGCCCTTTCCTGGTTGAGATCCTTCCTGCATGACCGCACCTTCCAGGTGCACACTAACCAACATAGGTCAAAATCTCATCTGCTAGTGTCAGGTGTGCCCCAGGGCTCTACTGTGAGCCCTTTTCTTTTTAACCTATATGGTAGACCACTGGCAGAAGTTGTGGACAATTGTGGACTCACATTTTTTTCATACACAGATGATATACAAATTGTGATGTCTCTGTCAGCTAAGGGCAATCAGAATGTGAAGGTCCTTAACTCTTGCCTTACCCAAGTCTCATTATGGATGTGCATCTACTCCCTGAAAGTAAATGGTGATAAAACCGAGGTTCTGCTCTTGAGTAATCCCCTTGCCCCTAGGGGTTCCCATTTATGGCCTTCGGCTATGGTCAGTTCCCCTAATTCAGTGCTGGTTGTGAAGAAACTGGGAGTGTGGCTTCAGTCATCAGATTACTAAGGTGGCCGCCATCGGTTTCGGCATCTTTAAATCTTGAAATTTCGTTAGGGAGTATCTACAAGTCATTCCCACCCTCTGGCTACTGCACAAAAATGAACTTCACTTCTAGCTAATCAGAACACTTTCTGAACCTGTGGTGAACAGACTAAGGACTGTACCTGCTTTTTGAGACCTGTGAGGAGACCTGAAGGGCTAGACCTACTCCCACTACCATCCAGGGCAAAAACATGGATTACAAGGGTCAGTTGGGGGAACTTCTGCGTTACTACCAGGACATCCAAAGCTGCAAGTGGCCTTTCTCCTCAAGTGACCTACTGCAACTGGAAGAGGACTGGACTCTGCTGCTGGCCTTTACTGAAGTGAGTCCTGACTCCTAAGTGCTGCTCCGTAGGCCCTGGGTGCTTAAGTGGTAATCTAAAGAACTTATTCTGAAATATCTGAAAAAATTGGACTTTGAAAGAATTTGGACTTCCAGACCTATGCATGACTGGGACCAACCACACAAGTCAATCCGCTAAAAGCTGTTTGCTGCATTAAAATCCTGTTTAGTGGAACCTTGTGGCAGGCCTATCCCAGGTACAATCCGAGCCCCCCAAAAAACTAAGGGGCTTATTTACAAGCCCCTTGGGCCGCCGGTGTGTCACTTTTAATATGAGAAAAAGTGACGCAACGGCGGCGCAAGGGGCTTGTAAATAAGCACCTAAGTTCGAAGCTTAGCTTTGGCTGGACAAAGGAGTCAAAAGTATCTAGTCGACAAGAGAGCATAACTGGGTGTAAAATTAGACTTTATTTTTAATTAATTTACAATTAGTTGTTAATTGATTTTAATTAATTAATTGATCATTAATTAGGGTAATTGTTAAATTATTTTTTTGTGTTTGGGTTTTGCGTTTAAAGGAGTGAAGGGTGGGGAGTAAATTAATTTTACCTACTTTAAATTTAGTTGTTAAATACTATTAGTTATTTAATTGGAATTTCTTTTTAATTGTGTAAATGATTCTTTTACAGTTTAATTTTAGGTTAAGTTTAAATTAAGTTTATTGTGGGGATTATAGGTGTAAAGGGTGGGAAGTTAATTAAATTTTATGTGTTGTAATCTATTTTGTAATTAATATTATTTGTTTAATTGATAATTAATTATGTTAATTATGCAAATAATTTTTTTTTAAATTTTCAGTGTGGGTTGTGAGTTGTGTGGTGCTATAGGGTAGGAAGTAAATAGACTAAATGTATGTAATAATTAATGTTTTTGTTAATATATAATTTCTAAATAAACATATTTATTTATTTGTTTCAAAATTATTTTTTTATTTTATTTAATATAATATTTGTAGGTATTTGTGATATGTATTTAACATGATAATATGTTTTTCTTTTTTCTTTTTAATATTAAATATGTTTTCTTTACATATTTAAATATTTTTTTACTTACTTTTTTCATAAACATTTTTATTCTGTTGATGATTTTTTGTTTGTTTTCAATTTTGAACTGACTGGAGTGAGAATAGTAAATTTTACCTTCTGCAATCCAACACTTCCCCTATAGATTCACTGACTGGAGTGGGAATAGTAAATGTTATCCCTCCGCTATCCAACACTTTCCCTACTGTTGCACTTAAATTCAAATTCAAAATAAGCTTTATTCGATTTAAGTATTTTAAATCATAAAAGCACAGTACATAAAAATAAGCAGCATGTCTTACATGTCCGTTAACAAACTAGCTCTATAAATAACGATCATTTTAAATAGAACTACATCATCATATTATAGATCCATTAACACATTGGAGTTTAAAAGTACAATCATATAACAATAAATATAAGGAGAGTACATTGTTTTTCTTGTTCTTATTACACCTTTCATATATTTAAGTAAACAATCAATAAAAATATTCTTCAACTAAAAGTTGTAGCTTAAAAAAAGCGGGGCGACATTGTCTCAGCCCTAGCTCCTTTAAAATCGGCAAGATCCATCTTTTCCGTAGTAAGGTATAAAATTTACAAAAAAACAAGATATGTATGGTAGACTGGTTGGATATGTCGTCACATGGGCAGGGACATAAAGAATGGGACCAGTCATTCATATTAGGAAATGTGGCCATTCTGTAATAGTTGCCTACACGGAAGCGGGTCATCAGCATCCTGTTGTAGCTCCCCTTCACATTTACCAAATAAGGTTGTATCCCTAGTTGTGTTAATAACAGTTGATTCTCTCTAACAGATTGTTTAATTATATTATGAGAGAATCTAGCAGTCTCCAAAAAATCCATGCAAGCAATCTTTAAGGCTTTTCTTGAAATTACGGTAATACTGTTCAGATTAGAGAAATATTCAGGGCATCCCAGGTCAGCCACAAAGTTTTTAACGTAGTTGAGCCATGGGATGCGGGACACCCACTGCAGTTTAAGGCAATCATTTATCACATCACGGTTAAGACCGGTAGTGGTATTAAACCATATCTTGTGCCATAGTAAAACCGGCTGAATTTTAATTAAGTCCGATAAATATGGTATTCCAAGTTCCGTGTGGCAAATATATGTTGACGTACTATTAGGGATCGCTAAAAGATACCTTAAAAACACATTCTCAACTAACTGAAGAGGTTGTACATTTGCATGGCCCCAAATTCCGGCTCCATACATAGCTGTTGAGATGTGTTTGGCTTTAAAACATTTTAACAAATCAACAATGGGTCGCTTACCCAGTTTTCTAGCGAAATTCACCAGTGCTGCAGTAGCTTTTGAAATAACAATTTCCTTGATGTAATGGCATTTGCCCAGGAACCCCTTTTTTCAAAGACAATCCCCAAATAGGAAAAATAACTGGCAAATTCAAGCTTTTTATTGTTGATAAAAATATCTCGACACTTTATGTTATTCTTGCCACACTTCATAACATAAGTTTTGGTAATGTTTACATTAAGGTCTAAATTCGCCATGTAGATTGCAAAGCTGGAGACAACTCTTTGCAGTCCTAATTGTGTGCGGGATAGTAGGACGGCATCGTCCGCATATAATAATGCTGCAATTGGACGATTGACAATCCGAGGTGAATCCTGACATTCCCTGGACAGTACTGTGCCTAAGCCATTTATGTACAAAGTAAAAAGGAAAGGGGCAAGCACACACCCCTGCCTTACCCCCTTCCTGACAGGGAATTTATAGCTACACTCGTCTGCGCTTCCATATCGCACACTCCCCTGTGCAGCTTGATATTGGTGCCTTAAAAAATTAACAAGTTGGGCATCCTGTTGCACTCACTGGAGTGAGGATAGTACATTTTATCCCTCCACTATCCAACACTTTCCCTACTGTTGCACTGACTGGAGTGGGAATAGTAATTTTTACCCCTCCACTATCCAACACTTTCCCTACTGTTGCACTGACTGGAGTGGGAATAGTAAACTTTATCCCTCTGTTATCCAACACTTTCCCTACTGTTGCACTCCCTGGAGTGGGAATAGTAATTTTTACCCCTCCGCTATCCAACACTTTCCCTACTGTTGCACTCATTGGAGTGGGAATAGTTTTACTCCTTCGCTATCCAACACTTTCCCTATTGTTGACTGATTGGAGTGAAAATAGTAAATTTTATCCCTCCGCTATCCAACACTTTCCCTGCTGTTGCACTCACTGGAGTGGGAATAGTAATTTTCACCCCTCTGCTATCCAACACTTTCCCTACTGTTGCACTGACTGGAGTGGGAAATTTAAGTTTAAAGATTTTTAAATAGTTTAATGTTTTAATTTATAATAGAATGTTTTTTAAAAATAGATTTTATGTTATTGGTATATGTATATACATACGTATTTATTTGTTACATTTTTATATAATTTTATAATTATAAAATACATTGGAATTATTAGTTTAATAATTGTTTTAAAGTAAATATATATATATATATATATTAATTATTATATATGTGTTTAACTTTTTTAAATTAAGTTTATTTGTTATATTTGTTAAAATGTATAAAAAATTTAATTTCTTTTTTTAAATTAATTTTATTCTTTATTGTATTTAATATTTATTAATTTATTAGATATATATATAAAAAACGGTATTTTGTACAAATATATTTATGACATAGATATTTTGTCCCCGATATTTTTGTACTTACCATTATAATTATAGGATGTAGGTATTTTTTACATTGATATTTTGGTCATAATATTTTTGTATGGGGATATTTTGAGTGTTGATATTTTGTCAGTGTACCATCCAATTGATATAATGATGTTTATAAGTCTCCTGTTTAGACTCTGGATGAGGTTCCTAGTAGATTTTGATGTCTAAAAAAGCTTTGCCAGGGCCATAAATACTTTTCTTGTACTGGAGTTGCAATTTAAGGGTATATGACGTGCCATAGGGAGAATGCCTGGTTTGCTCCACCACGACTCTAATAGAATGCGTACTGATGCTCAATTTTGTTGTTCTTAATATGCTCCGTTTCTTTTATTTGGATTGTCCTTTACAACCTACAGTGTTGTCTGTGATGTTACATATTAGCAAATAATAAATTATTGACTGCAGAAATCAGATGCATTGAAGAAGGTTGGGACCGAATGGGAGGTATCAAAAGTATATATACAAGACACTGTTTTATTGATGTAAAATGGACATATGAACAGGAGTCTCCTACAAAAATGGTTACTATCACTGAATGCATGGGTAGCGCCAAGAGCAATCAAATGAAGTAACATTTGAATTGAAATATTAATACCCAAAGTCTTGGCTCAAAAATTGAAGTTCCAGGTAGAGAGAAACCAAAGCACAATACCACTCATGGACCAGAGAGCACCATAAGATTTTAAATTGTCAGAATTGCTCAAATCTGAACATTGACAACTATAGAACATATGTAGACAGAATGTCGATACATCAAAAGCAATATGATAAAGATTTGGCAGATTATCAAGTATTACAATAGGAGAAAGACATCAAACAACTGCTGGAGGTTTGAGAACTATAGAAATGTTCCTGGGGCAGAGCTTGGCCTCGGAGTAAGATGGCCGCTTCCTAGAAGAGTCCAGCCGGAGATGCTCCTGTTTTGTTTGTTATCCCACTTAATTTGGATCATTAAATCCTGAAAGGTGTGCGATAGCCCAGGTGAGCATCAGCATCCTCCTGATGTGTATTTGAAGACACTGACTTTGAGATTGCACCTCTGCGGCCGACATGGTGGGACCAATTGGCGTCCATTATTAATGTTACAACATAGGAGGAAGATGCTGACAGGACCTCCACGTCTCCTGATAATCAGGTCCTAGCTCCTTGATAACTATCTTGGCAAGGGTGCTGGTGCTGTCGGCAACTTCTTGCCCTGACAAGCTGCCCTCACGAAGACATGAACCTGATCTGGTACACGAGACGAAGAGCTCGCTGAGCCCCAGTTACCGGAGATAGACCGTATCCGCAGGTACTGCTAAATGATTGTGGCTGGACGAAGATTTTTCTTTACTTTTTCTTTTTACTTTCTTTTCTTGGAAATTATCTGCGACATTACAACTTGCTTGAAACTTACCTGAAACAGAAACTGAAGAGGTACTGGTGCCACCTGACGCATTGATGGGCCGCCTCGACAGTTGGTTAAAACAATGCTGTTGGTGTAGAACTGGTCATGCTGGGAATATTTCAGACTCGAGAACTTGTATTGCAGATTAATTCCCTGATTTTTGATTTTTGATCGCCTTGTGCGCAGAGTGATTTATTCTCTGCCAATGCAGCCTTTATAGATTAGGGACTCCCCATTTTTAATGTAACTAAAGCCCCATCATTCAACAAAGAATTTGGAGTAAAAAGAAAAATCAGGACAACAAAATTGTTGTAAGGGCACTTACCTTAATACAGCAAACTACTCCAGATCATCTCCTTATATTTCCAAACATGGTGACCATATTGGATTGGGGCTACGCTTTAACTGAAACCGTGCATCTGTATTATATCTGTGACTGTATTATACAATCTTGCATAAAATTAAAGGCCACCCTACTTACTACTTATGATAGCTTTTAAGGCTGTCTGCAATCCTCAAGCAATATTATTCACATGTCCGGACCAAGATCCCACAAGCAGTTGCTTTTGTAGGCAAGTCCAAATACTACCAAAGACAAAGATTAAAAAAAACAACGTAAACCCACAGACAAGAAATGAACGCCATAGCTCTAGATATGTTAATGCAGGAACTACAAAACATTAAAACCTCCAAATATCTGTGCCCCAATCCGTGGACTCTTGTTTCTAAATCAGACAGTCTAATATCTGTAAATGCAAGTTGTTGACGAATCATAGGCATTTCTGCTCACATTGATTTTAGTTCTTTGACAGCCACCGCTAAAGTTGGTTCAACTGTGGTAGTTTTGAAGACACTCAAATGGATGTAACGCCTCTATACATGATGCTGTCCCCGCTGAACCCCCATCTACACCACTACATACAATTGGCCCTGATATGCAATCCAAGAGGAAGGAATATCATGATCCACAACAGCATGCCTAGCCCTCAACCGCAACATGGCAGAGATAAGTCAAGATCACCACTCAAACTCTAATTCAGTACTTAACACTCTTAAACTTGCATATGAGAAATAATTCCTATATCTTATATCTAACTCAAACTCTAATTCATATCTCTATGGATCTCTTCTTTTGATTTGTTTTAAACAGGAGTGACAGCCAGCTGTTGTTGGAATTCGCTCACTCTTATAAAGATATTATTGATAGCGTTCTAATACACTTTTCCTTTCATATGTATAAAATCTATAGTCAGTCTTATTTATCTAACCTAGAATAGGTATATACACTTCTTGTAAAGATTCCATTATGCCCATCACACAGAATTTCCATAGTTTTACCTATCCTACTTGCCTTTCAGTACATTCACTTGACATGTCCAATATATATAACCCCTGTCAATCTGGACCCTCAGTGTCAATGGTCTTAACAGTTATGTCACAAGGAAAAAAATACTTACCCATCTATGTTCTAAATGTCCTAATTTGGTATTGATCCAAGAAACCCACCTGTCGCAACTATAGACAGAAAAACTGAAATTTGAATGTGTGGTATCTGTAGTAGCAGCTTCCGGTTTAAATATAAACCAAGATCATTCACAATCCTGTATGCTCCCCTATAGGAAATGTGGGGTGGCCATTATTTTTCAAAACAATCTACAACATAAAATCCTACAGACTTGGCATGATCCGGAAGGTCGCTATGTCCTTGCCAAAGTCTCCTAGCAAGGTAATACCTATGTATTTGTATTTGCCCTGAATGTAGCCAAAAGAATAATTTTCTCTGGTCTTCACAGGGTAGTAACAGAACTGGGTTCTACAAATTTAGTGATAGGGGGGAATGGAATCTCGCTCCTGATTCGATCTTAGACTGCTCAGAATGACCATATTCTTGGAACAATAATGATAGTGGTTTTCTGTATGATCTCATGTCAGATCATAAACTAATAGATCCCTGGAGAATTCTTCACCCCACTGAGCGAGAATATGCCTTCCTTTCATGTTCTCATGGAATGGAATCTAGGATTGCTTCTTTTTTTATATCATTAGCCCTTACTTCGGAACTTAGGGATAGTACAATTGGTGTGGCGGGAATTACCGATCATGCCCCTATTGCATTGGGCATTGACATCCGATTGCTAACTCCTAAATCTAAATTGTGGAGAATGGACACTAATAGATCTAAAATACCAGAGGAAAATAAAAAGTTGTGAAACCTCCTTAATGGCTTTGTATCCATTAATGAAAACTCAGTGGCATCCCCTTCTGGGCGGCAAGGAAATAATTTAAAAGGGGATAAGCTTATAGCAACAGCCAGAAAGAAGAACAAATATATCAAACAAACTTTCGAAATCGACATTGCTACCCTTACCCGACAGTACAGAGGGAAGCCATCTGACATCATTCTGTTTAGTTTGAGATCTAAGAAATAATAAATCAATCCATTATTGACAGCACAAGTAGAAAAGGCCCTTCATCGCTTTAAAAGTCGTCATTATGAACACGGTGAAAAAGGAAGTAAACTCTTAGCTCACCAGCAAAAACAAAGAACTGCAATATCATTCATTTCAGATGTATACGAAACAGACAGTGTTTTACAAACTAATCCTATGAACATAACTATGTCATTTGTATCTTTCTACAAGAAACTGTATAGCTCAGAGGCACTCACCATGCAAGCAGTAGAATCGTAATTCTCCCAATGTCTACCAATCCCTAAAGTGACACCAGAAAACAGAGCAGAGATGGAAAAGAAATAACGGATGACGAAGTGGCTAATGTCATTAAATTACTCCCCACTGGAAAGGCTCCAGGGGAGGATGGATTCCCAGTGGAATTTTATAAGATGACAGCACCAAAAATATCTCCATCACTAGGAAACTTATTCCGAACAGTCATGCTTGAAGGAACACTGCCGCCAGAATTTCATAAGGCAAGTATAGCCTTAATTCATAAACCAGGAAAGAACACACTCCAATGTGAAAATTGCAGACCCATTTTGCTCACCAAATAGTGACATTAAAATATTATCCAGAATCCTACAAAGTCAGACAAAAAGTCGTCAATGTGATGATACTTGAGACACAGGATGGATTTATTCCAAATCATTCATCACGAAACCATATGCAAACACTAGCACTCTTACTATGCCTCTCCCGAAATGCAACAGATGAATGGGTGGACCTCTACTTTGATGCTGAAAGGCCTTTAATCAAGTGGAGTGGGGCTATCTTTTTAGGACAGTGGAAAGAACGCATATGGTACCCAAATTCTTAACCATGATTCACGGCCTCTACAGTAAACCCTCTACTCACCCACCCATACAGTCACTCACACATCCACTCACTCACCAATGCAGCTACTCACTCACCCATACAGCTATTCACACATACACTTATTCACCCATACAGCCACTTACACACCCACTCACATGCCCATACAGCTACTCCCTCAGCCACTCCCACACTGATACAGACAGTCAAAAAGCCACTCAGATGACATATGTTAGAAACAGTAGCACTCATTAGTAGCACATAAAGAATAGTAATTTAACTTATGCAGTAGCTTAGTATATATCTTTAAGTCTCCGAAAGGTTTTTGAAACACTTACACTCACTGGATGATGTCATGAGTAATGTCATTTGAGATGTCATCAGTGATGTCATGAGTTATGTAATATGTGAGGTCATAAGCAGTGCACTGGGGGCGTAAGTTATAGATAGCTCAGGTAACTATAACTGTTGAATTTCAATGGTTTTGTATGAGGGAAATCTGAACCTAACTATAACCTCCCAGTAACCTTTGTGTTTTTCAGTGAATATATATATATATATATATATATATATATATATATATATATATATATATATATATATATATTCACAGAAAAAAACCATAGGTTTCAGACATGTTATAGTTAGGAATTAGCATTTAAAAAACCTTTGAAATTCACTGAAAAAACCATAGGTTTCAGGCACGTTATAGTTAGAAATTAGCATTTAAAAAACCTTACAAATTCACTGAAAAAACCATAGGTTTTAGGGACAGTTATAGTTAGTTGGACATTGCACTCGTACAAAACCCGTGAAATTCCCCGTTATAGTTAGTTCAGCTAACTATAACTCGTGCCCCCGCAATGCACTGCTGATGACGTCACATATTACATCACTCATGACATGGTCAGTGACATCACTCATGACATCTCAAATGACATCACTGATGACATCATCCAGTGACTGTGTGTTTCTGTAAAGTTTAAATATTTTTTATATATATAGGGAAAGGCGTATTGAAGAATGAGTGGGTGTATAAGTGTCTGTATGGATGATTTAGTAGGTGCGTGACTAAGTCTATAAGTGAGTGATTAAACGTATCTTACTGAATGCATGGGTTAGTGACTAAACTGGGTGAATGTCTGTATCCGTCTGTCTGTTGCTGTGTAAGTGGCTGCATGCGTTTGTGAATAGCTACATGAGTGTCTATATGAGTTATTGATTGGTTGTCTGAGTATCTGTATGGGTGCCTGAGTGTTTGTGTGGGTGGGGTGTGTGCGACTCTGTGCATAGATGTGTGAGTGGGTGATTCACTGGGTGGATGGTTTCAAGAGTGCATCTGTGATAGACTGTATGGGTGGGTAAGTGTGTGTAAGAGTGTGTTAGTGAGTGAATGTATGTCCCAGTGGTACATGTGTGAGTAACTACATATGTGAAAGGCAGTATATATGTGTGTTGGAGTATATAAATAGCTATAAGCGAGAGTGTGTGATTGTGAGAGTGACTGTATGGATGAGAGTGTGCTTGTATCAGTGATTGTATAAGAGTGTAAGAATGTGCTAGTATTTGTATGAGTAAGTGAGCTGGTGTGTGTATAACTGTATAGGTGAGTAAATGGCAGTGTGTTTAATTATTTGCATGACTGACTAGGTGTGTGAGTACCTCTATGGATGAGTGGCGGTGTTTGAGTGTCTATATAGGAGTATGAGTGCATATGATAGTCCTGTACTGAGTGACCGTAAGTATGAGTGACTGTACGGGTGAGTGAGTGGATGTGTGTGTGTAGACCTAAGAATCAGTGAGTGGGTATCTAGTTATTGGTGTTGGAGTGTCTATGGTTTTGCGAATGGCAGTCTGTAATTTAGAGTGGGTGTATCAAAGGTTATATTAGGGTGTGAGGAGGTGCATCAGATTATCACGCGGATTATGTCATCAGTGATGTCATCAGTGATGTCATTTGAGATGTCATCAGTGATGTCACTGACCATGTCATGAGTGATGTAATATGTGACGTCATCAGCAGTGCATTGCGGGGGCGCGAGTTATAGTTAGCTGAACTAACTATAACGGGGGAATTTCACGGGTTTTGTACGAGTGCAATGTCCAACTAACTATAACTGTCCTTAAAACCTATGGTTTTTTCAGTGAATTTGTAAGGTTTTTTAAATGCTAATTTCTAACTATAACGTGCCTGAAACCTATGGTTTTTTCAGTGAATTTCAAAGGTTTTTTAAATGCTAATTCCTAACTATAACATGTCTGAAACCTATGGTTTTTTTCAGTGAATTTCAAAGGTTTTGTAAATGACAATTTTTAAATGTATTAATTGTTATATTTATTTTTTTGATACTGATTTACTACATTTTTTTAAACTATTTATTTTTCGATATTTTATTTTTTAAATTACATTGTAATTACATTATACATTACAAAATATACTTTCTCAGAATGAATTACTTTAGTTTAAATACTTTGCAAATAGGCAATAGACTTTTAAGTACAGTAGTTACAGTTGTTGCAATGGGCAACACAATTTCAAACACAATGCAACATTGAGCTCAATGTGAATTTCTAGTTAAATGCAATTAGTTACTTTATGGATTACTTTTCTAACCACAGGACTGGATCCTAGATTCAGTCCTGGGACATCTCCTGTAAACAGTTGAGTAAAAGCGTTTTGGTTACAGTAGTGATTTTTAAGGAATATTATTGTATTTTAAAAGTTGACACTTAGAAACTTTTTCACATAGAATCACCAATGTTATCCTATGGGAGGAAATTCACTTAGCAGGTAAGTAGTGTTATCGTTACTTTTCTTACTCAGTGGTGGATCCTGGATCCAGCACTGGTGCATCTCCTGTAAACAGTTGAAAGAATGCGTTTAAGTCATACAGGCGATTTTTAAGGAATATTTGTAGTTTGTGAAAATCGACACAAACTTTTCTGCTGAAAACCAGACAATGGATTCCTATGGAAGGAAATACAAGTTACTGGTAAGTACGGTTAGAATTACTTTTCAGGGTCAGTGCGGGGCTAAAAGATGCAGCACTGGGTTCTCTCCTGATAACAGGTGAGTAAATTGGAATTCGTAGTTCGGCTGATTTTAGAGGAATATTATAAAGTTCCAAAACTCCACACTTAGAAGAATTTCCAAGTGAAACCAGTCAATTTTAGCCTATGGAAGGAAATTCAAGTTACTGGTAAGTACGGTTAGAATTACTTTTCAGGATCTGTACTGGGCTCAAAGATGCAGCACTGAGGTCTCTCCTGATAACAGGTGAGTACATTGGAATTCGTAGTTCAGCTGATTTTAGAGGAATATTATAAAGTTCCAAAACTCCACACTTAGAAGAATTTCCAAGTGAAACCAGTCAATGTTAGCCTATGGAAGGAAATTCAAGTTACTGGTAAGTATGGTTAGAATTACTTTTCAGGATCTGTACTGGGCTCAAAGATGCAGCACTGAGGTCTCTCCTGATAACAGGTGAGTAAATCAGAATTCGTAGTTCTGCTGATTTTAGAGGAATATTTGTATGTTTCAAAAATCGACACTTAGAAACTTTTTCAGCAAAAAGCAGGCAATGATATCCTATGGAAGGAAATTCAAGTTACTGGCAAGTACGGTTAAAATTACTTTTCAGGATCAGTACTGGGCTCAAAGATGCAGCACTGAGGTCTCTCCTGATAACAGGTGAGTAAATCGGAATTCGTAGTTCGGCTGATTTTAGAGGAATATTTGCACAATGGTGAAGGAAGGGGTGGGGCCTGAGGTGACATGTCTGCAAACACGCCCTGTGGCACGTTTTAAGTTGGAGAATTAATTCCTCCTCAATCCCGAGGGTCCCTAGGGGCCAACTAGCCCACCAGATACCTCCAGTATGCGCCAGAGAGCTGCGTTGCAGAGAGGTGTTCAGAGGCCACGCCCTTTTACAACACTCTGCAACGCAGCTCCATGGTGCTTACTGGAGGTACCTGGTGGGCTAGTTGGCCCCAGGGACCCTCAGTATTGAAGGGGATTTAATTCCCCATCTTAAAACGCGCCACGGGGCCTAATTGCACACATGTCACCTGAAGCCCCGCCCACTCCCTTCACCACTGTGCAAACGCGCCCCGTGGCGCGTTTTAAGTTGGGGGATTAAGTCCCCTTGAATCCTGAGGGTCCCTGGAGTCCAACTAGCCCACCATGTACCTCCAAAAACGCCACAGAGCTGCGTTGCAGAGAGGTGTAAAAGGGGCGTGGCCTCTGTACACCTCTCTGCAACGCAGCCCCCTGGCGCATACTGGAGGTTCCTGGTGGGCTAGTTGGCCCCCAGGGACCCCCAGTATTCAAGGGGAATTCGTTCCCCCTCTGCAAACGTGCCAGGGGGCGCGTTTGCAGAGTGCTGCCAAGGAGGGGGCGTGGCCTCCAGCGCGATGCCGGTCTTTTTTTTTTTTTTTTTTTTAAAGGGGGCTGTGTGGCCCCCCTTGTTTTTAATTATTTTGGGCCCTGGGGACCCCATCCCCCAGGGCCTGACCCCCTTTTATTTAAAAAAAAAAAAAAATGGAACGGGAAGGGGACCGCGTGGGCCCCCCTCCCGTGGCCAATTTCGGCCCGGGGACCCCATCCCCCGGGTCATTGCCACATTTTTCTTTTTTTTTTTCGATGGAGGGGGGCTGCGTTGCCCCCCTCCTCAGGCCTCCTTAGGCCCCGGGGACCCCATCCCCCGGGGCCGGCCTTTTTTTATTTATTTTTTTTTATTTTGTAATTTGGGGGAGGGGGGTTGCGTGGCCCCCCTCCCGGGCCACTACTTGCCCCGGGGACCCCATCCCCCGGGGCTGGCCCTCTCCGTTGGGGTCTGTGGGGGGGTCCCCAATCCCCCCACGGTCCCGCCGGCTCCCCGCGTCCCTCGGGAGCCGGCATTGCTTTTCCACATGGGGAGCTGCTAAGATGCAGCTCCCCGTGTGGAAAGCAATTTGCTTTGAATTTTGGAAGAGAGAGCAGGTTTCCTGCTCTCTCTTCCAAAATTCAAAGCAAGTTTGCTATGACAGGACGGGAGCCGCGAGGCTCCCGCCCTGTCATAGCAACAGCAGTGTCCCAAGGGTGAGCACCCCGGGACACTGCAGGAGCCGGCCCTGGGGGGTGGTGGTCCCCAGGGCTGTCACAGGCTCCAGGAGGGGGCCGTGCGGCCCCCTCCCAACATGTTGAAAGCCCCGGGAGGTGGTGGTCCCCGGGGCTCGGAGGTCCGAAACGGACCCCCACTTTAAAATTGTTAGTGCCCCGGGAGGTGGCGGTCCCCGGGCATGTGTGGGGGCTGGAGCCCCCCACACAGGTAATTTAACTTAAAAAAAAGAAGCCCCGGGGGGGTGGCGGCCCCCGGGGCTGCGGGAGGGCGGAGAGCCCTCCCGCACCATTTTTTATTTAAAGCCCTGGGGGTGGCAGTCCCCGGGGCTTGGGGGGCCTTAGAGGCCCCCCACATAAAATATAAACCCACCCCCGCATGCCCCCGGGACTTGGGCCACCCGGGGGCAAAATAGCAACGAAGCGCAGGAGACCACGCTTCAATTTTTTTTTTATCAGCGGGATCCGCGCAACCTAAGCGCATCCCGCCGATTTAAAAAAAAAAATGCTTTTTTCTGCCCAGGGGGTCCTTGTGGGACCCCCTGAGCAGACCTAGGGGGTCAGGGTGTTTCTACCCTGCCCCCTTTGTGCGTTTTGCGCACTTGTTTCTTGTGCCTCGGTTCTACTGAGGGACAAAATGGCTGCCAACACTTCCTGATTTGGAGTGTTGACAGCCACTTGACAGCCAATTAGCATGCAGCTCGTGATCGGGACGGTGCGCGCAGGGTGCGCTCAGGGTGCGCGGATCCGACGCGGCCATAGATATATATGTGATTTTACTTGTGATTTTCTCAGGAACTACTGAACGGATTTACACCATTTAAGCAAAAGGCACGACTCTGAACCAAGGGCTACCTTTTTGCCAAATTTGGTGTAATTCCGTTCAGCAGTTCGGGCTGTAGCTGCGACTAACAGTTCCTATGGAAAAATGAATGGGGAAAACACGTTTTGGGACCCCCCTTTTTTCTCGGCCCCCGCTTGACGAATCACCCCGAGACTTTCAGGATAGGAGCGGACCGGAGTGCCCCAACAAGTTTGAAAATTTCGCGAAGATTCGTCAACCGGCGCCAAAGTTATTTCAAATAGAATGTTGCGGATTTCCTATGGAAAATAGGTCCTAACTATAACTATCTACTGGTGACCGCCAGTAGATAATGTGTGTGTGTGTGTATATATATATTCACTGAAAAAACCATAGGTTTCAGACACGTTATAGTTACAAATTAGCATTTAAAAACCTTTGAAATTCACTGAAAAAACCATAGGTTTTAGGGACAGTTTTAGTTACTTGGACATTGCACTCGTACAAAACCCGTGAAATTCCCACGTTATAGTTAGTTCAGCTAACTATAACTCGCGCCCCGCTATGCACTGCTGATGACGTCACATATTACATCACTCATGACATGGTCAGTGACATCACTGATGACATCACTGATGACATCTCAAATGACATCACTGATGACATCATCCAGTGACTGTGTGTTTCTGTAAAGTTTAAATATTTTTAATATATATAGGAAAAGACGTATTGAAGAATGAGTGGGTGTGTAAGTGTCTGTATGGATGATTTAGTAGGTGCGTGACTGACTCTATAAGTGAGTGATTTAACGTATCTTACTGAATGCATGGGTTAGGGACTAAACTGGGTGAATGTCTGTATCCGTCTGTCTGTTGCTGTGTAAGTGGCTGCATGTGTTTGTGAATAGCTAAATGAGTGTCTATATGAGTTATTGAATGCTTGTCTGAGTATCTGTATGGGTGCCTGAGTGTTTGTGTGGGAGGGGTGTGTGCAACTCTGTGCATAGATGTGTGAGTGGGTGATTCACTGGGTGGATGGTTTCAAGAGTGCATCTGTGATAGACTGTATGGGTGGGTAAGTGTGTGTAAGAGTGTGTTAGTGAGTGAATGTATGTCCCAGAGGTACATGTGTGAGTAACTACATATGTGAAAGGCAGTATATATGTGTGTTGGAGTATATAAATAGCTATAAGCAAGAGTGAGTGATTGTGATAGTGGCTGTATGGATGAGTGTGTGCTTGTATCTGTGATTGTATAAGAGCGTAACAATGTGCTACTATTTGTATGAGTAAGTGAGCTGGTGTGTGTATAACTGTATAGGTGAGTAAATGGCAGTGTGTTTAATTATTTGCATGACTGACTAGGTGTGTGAGTATCTCTATGGATGAGTGGCGTTGTTTGAGTGTCTATATAGGAGTAAGAGTGCATTTGATAGTCCTGTACTGAGTGACCGTAAGTATGAGTGACTGTACGGGTGAGTGAGTGGATGTGTGTGTGTAGACCTAAGAATCAGTGAGTGGGTATGTAGTTATTGGTGTTGGAGTGTCTATGGTTTTGCGAATGGCAGTCTGTAATTTAGAGTGGGTGTATCAAAGGTTATATTAGGGTGTGAGGAGGTGCATCAGATTATCACGTGGATGATGTCATCAGTGATGTCATTTGAGATGTCATCAGTGATGTCATCAGTGATGTCACTGACCATGTCATGAGTGATGTAATATGTGACGTCATCAGCAGTGCATTGCGGGGCGCGAGTTATAGTTAGCTGAACTAACTATAACGTGGGAATTTCACGGGTTTTGTACGAGTGCAATGTCCAAGTAACTAAAACTGTCCCTAAAACCTATGGTTTTTTCAGTGAATTTCAAAGGTTTTTTAAATGCTAATTTGTAACTATAACGTGTCTGAAACCTATGGTTTTTTCAGTGAATTTCAAAGGTTTTTTAAATGCTAATTTGTAACTATAACGTGTCTGAAACCTATGGTTTTTTCAGTGAATTTCAAAGGTTTTTTAAATGCTAATTTCTAACTATAACGTGCCTGAAACCTACGGTTTTTTCAGTGAATTGCAAAGGTTTTGTAAATGACAATTTTTAAATGTATTAATTGTTATATTAATTTTTTTCATACTGATTTACTACATTTTTAGAAACAATTTTTTTTACATATTTTATTTTTTAAATTACATTGTAATTACATTATACATTACATTACAAAAAATACTTTCTCAGAATGAATTACTTTAGTTTAAATACTTTGCAGATAGGCAATAGACTTTTAAGTACAGTAGTTACAGTTGTTGCAATGGGCAACACATTTTCAAACACAATGCAACATTCAGCTCAATGTGAATTTCTAGTTAAATGCAATTAGTTACTTTATGGATTACTTTTGTAACCACAGGACTGGATCCTAGATTCAGTCCTGGTACATCTCCTGTAAACAGTTGAGTAAAAGCGTTTTGGTTACAGTCGTGATTTTTAAGGAATATTATTGTATTTTAAAAGTTGACACTTAGAAACTTTTTCTCATAGAATCACCAATGTTATCCTATGGAAGGAAATTCACTTAGCAGGTAAAAACTGTTATCGTTACTTTTTCTTACTCAGTGTTGGATCCTGGATCCAGCACTGGTGCATCTCCTGTAAACAGTTGAAAAAATGCGTTTAGGTCATACAGGCGATTTTTAAGGAATATTTGTAGTTTGTGAAAATCAACACTTTGAAACTTTTTGCTGAAAACCAGTCAATCTTAGCCTATGAAGGAAATTCAAGTTACCGGTAAGTACGGTTAAAATTACTTTTGAGGATCAGTACTGGGCTGAAAGATGCAGCACTGAGGTCTCTCCTGATAACAGGTGAGTAAATCGGAATTCGTATTTCGGCTGATTTTAGAGGAATATTTTAAAGTTCCAAAACTCCACACTTAGAAGAATTTCCAAGTGAAACCAGTCAATGTTAGCCTATGGAAGGAAATTCAAGTTACTGGTAAGTACGGTTAAAATTACTTTTCAGGACCAGTACTGGGCTGAAAGATGCAGCACTGAGGTCTCTCCTGATAACAGGTGAGTAAATCAGAATTCGGATTTCGGCTGATTTTAGAGGAATATTTGTATGTTTCAAAAATCAACACTTAGAAACTTTTTCAGCAAAAAGCAGGCAATGATATCCTATGGAAGGAAATTCAAGTTACTGGTAAGTACGGTTAAAATTACTTTTGAGGATCAGTACTGGGCTGAAAGATGCAGCACTGAGGTCTCTCCTGATAACAGGTGAGTAAATCGGAATTCGTATTTCGGCTGATTTTAGAGGAATATTTTAAAGTTCCAAAACTCCACGCTTAGAAGAATTTCCAAGTGAAACCAGTCAATGTTAGCCTATGAAGGAAATTCAAGTTACCGGTAAGTACGGTTAAAATTACTTTTCAGGATCAGTACTGGGCTGAAAGATGCAGCACTGAGGTCTCTCCTGATAACAGGTGAGTAAATCGGAATTCGTATTTCGGCTGATTTTAGAGGAATATTTTAAAGTTCCAAAACTCCACACTTAGAAGAATTTCCAAGTGAAACCAGTCAATGTTAGCCTATGAAGGAAATTCAAGTTACCGGTAAGTACGGTTAAAATTACTTTTCAGGATCAGTACTGGGCTGAAAGATGCAGCACTGAGGTCTCTCCTGATAACAGGTGAGTAAATCGGAATTCGTATTTCGGCTGATTTTAGAGGAATATTTTAAAGTTCCAAAACTCCACACTTAGAAGAATTTCCAAGTGAAACCAGTCAATGTTAGCCTATGAAGGAAATTCAAGTTACCGGTAAGTACGGTTAAAATTACTTTTCAGGACCAGTACTGGGCTGAAAGATGCAGCACTGAGGTCTCTCCTGATAACAGGTGAGTAAATCGGAATTCGTATTTCGGCTGATTTTAGAGGAATATTTTAAAGTTCCAAAACTCCACACAGAAGAATTTCCAAGTGAAACCAGTCAATGTTAGCCTATAGAAGGAAATTCAAGTTACTGGTAAGTATGGTTAGAATTACTTTTCAGGACCAGTACTGGGCTGAAAGATACAGCACTGAGGTCTCTCCTGATAACAGGTGAGTAAATCGGAATTCGTATTTCGGCTGATTTTAGAGGAATATTTGCACAATGGTGAAGGGAGGGGCGGGGCCTGAGGTTACATCTGTGCAAACGCGCCCCGTGGCGCGTTTTAAGTTGGGGGATTAAGTCCCCTTGAATCCTGAGGGTCCCTAGGGGCCAACTAGCCCACCAGGAACCTCCAATATGCGCCAGGGGCTGCGTTGCAGAGACGTGTAGAGAGGCCACACCCCTTTTACACCTCTCTGCAACGCAGCTCTGTGGCGCTTTCTGGATGTACCTGTTGGGCTAGTTGGCCCCCAGGGACCCTCAGGATTGAAGGGGATTTAATTCCCCATCTTAAAACGCGCCACGGGGCCTGTTTGCACACATGTCACCTGAAGCCCCGCCCCTCCCTTCACCACTGTGCAAACGCGCCCCGTGGCGCGTTTTAAGTTGGGGGATTAAGTCCCCTTGAATCCTGAGGGTCCCCGGAGTCCAACTAGCCCATCATATACCTCCAAAAGCGCCACAGAGCTGCGTTGCAGAGAGGTGTAAAAGGGGTGTGGTCTCTCTACACGTCTCTGCAACGCAGCCCCCTGGCGCATATTGGAGGTTCCTGGTGGGCTAGTTGGCCCCCAGGGACCCCCAGTATTCAAGGGAATTGTTCCCTCTCTGCAAACGCGCCAGGGGCGCGTTTGCAGAGTGGTGAAGGAAGGGGCGGGGCCTGCGGGCCCGATCGTTTTTTTTTTTGTTTGTTTTTTTGTCCCCTGAAGGGGGCTGTGTAGCCCCCTTCCTTTTTCTCTTTTGGGCCCTGGGGACCCCATCCCCCAGGGCCTTACCCCTTTTTAAATTACAAAAAAAAAAAACGGGAAGGGGGCCGCGTGGCCCCCTTCCCTGGGCCTGTATTGGCCCCGGGGACCCCATCCCCGGGGCATGGCCTCTATATTTATTATTTTGAGGGGGCAGCGTGGCCCCCTCCTCTGGCCATTTTAAGGCCCCGGGGACCCCATTCCCCGGGGCCGGCCTTTCCATTTTAAAAAAAAAAAAAATTTCCTTTTTTGGGGAGAGGGGCCGCGTAGCCCCCCTCCCGGGCCACTACTTGCCCCGGGGACCCCATCCCCCGGGGCTGGCCCTCTCCGTTGGGGACTGTGGGGGTCCCCAATCCCCCACAGTCCCGCCGGCTCCCCACGTCCCTTGGGAGCCGGCATTGCTAGTTCCACATGGGGAGCAGCTGACATGCTGCTCCCCATGTGGAAAGCAATCGCTTTGGATATTGGAAGAGAGAGCAGGTTTCCTGCTCTCTCTTCCAATATCCAAAGCAGTTTGCTATGGCAGGACGGGAGCCGCGAGGCTCCCGTCCTGCCATAGCAAACTACAGTGTCCCGGGGTAGGCACCCCGGGACACTGCAGGAGCCGGCCCTGGGGGGTGGTGGTCCCCAGGGCCATCAAGGGCTCCAGGAGGGGGCCGCGCGGCCCCCTCCCATTCAGTACACAGCCCCGGGAGGTGGTGGTCCCCGGGCTCTGGGGTCCGTAACGGACCCCCATATTAAAATGTTTAGTGCCCCGGGAGGTGGCGGTCTCCGGGCGTGTGGGGGTGCTGGAGCCCCCCACACTGGTTTTATTTTTCATTAAAAAAAAGCCCCGGGGAGGTGGTGGTCCTCGGGGCTGCGGGAGGGCTCAGAGCCCTCCCGCACCATTTTTAAAAAGCCCCGGGGGTGGCGGTCCCCGGGGCTTGGGGGCCCTTTGAGGCCTTGGGCCACCCGGGGCCAATTAACATCGAAGCGCGGAGACCGCGCTTCGATTTTTTTCGGCAGGATTCGCGCACCCTGAGCGCATCCTGCCGATTTTTAAAAAAAAAAATGCTTTTTGCCCAGGGGTCCTTGTGGGACCCCTGAGCAGGCCTAGGGGGTTAGGGTGTTTCTACCCTGCCCCCTTTGTGCGTTTACGCACTTGTTTCTTTTTTTCTCGGCGGGATACGCGCACCCTAAGCGCATCCCGCCGATTTAAAAAAAAAAAAATCTTTTTCTGCCCAGGGGGTCCTTGTGGGACCCCCTGAGCAGACCTAGGGGTCAGGGTGTTTCTACCCTGCTCCCTTTTGCGCTTTGCGCACTTGTTTCTGTCCCTCGGTTCTACCGAGGGACAAAATGGCTGCCAACACTTCTTGATTTGGTGTGTTGACAGCCAATTAGCATGCAGCTCGTGATCGGGAGGGTACGCGGATCCGACGCGCCCATAGATATATATGTGATTTTAATTGTGAATTTCTCAGGAACTACTGAACGGATTTACACCATTTTAGCAAAAGGCACCAGTCTGAACCAAGGGCTACCTCTTTGCCAAATTTGGGGTAATTCCGTTCAGCAGTTCGGGCTGTAGCTGCGACTAAAGGTTCCTATGGAAAAATGAATGGGGAAAACGCGTTTTGGGACCCCCTTTTTCTCGGCCCCCGCTTGACGTATCACCCCGAGACTTTCAGGGTAGGAGCGGACCGGAGCGCCCCAACAAGTTGGAAGTTTTCGCGAAGATTCGTCAACCGGCGCCAACGTTATTGCAAATAGAATGTCGCGGATTTCCTATGGATAATAGGTTGTAACTATAACTATCTACTGGCGACCGCCAGTAGATAATATATATATATATATATATATATATATATATATATATATATATATATGAAACATTTTTAATACTTTTTTATGATAGTATTGTATGTTGTACATTTTTAACTTTTTTCAATTGTTTAACTTTTTAAAACATTTCTTAAATTGTTTTATATACGTATTTTCAATATCATTTTAAGATAAGATTTTTCAGTGTATGTTAAATAATTGTACATATTATACTAATATTTAATGTAATCTTTACAATTTTTTAACATTGTTTTACAACTGTTTTGACATGTTTTACAAGTTCAATATTTTTTTACATTTTTTAATACATTTAGTCAACATTTTCACATGTTTTCGCGTTCATTTCTATGGAGAGATAATCTTTTTTTTAGTTCCATTTAGTGGCCCTTTCCTTTTTAACACTACCTTCTATTTTGTAGTCTATTTGTGTCATTCATGTATATATTATTTTATTATATCAGTCTTATTTAACATTGGAGTTTTAGTTAACGTTTAGACTGATGTAATAAAATATAATGTTTAGTATTTATATCAAAAATGATTTGTCATGTTGGTTTAGATTTTGTGACAGTTTGTTTGAAATGTTGTAGGTTATTATTAATTTTATAATATGCTTCTGGCTATTATTTCTAAGTAATCTAGTCCTTTGTTCTTTATGGAGATTTTGACTTTGCATTGTAACATGTCGTAGATTGTTTTGGTTTGTATGCTAAGTCTAGGTGCAATTTTGGTTACAAATTGCTCCAGTCGTAGTTGTTGGTGGCTTTGCTATTTTTGTAATGCTTCTGTAAATTTGTAGAGTGTAGGTTGGGTCCTGTCTAGTGTGGATTGGAAGGCATTGTGCCATCCTTCCACTGCGTTGCTTGTTTTGGTTTCCTGTGCCAAGTTGCTGTCAGAGACATTCCACAATGCTATTTGGAATTTGGTTAGTGTCTGTTTCCAGAGCGATGCAGTCTGTCAACCCAAGTGTCTTCAATATAATTCACTAGGGGGCTTAATTTGTCTTCATTCTATTGGTAGAAAAGGCTTTCTATTAGTACATGGTAGTGGTTATCTACCTCTGTGACAGAGACATAGGCTAGTACTATCATTCTTATATTTCAAAGGCAAATCGGCTGTTTGCTGCATATTCTGTTGTTGAAGGTGTCTCCACATGCTTTGATTGAAATGATAGTAGCAGCCTTGTATGGCTGTGTGGGGGTACATTGTTAAAATGGTTTTAATGATGGCTTTTTCAAAGTCTAGGACTATTTTTTGTGGGTAGTAGTCATTTGTTTTATGTTTAATGTGGTTTAGGATATGGTCGTAGTAAGTGCTCCTTTGTTTATCTGTCAGTAGGGCATATATAAAAGGGATATTTGTGTTTCGATATTCACTATGTATGGTGTATTTCTGAGTGAATGGTTTAGGACACATTTCAAAGGTGTCTTCCATCATCGAGGTGTGACATTGCCTAAGTATGTTATCTGCTGTAGAGAATATTAGGATTCATTTATCATTGTTTAGGTTGTCATATAAAATGAAAAGTTCATCAGTATGTGTCATCGTTAAATGTTCAGGTATTTCTTTGTCTTGGTATCTTCTAGGAGAAGGAGGACTATCATTGGTGGCTTTTTTAGCTCGTGCAATAAAATGTTTTAAAGTGGGTAGAGATCGAAGTTCGCCTGTGATGTGTTCAGGGACTTTAAGAAGTATAGCTTTTAAGATTTTGGTTGTGGGCTCCTGGGAGCTAGTGCTTGCCTCTCTTATTTCCTGCAATACCTCCCTTACTTCTATTTCTTTCACATTTGGGGGTGGTTGTGCTCTCTTACATGAATTACAACATCATCTTTTGTAGTGGCCCTCCCAAAGAGTGCATTAGAATAATATGTGGTACATTTCCAATTCACATTATATGTCTATGCACTTTCTTGGTTGTAGGTGTAACCCATGTGACTTTGTAATTGCTTTCCTTCAGGGATGTTATGTATTTGGCTCTCTCTGTCATTGCGCCTGAAAGTAGTGTAATAGTATAAGTAGATACAATTTTTTTAAGTTTATACGTTTGTTATTTATTTATTAAATTATGCAACTGTTCTATTTTTTATACTTACATGTATGTTCTTTTTCGATGTTTCACACAGTTTTGCAGCTTTTCCTTTGGGGGTGTTCTAATGTGGAGCACGTGGTTTCTTTTCTGTTTTAAGAAAAAAAAGCCTCAGTTTCATTTTAAATGTTTATTTGTTGGTAGTTTTTAGGGGTTGTTAAGTTCATTTTTACTCGCTATTGGGGTGAGTTTATATTTTCTAATAATTTATATAAACTTACTTTGTTATATAATTTTGCTGGTTTGTGATAGGTGTTTTCTGACATGGAAAGGCTATCGGAAAGCGACATTGGGGGCCCCTAGCGAGGGCCCCTTCCCCCTGGCCCTCCGCATACTGCCCTGGGTGGCACCTATGGTGCCCCTCTCAACATCCCTGCACCGTGTGGCAGGCACCGTGAGGAGCCTTCCACACAGTGATGGGATGTTTACAAACTTCAATTTTCAGCCCGCCGCACAAGCTCCCATTGAAAAATGTAGGTTTCCGACCGCACAATGTGCGTTCGCATCCTAATTGGGATTGCGGAACCGCCAACTCATGGTCGGGCAGTTCCTTTCCCGCAGCAGTGTCCCACCCGACATCGTAACCATGGCCTGCGTATTTAAAGTGGACACAATGTGTTGGGGGATTTTCTTTGCGGATTGAGATATAAAACACCTGTTACCGTTATGAGACATGGATTTTAGTAAGATCCTAAAATATGGATTTGGGCTCATTTACACGGCTGTATATTGTGGCTTTCAGTACCGACATGACAAGAAGTACTACATTGCTGGTTATATTTGGGGTGCTTTGGTGAGGGCTGCAGTTTCCAAACAGTGCAACAGCAACTTTGTATTCGAACATGTTACAAAGTACTGGGGCCCCTTTACATTCCAGGCGGGGTGTGAAATGCTTTACGATGTGAGTACGATGTTTAGAAAGATTTGTTAATAAATGAGTTGGGCCCTTTTTACAGTTGTTTATTATGACCTGCAGTACCGATTTGGCATATGGATTAAAAGTAGAAAAATAATGACGATACATAAATCTGGATGTTTTGAACTTCCTCCTTTGGGTGCACCATCTCATTTGTTTTTCTTACCTTTAATTAAGTCACTCTAACTGAAGAACATTTACCCAGCAAAGAAATTTGACAATATTATCAATGGCCTTGAAAAACTGAGGCAGAAGCGCAAGAGGGTGCAAGACTGCTATTTAGTACAACGCAGTGCTTATATAATTTTGTCTATCTTTATTCTTCCTGTTCATATTAGGTGCAAAGAAGAATATTGCAATGTTTTTAGTCAGACTTTGCAGGGTATCTTTAAGATTAATAGTCTCACTTTATCATGCAGATTGTTAAAACATATCCCTAAGCAGTTAATGTAACCTTTGTTCAACTGAATGTCATACTCTTTCATTTAAATAACAGGGAACATGGCATGAGAAGAAAAAACTTCATGTGCAAATAACTGAATAGTCAGAAACATCTGAGTATTCATGGATCACGTACATCAGGTGCTAATGAAGTAGATGAGTATAAGAAGACTTAATTTGATTGGCAGGCAGTTTGGTATTCATGCCAGCAACTACTAACTATGCATTCAACATCAGTTTTACCAGGAGGCATAAGCATGATGTTGAAAGAGAGCAGCTTGTTGGTCTTTAATTCTACAAGAGGAAGGAGATGAAATTGTTAACCAATATGACTTCACTTGGATTCCAGTATACTGCATGTGCAGTACGCGTAAATCTGGGACTACCTAACAAAAGGTGATTCATGATCATTTTTTCTATGTAAGCCTTATTGTCTTCCCACTCCAGGTTGCATATGTAAATTATACTGATAGTTTCTATTGTTCAGCTCAGCCAGTCCAGCTGGTGTTGCAGCTGCCAGCATTTCTGTGTTCTC
Source organism: Calotriton arnoldi (assembly GCA_963921515.1). Classification (NCBI taxonomy): domain Eukaryota; kingdom Metazoa; phylum Chordata; class Amphibia; order Caudata; family Salamandridae; genus Calotriton; species Calotriton arnoldi. Next base: position 90,890 of record CAWUFW010007491.1, on the reverse strand, counting down.
AGCTACTTTATTCTCCAAGTTGTACATTCTCATGTCTAGGTTTCAATTTTTCTTAAGGATAAACATAATATGATTTTTAGTATATTTGATGCTTTTCTTTGGCTTCTCAGATCTTTCTAAGCAACAGCTCCAGATACTGCAACTTTTCAGTTCCAGGTTTAAACTGTGCCAGCAATGAGCATCGAACTTCACATATTTCATACATCTTCATTGGGCTCTGAAAAGGTTTAATTTCTTTATTCCTTACCATAGTTATATTTGCATCAAATTTGAAAAGGGGGAGAAGGGTATGTTAATACTGCACCACCATTGAGTTGTTTTCTAATTTTTGTAGTTTTGTCCCCATTTTTACCTTATTCACAACACTTCTATTAGGCCAAAGGAGCAAGTTGCATAGGAAGGTGTGATAGTGTTGTTGGCTCAATAGGGAGGTACAATTAGGGTTTGCTACATTACCAAGTAGTTTATAACAGGCTCTACAGTGACAAGTCTAACTCCATGATGGCCACCATAGTCATAGCAAATGCTCCCACATTTTTCTGCCATTTGGAAGTGGTTGATGGCCCTCTCTAGGCTCAAATAGAAGTAACTCTGTCCTTTAGGACCAGGTGCTCCATCACATGCCATAATTGTATGTACTGCTCAGGTTCTTGCTGCTACCAAAGCACTCGACCTCCCTCATCTTGTACTGTTCTTGCCATGACCTGTCCCCAGATATTTTCCAATTTCTCTCCCAGACACCATCTTTGCTGCTCCGGACACTCTCTTGGCTCACACAGCCAGGAGGGAAAGCAATGTGTAGGTCACTCAGCATAAACTCTCTCTCTCACATGCACTCCACAGCTCTTCAAAATGTTCTCTGAGCTGTCTACCAGCTCGAGCTTAAAACACTAGCCGATCGTCCTGGCAGAGAATGTAGTCTCATCAGGGCTGGCTGGAACCAAAAGCAGCCCTGTCAAAAATGTTCAAAACAGACTCCTTTCTTCTTCACCACTCTCTCTGTTTCCACCCATGGATTTTCTCTCTCCTTCTCCTTTTCTCTCTCTCTGATCTCTCTAATTCCCTTCTCATTCACTTTGCTTATGCCTCCCGGGGGTGTCTCCTGCAATAAAGTGACACAGGCCCCTGCAGTAGCCCATGGGCTTTAACAAAACAGCCTCTAGACACGCCACCCCACATTGGCATTGCCCCATGAGATGAAAGGCCAGTCCGGCCCTTTAGTCCAATTGTGAAATGTACAAGGTAACTCCACAACTTGCTCGCCCAGTCAAGTATGTTTATTGTTAAGCATCTTCAGTCACTATGCTCTGTTTTAACACGATTAAACCCTGATTAGAATGGAAAGCGAGAATATAACTCAATTCCAAGTCTTAAAAGAAAAACAATGAACCGAACTCAGAATCGAAGAATGATCAAAAGAAAAGTCTAAGAACTTTATAAATAGAAAAAATGATTAACTGAATCATCTATGAACTAGATCAGATGCGAGGAAGATTTTCAAAAAGATGTCAAAGGACAGAGCTGTATGTACATGCTTTTAGGCAGTTTTAGTAAGTGAAGAGATTAACTGGTTGCAACTAATGTAACAGACTGTGAGTCAATGTAAGACCAAGCAGAGCCACAGACGCAGGAGGTTCTGCAGATCATCCTTACATTTAGGGTAGGAGGGTCACAAACTAATATCCTGGATTTATATGTCACTGCTTTCTACGACCAAGGCTAACCTGACATCTTCAAAAAAACTAGCAGGGGCTACGTGAATTCGGGATAACAAGTTGGACTCAATACTAGAATGCACACACAAATTCTTCAGAAATACCATGTTCAAATATACTCAGTTCAACTACCTTCATAACACTTACCTCACCTGCTTTTTGACATTAGAAACATAAACCTGAATATACTCCTCATCATATTTTGTGATGACGTATCTAAAATAGGAGTTTTATCTAAAGTATGTATCTCGCTGGATAGGTTATCTCTTAGGGATACAGGCAATTAAGCAAAACCAATTTTAAACAATTGATCAATTCTCATTGCACAGAAGCATTTTCTACTCTAAGATTTAAGATACCTTTCCAGAAGTAGCTCTATCATTGCTATCTTGAGCTAGCCAAATGGGAGTGGTCCTATTATTATACTGCTTACACATATTTATACTTTGCTCAGGAGCATCCAGTCACCACTGTGTGAGAACATCGCTGGTTTGTGTGGGAAGCCTAATCCATCATGATTATGCAGACTGCACTTTTTCTGTTGAAACTCCTGAACACCTTTTTTCCTATAAATTACTGGACCTGTACAGGAATTAATTTATTGAACTCGTTAACAGTGCAAAACTAGATAAGTCCTGTCATCAATGTATCATTTCATTAATTCTAAATTTAGGAAAACTTATCTCGAAGTTGTATGGTTTTTGGGAAGACTCCTGCATTATTTTCGAATATTTAGCAAAAGAATAGCTTTCCATACAAAGTATCTGTATTTACCCACTTCCAAACACCAGTTCGATGGCTCCTACCGTTTTGGGCAGGCCAAGATTATTTTGCATAAACAATTATGGTAGATGAGTATGACTTTAAGTAATAGAACATGTATACATGTTTGCAAGGTGTGCATTAGGAACAAGGTTGAACGTTCAAGATGCCATGCCAGGTTTGTTATTGCTCTCACCCACACCAAATCTACAAGGGCATACTGTGCCCATTAATAACATTATTGATCTCTTTAAGCTACAATAGTATACTTCCCTTCCAGCAATCACATGGGTTAATTATGAATGCTTGCTCACTTTATTCCAACTAAACTACTTCATCCATATAACAATTGGCTTTCCTGTTTTTGCAGGATACCATACATGTACACAGATTTTCTTCTATCAAAGAGCTGCCTGAGGCTAACAGTTGTCAACTAGACTCTGTTCAGCATTCAGGACACCAATGGGCATGTCGATGTGTTTGGCATATAGTTAACAGCCATAGTCTGATGATCAGATGGAAGGAATGAATCACACTCTGAAGAAGTCCTTCCTCTGTGACAAATCTGGGAAATATCGATCTGGACGGATCTCTTCAAGGTTTGGTAGCCAAAAGAAACAGTTTTTTGATAAAATGTAAAATGTGCATCACTGGCTGTTCTTCGCTGCCACCACACTACAGCCTTCCTGATTCATCTACTTTTGTGTTTCCTCTTAACATATAGACCATATTCCTGCTTCCTCAAATTACCAGAGCATTCCTCATGTTGCAGGCTTCTTACAGTGAGATGCCACATCAGAGTTGCAACTGCTGCTATGTCTCTCTCTGAGTCCCAAGATGTGTCCTGCAATGAAGTTAGTATTTGGATCAGACATTTCCTTTTCCAGCAGGAGGTTGTGATGCACACTTCCTTTACCATGTCCTCAAATGCTTCCCAGGATTATCAGAGTAGATTAGATCGTGACTTGGATTCACTCAACAAACACAGCAACCTCATTCATTGTAACATGCACTCCACATTTGGCATTTGGCAAGGACTGGATTGGCAACATCCACAGAGGGATCCTTGCCATCATCTAGTGTGACAAAACAGCCAGTCTCAAAGTGGAGCAATGAGAGAGTGTGCTGTCAAGGTTCTACTTCAATCACCTGGCAATACCGGGCTCAACCTCAAAAAACACACTCAGTCTAGGGGAGTAAAACACTAATTCTTATCAATTCATTTGGCAGTGCCTAGCTGTCTCCTAGTTTCAAGCCCAACTGTTGCAAAAATTGTGATAAACCAATTCAACACATGCATTGTTATATTGTTGGTTCATATTTTGTCTCCATGTTCAAAGACAAGGCTACACCATCATTTAATTTGATTTCCCTTCAATTGTTTCTAAATAATCATTTTAGAGGTCCTTCTCAACATTTCTTCTTTTAAATTTGATTTTCATAATGCTTTTCTATTGGTGAAACATCAATCATTTAAATGTATAAACGTCATACAACATTTCATGTATCAATTTGTACAACTTAGCCAGTCACTGTTAGTGTGTGAAAGCACAAAACAAATGTTGATTCCTAAGGAACTATCACCACACAAGAATGTTAGGCCCGATACACAGTTTCATTGCTGCAAGATATATAAACAATCCAATATACCAACCTCAACCCTGGTTTAGTCTAGAACTGATGTACGCAATATGCATAAATCAATGAGAACTGTTATCATCCTATCCTTCCCACTGCCCATTTCACATTGATTCACAGATTGGTAGAAATAAACATGCATTGTACACCAATGTTTCTCACATGCATAGCTTCAGAAGACTACTCACAAAAGCTAACATATTTTATTGTTAATGCCACACGGCTTTGTAGATTAGGAGGATCATTTGCGGTTTGTCATATGCAGAACATATGCCATAAAACATCAGATGTTCCACTCTGTGAACCATGTGGCCCCTGCATTATGGCGCTACAACCCCTTAGTTTCCAACTGCAATGTCTCTTTCTATCTGGTGAGGAACACTTAATTTTGTGGGCAGGTCACCTACAGGCTAGTGGAGGCGAGGCTCCACTGCCCAAATGGTTTGATAACCCCTCTTCCATACTGAAAATAACCTTAGTTTCCACAGAATCAAAAACATCAACTATTGCTGCTTTCTTTATTCTAAATACTACCATAGGTTAAATGCTCTTCTTAACCCAAATGATACGAGAATTGCTGGTTCATTGGTCTAATATGTTTTTCTCTTTTCAAGTTTTAGACTTCTGTCACACTCAGATTTTTCAAATTTCTCCCACAATTAACAGTTTTATTTGGGCCCTGTGCTGAACTGACACTGCTTAGATGGTCTAGCTTGAAAGGGCCAAAGTATAGGATGTGTGTATTTGGCTCTGTGGTTCCTTACGCAACTAAAAATAATGACAAAGTGTCTGATGCAGATGTTTAACACTGTTTGGATCACTGTATAGCTAAAATCATTAAATGTCCCTGAACCAGTGATTAATTGTTACGTGTATCAATAGCACTTTTGTGTTCACTGATTCTCACTTTAATCTCGGTTGTCGACTCCAATGCATACAATTTTGATCTTTCCAATGTATATACTGAGGAATGTTTTGATATGAGTAAATCGTGGTCCTCACCTCAAAGAACAATATAACTTTTTCCCTGTGTCCCTCTAACGTCATCTTCAATGTGTACAGAAGTAACACAGGAGCTTGCAGCTGTGATGTGAAGGTAGTGTCACTCCAACACGGTGATATTCATTATGGCTGCTGACCACCTTTAGCTGAATTTCTGAGAGTAGAATGCACATGGTAAATAGGGTACATAAGGGATTAAAGAGAGGACTGGAGTATATAGAACCTGGAGTGAAATATGCAAAATACAAGAGTGATAGGTTCAGACCAGTTCTGTCTTAAACAAGACATTCAGTATGGCTAAACAAATAATTCCTGCTAAGCAAAAACCATGCTGATCAATACAGCAGTCAAATCTTGTTGCACTTTGAGGTCCTCACAACCCTTATTGCAACTTTCGGAACGTAAGCTACATATTATCATTTTATGTCTGCTACATCTAAAAAGCTCAATTGTACACACTCGACTAACTTACCTTTAGACTATGCATCCAGTGCCTCCTTCTCCCCATTTATAGGACTAACTGCAGAACATAATATTAAATCATACATGCAAGTGCTTCACTTTTGTGGAATCATGCTATCAAGTTATTTTTCTCATAAACAAATCAGTTGAATTAAGTCCCACACTGTGTTTTCATGCCATTGCAAGCATATTTTTATTACAAATTATATTCTGTTTCCTTTTCAAACTAAAATGGTCAACTAATGGCAAACCAATTCTTTAAATTTCAATTTCACACAAAAAGTGGCACGTGATTCCCAGAAGTGGAGCGTAGTTGAACAACAATGATTGAAACCAATTGCATTGTCAAATTCAATTCAACTAAAAATAAGCTTTATTCCATTTTAGTCGTTTAAAATCACAAAAGCAGGCAAGTTCAAAAAATAAAAATATTTCATATATACAGCAAATTTAAAAGAGTATATAGATTCCACAACTCAATCTAAAACAGCTTATTCCATATAGCTTCATCACCATAAAGTACATTTAAGAAAGGCCAGTTAACCTGCAAAATTAATACATTCAGTTTTGTTTTCAGAATAAGTTTAACCATTTAAACTTTTCCTTACTTTCAATATATTTTTCAAAAATCCAGTCATGGCACATACAGATAAGGTACTATCTAAAAATTGTAAGTATAAAAAATCAGGTCTACATTACCTCCACCCCCCCCAGCTTTAACAATGGTAGGATCCATCTAGCTCTTTCCTTTGCATAACATTTACAGAACAAGGTCACATGAATAGTGGATTGTGGTGACACATTGTCACATGGGCAAAGGCAGAGTTCTCTAGACCAATCATTAAGCTCCGGGTAACTAACCAATCGATGGAAGCTTCCAAACTTGAACCGAGTTAAAACATATCTGTCGTACCCCTCTGTGCAGCATAAAAGATACGGTTGAATGTCATATGTAATCAAGGTCAATTGATGCTGGGCTACCATCCCTTTGTTCATCTCCAGGGCAGCTCTAAGTGGCTCTAGGTGGGTCAGGCAAATTAATTTAAACTCTTTCCTAGAGATAGAATTAATTTTCTCTGGAGTAGTATAATAATCTAAATGCCCTAGATCAATCATGAATTTTTTGACGTAATTCAACCAAGCAATCTTACTTGCATGGTCCAGGTTCATTGGATCCTTAATTATCTCTCTGTTTAAACCTGTACTACTAGTGGTCCAGATTCTGTGCCAGAGTAGTACAGGTTGCATCTTAATAACATCGGAGATGTAAGGAATACCCAACTCGCTGTGACAGTTAAAAACTGGGGAACTAGCTGGTACTGCTAAAATGAACCTTAAAAATGCATTTTCCACACGTTGAATCGGAGATACATCATAAAAACCCCAAACTCCCTCCCCAAATATCGCAATACTTATACACTTTGCTTGGTATATCTTAAGAAGAATACCCGGGGGCCTTTTGCCCATTTTTTTGGAGAAGTTAACAACAGCTGCGGTCGACTTCATAAAAAGTAGACTCCTACTCTTCACCGCTTGACCCCAGGAACCTGTATGCGCAAATAAAACGCCCAGGTAGGTAAAAATATTTGTGGAGTCTACCCTGCTGTCCCCTAAAGGGAGGCTACTACATTTATTTCTCCCTCGCCCGCAGGTCATGACAAACATTTTTTTCGCATTTAGTTTTAATCCTAAATTATCCATGAAGCTAGTGTATGTGACAAGAGCTTTCTGCAGACCTAACTGCATGCGAGCCATAAGTACCGCGTCATCTGCGTAGAGGAGGGAGACTATTGGCCGTTTATTGACATACAGTGGATCTCTGGCCTTTCCATCAAGTTCCTGTTCCAGAGCGTTGGTATATAAAGAGAACAGGAATGGCGCCAAAATGCAGCCTTGTCTCACACCTCTCTCCACATTAAATGGCGCGGTACATTCCCCCTTGGATCTATACCGCACCTTAGCAGTAGCCTCAGAATATAGTTGTTTTAAGAACTGTACCAATACCGGGTCGATCTTCAGATTCGTTAAGATATTCCACAATTTATTGTGTATAACACAGTCAAATGCGGCAGTAAGGTCTACGAATGCCACATAAAATTTCCAAGCCTTTGCCTGAGTGTACTTTCCGATTAAAATACTAAGATTTAAAACCTGCTTGTTTGTCCCTAACCCCTGTCTAAAACCATATTGCACATCACTTATGATATTATTCTCATCTGCCCAGGTGTGCAGTTTATCCAGAACCACCCTTCCCATTACCTTCATCAGGGAGTCTAATAGAGATATCGGGCGATAACACGCCGGATTTTCCCGTTCCCCTTTTAAAAAAATCTGTATTATTACTGACTCCGACCAGGTCTTAATAAAGCCTTTCGCACAACTGGCTTGGAGGACCCGCGTTATCAGCGGTGACCATAGTAATGGAATTGACTTAAATAGGTCAATAGGCAGCCCGTCGGGACCTGGGGCCTTACCACCCTTGCTTGCATTTATTGCCCCAATTACCTCGTCATGAGTAATTTGGAGGTCAATGGCTGAAAAAATAGTAGGATTTCCCCCCTGTTGATTTGAAGAATCTGGAATGTTTTCCACATTCCCCTGAGTACTATAGACCTTTGAGAAAAAGTCTACCCATGTTTTCTCGTCTATGGCGACCGCTATTGTCGCAACATCTTTTGTACTAAAAAACGGTGCATTCACAGCCCGCCAAAATAAGGAGCAATCCTTACTCAGTGATGCTTCGTGGAGGGTAACCCATGTATGATTTTTTAGCTCTTTCTTTCGGGTTTTTCTTGCCAAATTGTAAGACTTTCTGCATTCTCTAATCTCTCCCTGATCTCTCTCTGTCCTTTGAAGGGCCTCTTTTAATCGAGTATATTGTTTTGTGCAGTTTGAATCAAACCACCCATTTTTACAATCACGAATACCCTTATTTTCTACTCTAAGCAGATTTTGGATGGTCAAAGTGATCTGGGAAAATGCACTCAAGATCTTTTCATGGGAAGTACCTTCCTGCAAACATACTAAAATTGATTCATAAGCCTTAGATATAATTTGCTTATTCATCTCGACCGGGTTATGACTAGCCCAGCGCAAAGTGTATCCATTTTGGCAGGACAGGGATATGCTTTGTGTCCAAACCAATTTATTATGTATTTGCTGATCGATGGCATTTGGCAAAACTATATCAATACTTAGGGGCAGATGATCACTCATAACATTTGGGTGGGTTTTATAATTTGCAACCCAATTAGCGTAGCAGTTTGGGACGATTATAAAATCAATTATAGATTGGAATCCTCTACCTATGAAGGTGTAATCAAAGTCCACTCTAGGGGAACACAACTGATTACCAAAACCATAATCATGAGAGAACAAAATTTCATTAAACTTCTCCCCCTTTCCGAATGCTCAAAATGTATTAGAGGATCATCCTCTTCTGTTTTTAAACCACAAACATCAAGCCCTGCTATTGGGCATAAACTAACATTAAAATCTCCCCCCCAAATAGTAATCATATCTGTACCTTTAGGTGCCCTTAGTTTACCAACATCATCGCTGAGCTCTTTTAAAATGTCCCCCAACTGACCCTTTCCTATATTGTTATAAAACTTTATTACAATCAAGATAAAATTAGGGTCCAAGTGAATTGATACTATCTGGTAATATGTTGCAGATTTTATCAGGTCGATTTTTAGTACCTCCAGCAGATTTGAAATATAAATGCAAATCCCCCCCTTGTGTCTGCCATATGTTGATTGTATTGCTGGTGTGTGATATGTCTTATAACCATCTATATTGACTTCCTCTAACAACCAGGTCTCCTGAAAACACAAGATGTCGAATTTATCAACAAAATCGAGCCAGACTAAATCATTCACTTTATTTCGGAGGCCTGCTATATTCCAAAAGAGCACACTAATAATCTTCTGGGAGATTAATTCGGGAGGAGATTCAGTCTGGCAGACCGACTCATGCCCCGACCTCTCATCCCGGCTTGGGTTGCTAGTCATGCTTAATTAACTCTGATATTCCACTAGTCCCAGTGCCCAACCCAGTAACTCCTTCCTTGGTATCTATGTATTCCCTCCGGTCTATGCTCGGGGCTTTATTATAATTGGTCCTACATGACTCATAGACCACTTGATTATCATGACCCTTCGTGCCAGAATTCTGATCTTTATTTGCAGGTAGTCAATCATTCTCATCTAATGATCAAAGAGCCCGAATCTATGTGACACCTCCAGGTTATAACACATTGATCAATAGGCTGTGTTATGGGGTAATTATCTTTCTACCAGTTAGAGAAATTAGGTTGATAAAAATAACCCAGAGGGAGGACATTAGTGCCTGTATCAGTAATATTTTTATCTCCTGCTCTAATTAACACTTCCCTGACCAGAGACGGTAAACCAAAAGAAAGAACAACACAATCCCCTCGAAGACCTTTCCTACTTTTTCCTACCCAGGGAACACGCCTTACCATCTTAAAAGCTTTAAACATTTCCGTAGTCAGGCCTACTCTGTTCCCTAGGCAGTGAATAGCTTTGTTCCTTAATGTAATCCATGATTCAATTTCTCCTGGGGAAGGAGCGGGGACGTTTGCCAGAATCACTGTGAAGGGGGTTGCAGCCGGGGGTAAATTTAGATTATGTACGTTACGTGAACTTTCATGAGGATTAGATGTTGTTAGGCATGTTCTTGTTTGCGATTCACGTACCAGTCTTTCCCCCCGATGTATCTCTGAGGCTCTTTTCCCTGTCTCGCTGGCCCCTCCTTTCTCTCGTATTAAGCTACTATGCGTGCTTACAGCTGGTTTCTTGGGTGCCCCAGCCCTTTCATCTAACTCTCTCACTGCTCCCAGAGGATTATTATTAGGATTTGAGCTTTGGTGTCTGGTTGTAGTAACTGTACTGTTAGTAGTGCCCAATCTACATAAGCTCTCCCTTTGGAGTATAATATTCTGGTGTCCAATAACTTTCTCTAGACCTGTTTCAATTTTATCTAGTCTAGCTTCCAATGTGCCTATATACTGTTTAACGTATCTTGTTAGCTCTGTAATCAGATTTAACATTTTGTTACTTTCAATTATAGGGGGTGCGTTGCTTTTGTTTTTTGGACGAGGTACATTATCTTTTCCCTTTTGATTCTGCAAATTACCTTTTTTCCCCTGTTGTTTATTCGGAATAGTCTTAGACGGACCATTCACAGGGGGAACCTGGTGTGTTTCTACCTGGATGGTTTCGGGATTCTTCATTATCCTTGGATTACAGGGTCTTTTGGACGGGGGTAAGGTATCAGCATCCTGGTCACTGGTAGAGATATCGTCAATATCATCAATAACAACTTGGATGCATCCATTTCTACTTTGCCCTATAATCGAATTTTCTAATGTACATTCCTCCACAGACCCCTTACCAGATGTAATTTTAGCTTTACTATTCAATATTAACCCCTGCGATTCTATACTTAATGTTTCTTCTACTGTGGAAATCTGTTTTTCAATCACACCAACAGCCCCCGTAAGATAGTATAGCAGGGTCATATTCACATCTTTTGGCTTACTAAGGGGTTTCTCTGAATTATTACTGGGTAATTTTCTTTTCCCCATTTTCAACATCCGAACTGCATGCAATCTCCCACAGATAAATTACTTTTGTTAACCACAAAAGACAGTAGCCAATAGTTATTGTTAGGGGTAAAACAGTCAGTTCAAGTAATGTCCCAGAATAGCACCTCCACTCACTGTGTGATGAGACCAAGAGAGGGGGCCCAGCCCAGCCTCCTCCAGCCACTGACGGGCGCAGACGGTCCCGCCCTTGGCCCGCGCGTGTCCCGCGCCGCGGGTGTTGAATGGCGCTTTTGAGCGCGAGAACTGTCCCGCCCTCTCAGGTGGAATGAAGAAGACCGGCGTTGCACTCTGGGACTTGGAGTCCCACCAGAGTGTGTAGGCGCACTGCGGTGCGCAGGGCTAAAGTCAGCAGCGTTCCCCGCAAGCAGCAGGAGCAGGGTCAAAGAAGCCCATGCAGCCCAGCGCGGCGTTCGTGTCCCGCGCCACGGGTGTTGAATGGCGCTTTTGAGCGCAAGAACTGTCCCGCCCTCTCAGGTGGAATGAAGAAGACCGAGCGTTGCACTCTGGGACTTGGCATCCCACCAGAGTGTGTAGGCACACTGCGGTGCGCAGGGCAAAAGTCAGCAGCGTTCCCCGCAAGCAGCAGGAGCAGGGTCAAAGAAGCCCAGGCAGCCCAGCGCGGCGTTCGTGTCCCGCGCCGCGGGTGTTGAATGGCGCTTTTGAGCGCGAGAACTGTCCCGCCCTCTCAGGTGGAATGAAGAAGACCGGCGTTGCACTCTGGGACTTGGAGTCCCACCAGAGTGTGTAGGCGCACTGCGGTGCGCAGGGCAAAAGTCACCAGCGTTCCCCGCAAGCAGCTGGAGCAGGGTCAAAGAAGCCCAGCGTGGCGTTCGTGTCCCGCGCCGCGGGTGTTGAATGGCGCTTTTGAGCGCGAGAACTGTCCCGCCCTCTGAGGTGGAATGAAGAAGACCGGCGTTGCACTCTGGGACTTGGAGTCCCACCAGAGTGTGTAGGCGCACTGCAGTGCGCAGGGCAAAAGTCAGCAGCGTTCCCCGCAAGCAGCTGGAGCAGGGTCAAAGAAGCCCAGGCAGCCCAGCGCGGCGTTCGTGTCCCACGCCGCGGGTGTTGAATGGCGCTTTTGAGCGCGAGAACTGTCCCGCCCTCTCAGGTGGAATGAAGAAGACCGGCGTTGCACTCTGGGACTTGGAGTCCCACCAGAGTGTGTAGGCGCACTGCAGTGCACAGGGCAAAAGTCAGCAGCGTTCCCTGCAAGCAGCAGGAGCAGGGTCAAAGAAGCCCAGGCAGCCCAGCGCGGTGTTCATGTCCCGCACCGCTGGTGTTGAATGGCGCTTTTGAGCGCGATAACTGTCCCGCCCTCTCAGGTGGAATGAAGAAGACCGGCGTTGCACTCTGGGACTTGGAGTCCCACCAGAGTGTGTAGGCGCACTGCGGTGCGCAGGGCTAAAGTCAGCAGCGTTCCCCGCAAGCAGCAGGAGCAGGGTCAAAGAAGCCCAGGCAGCCCAGCGCGGCGTTTGTGTCCCGCGCCACGGGTGTTGAATGGCGCTTTTGAGCGCAAGAACTGTCCCGCCCTCTCAGGTGGAATGAAGAAGACCGAGCGTTGCACTCTGGGACTTGGCATCCCACCAGAGTGTGTAGGCACACTGCGGTGCGCAGGGCAAAAGTCAGCAGCGTTCCCCGCAAGCAGCAGGAGCAGGGTCAAAGAAGCCCAGGCAGCCCAGCGCGGCGTTCGTGTCCCGCGCCGCGGGTGTTGAATGGCGCTTTTGAGCGCGAGAACTGTCCCGCCCTCTCAGGTGGAATGAAGAAGACCGGCGTTGCACTCTGGGACTTGGAGTCCCACCAGAGTGTGTAGGCGCACTGCGGTGCGCAGGGCAAAAGTCAGCAGCGTTCCCCGCAAGCAGCTGGAGCAGGGTCAAAGAAGCCCAGGCAGCCCAGCGTGGCGTTCGTGTCCCGCGCCGCGGGTGTTGAATGGCGCTTTTGAGCGCGAGAACTGTCTCGCCCTCTCAGGTGGAATGAAGAAGACCGGCGTTGCACTCTGGGACTTGGAGTCCCACCAGAGTGTGTAGGCGCACTGCAGTGCGCAGGGCAAAAGTCAGCAGCGTTCCCCGCAAGCAGCTGGAGCAGGGTCAAAGAAGCCCAGGCAGCCCAGCGCGGCGTTCGTGTCCCACGCCGCGGGTGTTGAATGGCGCTTTTGAGCGCGAGAACTGTCCCGCCCTCTCAGGTGGAATGAAGAAGACCGGCGTTGCACTCTGGGACTTGGAGTCCCACCAGAGTGTGTAGGCGCACTGCAGTGCACAGGGCAAAAGTCAGCAGCGTTCCCTGCAAGCAGCAGGAGCAGGGTCAAAGAAGCCCAGGCAGCCCAGCGCGGTGTTCATGTCCCGCACCGCTGGTGTTGAATGGCGCTTTTGAGCGCGATAACTGTACTGCCCTCTCAGGTGGAATGAAGAAGACCGGCGTTGCACTCTGGAACTTGGAGTCCCACCAGAGTGTGTAGGCGCACTGCGGTGCGCAGGGCAGCGTTCCCCGCAAGCAGCAGGAGCAGGGTCAAAGAAGCCCAGGCAGCCCAGCGCGGCGTTCGTGTACCGCGCCGCGGGTGTTGAATGGCGCTTTTGAGCGCGAGAACTGTCCCGCCCTCTCAGGTGGAATGAAGAAGACCGGTGTTGCACTCTGGGACTTGGAGTCCCACCAGAGTGTGTAGGCGCACTGCGGTGCGCAGGGCAACATTGTCAGCAGCGTTCCCCGCAAGCAGCAGGAGCAGGGTCAAAGAAGCCCAGGCAGCCCAGCGCGGCGTTGCATTGTCATTGTGTTCTGATTCCTTATATGGCTTGTCCTGAAAACCGGAAGTGACAGTACCAGAGGATCAAATCCAGTCCACAGGTCTGCAGACCTATTCCACAACGAGTTTTTCACAGCAAATGTGTGCTGTTTGAAAGGTATGGCTTATAAAGAACCCCCATAATCAAATGGCCAACAGAGCGTTCACCGCCTAAAAGGCTGCAAGTTGTAGTTACTTGGTATCAATCAAAGAGCACCAATGATAGCACTGAAACCCAAGGAGCTATCTAGTTCTATGTCTTACAGATCACATTAGTACTAAATGGAAGAGTGCAACATGACTTAATACTCTTCCTAATAGAATAAGTGCAGCGAAGAACAACGTAAACATCGTCCAGCATTAAGATCACCTACCACGTCTTGAGCAGGTTGTAGAGAAATTACTGCAGGAAGCATAGAAATTCCTAAGCACTACAGGGTGAAACAACTTAGGGGACAACTGATGCATGACTACACGCCCACCACGTGGAAGTGTCTGAATCAGACGTTCAGGTAAATGCTGCACATTTGCAGCTCTGCACCACCCATCCTAAAGTGTGTGTTGCTTGCTAGCATTATGTGTAGCTTGCGGAGGGATGTGGGGGTGGGGTCTGAAAGGTACCCTAGAAAGAGGTAGACAACTAAATCTTCATCATCTTAAATGTTTGGAGTTGCAGTTAAGTTATGGTTCTTGGAAAATGGTATGCAGTTGAATACAATAAAAACACACCCAAAATATCAGTAAAACGCAAGGAGATGACTAATGTTTTGTGAAGAGCAGAGTAACATAGACCAGATACTCATTACAAATCTGCAAATCAGGTGCACAACACCTGTTCACTGGATTTTCGCCCTACCAGTATAAAAGGTCTCACATGACGACACAGACTAATTTGGATTCCAGAATTGTTTGAACCTGGATTAATGTTTTCAGCAGTTTTCTAGAACAGATAGAGGTGGGGACACACTTCACCAGGGATCTGTGAAATAACAAATGAATGTTCATTATCTGAGATAGCCATGTACAAACACAGCTAATATGGTTCAACACTGACTCATAAGATACAAGGGTACAACAACCATGTTTAAAAATGAGTCAAACCATCAAGAGGAACGAGGGCCACACCTTAACACTGATCTTGTACTCCAGATCTTTTTTGTTTGCCCACATTCTCCTTGTAAGTGGTTTTGGTTCTGAAGAACTGTTAGTGTACCACCTGCAGAAAATGTCAACTGTTCACATGATAGCTTTAGTCAGAGTACAATTGGCAATGTCAGAATGTCAGATTGTTAAATTTGAAACTAAAACTTGCGGTAGAATCAAACAGTGACATGCATGTGAACGCGTGGTTAGGATTGAAGAAAATTATGCAGCCACATTACGATTCCTCAGATTTGTCACAGGGAAAGCACTTCTTCAGAGTTTGTTTTATTTGTTCAATCTGATCATCAGCTGCGGCTGGTAACTAGATGTCAGCTATGCAGACAAGCCCATTTGTTTCCAGAATGCTGAACAGAATCTAGTTGCCACCCATTAGCTCTAGGCCACTATTTCCTTGGAAGGCAAGCCATATTCATGTAGAATAT
Organism: Calotriton arnoldi; assembly: GCA_963921515.1. Classification (NCBI taxonomy): domain Eukaryota; kingdom Metazoa; phylum Chordata; class Amphibia; order Caudata; family Salamandridae; genus Calotriton; species Calotriton arnoldi. Next base: position 75,320 of record CAWUFW010007491.1, on the reverse strand, counting down.
TCCACAAAAACAGGGATGAAAAGTGTTGTATAGATGAAGATAATGTAGTTAGAATACAGTGAGTAAGCTTTCATAATTAATTAACCGTACTCACTACTCTTGCAGCTTAAAGAGATCGCTAATCATATAAATGGGCACATTTTGCCCTTGTAGGTTAGTGTGGGTAAGAGCAATAGCAAACCTGGAATCATCAATGGTCAGCAATGTTTGCAATGCACACCTTGCAATTCTGTATGCATTTTCTATTACTTAAAGCCATACACAGCTACCTTTAATGTTTATGCAAAAGAATATTAGCCTGCCCAAGGTGCTCCTATCATTTAAGAGTCATGGAGCTGGTGTTTGGCATGGGGTAAATGTAGCTATCATATGGAAAGCAAGACCATTAAAGGTAGTTCATGCACGATTCTGCATAAACCAAAGTATGATGTTAACCATTGCCATGGCCTCTGCTCTGTCTTTCTGTGAACAATCAATGGCAATGAAGCCAATGAGACATTCCAAAGGGATAACTTTGCTAGCCGTTTCCTCTTACAATGGTGGGACAAAAATCAGCTTTCTGACTAAATGTTCCAGGACAAATAGCATGTTCCTTAATAGGAAAAGAAAACAGTCCAAAGCAACTGCATGGCTGTTAGTCCAATGGTCTAGGAAGTGCAGGTGGTTGTGGTCCATGTGAAGTGTAACAGTATCCCTAGTGCACAGGAGATGCTGCCTCTGCTTTTGGAAGCCATTATTAGCAAACTTATGATTTATCTCGCAAGTGAAACATTTGTTAGCAGAATGAGCAACTGCTCCATCCTGAAATCTTCTCATCAAGTACATGCTTGCAATGTACACTGTATAGGGATCACATAGCCAGACGGTTGATCCAACCCTCAACTTCTAGAAATCCAGTTTCTGGTTACAGGATTCAGCGGAAAAAATAAAAGACAACATATAACATCGTTGAAACACATGGAGCTGTTCAATCTTTCATAAACTCACTACAACATACAACATTGTATCATGGCTTATTATTCTTAAATATAAAGTCAGTATATTGCATTACAGCACAACCAAGATTCTGCAAAACAATGAGACTGCCCACAATGAGGAAAACATTATGAACTTTTAACGTAACAGAGTTAAGCAGCCAACCAAGAAGATACAGTGACACAATAGGTGTGCCCTGTCCACCTCGATGCTAGCCTGAATAATAAATATTCCAAAAAGTCAACAATGCACTAAATTTCAGATCCCCTTTGACATCCAAAAGGTGACCATTGTTCCTTTGAGAGCAGTTTCCTAAATCATTACATTTTGATATCAGTCTCTTGAGCTCTAATTGCAGTGCCTCAATGCTGCTGTATGTTTGACCTGATAAGATATCCTCTTCCACCTGCAGTCTCTACTCTGAGCTTTTCCATGCCCTGCCTGATGATAAGCACAATAGTCCAATCTTCTTACTAATATCTATTCTACCGTGTTCATCTGGCTCCCATAAGCCCCCAGAACAAAGATTTTCTCAATGGAGCAAAAAACAGTCTTTGTTTAGTATTATTGCCTCCTGTGTTGCCACCAATCAGTGCACTTAAGTTGCTGTATCGTACTATAGTCTTGTATAACCAACTACTCCAATAATAACCCATACATCGCTCACACAATGGTTGTAACACCCCTCACATTGCACAGTGACTCATTAAGCCATTATTCACTAATGGAAGAATTTACTGAACATAAAGCCCCTGCAACAGATTGATCCAGGGTCATACTGTCCAAAGGCTCTGTTTCAATGTTGGTACCTTCCAGTACTCAGAGTTAGAGGCACCCGTGCACCATCCCAAAGTTGCAAATTCAGACATCGCTAGTAGCAGACAGAAAATAATATTTTCACAGACGCAGTATTGCTGTATCTTTTAACCTTCTGTAGTATGGTGCCCGGGCTTTCCTCAGATGGTCCAGATATTCCAACTAAAGATCTGCAGATTACTACAAACCTCACTCATTGTAGGTGATCCAGCGCCAAACCGGGGGTCTCTGAAACGGACACAGCAGACAACGGGCCCCAAACATACAATACACAATTTCTTCACCATTTAACAGACCCTACGAGAATGACGCTGAATATGCGTTTAGTCGTGACGTTGATTTTGTCTTTTACTCATCTAAAGGGAAAAACAGATTATCTAATCGTTGTTTCTTTATTTAACCCTTTAAACTATATCATCAACCACTTTCCTCTTGGGCGATGAATCATATTGATTGAGTAGTGTAAATTATTGACATGACAAATTAACCAAAAACTTAACAATTGTCATGAGGAAATAATCACAAACTCAAAATATCGTTAATCTGTTTATCTTCAGTAATTATAAGAAAATCTCAGGTACAAGGTTACAGGGAAAGAAAATACACATTATAAGAGAAATATCATAAAATATGCAGACAAGATCACAAACATCTGAATCACAGTGAATATTATAGAGTGGATAGATGAAGAGACATAAGAGTCATGGAGAGAAAACATTTGCAGACATTTGCAAATTTCCCTATTGATACATACCTAACGATAAAAGTTCAGAAAAACCACCACCCCCTGGCCACGAGGATAGTGAGAAGGAACTCGATAAGAGAAACCGGGATGAAGATAGGATCAGGAAATAGGTAGGCCTCTACCGACGGACAGCGACGATCACCCTCTGCCTCTCTGGACCTACGAAAACTGCCTGAGGTAACCACACCCCCTAAGAGCACCCCAATTATACCCTAATTCAACCTGACCATCCCACTAATCTGCAACATTCGGGAAAATCTCAACATTTCATTGGTCAATTTGTGAGGTGTTATACCACACCTCCATTACTTCATTTGGCTTTACATGCTCTCCTTTGTTGAAAAACTAAATCAGAGCTGCACCACTTTACAGGGAACTTAAATTCATGTAAATAGTCAATGTTCAATGAAGCAGTTGTACAGAGATCCAATTTTCTCTTCTTTATTGGTTCAATCTTTTAAGAACAAACAGCCAACGCGTTTCGTCCTGAAACACAGGACTTCATCAGGGCATTGATAAGTCTATATGGACCAAGGAAAAGATAGAGGTAATAACCTCAAACGAATGGAAAAACAGGCAGTGGTGACAATCACACCAATACGTAAAGCTCAAATATCAAGCCAACAAATGATCCAATTAAATATAGATGATAGATTCTCCAATAAGCGTCCAAATTCTTTATAGCGATTAGAGATCACCAATAATTAATGCAGAGCGCGTGGTGTGATAACCCAAAAGCTTGATCTGTTATTGTACAATCAGCGCTCCTTTGGACATATCCAGAATTCGACGAACATACTTCGTAATAGGAAGTCTCACGCCGCCCGAATACCGCACTAATCCCTTGTTAATTCATATGAGCATTAATGTGCAAAGCATTATTATTTGCAATAGCATTATTCCTCTTTGTCGGTTTTAATATGCAAAAAGCGATATGCGGCCTAGGCATTTCATGCATTAATCTTAATTGCAATGCACGCGTGCGCACAGCATCTCCCCGTGTTTGTGTGTATTAATGCATATTAGTACAATAACACACGATTAGTAAATGTTATCTTGGGGCGTTGATCCGAGCAGGTTTACATAACGCAAACCCTGCTCCATCAATTCCCCCCTTTGATGGCTTTTTATGCCATCATAAAATATCCATCACCCATTGCCATTTCTTGTTTCCTCAGAAACTCATACTTCTTTCACTTTTAAGTTTCTTCTTTTCAGCTAAATCTTTCATTGTTTCATAATATTTGCCTTTCATATTTTCTAACTCTATTTCTTCTAATTTCCTTTTTCTACCTTTACATTTGTTATCTACACCTAGCATACTTATCTTTTCTTTTCTTTTCTTGCAACATTTGTAAGTCATTATTATTAGCACTATCACTATCACTATTGATACTATTGGTATTATTACTCCACCTAATAAACTCTTACCAAAATCAGTGAACCATCGACCTATTTTTGAAAAACTCTTATTAATTTTCTCCCAGACACCATCAACCTCTAGTTGTGTTAAATCTCTATGTAAATTCGTAATATTTTTAACATACCCTTCAATACCTTTGCTTTTGCCAGGAATATAAGTGCAGCAATGTTGCACTTTTAGCATCCCACAGACTCCACCCTCTTTTGCCAATAATATATCAAGGGCAAGTCGATTTTGCATAACCATTGATCTAATTGCAACCATTTCTGTAACAATCAATAAGAACCCTCCAGCAGTATCAGTTGATAATCGATCAACCACTGTGGATAATTTTCGAATTTTGTGTGAATTAAGAACCACTCCAACTGAAGGTATTAACGCACCAAATATATCACCCACTGTTTCTCAAAAACTTGCTCTCTTACTACGTATTAATCCATGTTTCATCTCATTAATCTTATTATTTCTATCTACGTGGTATACTTTAGGAAATACAATCCCAAAGTAACAACTACCGTACCAGTGGTTAGGCAATCTATTTTAAGCATTCCTCCCACACACATAATATACACCTGGGATAACAGGGTCCGTTCCTCCCTTTAATCCCCATCCTCCTGTTATTAAGAAATTATGTTCACATTTACTAGTACCTAAATAATAGTTGTTATAGTTAGTTTTTAGTCTTAGTAAGCAAAGCTTCCCTTTGTGATTCCAGTCCAGAGGCATTGCAGCATAAGTCTCGCCTTTTTATAATTTCCTTCTCTAAAAGCCCAAGGTGGTATATTAGATTTCTGTTCAGCAGCTTTCTTATGGAATTCTTGTCTTCTATTCTCTACCATATTAATGAAATCCTTTTCTTCTATTTGTAAACCACAGGTGAGATTATTTTTGTGAGCATATATTAAATCCAAAGTTTGTGTAGTATGAAAAAACTCTCCCATATATTCAGCTTCTAAGATACTTTATTTAAATTCTTTCTAATAGGAAGTTCAGAAAAGACCACATCTATGTTAGAATAATAAAATTCAAATTTTCCTGTTACATAAAATAGACTAGTTAGTACACTACACGAAACACCATAGGTTAAAGGAAGGTGGTGGTATGTCACACCTTCGGAGACAGACGATAGTAATTGCATGCAAACATAACAATCACTCACATTCATCGTATTAATATATTCATACAATAATTTAGTAAAAACGTTTAATGAGAAATCAGTAATTGATCTATCTTGATGATAAATACTTTCATCATTATGAACTATATTAGTTGGACTTTTAGTAATAACTTCCACTCTCATACTTATTGTATTATTAGTCTGATTTTTGTCATTAGTCACCATCAATAATGGAACAACAATTGTTAGTATTAACCACACTGACATAGTTAATAAGACGCCACATAAGCAAGCTCTAATACATTTACGTTTTAGACTAGGTTTCGGACGTTCAGTCACTGTAGATTCTACCATTTTTTCTGGTTAAAAAAATTTAAAAATTGAAAATCTAACTTTACTATTAATTTCTTAGAAACCTAATTCTAGTAAAAATTCAAATTAATCTTCTTTTGTACAACCACACACTCAGATATTTTCTCGGCCTAAACACGACTTCCTCACGTGTTTCTTGACAAGAACCCACTCTCCCGGACTTAGATCATGCATTGGATTCAGCTGTATTTCATTTGCGTCTGCTCCAACCTGATGAGACACAGAACGCACCATATCAGCCAGTCCTTTGCAATATTCAAGAATCAGATCATCAGAAATGCTCATCAGTTTGTTTGCTGGTACAATTGCTTGTCTCATGACTCTTCCCATGAGAACCTCGTGTGGACTCAATCCAGTTCTCTTGTCAGGAATGCTTCTGATACTCATTAAGACCAAGGGCAAAGCATCAGGCCATTTCAGTGTTGTGGATGCACAAACTTTTCCTAATCTAGATTTTATAGTGCCATTGATTTGCTACAAAATTCCAGAAGCCTCTGGTCGGTAAGCACAGTGCAGCTTTTGTTCAATTTGCAATGCTGCACAAATTATTCGAATTATTTCATTATTAAAATGTGTTCCCCTATCTGGTTCTAGAGTGACTGGAAATCCGTACCTTGGTATTAATTCTCTCAAAAGCAATTTAGCCACGGTAAGGCTATCATTCCTCCTTGTAGGATAAGCCTCTACCCAATGGGAAAAGAGACACACAATGACAAGTACATATTTCAAACCATTACATGTAGGCAATTCAATAAAATCAAGTTGAAACGTGTAAATGGTCCTGCAGCCTGTACCCACAACTGTCCTTCTCCCTGGATTCTGCTGTTGGCAAACAACTCACCTCTGGCACAAACTCTCTGCAATGTACCTGAACCTGGGATTAAACCAGGTCTGCTTAAAGAGACTGATCATTGCATCCCTTCCAACATGAGTGATCCCATGATAGACTCTTGCCATATGAGAAAGCATGCAATCGGGCATAACTGGTCTGTCATCTACATATACCCAAATTTCATCCTCTGGTGTTTTTGTACATCTTGCTTTTCTCCAAAGCTTCTTTTCCTCTTCACTAGCCTCTTCCTGTAACTGCTTAATTTCATCCCAATTGTTTATTGATGTAAACATTAAATGGCAATCAGTGATTTTTCTTTCTGGTTTCCTGTTAAGTGCAGCTGAATTTTCCGCACAGAAACGCGCTAACTGATCTGCGTATCTGTTGCCACTGGTCACATAATCATTTCCTGATTTATGCGCAGAGCATTTTACCACTGCAATGTGTTTTGGCAATTGCAGGGCATCCAATAAATCTCTCACAATTTTCCCATTTTTAATAGGGGAACCTGATGAAGTCATGAATCCCCTTTGCATCCATAATTGACCAAAATCATGCACCACCCCAAAACCATATTGACTGTCCGTAAATATGGTTACCCTCAAATTTTGAGAAACTTTACAGGCTCTAATCAGAGCGTATAATTCTGCAATTTGTGCTGATTTTACCCCAAATAGGCAGGATGCTTCCACAGTGCCAGTTACCGTGCACACTGCCTAAGCAGCTCTCAATTCTCCTCTTTTATTCCTCAAACATGATCCATCAACAAACAAAACATTGTCAGATTCTTCCAAAGGCACATCTTGGATGTCGCAAAACCAAAGGGGATGATGGACGGAGTGTTGAACATTGCAAGCACTCACCCCCAGTCAACTGATCTGGGTTTAATCCATCATCATTCTTTAGCTCACTCCGCCACCCCAGCTCAGACATGGCCATATGCAAATCAGTCTGACCCTGTGCCTCATGGGAACAGTCCAGCCTGAACTGCCAAGCCATGTCTTCCCTGGACCGGAAACAAGCATCCTGGGACCGGTTTCTGGCTTACAGCCGTCATCAGCCAGGCTATCTTGAATCCAGTGGCAAAGTGAGCAAGGGACCCACCTCTGGGCATACCCTGCCAACTTAGGGCGAACATAGCAAAACCAAAGGGGATGATGGACGGAGTGTTGAACATTGCAAGCACTCTCCCCCAGTCAACTGATCTGGGTTTAATCCATCATCATTCATTAGCTAGTCTTGGATGTCGGCCCTAGGTTTTGTACAGAATTCTGTCACATCCAAACAATCATGATCTGCTTCTTCTGTTACCTCCTCCGCATAAGGATTTGGTAGTAGTGTTGCTGGATTTAAGGTGGTACACCTCACAACTGTCACATTTTCAGCACCCAGAATCACTCTCTCGTACCTAGTCAGCCGAATGGGAGTCATGTGCTGAGTTCGTGTTTTTGTTAAAAGAATCTCAACAGAATGTGGAACATACACTTTGACTGGATAACCCATCACAATTGCTTCACTTTGTTCCAAACTCACACATGTAGCAGCAACTGCTTTCAAACATCCTGGTAATGCTGCTGCCACAGAATCTAACGTAGCAGAAAAATATGCCGCTGGACGTCTAGTCAATCCATGTCTTTGAGTTAACACTGCTAACGCACATCTATCTCGCTCACAACAGAACAACACAAATTCTTTTGAATAATCAGGCATTCCCCATGCAGGTGCTTGGCACAAACTGTCTCGCAAATTTACAAAAGCTTCCATACACTCATCATCCATATCAATCGGATCAGTCACATCTTTATGCGTCAACCTCTGTAAAGGTTTTGCAATCATTGAAAATCCATTTATCCATTGTCTGCAGTAACCAACCATTACCAAAAACATTCGCACTTCTTTCTGGGTTCTTGGAGGTTTCATCTGTTGAATTGCCTCAATTCTTTCTGGTGTCACTTTTCTAACTCCTTTCTCAATCCTGTGTCCTAGGTATTGTACTTCTTGTTTGCAGAACTGCAATTACGCAGGTGACACTTTATCTCCCCCTTCTGCCAGATGGTTCAATAAAGCAATGGTATCTGTCACACAAGCCTTTCGAGTTTTTGATGCCAACAGTAGGTCATCAATGTATTGAACCAAAACCGAATCTTCTGGCATTACCAATGTCTCCATACATTTTTTCAGAATTTGATTGAAAATCGAGGGGCTTTCTGTGTACCCTTGAAGAACTCGGCACCATGCCAAGACACGGTTTCCAAACCGGACTGAAAATAAAAACTGACTGTCTGGGTGTAGAGGGATTGAGAAGAATGCTTGACACAAATCAATTACTGTATACCATTTGGCATTACATGGAATCTGGTAAAGGATCACTGCTGGGTTTGGCACAATTGGACAGCAAGGTACAACTATCTTATTGATTTTTCTCAAATCTTGCACTATTCTGTATTTTCCACTTGGCTTTTTAATTCCCATAATAGGTGAATTACAAGGCCCGCTCAGTATTTCTTTTAGAATGCCCTGTTCGATCATTTGATCGATCACAGGAGCAACTCCTGCCATTGTCTCAGGACTGATTTTATATGGAGGAGTGTTTGGGTAATGAGCACCAGGTTTCACTATAACTTGAATAGGATCCACATTTTTCATTAACCCTATTTCCTTTCCTGTAAAATCCCATACATCTGATCTTACCGTCTCTCTCAGCTCATCAGGCAAATTCTGTTCTGTTAAAAGTGAATATAGTTCATCCACTTCCGTCCCTTGCTTTGCTAGCATCAACTTAAATTCGACATCCTCATCAGGTGTCTGAAATGCAATACCATCAGGCGTACAAAAGATGGTACAATTCATTTTGCATAGTAGATCTCATCTCAATAGATTCACTGGGCTCGAATCACATACCACAAATCGATGCATGTCTTTAAACCTCCCAATGTGAACCTCAATTGGTTCTGTAATTGGAGTTTTAATCTGCTTATTTGACACTCCCACAACTTGGATAGTTTCTCCCGAGCAGGGTAGGTTAGGAATTTCTGCTGCTCTCACAGTAGAACGGGTAGCACCAGTGTCCACTAGGAATGTAATGTTGTTACCTTCCACCTTCCCATCAACAAATGGACCTGACTGATCTACCTCCAGAGTTGCGCCAAGCACGTACTCTTCCTCCCCCCTCAGGCACTGTCATTGGCTACTCTCCGAATCTTTCTCATTACACTGCAACCAATATTGTGGAATCATCTGCACATTTGGGTTCTTACCATGTGGTTCCATAGGAGTAAATCCAGTATTCACACTGTATCTCTGTACCTGAGCACCTACATTACCCTGCATAGGAGCTTGGGGCACCTGTAACTGTGGTGTAACTATCTGCTGCGGCTGTTGCTGTTGTTGGGTCACAACCACTTCATTCTGCACCTGTGAATTTAAATTTTGGTTTGTCCCATTAATTTTTACAGTGTTTCTACACTCGTTCTTCTAATGTCCAAGCTTACCGCACGCATGACAAGGAAATTTTCTTTTCAAATCATCTTTAACAAATTTTCCTTTACCCTTTCCAACACCTGGTACCTGACCATTTTGATTCTGATTATTCGTCTGCTCAACACTATTTGCTTCCTGTTGCTCTGCTACCTTAACTTGCGCCCACATCATTTTTTCCTTAAGCTTTTTGTGTCTTGAATCAATGTCGTCGCTGCAGTACTTTGCATATCTCAAAATCTCATTGATCGTTTTGCTTTGCCAGCAAATCAAATGCTGTTGAATCATATTACTAATCTCTGGTTTCAGTCCAAACACAAAACGATACACAAAATGTCCCATATCCTTGTCACCTATATTCTCAAATCCGCTATACTGCTTAAACACCTGTAACAACCGCTCATAGTATGCATGCACCGACTCTTTTGGCTCCTGTGTTGTCCTGTCTATTTTTACCCAATCATTTTCCTTTGGGGAAATCTTTCCTTTCAAGAAAGTAATCACCTGATTGTACTTTTTCATCACCTCATCTGAAGGTGCACCAGTTTTAGGGTCTCTTGGATATTCTTCTTTAGGCCAATCAACAGTTATCTTACACTCTGTCCACAAATCAGCCGAAACTACAATCTCGAATAGACCATCTAAGTCCTTCAGCAATACCTTTGAAACCTTCACAAACCTTTCTACCTGTTTATACCATTCCACGGGTTTTTCTCTCAATCTGGGGAAATCATTCGTAAAGGACAAAATGTCCTGTCTACTCCAGGGAACATGAACATATCCACCACCTGGAACTTCCCTCATTGGACACACCATTTCAACCTGTCCATTTGTTTTTAATGGATACATTGAAGTACCTTCTGTGGGTTTAATTCATTTTTTCTTTTCGACCATCTTCCTTTCCAACGATCAACATCTCCCCACTTCCTCAGAATCAACATCAATTCTTTTATCTGTAACCTTTTACCAGACACATTCAAACTTTCCAAATCCCTGTCAGTGAAATCCATCTTGTATGTTTTCTGCAATACCTTCGATCTCTCAATATCTATTCCGTAATCAACAGCTGCTTCTGCTATCTTCTCATGCAAATTCCTTGCTTTCCATGTAATATTCTTACACAAAAACAATAATTCCTCATCTCTATAAATACTTAATCTATCTGGACTGATCGTACCAATTATCATTTCCTCCAAATCCACCTTCAATCTACACACATCTATAGTTGGTGGTAGGGGTTTTCGTTTTTCCATTCCCTTTATCCACTCATTCAGCTCTTCTGGTGTGGGACCTTCTGAACTCTCAGATGCGGAATCACCACTCTGTGCTATTCTCCTAGGATCTATTTGAACATTTCTTTTTGGAGTTTCATGTACTACTTCTCCTACGGGAAGATCCATTAAGGTAACATTTTCTTCCATTCGTTCAACTGGACTAGGTATAGTCATTGTCTCATTCCTCATACCACTTGTTGGAACTGTCAAAGCATGTACTCCTGATATACTCTGTTTATTCCCATACAACGGAACTATAGGACCTATTGTTACGGGTACTGATAATGCTTCTGCATTCAGGTTCAACTGTTTAACTTTCTGAATTAATTCTTCTCTTGCTTGGTTTTGTAACTCTGTCTCTGTATCCGGTACTACTCTCATAACCACCGGAACTTGTGGAACCTGCGGAATCAGTGGAGATCCCATTATCGGGGCATTTGGAAGTACTTCTCTTGAACTTTCCTGATATGGTGGAGGTCTTTTTGTTATAATATCCTCTAATAACTCGTCATCTGAATCATTCATGTTACAACTCCCTCTTTGCATCTCAGTATTATTCTTTTTCTCCTTACTTTTGCCTCCTATTGACTCCTCATTGACCAAGACAGGATAAATTCTTCCATCACTACAGCTCTTCTCCATCTTTTCGCTCTCTCTTGCCTACTCTCGAAAGGATATCCGGACATGATATTTCTGTATCTTCGTCCACCCCTGTATTTCTCTCGCTCAAAAGCCTCATATTCCCATTCCTCATACTGAGTCGGTCTAGGTCTAGGCTCCAACACATTCATCCGATCTCTTACATTTTGTAAAATTCTCACATTAAATGTTCCATGTTCCGGGAAAGCCAGAACACCATTGCTCTCAGTATACTTCACCCAATTCTCCAACCAAGTGCATGTATGACATCCACATTCTAGCATCATATAGGACGCGTGTGTTCCTGGAGGCGGAATAAGAATTCCCTCCCTTGTTACTATCGGTCTGTCCTTTCTGAAGAAATTCCTGATTTTATAAAAAAACTTCATTTTTCTCAACTGTCCCTTCAGAATGTGACTCAAAAAAAAAATGTCAACAAACCCTTCGTACTTCTGTAGTCTCTATTAGGCAACTGTCGTCCAATACCAGCGCGACTCACACCAACCAACCAATCAGAGCACTGCTACGTCAGCAATGTCTCAACCAATAGAGATGCAGCTTACAATAGCTCATCCAATCACAGCTCTAGAAGCTCCCGCTGCCTGACCAATGCCAGCGCAGCGCTCTCTGACGTCAGTATTACTCCTTCAACTGACCCTCCCTTTACAAAATGACTCGGCAAATTTTTCTTAAGCTTTTTCTCAAAGAAATCTTGTTAATAACGACATAAAAACAATGCTACCTTGTCTGTTTTCTAAATAAAGAGATAGTTTTCACTTTTTCAAAGAGAATTTCTCTACGAGCAAGAATAACGACCCAACGCTATCTCACCCTTCAATCAAGCTCCGAGAGGACCTGTTACTTCTCCAGGGATAAGGCCAAAGTTTCCCAAGAGGACTTTTTGGTATGAAAAGGAGTCTTGGTACTTCTCTGGGGATGAGGCCAAAGTTCCACAGGTGGACCCTTCGCTATAACACTCCAAATCTACTCTCATACGAATATTCCCTACTGCAACACCTACAGCCTTTCACTGTTCAGTGTTATGACTTACAGACAAAGTACTTCCGTAGTGGGATATGTCTATCCACACTAATTCCCAGCCTACTTCAGGCTATGACTTTACCCCGGGCAACCTTCTCGCCCGTATATTCAAGACGACATAAAAACGCGACGTTAGCTTTTCGGGTTAGAACACATATAATTAATAATCAATAATCAACTAATCAATAATAAACCATCATACTGCTACCAAAAACTGATCCAGCGCCAAACCGGGGGTCTCTGAAACGGACACAGCAGACAACGGGCCCCAAACATACAATACACAATTTCTTCACCATTTAACAGACCCTACAAGAATGAAGCTGAATATGCGTTTAGTCGTGACGTTGATTTTGTCTTTTACTCATCTAAAGGGAAAAACAGATTATCTAATTGTTTTTTCTTTATTTAACCCTTTAAACTATATCGTCAACCACTTTCCTCTTGGGCGATGAATCATATTGATTGAGTAGTGTAAATTATTGACATGACAAATTAACCAAAAACTTAACAATTGTCATGAGGAAATAATCACAAACTCAAAATATCGTTAATCTGTTTATATTCAGTAATTATAAGAAAATCTCAGGTACAAAGTTACAGGGAAAGAAAATACACATTATAAGAGACATATCATAAAATATGCAGACAAGATCACAAACATCTGAATCACAGTGAATATTATAGAGTGGATAGATGAAGAGACATAAGAGTCATGGAGAGGAAACATTTGGAAATTTCCCTATTGATACATACCTAACGATAAAAGTTCAGAAAAACCACCACCCCCTGGCCACGAGGATAGTGAGAAGGAACCCGATAAGAGAAACCGGGATGAAGATAGGATCAGGAAACAGGTAGGCCTCTACCGACGGACAGCGACGATCACCCTCTGCCTCTCTGGACCACACCCCCTAAGAGCACCCCAATTATACCCTAATTCAACCTGACCATCCCACTAATCTGCAACATTCGGGAAAATCTCAACATTTCATTGGTCAATTTGTGGGGTGTCATACCACACCTCCATTACTTCATTTGGCTTTACATGCTCTCCTTTGTTCTTAACTCATTCTCACGATTTACTTCACTGCTTATGAATCGATTCTCTATCCCCCATCACGTCACATTTTCTGATGAATGGCTTGTCCCTGTATCAGCAACTTTGTTTCAAACAATGTATAAAATGTTCATCAATTTGAGCTTTCCCAGGCATCTCGATGACCTGAAATATTGCACGTCTGTCTTTCACTCTTCAAGGTTCTCTTCATCCGCTGCTGACACCCACCAAAGTTCACGTATAGGTCACATTTTCACGGCCTGTCTTCGGCCTTATGTCAACTTTAAACACCCAATTAACTGCTCACCATAGGCCCATTTTTAAAACTACGATGAAAGAGAAATATAAAGAATATTAATAACACAAAAATGGAAATTACGGTCTCCTCTCAGTTCCCAGGGCGTGTTGGTAGCAAACAGGCCGAAATCAAAGGGAGGTTTTTGGCCCACACCTTCACCTTAGACATACACACGTTTGTGCTAGCCTCGGTATACGTCCCCAATAGTGGGCAGGAGGGGTTTATAAAGACGGTCATTCAGGATCTCACGGGTTTGCCGGATTGGATAGTCCTGCTGGGAGGGGACTTCAATATGGTTTTAGATGGTGACATGGATCGCTCTGGACAACGATGGGGCCAGACGGGGACTTTGTCCAAGGCGGGGAAGCGATTACTGACGGAAGCTGGGCTCACCGACGTATGGAGACTTAGGCACCCTACCACTAAGGCCTACACGTTTTACTCACATCCTCATAAAACTTACAACCGGATTGGCTACATCTTCACTTCAGACCTCCTAACGCAACGCACCCGCGAAGTGGAGATTCTCCCCTGCCCCCTTTCTGACCACTCTGCACTGCGGCTTTCTCTGACCTTCCCTCCAAGGCGTACTTCTCGTTGCTTCTGGCGCCTGCGGGAAACCATGCTCCAGCGTCCCTCGGTAGTGCAACAGGTTGAGGGAAGCATAGCAGACTACTTAGCCTTAAATGACACCCCGGACATATCCACGACAACTCTATGGGAGGCAATGAAGGTGGTTATTAGAGGGGTCTTCATCAGCATCGCGTCAGCCGACAATAGAGACAGGCAGGAGAAACGTGAGCGCCTGATGGGTGAGGTCACTGAGCTGGAGCGTATTCACCAGCGGACCGGGGCGCCGAGGGTCTGTAGACAGTTGAAGGCAGTTAGGGCACAGCTTGTAGGGTTAGATGTTGACCGAGCAGAGTATGCAGCTCTACGCCTTAAACATGCCTTCTATGTAGGAGGCGATCGATGCGGGCGCCTCCTCGCAAACCGCCTCCGAGCACAACGACAAGCACATAAAGTGACACTGATACAGGACCCTGGGGGGGGAGGGGTGCAGCGAAGACACTATGATCGTAGAAGCATTTAGGTGATTCTATGAATCGTTGTACTCGGCTCAAGTTTTGCCTGACACTGAACCGACTCGGTACCTGCAGGGTGTGGCCACTTCTAAATTGTTGCCGTCCCAGGCCGCGGACCTCGAAGCCCCCATACGGCTGGAGGAGGTTATCTCGGCGATTGCACGACTCAAGCACAACAAATCACCGGGCCCCGACGGGTTTCCCTCCGGTTTTTATAAGAAATTCTGCGGGACGCTGGCCCCGCTTCTAACACGTGTTTTTAACTCCGTCGGGTCAACAGCGGCTTCTTCCTTCCCTTCCTCTATGCTAGAGGCCTTAATAACTGTGATTCCCAAGCCTGGGAAGGATCCTCGCCTTTGCGGCTCCTACCGCCCAATATCCCTTCTCAACGTAGACTTAAAGATCTTTACGGGCATCCTAGCGGCCCGGCTCTCCCGTCATCTCCCCGGGCTGATAGACCCAGATCAATCGGGCTTTGTCCCAGGGCGACAGTGCTCAGATAATACCAAACGACTTTTCCATCTGATGGACCGCTCCGAACGCTTCCCGGCGGAATGCATGATCCTTTCGGTCGATGCCGAAAAGGCGTTCGACAGGGTCCATTGGCCGTATCTCCGGGTGACACTGATCCATTTTGGCTTTCCCGAACGCTTCATTGATTGGATCTTTCAGAGCTATGCGAACCCTACCGCTAAGGTACGGGTGAATGGTGTGGCGTCAGCGGCCTTCTCAATACGCAGAGGGACCAGACAGGGTTGTCCGCTGTCGCCGCTCCTTTTCGCCCTCTACATGGAGCCCCTAGATCAAAGAATCCGGGATGACCCATCCTTCTGGGGGGTGCTTTTCGGAGGGTCAGAGCACAAACTCTGTCTCTATGCCGATGATGTGGTAGCGACCCTGGAACACCCTCGGGACTCTCTACCGGTATTTTTGGACGAATTAGCACGATTCGCCCTAGCCTCGGGCTTTCAGATAAACGTGCATAAGTCGCAAGCCCTTAATCTGTCCCTAGAGCCCGAGACGCTGGAACTCCTTCAGCGAAATTTTCAGATCCAGTGGGTCCATGACGCTATCACCTACCTAGGCCTCCGGGTGGCCCCCACCATTTCTGTCACTAGACAGTTGAATTATTCAATGCTTTTAAAACTAGTGCGAGACTCCCTTCGCAGATGGAGACCTCACTCCCTCTCGTGGCTGGGCCGGATAGCAGCTGGGAAGATGGTGTTGCTGCCTCAAATTCTTTATATCTTTCATACCCTCCCGTTGCTGCCTCCCACCGGGGTCCTCCGGGCCATGCAGAGGGACATAGAGCGCTTTATCTGGCGTGACCAAAGAGCTCGGATGCGCCGCGATCTTGCATACAGAGACCCGGTGGAGGGGGGATTAGGGGTTCCAGACTTATTGGCGTACTGGCGGGCAGCTCAGTTGAGGGCATTAGTGGAGTGGTCTCGCCCTGAATCAGAGAAACATTGGTTATTTATGGACAGGGCTCTTGCAGGCTGCTCGCTGTGGGGGGTCCCCTTTCTCCCTCGCCGGGGGCGACACCGCAGTTTATACCTATCAGAGGTGACCCGGCCCATTATGACAGCTTGGGATATAACGGCGACCGCTAGAGGACTTACGACCTTTCCATCCCCCATTACGCCCATTGTAAAGAACCCAGACTTCACACCCGGCCTTGACTATGGGGAATTTCACCACTGGACTACAGACGCTACTCGCTCCATAGGGCATTTCTTTGATCTCTCCGGCCTGCGCTCATTTGTGGAGTTCCGTACAGATCTCGGGCTTCCCGAAACGGAGCGATACCGCTATCTCCAGATACGACATTGGATGCTGCAGGAAGGAGTGCGGGAGGGTGCAGAGAGGTTGCTTACGCCGTTCGAGAAGTGGTTAATCACAAGACATAGCGACGCACACTTGACGTCAGATCTGTATAAATTCATGCGGACCCCTCCAGACACTGAGAAATCCCCTGGGCAATTGCGTTGGGAGGGTGAACTAGGAAGGGAACTTTCGCTGAAGGAATGGCGGGACATCTACCACCGGGCCCGTCGCACGGCCTGCAATGTAACTTCTATCGAAACGGCTACTAAACTGGCCACCTACTGGTACTTAACCCCTGTACGGCTTCATAGAGGCAATCCTTCGCATAGCTCGTTGTGTTAGAGAGGTTGCGGCATGCCAGGTACTCTTACCCACTTGCTCTGGGACTGCCAGACTTTAGGGACATACTGGCCAAAAATATTGGATGAGATTGACTCTCATTTCGACACACAGATTCCGAGATTTCCGGCATATATCCTCCTTGGCCTTCCCAACGCCATCACCTTCCCACTTCATTCTAGGAGAGGTAAACAAATGGCCCTGACCCTAGGTGCGGCAGTTCAGAACGTTCTCACACACTGGGGCTCCACGACAGTGCCCACTCAATTAGACTGGTTACACAAGCTATGGTCCATTCTAGGGATGGAAAAGATTTCTCTCTCTTTGACCAACCCCGGGGCCTCCTTCCACGAACTTTGGGCTCCCCTTTTAGCACTTTTGACATCGGAATTTACAGAACTCACCTGTCCCAAATATCTTAGACTATTACGACTAACAGACCCCCCGCCGGCGTCCACGCCTGCTGCACCTGCCACCTAGTTGCTTTTGGGACCCACTTATCGGGCCGCAATACTCCCACTGTCATGAGTTCACTTTTTCGTTGAGGAGGAGGAGGGGGGTGGGGGAAGGGAGGTTTTGTATTCTCGTTTGTTGTTGTTTCTGCCTGAAATATACGACAGTGACATGCCGGGTTGCAACCCGATGATTTTGGAGCACGCTGGCTCATTTGTTTCCTTTGCGGATAAAATCAATAAAAGAAATTAAACCAAAAAAAATTGAAATTACGCTGTTTCCCTTCCACTATTGCACTAATTCCATGCTAATTCATATGAGCATTAATGTGCAAGGCATTATTATTTGCAATAGCATTATTCCTCTTTGTCGGTTTTAATATGCAAAAAGCGATATGCGGCCTAAGCATTTAATGCATTAATCTTAATTGCAATGCACGCGTGTGCAAAGCATCTCCCCGTGTTTGTGTGTATTAATGCATATTAGTACAATAATACACGATTAGTAAATGTTATCTTGGGGCATTGATCCGAGCAGGTTTACATGACGCAAACCCTGCTCCATCATAGGCAATGTGTGCCCTCTTCACACCAATCAGCCTATCCGCACTGTGGAAACTTACTGCTGCATTCAAGCTCCCCCTTCTTCTCCAATAGGCACGGCTTGAACTGTACGCACAAGACACTGCCAACTCCGATGCCCCTCCTGAGAGCAGTTCTATTAGCAGCTGTTCTCAGAGCATTGAGTGAGTGGGCAGGGGAGTAGACAAAGCAGCTTAGGCACTCCCCAGAGAACGATCTGGGCTCTAATGAGGTGCTCAGGACAGAGTCAGACACCAAGGAACTTGCATTCCTCTCACAGTTCCAGGCACAACTCACTCTACTAAGCCTGGTCACAACCTAGAAGTAGATGAGATGTGGAAGAGGCAACTATATCTTCCACTTTCCCCAAGGTTACCATTGCCTTTATGGGTCCCACACCTGCAGCAGTGCCTTTGGTATGACATGATAACCATAGGTGTGTGTGTGGGACCTGCTACCCCCTAAATTGGTCCTTTTTATCTGCTTGGCATGGGGCAGACCTGAGGGAGATCTGCTACCATTCCACCATCTTAGCCATTTTTCATGACCAGCCATTTCCCATGGCTAACTCTGGTTTTCTATTTTTATTCCCCTCTCCTTTCAACTTTTCTGTCAGTTTCTGTCAAGGGATTTTAGGCTCACTTTAATAAACATCCCTTCATCTCAGTGATAGACAAATCTTAAAAGCCTAGTAATTCACAACACCCAGCACTGCAAATAACTCATTGTTACTAAATGTATACCCACATCTCTCTAAATTTCTGATATAGTTGTCAGTTCAGAAACGCAAATCCATAAATGTCTGATAAAGATATTCATTCTTTGTGAATGGGCTGGCAAGCCAACGTTCCTCGCTGTTTCTAAAGTAGTTCAACATTATTGCCTCAAACTTGCATTGAAATACTGAATCATTGAAGTTTTGGTGTTAGAGTGCAGACAGAGTGGAGTGAGTTAATGGAGCTGTTTTTATGGAGCGTTTTGGTGTTTGGGCCACAACGTCATAGAGAATACTGGTGGAGCTGCCTACAAAGGGTTTACATATATAGATAAAAACCTTAGGAATTTACTTGTAAAAACAAAGGCTAAAGGGACGTTATAGTTAGGTGAAAATGGCAGTTAAAACAAGACACTGAAATTCCCTAGTTATCATATCTTAGGTAACTATAAGTCATGCCCTATAGTAACTATAACTCCTGCAACCACCATACACAGTGTTGTCATCAATGATGTCATTTCAGATGCTGCAGTGATGTTATCAATATGTCACAGAACATGTTATGTGTGATGTAATATGAGAGATAATTAGCATGCAGAGGGCACGACTTACAGTTACTTGAGATAATTATAACTGGTGAATTTCAGTGGTTTTGTTATTTTAAAATGGTATGATTTAACTGACATTTTCAACTAACTAGAACGTCCCTTTAAGCTTTGTTTTTTCAGTGAATTTCTAAGTTTAAAAAATATATATAAGTAAGATATAATTACAATCCTAACTATAACACATTACCCATCGTCTTTCAGTGAATTTCCATGTTTTTTCAATGGTAAAGTAAGATGTCCATCACCATGCACAGCATGGGTTTGGGTGCAGGGCCTGGCCTTTGGTCATGCACCGTGGCAAACCCCCCTGCTGCCATGCACGGCTGTCTATGTGATTTAATAACATAAAGGGTGTCATTTTAAGTAAGGCAGACTTGCTGGCTTTGTCAGTGGGACAAAATACAAAAAGCGGTGGGCCTATTGGCTTTATCAAGAGGTCAGCATATCCACATATACAAAGCAGACCTTTTGGGGGTGTCAAAAAATCACTAATAACTATAATTAAATGTATATGTTATAAATTAACACATTGCAATGTTTAATAATGGTGATTGTCAGATTATTTTTAATAAAAACATCAACCATGTTTGAGTCTTTTACTAACTTTTTTCAAGTCACAAACTGTAACCTTAGAACAAACCACACGGAGCCCTGACACTCCAGCTGAAAAGCATACAGCTCCAGGTCGAAGTGCTTTAAAAAAATGTGCAAAACTCTCCTGGGGTCATGGATTCAATGACCCAGGAGACTTACCATGTATTTGTAATGTTTCTGGGGGGCTGCTGCACCTCTTGCACATCATTAAAATAAAAAGGTTGCTGGTGCCACCGCCGCTTCTAGGGGCACCACAGGAATCAAGAATATTAGTGAAAAATGCCCTTCAGGCATTATGGGGCGCTCCTTCAATATAGCATTGAATAATAAATGAGCGGCTCCTGCTGCTCATTTATTTTTATTTTTAAATTTTTTTATTTGACCAACCGGGGCACCCACAACAACAAAAATGTTGAGGGCAGTGGAGGGACCCCGCAGCCCCATATGGCTCCCAGCCAGCACGCATACCAGGTGGCGGGAGGATCCAGTATATTTTGCTGGTATTTGTTTTTAAAGTGGGTGCCTACCTGGTGTATTCACATCTGGCTACACAGTAGGGTCTGCGGGATGAGCCATGAGACCCCCACAGTCAATGCTGGCTATTTGACCGGTACCCATATTGGTGATATCCTTTTAAGGATGAGTGTTGCACTGTATAAATACAGTAAATAAAAGTTACTCTTGTCCTTCCACATGTAGTCCCGGAGAACTTTTTAATTATCCCAAACACCCTCTGCAAAATGTTCCTTTGAAGGCTCCCGGTATGTATATATATTTTATTTTTATTTTGATATTTTTCACTAAAAAAAGCAAAGATTACAGGGACGTTATAGTTAGGAAATAGAATTTAAAAAAACTTAGAAATTCACTGAAAAAAACAAAGGTTACAGGACGTTATAGTTGGAATGACATTTCCCTCATACAAATTAGCATTTATAGTTAGCTGGGCTAACTATAGCTTATGCCCCCCACAATGCACTGCTTATGACCTCACATATTACATCACTCATGACATGGTCAGTGACATCACTCATGACATCACTCATGACAACTCAAATGACATCACTGATGAAATCTCAAATGACATCACTGATGACATCATCCAGTGATTGTGAGTGTTTTCTAAAAGTTACTGAGTGTTAAACATAAATACTAAGGTAAGTGGCTGTGGGAGTTTCTATATGGGTGAGTGAGTGGGTGTGTAAGTGGTGTATACAAGAGGGAGTGGGTATGTGAAAGACTGGGTGTGTCAGTGGGTGTATGAGTAAGTGAGTGGCTTTGTGAGTATCTGTATGGGTGAGTGAGTTGGTGTTTAAGTGGGTGTAATGGTGAATAAGAGGCTGAATGAATGGATGTATGGGTGAGGGTGCAGATGTGTCAATGGCTGTAAATGGTGAATGAGAGAGTGCATGAGTGGCTGAATGGGTGACTGAGCAGGTACATTAATGTCTGTATGGGTGAGTGACAGGGTACATAAGTGACTGTATGGGTGCATGAATGGGTCTGTAAGTAGGTGTCTGGGTGAGTGGGTGTGTGAGTAGTTATATGAGTGAGTGAATGGGTATGTGAGTGGTTGTATCAGTGAGTAAGTGAGTGTGAGAGAGGTTATATGGGAGAGTATGTACTTGTCTCAGTGACTGTATAGATGAGTAAGTAGATGTGTTAATATATCTATGAGTAACTGAGTGCATGGGTGAGTGACTGTATGGGTGTGTGAGTGGATGTGTGAGTTATTGTATCGGTGAGTGAGTAGGTATGTGAGTATTTGTATAGGTGACTGAGTATGAGAATGGCTGTATGGGTGCATGAGTGGGTGTGTAAGTGTCTGTATATCTGTATGACTGGATGTGTCAGTCGCTGTATTTGTCACTGAGTAGGTTCATGAGTAGCTGTATATGCGAGTTAGTGGTTGCATTAGTGGCTGTATGGGTGAATTGATGTGTGAGCGGCTCTATAAATCAGTGAGTAGGTGTGTGAGTGTGGATGATGTCATCAGTGATGTCATGAGTAATGTCATTTAAGATGTCATCAGTGATGTCATTTGGGATGTCATCAGTGATGTCACGAGTGATGTCACTGACCATGTCATGAGTGATGCAATATGTGAGGTCATAAGCAGTGCATTGCCGGGATGTAAGTTTTAGTTAGCTCAGCTAACTATAACTGCTGAATTTCTCTGGTTTTGTTGGAGTAAAATGTCAGTCTAATTATAACGTCCCTGTAACCTTTGGTTTTTTCAGGGAATTCCTAAAGTCTTTTAATTCTATTTCCTAACTATAACATCCCAGTAACATTTATTTTTTCAGTGAATTTCTATGGTTTCTTACCTAGTAGTCGCATTTGTAGAGTGGTGGAGAAAGCGGGCGGGGCCGCCGACCAGCTCCCATGAATCCTGCTGTGTCACACTTACTAGAGGTAACAGGAGGGCTTCTTGGCCCCTAAGGACCCTCAGCTTCCAAGAGGACTTCATCCCCCAACCAGTAGTACACCAGAAGGCGTGTTTGCAGATTGGTGGAGAAAGGGGGCATGGCCTCCGAAGACCTTTCAGCAATCCCGCTGTGTGGGATTTACTGGAGGTAACAGGAGGGCTTGTTGGCCCCCACAGACCCTCAGGAGGCAAGGGGACTTCATTCACCAACAAGTAGTGCACCAGGAGGGGCATTTGCAGACTGGTGAAGAAAGAGAGCGTGGCATCCAACGATCTCTCTGCAATCCTGCTGTGTGGGATATACTGGAGGGAACAGGAGGGCTTTCTGGCCCCCAAGGACCCTCAGGAGGCAAGGGGACTTCATTCACCAACAAGTAGTGCACCAGGAGGTGCGTTTGCAAAGTGGTGGAGATAGGGGGCGTGGCATCCGATGATCTCTCAGCAATCCCGGTGTGTGGGACTTACTGGAGGTAAGCGGAGGTCTTGTTGGCCCCGAAGGACCCTCTGGAGTGAAGGGGACTTCATTACCCAACCAGCAGTTTTCCAGAAGGCGCGTTTGCAGAGTGGTGGAGAAAGGGGGTGTGGCCTCCGAAGTCCTCTCAGCAATCCCGCTGTCTGGGACTTACCGGAGGCAACAGAAAAGGTTTCTGGCCCCCAAAGACCCTCAGCATCCAAGGGGACTTCATTCCCCAACCAGCAGTGTGCCAGGAGGTGCGTTTGCAGAGTAGTGGAGAAAGGAGGATGGCAATGTGGCCCCCCTTCCCTGGGCTGAATTGGGCCTCGGGGACCCCATCCCCTGGGGCCCAGCCTTTTTTTAAATGTATTTTTAATTTTTAGTGAGTGGGTGCCCCCCCACCCAGGGCACCCACTCACTAAAGATGGGGACCACGCGGGGAGCTTGAAGGCCCCCACGGTCCCTGCCAGCTCTCCGCCTCCTGCGGAAGCGTGTATTGGTTTTACACATAGGTAGCTGCTAACATGTAGCTCCCTGTGTGTAAAAGCAATTGTGCTCCACTTTGAGCAAGCAAGAGCAAACTGCTCTCGCTTGTTCAAAGCGGAGCACAGTTTGCTATGGGTTGGCAGTTGCGGTAAAGGTCCCACCAAGCCATAGCAAACAGCTATGTCCCAGGGGTAGGCATCCCGGGACATAGCAGGAGCCAGCCCTTGGGGTGGCTAGTCCCCAGGGCCATCTATAGCTCCAGGAGTTGAGCCGCATGGCCCCCCTCCCTTCTTCAAATTCTCCCCAAGGAGTTGGTGGTCTCTGGGGATGTGGGGGGCCACGTGCCCCTGCACATTACATTTTAGAAAAGTCTCAGGGAGGAGGCGGTCGCTGGGGCTGTAGGGGGGGCTGCACATCCCCCAGATAACTTAAAATTAAAGCCCCAGGAAGGTGGTGGCCCCAGGTACTGCGGGTATGTCTGTGCGCCCCCCCCAAATTCTTTAAACTTAAAGCCCCGGGGAGGTGGCGGTTTTCGGGACCGGAGGGTCCAAGAGGCCACCGTTGTTAAATAACTAAGCCCCAGGGAGGTGGTGGTCCCTGGGGCAGCAGGGGAGGCCATAGGGGAGGTGGTGGTCTCTGGGGCATCAATTAGCCCCAGAATGGGGGGCATGCACCCCCCTCCTTTATTACAATGCCCTCAGGACCTGGCCCACCCGGGAGCCTATTCTAAACAAAGCGCAGTAGCCTGCGTTTCATTTTTTTTAAAATTTCAGCCAAATCTGCAGATCCCTCCAAATATTTTTAAAATAATGCTTTTTTGGCACTGTGGGGTCCCTGTGGGACCCCTCAAGAGGGGGTCCGGGTATTTATACCCTGCCCCCTTCTCATTTTTATTTTCATTTTTTGTGGTATTCCACTTCAAGCTGAGTCCCAAGATGGCTGCCAACACTTCCTGGTTGAAGTGTTGGCAGCCAATCAAATTTCAGTAGGATCCGCAAGTCCACTGAAAGGACTTGCGTCCCCAGATATCTATAATTTTTAAACTTAAATATATCTGAAACTACTGAATGGATTTACACCAAATAACAATAAGTGCGCTTTCTGGACCAACATATAGCTATCAGCCAACTTTGTTGTAATTCTGCGGTTCGGGCTGTAGTCTGGTAGAAAAAAAGAAACATAACATGGGGAAAACGCATTTTGGGACCCGCCCTTTTTTTTCAGCCCACGCTTAACGGATCACCTTGAAACTTTAAAGACAGTAGCTGAACCAAAAAGGGGAAGATTTATAAAAATTTCGTGAAGATTCGTCAAGTGGCATCAAATTATTGGCAAAACAAAAGAAGCAAAGAACTCTGGGTAGTTCCAAAGTTTAGGTGGAGAGCAGCTCCTGTATACAGCACCCTATAACACCAACAACACTCTGAATTTGCTCACCTCAAATGTCTGTTTATCTAGAAACGTTTTTAAGCATAGGATTAGCGCAGTGCCATTCATGCCGAGCTAGAAAAGACGAAGTCTTATGCTATTTCTACAGCAAAGTTTTATACAGGTGTGGCTGGCACAGGGAACAGTGGTGGGGCGGGATGGGGCGGTGGAGGGGGAGTTGACAGATGACAAGATAGGGAAAGTAAAATAAACAAATAAATAAAATCACTTACCTTGCGCTCGCCGCATCGCTGACTCGCTGACTCGCCAACCCTGGGGTATGGCCCCCTCCCTTCAAGTAATTGGTCCCAGGGGTGGGCTATCCTGGGCCTTTAGAGGCTCGGGGGGGGGAGCCACAGCGCCCCTTCCCCATTTTCAACAATTTCAGCCCTGGGGGTGGGCTCCCCGGGGCCTTTAGAGGCTTGAGGAGGGGTATCAATGCAGCCATCCTCTCCATTTTCAACAATTTCACCCGGGGATGGGCTTCCGGGACCTCCAATGGCTCAGTGAGTAGGGACTGAGCCTCCCCTTCCCCATACATGATATGTTCAGCCCCAGGGGAGCGCTCCCCAGGGCCTCTGATTGCTCGGGGGCACGCATCCCTCCTCCTCAAAAACATTGTTTTTGTCCCTGGGGGCGGGCTCTCCGAGGCCTCCGGAGGTTCGGGGAGGGGAGCCACACAGCCATCTCCTCTTTCTGAATACAGTCCCATGGGTGGGCTCTCCAGTCCTACAGTAAATAAATGTGGCCCGGCCACCATTTTTTTGTTTTTTCAATCCTGCAAGAGTCTCACTGGATCGTGGCATTTTTTGCCAATTTGTTTTTCGCTTTGACCCCAGTGGAGTCCTTATTGGACTCCCCGCATACGACCTAGGGGGTCAAGGTATCCCTACCCTGCCCCCAAATATATATATATATATATATATGTGATCAAGGCCTCTCAAAGGCCGAAACGCATCATGGCGGTAGTGCTGGGTGTCTGAACTAATAAATACCTTGCACGAAGATTTGGGTCCGTGTTCGTCTTTCCAGCACATTTTGGATTAACTTGGCGAAGTTCGTCTGTATATATATATATATATATATATATATATATATATATATAACTCAAAAGACGAGGCATATTGAAATAAAAGGCACTCAGCCATCAAGCATAACCTTATACTTTATAGTTCTAGAAGGTTGAAGCTCCATTAAAGAAAGTTTCTTAAATAAACAAAACTGTCCATTAGGGTCACTCAGGCCTTTAGCTGAAAAACGTCATAAATACATTTAGTTAACATATGATGTATATGTGTATAAGATCACTGAAACATAGTAATCACTAGTCACATAAATACAATGAAAGAACTATACTATCATCATTTTGCTTATGTAATGAATATCTTAATAGCTATAAGTTTTTATGTAACCGTATGCATATGTAACTACATTTTCCAGAATGCATCATAACAAGCAGGACGGGTAATTTGTATAAATAGTGACATAGTAAAGGGACTTACTGACCGTGAGCAAGACTCGGAGGAGTTGAAACACGTAGGTGTTTGCTACGCTTGAATAAATATAAGTGGGAAATTCTTACCGGAGACTGGAGTGCAGCGTTTCTTTCTTCTATCTGTGAAAGTGGATGTGCAATATATATATGTATGTATGTGTATATATATATATATTACAGGTTACTCCGTCGAACCACAGGATATCTCCAAGAACGGACACGGACCCAGGTTTGGTGCAAGATTGTTTATTCCTCTTTAGTCGCCATAACGCGTTTCGGCTCGTCCGAGCCTTGATCACATGACGGTGGCAAGTTCAGAATGTGCTTTATTTAAAGTCATAGTGCCTTATCCAAATTGTATCATGTGATTTGGTCGTCATGAACATAGAAAAAAAAAATATATATATATATGTATCTGTAAATTTATACATTCTGACAATTTATGCTTAATGTAATTTTTTCTCACATTGTAATTTTTTAAGATGAATTAATTTCATCAGCATGCAGTTTAAAAACATAAATACAGTATAGTAATTTACATTATCTGATAGAGTTACTTTCAGTCTACACATTCATTGAATATAGGTATAATACCATGATTTGTCTGATCTTCGTGCAACTCTTCAATATAACAAAACATCGTGGGATAAATCCTCTAGGTTACATCCTTAACTTTATCTGTTCATATAAATCGACCAACTAATGCATATGATACTAAAACCCAAAGTGCTAAGTGCTAAAAAAGTGCATAAGTGTCAAATATTAAAAACAATTTTCTTTATATATCAAGAAAGATTTACAAATTCTTTTAGACTCCAAAATTGGTGGTTAAAAATGTCTAGGTCTGATTTACTGCTTCCTATTATTTGATTTGCGTGTTTTATGATTCTTGAAACGATTTCCCAGAGTTCATTCAAGTTTGGGTTCAGGCTTATATGAACGACCATATAGTAAGATTTATTAGTGTTCCCCAATTTTTTATCTGTTCAGAGAATCCTATATAGTGGCAATTTGGTAACCCAATTTGAGGGATAGGAATAATGTGCAAAATTTCTACTAGCAAATATAAATACATAAATATCTCAAAACAGATAAAAATGCTTCTAAAATCCATAAATATCTGTTCATCAATAAATAAATAAATATAAACAAATTCCTATTTTCATACCCTTATAACATCATCTAAAATTGCCATAATATAAATAAATTCATAAAACTGGATATCAAAAGTCTAAAACCTTTCTTAAAAACATTACTATGCAATCTAACCCTGTATTCAATAAATCTGTACCAAGCATTTTCATGTTAAACACGTGTGCAAATCTTCTGTGACATTCAACCCCCAGGTTGTTTAGAGTCTAGCTGCAATATATATCTAGTTTCCAGCTTTCTTAATTTGTTTTCTCGATCACCTCCTCCTCTTCTGCTGGGGGGGACTGTGTCTATTACATAATATTTCAGGTATAGATTATTGGATTCATGTTTTTCCCTGAAATGACGCGCCACCGGGTAAGTATTATCCTGATTTGTGATAGCCCTCAGATGTTGCAACACTCGCTTGTGTACTGGTAATTTTGTGCTGCCTACAGTCCGTGTGGCCTACAGTATGTAGGCCACATGGACAGAACAGCACGTAAATCGCAAATTCTGTCTTACACGTTAATAACTTGGAGATCTTACAGACTTTTTCACTAAACGGTGTATTGTATGTATTCTTATTTATGCCATGGGAACATGCTTTGCATGTTTTGCATCTAAAAAAACCTTTACTCGATTGTATCCAGCTGCTATTGTCTATGATTTCTGGGCTTGTTTTTACCAAAATGTCCCTCATGGATGGTGCCTTGCTAAAAGTGATGGACACCCTCTGCGGTAGCAGGGGTCCAATCACCGGATCATTCCGTACCAGAGGCCAATTTTGTTGAATAATATTACTCAGTGACTTCTGTTGTTTGCTATATTTCATAATCAATCTGAATTCATCACTGTCCTGATCATTTACATTACCTTCACTGGTAGCAGAAAAATTTAAGTCATTTGCTTTTTCTTGCAATGCTTCCTCTCTTGTGAACAACATCGATTTGGTAATGGCCTTCTCAATTACTTTTGTCGAGTATCCTCTCTGTTTAAAACGTTCTCTACTCTCCAGTTGTGCTACTTTCAAATCTTGACTATTGCTACATATACGTCGTAGACGTAGCATTTCCCCATAGGGGATGCTGTTGATAAGGTGTTTAGGATGCGAACTAGTCGCATGGAGAGTAGAGTTACCCGCTGTTGTCTTTCTAAATAAGCGGGTTTCAATTTTACAGTTATTGATGTATATCTGAGTATCTAAAAACTCGACACTAGTATGACTGATTGTCGCAGTGAAATGCAGGTTAATGTTGTTAGAATTAATACTTTCTACAAATTTGTTGGCTTCTTCCAATGTTCCCTGCCACACTACAAACAGGTCATCAATATAACGTAACCACATTCTAACATTATTTGCCATACATTGTCTGTGTTTTTCCATGAGAACCAGCTCCTCCCACATGCCCAAATGTAGACAGGCATAACTGGGTGAGAAACTGGCCCCCATGGCAACCCCTCTGATTTGCTGATACAGTTGACTGTTGAACATAAAAATATTGTTAAACAGACTGAATTTAATCATTTCAATTAACATATGGCTATGTTCCTTGTATTGCACAGGCCTGCGAGCCAGATAGTATTCAATTGCTGCTATGCCATCAGTGTGTTCAATACTCGTGTACAAAGTGGTTACATCTAAGGCAATTAAAAGAAAATCATCCTGCCAAACCAATCCAGAAATCTTCCTTAAGAAGTCACTAGTATCTTTAACATATGATGTTAAGCCCTGTACAAAATCTTGCAAAAAATAGTCAATATATTTTGTAGTATGTTCCAATAATCCCTCCCTGGCAGAGATGATTGGTCGCCCTGGAGGGTTCAAAGCATTTTTATGAACTTTCGGGATAAAATACATAGTAGGTGTTGTAGGATTGTCCTTTTTCAGATATTTGTATTCATCCATGCTTATTAAATTTGCACCCTTCCATCCAGAGAGTTTGATATAAAACTCTTTATACGTAGCTTTCAGATTAGCTGTATTGGTGCGATTATAACAGGTTCGATCACTCAACTGGTTAACCGCTTCTTTGTTGTAATTTGTTAATGGCCAAATCACAATATTGCCACCCTTATCACTGTTGCGGATAACGATAGTTTTATCTTTCTGCAATTTCGTCACTAAATTTCTGTACTGTCGATTTATTTTGTCGAAGTTTTTTTGTTTCAATTGTACATTTTTATTCAAAGTTTTGATTTGCGAAATGACGGTCTCGTGAAAGATGTCAATGGAGTCTCGCACAGCAATCGGATTGAACGAGGACCTGGGTTTAAATGGAGTTGGTGGTCTTGAGATATTCCTATCATTGGATACACTGTTGTTGAGTGTCCTGATGTTTGAACCAGACTGTCCCTCATTTTCATCATATAAATCCTGCATCACTTGTAATAGAGGAGCATCTGATTGTGATAGGTCTGATTGGACAGCCGACATAGATGTTGTTTGACTTTGACTTAATTCTGTTTGTGCTTTGCTGGTCAAAAAATGTTTTTTCAGTTTCAATTTGCGCACTCCTTTATACACATCCAATCTTGTTGATGCATAGTCAAAATCCGTATGTGGGGCATATGATAATCCAAGGCATAAGATGTTTTCCTCCTGTTTTGTCAATTTTATGTTGGCTATGTTGACAATCGTGTTGTTTATTTTATCTTCACTCTCTATTTGTTTCTCCAATAGCCCCGACCTCTTTTTCTGTTCAGATTTGGCTCGCCTGGCATTTGCTTTGCGCCTCTGCCGTCGCTTGTAGTTTGTACTTCCAGATTTCTTGGGGGCCCTGGGCGTAATGTTTGGCGTCTTTCGTGACATAAAAAATCGAGCTCTTCCCCCGTTGATGGTTTAGGTTTTTGTCCCGTCGTGGTTACATTGCGCATTTCCGATTCAGATTCACTGCCTCCCACTGAACTGGCATCGGATTGAGAGGTATTATATGTCCGACCAAACTGGCTTGTAGATGGTGCGGATGCTACTGTGGACCCCTCCATAGGATGGAATTTCGATTTCCTTATAGCATCATAGCGTTTAGCAAATGTAGAAATCTGGCCCAGTTTGTAGTCGTTCTTATCCCTCTGAAATTTGAACGCTTTCCGTGCTTTAATTTTATCCTCCTCTTTTTTAAGTCTGGCTGTCATTTCGTTCCGTAATCTGCTCTGCTCCTCTTTCTGATTTAATGTCTCCAATTCCTCATTGATTTCATCTATTTCCTTTAATAATTTTGCCCTGTCTATATCCGCATATTTTATTAGGATGAGTGTTAACCTTCTTGATGATTCGAGGTTACACTCAGCCCATTCTTTCATTAGTTCTGGATATATATATATATATATATATATATATATATATATATATATATATATATATATATATATATATATATATATATATATTATCTACTGGCGGTCGCCAGTAGATAGTTATAGTTAGGACCACGTTTCCATAGAAAAAGCATTTTTTGATGTGCTTATAACTTTGGCGTCGTTTGACGAATCTTTACGAACTTTTCCAAAAAGTTCCTCTTTTCAGGTGAGCTCCTATCCTGAAAGTTTGGGGGTGATTCGTGAAGTAGGGGCTGAGAAAAAGGGGGGGTCCCAAAACGTGTTTTCTCCATCCAATTTCCATAGGAAACTTTAGACAAGGCTACAGGTCAAACTGCTGAACGGAATTTGACACGGAACCCATGTCAAATTACGTTGATTATTTTTTGAAACCATTTGTGGATCAACTCAGTTCCTACATAAAAGACACAAGTCATGTTTTGAGAATTTTGCAAAATATAGAGTGGAAGGAAACATACCAACTGATAACAATGGATGTTATCTCACTTTTCACGACTATAAGCAATGATCTGGGTTTAATGGCATGTAATTATTTCCTACGTGAAAGGAGTATTCATTTAAAGAACCACAATGTCATGCTTACAGAAATGATGCAATTATGTTTAACTAAAAATACCTTCCTTTTTGGAGAGGAAATCTTTCAACAAAGAAATGGTACAGCTATGGGATTTTCATTCAGCCCAAATTATGCATGCTTAGTAATGGGTTGGTGGGAACAGGAGGTGGCATGGAACTCCAAACATAAAAGATTTGTGAAAAAAATCATAAGTTGGAAGAGATTCATAGATGATTTACTAATCATCTGGGATGGAACACGAGTGGATTTCCAAGAATATTTTGACATCTTGAATGAAAGTACAAACAATCTAAAATTTACCTTCGAACTCAGTAATCAGAGGGTAGTTTTCTTGGATACGGAGATATATGTAAACAAAGGCAAACTCCATACAACACTCCACCGAAAAAGCACAGCCACTAATGCCACACTACAAGCAAATAGCTTCCACCAACCCTCACTTATAGCAAGCATACCATATGGGGAATTTCTTCGAATCCGAAGAATTTGCAGCGAAGAGCAAGAGTGGCTAAAACATAGTAGGACCACCAAGGAGAGATTCAAGAACAGGAAATATAATGCAAATATCGTCAATAAATGCTGGAAGCGTGCAAATGAGAAATCAAGAGAAGAATGCCTAACCCCCAGAGAACAGTCAAAAGATGAAAATCATGATCAGAAAAAAATAAGACTGATCACGGATTTCTCACAGGATTCAAAGGCAATCACTGCTATACTTAGAAAGAATTGGAAGATTTTGCAATTGGACAGCACAATAGGCAAAATTATGGGAAATCATCCAATTATAACCTACCGCAGAGCCAAAAATTTAAAGGATCGTTTAATACACAGCCATTTTAAAGGAAAAGAGCAGAAAGGTTCATGGCTACAAACAAAAGGCTTTGTAAAGTGTTTTAATTGTAAGGTCTGCCAGATTGCAAAACCTGTGACTGAAATCCGAATGGCAAACAACAAAATCTGGAAGATCAAAGAATTGATCACATGCAGAAGCAAATACACAATTTATGTGATTGAGTGTCCTTGTGCATTAAAATATATTGGAAGCACCACATGTGAGTTGAAAAAAAGAATCTTAGAACACACACGTGCAACAACAAACAGAGACAGAAGTAACGCAGTGGCGAAACATATGGAGACTGTTCACAAAAGTGATTGGAAACTCTTGAAGTTTTATGGAATTGAAACAGTACCAGTGAATACAAGAGGAGGAAACAGAGAGAAAATTCTCCGTCAAAAAGAATCACGGCACATCCTAAACATGAGAAGTATGATGCCTTTTGGTCTGAATCAATCTGAGGAACTCTATACACATTTATAAAGACGTTCAATGTATTTCATTCCAGTGGAACATTGATATCCAAAAGGAGGATAAAACATGGGCCCCAACATTTTCGAATCATATGAATTGCATGACAGAATTGAATGAACAAGAGACAAGGAACAATGAACATGCAATCATGTATAATGTATTATTCAAGAATTTTGAGTAAATTCGATATGTTAAAACAAAAGAGGTCCTGTTCAAACGGTAACGTGATACTAAAGCTGATGAATACAGTGTATTTTTATGTTTTAAATGTTGTGCATGATAACAACTAATTCCCCTTAACAACAGTTAAATGTCCAAACCACGTTTCCCTGAACAAAATATGCAAACAAATAAAAAAAAATAAAAAAATGTTCTATGGGAACTACATCTCCCAAAAGGCTAAGGGGCACCCACCACAAGTTGGAGGAAATTATGTAATGTGTTTTTTTACCTTTGAAAAGGTTGGGAAATGAGCGCGAAAAGCACACCGTGATCAAGGCATTTGAAATGCCGAAACGCGTAGGTTTATCGTCTGCAAATGCCGAATGGATTTATTGATGCAATACGCCTAAGAAAATAATAAAAAAATCGCAAAAGAACCTGTGAGGAGTGCGGCCCGTTTTTTCTGGGAAACCAGGATTGTGTGACATGAATAGCGGTTTTGGTTTCAACCGCAGGAGCAACGCACCGCATATGAGCGCCACAAAAGCTGATGACAAGGAAACCGGTTTGTTGGATATATATATATATATATATATATATATATATATATATATATATATATATATATATATATATATATATATATATATATATAATCTACTGGCGGTCGCCAGTAGATAGTTATAGTTAGGACCACGTTTCCATAGAAAAAGCATTTTTTGATGTGCTTATAACTTTGGCGTCGTTTGACGAATCTTTACGAACTTTTCCAAAAGTTCCTCTTTTCAGGTGAGCTCCTATCCTGAAAGTTTGGGGGTGATTCGTGAAGTAGGGGCTGAGAAAAAAGGGGGGGTCCCAAAACGTGTTTTCTCCATGCAATTTCCATAGGAAACTTTAGACAAGGCTATAGGTCAAACTGCTGAACGGAATTATGCCAAATTTGGCAGGGAGAAAGGTCTTGGTCCAGAAAGCACGCTTTTGTTTAAATGGGGTAAGTCCGTTCAGTAGTTTTAGAGAAATATCAAAATTTACAGATATCGATATTTGAGAATTCTGACATCTGATTGGCTGAGGCGTTACGAGCACGAGCGTGCGGCTCATTGGTTGCGAACTGTTCAAACTAGGAAGTGTTGGCAGCCATTTTGTGACTGAGTTGAAAGGCGTAGGGCGAAACAAAAGAGAAAAATTGTATAAGAGGGTATAGTAGGAACACTGTGGTCTTAGTTTAAGCAGTCTGTACGGCGAGCGTGCGGCTCATTGGTTGCGAACTGTTCAAACTAGGAAGTGTTGGCAGCCATTTTGTGACTGAGTTGAAAGGCGTAGGGCGAAACAAAAGAGAAAAATTGTATAAGAGGGTATAGTAGGAACACTGTGGTCTTAGTTTAAGCAGTCTGTACGGTGCAGAGGCAGGGAGTTTGAATGTTGCGTAGGCCTTGGAAATCACGTCCGCAGACGTGGAAATCACGTCCGCAGAACAACGGTGCGCGGTATTGCGGCAAGGTTGCGTAGGCTCTGGAAATCCCGTCGGGAAAATAACAATGCGCCGTATTGCAGCCTTCCTTTAATATAATGCGCAGTAATGTTTACTTATAATGCGGTGTTCACTTTTATCATGGACAGTGTCACTTTCTTACACAAAAATTAATATTATGTGGGAGGGCGTGTTCTGTTCGTGTGTCTGGAACAAAATTAACGTTTAATTGGCTGAGGTGTTCCAACAACGAGCTCAATGTTCATTGGCTGCGAACCATTGAAAGTAGAAGTGTTGCCAGCCATTTCCTCCCCATCCGCGGAGTAGCAGGGACATCTGATTGGCTGACTTGTTCCAAGCAGGACCTTCCCAAGCTTAATGTTCATTGGCTGCGAACCATTGAAAGTACAAGTGTTGCCAGCCATTTCCTCCCCATCCGCGGAGTAGCAGGCACATGTTATTGGTTGACGTGTTCCAAGCAGGACGTTCCCAAGCTTAATGTTCATTGGCTGTAAACCATTGAAAGTAGAAGTGTTGGCAGCTATTCCCTCCCCCTCTGCGGAACACCATGGACATTTTATTGGCTAAACTGTTCCTAGTACAAGTTTGCTCATTATTGGCTGGGAACAGTTCACTGTTGTGAACCATTTTGTGACGCACTTCAATGGAGTACGGGAAAAGAAAGTAGTAGCGGGGAGGGTAGGAACACTATTAACTCTGTACAGTGGTCACAAGGTGGTGGAGAGGGATTGTGAAGGTAAAAATAGTTTTTTATATATTTTAAGGGCCATTTATATAATTGGCATGGGGTGTACAAATCACGGCAGGAAAATAACAAAGTGTGTTGCGGGCTTCTCTTTATTAAGTTTGCGGGTGGGAAACTTCCCAGGAGCACTGTTTAGTTATAATGTGGTGTTTACTTTTCTAACGGGGAGCTGTGGTTGCGCAGCAAAAATTTCAGTCTAGGTTTGAAATAGCTTTTATTAAGCAATTACAAATGTACTTTGTTCAGAAACTGAAGCTGTATATATCAAAGGGGTGACAAATAAAAACGCAATTCATAAAATATCCCTTAAGCGTGGGCACACCCTTCCTTTTTTTCTGCTATAGTTTGTAAAAGTGTTGCCCCATATTCTTGATAATATAAGAGGGCATGAGTTACTTTTAGATAAAGTAGAAAAGAAGTGCTACAAGAAACACTCCCGCACTACATCATCTCAGGTCACAAGAACAATAACAAGTAAAAAACAGTTAAACACAAATCACTTTATATTACATAGAAATGTACGCTTTATCATTTTTTATAATTTCTATTATTGTAGAATTCGGGAAAGTTTGGTCGTAGTGCTTAGATCACGTACTCCTTTAAGAATATATAGGATAGTAGTATAATAATATACACTACTGGTCGTATATATTCTATAGGGAGAAGGTGAATAGGAACCGCAACAGACAAAAATATAAATAGTAAAAAAACATTCAGAAATGTAGGGTTTATCAAAGGTATTCACTAAGAAAGTATCTATGGAAACAATTTTTTTTTAAACTGCAATTTCCAAAAATATTGTCACTGTAAAAATATCTGATCAAGTAAGTTATAAAGGTCAGTAAACTGTATTTCAGATGGTTTACTCCTGGAGGCGAGAAATCTTCAATTCCTGTTGTGTGGAAATATCACACTCTTACAATATACGCAGTGTCACTGATGGCACACAAAAAGGAAAATGAAAATGAAGTCATCAATACAAAACAAGATCAATAACGAAATACTTTCCAGCGATGAGTATGTTGAGCGCTTCTTTTCTCCGGGACTTCGAAATCTTTCATCTTCGCGCCAACGGGTCATAAAGTGCTCTGAGATCACAATGACTGTTAATATTATAATATACATATTCACAGTATATGAGCCCAAGAAAGAAACAGAGTAAGAACGAGAAGGTGCTGACGTTAAATATAAATCTTTAGTCTTTGCGTCGACGGGTCATAAACTCCACTGAGGTCAGTATAAATGTTCATATTACCATATACATACTCACACTATATGATCTCAAGGAGAAATAGACTAAAAACCAGAAGCTGCTGACGTTACATATAAATCTTTAGTCTTTGCGCCAACGGGTCACAAACTCCTCTGAGATCATAATGTGTGGTTATTATAATATACATACTCACACTATATGATGTCAAGGGGGAAATAGACTACAAACTAGAAGCTGCTGACGTTACATATAAATCATTAGTCTTCGCGCCGACGGGTCACCAACACTTCTGAGGTCAAGTACAGTGTCAATATTATAATATACAAAGTCACACTATATTAGCTCAAAGGAGCCAGAACAGGAACAATGTTTGCTGTATTCTGTCTGATTCTGAAAACAAGCTGCTGACGTTACATATAAATGGCAAAAACAACCAATAACACTTTTTTCTAAATACAAGCGTTTAAAGATTGACAAATAGCTATGTATTATAAATATCTAGTATTGCATAATCAAACAACTTACAACTCAGGATTATGTTTTGTGGCCGCAAAAGAAGAATCCGACTGTAGAAAAGAGCACCTGCATCACTGAATGGAGACGCCTAAATAACTCGCAAAAACGAAACTAATCTATCAACGGGTGTGGTTTATATACTTTTTGGTTATTCAGTAGTCTATGGAAGGAAGATGCGGCTCCGCCCATTTAGATGTCACGTTTTACAGTTGACACGTGCTCACATTTTAACTGTTTCACTTGTGCACTTGTTGGGAAAAGTTACAAAATGTGAAGCGGAAAAAGTTTCGATATCGAACCTAAGACGTATAATGCCCTTAATATGTACATATGTTGGAGAGCTTACAAACTGTTACCCGGAAAACCTTGTCATTTCCATTCTCATGAGTAAATACATTTATTGATTGCCGTAATTCTAAATAGAAGACATAAAAAAAAAGATCTATCAGAATAGAAGAAGAAAAACGTGATAATATTTCTCATCACTATGGTTTTAAATTAAAAAATGCGAGCATTTGTAAAGCGTACAGCTAACCCTGGAAAGGTGTACCGGCGCTCGGGGGCGTCGGAAAGATTAAGCAAGGTGTTGCCCACAGTGACATAGTGGTGGGCTAACGTGTCGCTGGAGCCGGGAATCGAACTGTGAACGCTTTGTTCGAAGTCAGGTATCATAGCTGCTCCGTCACACTTTTTCCACACTTATATGTTAATTAGTGCTAATTAAGTTTTAAACATTGTTAAATTATAACTTATAACAGACTACTGTTACAGTTAGTTTTTCACTACAAAAAGTATGCACGTATTTTTTACATTTAGTTAAAAACAATATAGGTTTTAGGGACATTGTAGTTAGAAATTAGCATTTAAAAAACCTTTGAAATTCACTGAAAAAACCATAGGTTTCAGGGACGCTATAGTTAGAAATTAGCATTTAAAAAACCTTTGAAATTCACTGAAAAAACCATAGGTTTTACAGACGTTATAGTTAGAAATTAGCATTTTAAAAACCTTTGCAATTCACTGAAAAAACCATAGGTTTCAGGGGCGTTATAGTTAGCTGGACATTTCACTCGTACAAAACCATAGAAATTCCACTGTTATAGTTAGTTCAGCTAACTATAACTCGCGCCCCCGCAATGCACTGCTCATGACGTCACATATTACATCATTCATGGCATGGTCAGTGACATCACTGATGACATCACTGATGACATCTGAAATGACATCACTGATGACATCACTGATGAAATCATCCACGTGAAAATCTGATGCACCTCCTCACAGTCTAATATAACCTTTAATACACCCACTGTAAAATACAGACTATCATTTTCGAAACCATCGAGACACCAATACCAGTTACTACATACGCACTCTTTGATTCCTAGGTCTACACACACATCCACTCATTCACCCATACATTCACTTATACATGCAGTTACTCATCAATACAACACTATGATATGCACTCATACACCTATTCAGACACTCACACACCGCCACTCATCCATCTAGTTACTCACACACCTAGTCAGTCATGCAAAGAATCAATCACACTCCCATTTACTCCCCTATACAGTTATACACACACCACCTCCCTAATTCATACAGATACTAACGCATAATTACTCTCTTATATAATCACTGATACAAGTACACACTCATCCATACAGCCACTCTCACAATCACTCACTGTCACATATACTCATTTATATACAGCATCACTCACATATACTGCCTTTTACATATGTAGTTACTCGCACATGTACCATTGAGACAGCCATTCACTCACCAACACACCCATACACACACTCACCCACCCATACATCTGTTTCCACATGCACTCTTGAACCCATACACCCAGTGAATCAACCACTCACACATCAATGCACAGAGTCACACACCTCCAACCCACCCACACACACGCTCAGTCTCCCATACAAATACTCAGGCAAATAATCAATAACCCATATAAACACTCATGTAGCTACTGACCAACCCATGTAGCAGCTTACACAACAACAGACAGACTGATACACACATTCACACAGTTTAGTCACTAACCCATGCATTCAGTAAGACACGTTTAATCACTCACTTATGCAATCAGTCACACACCTGTAAAATCCCCCATCCAGACACTTATACACCCACTCATTCTTCAATACACCTAAGAATATATGTAAAACATATTTAAAAATTACAGAAACACACAGTCACTGGATGATGTCAGCAGTGATGTCATTTCAGATGTCATCAGTGATGTCATCAGTGATGTCACTGACCATGCCATGAATGATGTAATATGTGACGTCATGAGCAGTGCATTATGGGGCGCGAGTTATAGTTAGCTGAACTAACTATACCAGTGGAATTTCTATGGTTTTGTACAAGTGAAATGTCCAGCTAACTATAACGCCCCTGAAACCTATGGTTTTTTCAGTGAATTGCAAAGGTTTTTTAAATGCTAATTTCTAACTATAACGTCTGTAAAACCTATATATATAACTTCAGGACCGGGGACTAAGTTCTTGAGTCCTGTAATGGCTGCCAGCAACATATTTCTCATGGTGCTGGCAGCCGATCAGAGCACTCGCTCTTGCAGTAGTCAAACACCAGCAGGAACGAGATGGCCCAAGGGAGATAAAGCTTCCTGGGACAATCAGAACACTCCATTTTTAAACTGGTGCTCTGTCGAGAATCTCTCAAGACTCTCACAGACCTAACTGCCTTAATATGTTATTATTTTTTGCCCTAAATTTTTCAAAAACTTTACACCAAATCCCAATACACACAATCAGAGGACCAAGATCTAGCTTTCTGCAATATTTGGTGATATTCCATACAGCAGTTTTTGCTGTGACCCGTCTTTAAGAAGTATTTTTTCCTCAGCCCCCGCTTTATGGATAAATCCAAAACTTTCCAGGAAGGAGCTGAGGTGGATGAACTTTTAGTTTGGAACGTTTTGTGAAGATTCGTCAAACGGGGCCAAAGTTATTAGCAAACCAAAAAAACTTTCTATTTATGGAAAAGCAGAACCTAACTATAACTACTTAGTGGCGACCACCACTAGGATATAAATATATATATATATATATATATATATATATATATATATATATATATATTACAGATTGGTGGAAGCCAATCTATAATTAGGCGCGCTGATCCGATTACTTAATAATCAGGATACAGGGCAGCAAATGGAGCCTGGACGCGAAGCGCAGAGCCTGTGCTGCTGCTTCGGTAACCGCGTTGAGTCCAGGCTCCATTTGCTGCCCTGTATCCTGATTATTAAGTAATCGGATCAGCGCACCTACTACCTTCTCGGATGCTTTACTCCCCTTGGTTCTAACTATTCATCCCAGGACTCAATTACTCCTCATTTCCTTAAAGTGCGCGCCATTGGAAGTACATCCTTAACATTCCGTTTCAATCTCTCTCAGCCAAGTGCACCCCTGGGCGATTAAATGTGGATTTATTTCGCGCCCTACATACTTCAGAAGTTACCATCGTGGTCTTCACTCCCACTCCCTAGCAACACCCCGGCATTGACCGGTCGAATTCAGCTTGCTCACCATTTATGTCCTGAAGATGATCTCGATTAGCTGAGATCGAAACGCCGTTGACCCCCCACAACAGGAACCCCTTACATTTTGTAAATTCTTGAGGAGTTCCAATACTGTTGTCAATGCAATGTTTTTGTTTTAAAGTCACCCTCACCTGTCACGTCACGCCTGTTGTCACTTACCTGTGTGAGCACCTGAATACTATTATTACTCTTCTTGTAATAAAATTCAGTCTTAAACTGACCTGCATGTCTGGTATGTTACTGTTCGCTCCCCAAGATATTAAGTATTGCTCCTAATTTCTAGATAGTGTCCCCCACATGGTCACCATTTTATTTCCGGACCTTTTGGCCACACCAGAACCAGTGTTCTCTTAAAACCTTATCCACCCCAGGCTCGCATATCGGGGTACCCTTGTCCTTCCTTACTACTTGGTGCAGTATCTGACACCAATAACTGTCCTGAAGTCTTCACTCAGAATGCACAAGAAAATCCATTAATGAACTTGGACATTTACCACATGGGCATTCTTCAAATTCAAGACACCATTTCAGAAATACCAAATCAGGTTTGCATTTGCTGCTGAAGAGCACATTATAAAAAGCAAGTTAAAATGATAGATCTCCTTGACAAATCATTAAATGAAAACAAAATGGCATGGAGAAATGCCACTGTTTTTCTAATTGCCGAAGAAAGATACAATGTTTGTGGCTATCAGCTAATCTGCAATTACTGCCTTGAAAAACTACACAATAACTTTTGACTTCATGTGGGATTCATAACAATTTGGAAATGTATTCAATAACGTCAGAGCTATTGTAACTGAACTTATATGAAAGTATTTTAATACAAACTGTACATATTTTTCAAACCATTGCTAGAATGCAACCAATTTCTGGAAAATCAGTGCATTGAAAAGTTGTTTCCTTCCATTAGATTTCAACAAAAACGTAAGTACTCTTGGGATACAACCCAAATTAGAGGAACCTTTAGTAGTTTTAGTCAATGGAGTACCTGAAAAAGACAAAAAAAGTTTGGCGAGAATTAATAAGCATTGAGAAAGTTCAAAAAGCATCTTACCTTCAGGAAAACAACATATAATAGAAAGATTTGGACATTGAAAACTTTATCTCATCCACTTACTTATCATTTGGAAAAGAAAATGCTGCAGGACAATAGCAAAAGATCAATCAGGAGCAAGCTGAAGAAATCTATGAACATTACAGTATACACCTGCCACACTCAAGAGATGTGACAGGTGATGCTTTCGAATATCAGATGAAGGAAACCAGAGGCAAGCAAATTAGTGTCTGGGAAAAAACTCTGGAAGCAAAATGTTATCCACATGTGTTCCCCACTGAGAAAGGTAGACAATATGATGATCGTCCTGTAAAAAATGTCTGCATTGGAGTACCGAGCAACAAGATAAGATTCAAAGGATCCCATTTCTCATCAAGACATTCCTTATATTTTCACATTGTTGTACGAAAGTGAACTTTCAGTCACTTCTTATGCTGTTGTACATGTGATGCGGAATGGAACTAGCTTCACTATTATAACAGCACAGGATTTTGTACAAAAGGTACATAACATAGATGAGAACATAGAATATAACTTGATCAATATTATGGAATGTCAGCGAGGGATAAATGAATATTGGTTTCAAGACATGGAGAATTGATATGTATGTTCATAAATATAGGACCACCAACTTGGTTTATTACTTTAAGTTGTGCTGAGTATCTATGGGATGACTTATATCAATTTATACTTAAAGGGAATGCTAATATTGCAGACATTAACTGCAAAACAAGAGCTGAATTATGTTCCTTGGACCCTGTTAATGTTTGCAGATATTTCAACCACAAATTTCAAACCATGCTTCAATACTTAACCAACAATAAGCAAAATCCAGTTGGAGAGGTAATTGATTTCTTTTGGACAAAAGAATATCAAGCAAGAGGAGCACCACACTTTAATATACTTTTGTGTATTAAAGATGTACCTAAGTTTGGATACGGCTCTGATACATCTGTTCTACATTTTATTGAATGTTATGTCACTTGTGACGTCTCCCAAATAAAGAGTAAAACAAGAAAAAAATTTGAACAAGTTTTACCCTTTCAGTCACATAAGTGTGGTGAATACTGCTTATGACAATATTGAAACATTACTCTAAATGTTGCTTTGGATTTCTAGGACCAATTTTATAGAAAGGAAGAGTAAACAATTTAATGTCATCTGTTAGACATGCAGTAATTGGAAAATCACCCAAAAATGCTCACAATCTTAGAAGAACACAGGCATCAAAACGGATCAATGACTACAACCCTTAAATACTACATATGTGGGATGCTAACATGAATATGCAATTTGTTGCAGATCACTCTCTAGCGGATGCATGTTACGTTACTTCCTATATTGCAAAGGCTGAAAAACCTGATATGAAGGAAGTATGGGAAGAAATATCTGCAGAGCAGTCTTTAATTAAAATGCATACCAATTTAGCCTTCAAATGCTTACTCACTGAGAAGTCAGTAGCTATGAAGCATGTAACCATTTGAGTTCTTCAAGCTTATATTGTAAATCCCAGGCAGTTCTGAGGCATAACTTAGGGTTCTCGTTATCCCATAGAAAAGTTCTCTAAAGCCTACCTGAAATTGAATACCTTGCACACTTTGATCTGACTACAAAAACATTTTGAAAACCAACATGTTGGACACCTATTACCCACAAAGAAGTCCTTTGCCAGAAAACCTACTTCTCTATCAAGTTGCTCAGTTCTACACATATCGAAATAATATAGCAGAAGATATCAGCACTGAAAAATTTGGAGTGCAAGGCAGCAATGGATGTTTAATAAGTCATTCAAAATCTATTCTCATTAATCATCGCAAACTCAGTTATGACATAGGAGAAAAAAAAATCTACTATTTAGCACTTCTACAACTATTTAAACCATGGTAGAAAGAAGAAAAGATTATAGGACTCTTTGGATTCTATGACAATGCATTTAATATATATAAGAATGCGATTGCAGTATCTCAATTTCACACATATTTAGAAATGTTTGAACAATAAATAGCTGAAGAGAATAACATTAATGCCGAAATACAATGGTATACTGCAAAAATAACTAATACGTCCACTTTTAAGACTGCTGACCCACTTGGACAACCAATAATTGATAATGAAGGCGTGGTTGCAGTGGACGAGGTTCAACATGCAATAGACGAGGTAAAAAAGAAAGTGGTGATTTTAGATTCCTCAGTATCACAATTAAATTCTGAACAAATACAAATAGAAAATGACATTAAGCACTCAGTCAATCATAGACTTGAAATTGAAATGGATTATGTCAATGTACTGGAAAAACTTTCTTATCAATGTAATTACTGCTTGTGTGCATAAAGCTACAAATTCAAATTTATCATGCTTAGTTACTGCTCACACTGAATTAGGAGCACATAATTTAAAGAAATTACGTTACATTGTCTACTGTTACTGCCTGTGGAGCATGATAACAAATTGGAATACTTGAAAGGAAATACTGATACATGTGAAGAACTTGGAAGAGTTCTAAAAATAATAAAAGTTTTGATCATAGGTGAAGTCAGGATGGTTTCCTACTTAGGGCCTAATTACGAGTCTGGCATCTGAGGACCGCCAGACTTGCGGGGCACGTTGGTGGTGGACCAGCCACCGCTGCACCGGCAGTCCAACCACCTCATTGCAAGTGGGGCGGTTGGACCGCCATTGCACCCCTGCAGCTGCCAGGGAACCGCCATTCCCTTGCAGTGGCATGGCGGTCAGGGCCTCAGTAATTTGCTGATGGTGCCACTGCAGCCTCACCATGCATATTACAAGTTTCAGGACCGCCA
Source organism: Calotriton arnoldi (assembly GCA_963921515.1). Classification (NCBI taxonomy): domain Eukaryota; kingdom Metazoa; phylum Chordata; class Amphibia; order Caudata; family Salamandridae; genus Calotriton; species Calotriton arnoldi. Next base: position 30,824 of record CAWUFW010007491.1, on the reverse strand, counting down.
GCGGTCTCATGGAGGTCCTTCCTCCATGAAAAGGCTGGCGGTCCTGAAACAAAGGGGGCCCTGCAGGACCCTCTTTTGCCCATGTGCATGGGGATACATGTTGTGCCCCCCTGCGTGAATGCACCCCAGTTCCTGCATGGCATGGACTTTTCAGTCCATGCCATGCAGGAATTGTTTTTGGTGTTCCCATCGCGGTGCCCATTTTATGAGGCACCGCCGTGGTACCATTAAAAACAGCCTGCCAGACATGAGGAAAATCATTATCTGACGGGCAGTGCGAACTCGTAATCGGGCCCTTAATGTTAGCTCATTTGCGGATGGAAGTACTGAGAAACATTTTATGAAAGTCAGGATGGAAACATGTAATTGTTTTTGAAGACTTATTATAACGTACACCTGAAAAAGGTGAACCAATTTTCAAAAACATTTGCAGGCGCAAATTCAGAATTGATTAGGTAAGTATAGGGAATGTCAACATTTGGTAGAATTTTAAACATACAGAGAACTAACACAGAATATGAGGCAAGCTAATGATGAAGAATGTGCTAAAATATTACAAGAGATTCTTTTTGGAAGACAGGACTCAGAAAATAGCATACATTTGAGGTTTATTCAGCAGGATACAATGACCCCTGGTATCTCCCTGATCCCTAGAAACCATCTGCTTCACAGCTTCTGAGACTCCACAAATACACTGGATTGCAGAAGTGGAAGCATCCATGTTGCCTGGAAACAGCATCACAGTACCAGGGTAGGAATATACAAAATAGAACATAACATATTTCCCTTCCTTAAAGAAACATTTCCAAACTAAAATAATGAACATCTATTACTGTCTATGTACAACTGTAATCTTCTAACAGCTTGGGCTTTGGCTTTACACACGCGCTGTGCTCCCTTTTTACTGACATACCACCTTCCACAACGTCACCTTCTGCCAATGCCAGGTCACCACCAGACCTCATCCACTCCTGTTGCTCTGATTCACTGCAGGTGGATACTCGTCTTATATTCCACCTCTCACCATCAAACAATATGAGATTGTTGCCCTTCACCTCCATCACTTCCTTCAGAGAAGATAACTTGGAGCAACCCTTTCTTGCCCAATTTCCCTGGGACACTCTCATTGGCATTCCTCGCACAAAAGTCTTGCCACTTTTCTTTATCCTTTCATTGTGTCTTTGACCATATATAGCCTGATACTTTTCAACTCTCGCGCAACTGCCGGTAGTTAATATTCAGCTCTGACCCAACTTGGCCATCCATGCTGGAACCGCTACAGTGCACGGTACTCTTCCCTTGAGCAAACTAAATGGTGTCTCCTCGGCTACAGAATGTGAGTGGTTCTGTAGCTCCACAACATATTTTTTACTTGAATTTTCCAACACACATCACTAAAAACAGCTAGTTGAATGCATTCCCAACACGCGGTTAAAACACTCAATTAAGTCATTTCCCCTTGGATGATATACAGGGGTTTTATTTTGCTTAATTCTCAGAAAAGAGTCGAACTCCTCCGATACAAATTGGGGACCATGTCCGTCAATATTTCTGCAGAACACCCCTTCCTTCAAAAGATGTCTTCACAAAACGCAATCATATTACTAGACTTTACATCTTTTACAAATGCAACCTCAGGTCACATTGAAAAATAGTCCTTCATAACCATGGAAATTTATCACTCACGTTCAACCCATCAAAAGGACCACAAATATCGATGGCGATCTTCTCTGACCGACGTTTGGGCAACGCCACAGGACTTATAGTCGTCTCCTGCGTTACATGTGATTTGTCACTGAATGCACACGAAATACAATCACGAACGTATCTCTCAATCTGCCTGTCCATGTCTGGCCACCAGAAGTCCACTTGAGCTTTCCTTTTTCATGGGAGACATTCCACAATGACCCTCGTGAAGAAGTTTCAACAACCTCTTCCTCATTATGGTTGGAACTATTAGTCTTTCAACTCTCGTCATGACACCGTCTGCTGCAAACAACTCCATCCAAACAAACTTGAACAAATCCAAGTCTTTATCCAATTTCCAACCCTGTGTCCTCTCACAAATCTCACAAATAGCCGATCCTCTGAGAGCCCCAACTTCCATTAATTTTTACCAACCGCTCCAAATACCTCTGTCAGTTCCGCCACCATCCATTCATCTTCCTCCTACCCATCATTTTCTTCCAATGGCAACCTGGACAAACAATCTGCATTGATGTTTTCTACGCCTGGCACACACTTCACATCAAACATGTACTCCACTTCGCTAAGCAGGGTGTAGTTTCCCCAGCACCCGTTGTGGTAAAGAGATCCACCAATGGCTTATGATCTGTGCAAATTTCAAATCTTATACCAAATACATAAATTCGTAAGTGCTGCACCACCCGCCAGCATGCCAGTGCTTCCATCTCAACCAAGGAATAAGAATTTTCTGTCCCTTTCAATGTGCGTGGTGCACAAGCCACCACTCCCTTTTTTCCCTCATGCACTTGCACCAGGACAGCTCCTAGCCCATGATTACTAGCATCAATCACTATCACTGCTTTTTCCTCAGGATTGAATGTGCTTCAAAGTAACTGCGCTGGCTATAAACCTTTTCTCCTCTTCAAAAGATCGCTGACAATCTTTTGACCACTCAAACTTCACACACTTATTCATTAACGTCTGCAAAACCCGAACCTTCTCCAAAAAGTGATGAACACACTTAGCATAATACTTCCAGAGACCAAAGAATGATCTCAGCTGATCCTTATCTTGGAGAGAGGGTGCTTTTTCTACAGCATCAACCAAACTACACTTGGATTTAACTCCTTCGCTGGTTAGCGCATGCCCCAAGTACCCCACTTCTTTACCGACCCCAGATCAATACGTCATCCTGGAATACCAGCACATTCGTCAAATCCTTCAACACACTCTGCATGATCCTCTGGAAAATGGGCAATGCAGAGGCCAGACCAAATAGCATGCAAACAAACTGGAATACTCCCTCGAGGGTAATGAATGAAGTCAGGTGCTTAGATTACTCCTGCAGTTACACCTGATGATAAGCGCAGGCCAAATCTAAGATGGTAAAAAACATCCCCCCTTTCACACTTGCCAGCATTTCACTGATTGGGGAAGGGGATGACGGTCAATCCAGATATCCAGATATTGTCATTCAGATCTCTCAAATCAACGCACATCCGAATATTTCCATTAGGTTTCCTAGCAATAACTATAGGACTCAACCATTGAGACACTTCAATGGCTTCAATTGCCCCATTCTTGCACAATCTCTGCAATTCTACCTTCAACTTGTCCCTCAAGGCAAGCGGAACATTATGCACTTTGTGCACTTTAGGCACTGCACAATCCCTCATAACAACACGGTGTCTAAACTTCTTTAAACAACCTACTCTTCCTTGAATAGAACAGGAAACTTGGTGAACCATTCATCTGCTTCTCGTGATGATGATAACAGCACCTGCTTAGGATGGTTTGGGTCAAGAATGATATCCAAATCACTTTTCTCCTTCCATCCTAACAAGGAGCTCCCTTTCTCTACAACATATACCTTTCCTTCAGTCAATCTGTCCTGGAATCCCAATACCGACACTGTATAACCCAGAATTGGCAACTTGCTACCACAATACCCTTCCAGTTCTACATAAATGGAACACAATTTGCACATCCCCAGACTCTCCTATGTGAGCTTGTCGATGAGAGTAAACGGGGAACAGGAATCCGCCCATACCTGTACATCCTTCCCATTCACCTTGACTACACACTTCGGAGGACGATAACTGTCACCCCTCTCTTTGCTTCCTTCACTCATAAATGTCTCCATACCACTCACCTCCAGCACCTCCAATATCCTCTTCTTCACTTTCACATGAAATACACTCACAGTCTGCAGTCACATCCTTGTCCTCTAAATTCACTGTTTCTTTGTACTTTGGTATCGCAGTCATTTTACAAACTCTCAAAAAATGCCCCACCTTCTTAAATTTGTAGCATCTGCTCTTAGCGGCGGGACAATGCTTAGCCTCTGCTGTGTGTCTCATGCTTCCTCACCTAAAACAAGTCTTAATTTTCATTCCTTCTTGACCTTTCTCACTGTTTTTATCCTCAGTTTCCTTAACTACCCTTGTTATCACATTTATGTCACTCACATTTTTTTCATGATCCTCTATTGGTGCCCCAGCACCACCCAACTCTTTCACATAGAGGGAGGTATTTTCCATCCATCTTGCCACCTCTATAGTTTTGTCCAAAGTGGTATTCTTCAGACCAAGTAATTTCTCCTGGATCTTTACATTGTACATCCTATTTATCATCTGATCCCTTATAATCTCGTCCCTAAGATCTTTGAACTTACATGTCACACCATGTTCACCAACTCCCCTTGCATCTGGGCCCGGTAAAATAATTTATGTCTTTCAACCACTAAACTCACTTTCTTCCCAACATTCTCCTCTAATGCTTTAAGAGCAGCTTCATATACATCCTCACCTTCATCATCAGACCCTGCATCAACATTCCTCCCCTCCAATGTTGGCATAGGCAATGTCTTCAACACATTCCTCCCTTCTAGACCTAAACAGTGTTTAAGTATTGCTGATTTTCTTCTTGCTATATACATCCCCACCTATGGCTTCTAAATAAGTCTCAAAGGTTTCTTTCCAGTTCTCCCAACCCATACATGGCTGACCTGGGTTTTGTAAAACCAATGGTGGCACGACGATTGACTGCAATGTCATAATTATCCTCTTAGTAATAGACACGGAACACTACAATGACTTTTTTAAGCTTCACCCCGAAAACTCCACCCTTCAAAGTTGTTTCCAACCCAGAAATCACAGGCAGGCGATGATTCCGACAATGTTCCTGGATGTAGTTTAAATGAGGTGGGCAGGATTACAAACAGTGTGCTTGTCACTGAAAACACGTGCCTAATGTTGATAATTCTGCAAAGAATTCACAGACCCAGGCTCGCTCCCATGCATTTTTCCAAAAGGTGTGCGCATCACTGTAAGAGCGTGTATTCACACACACACGCACTAAGGTGTACGCTCCACCGTACATAAAAACTGTAAAAACAAAGCACCTTTACCGTTGTACCATCTAATCATTGTACCCACTCGCTTGACGAGCACAAGCTGTGCTGGTCACTGCAGGAGCTAATGTAAACTGCTGCTGCCTCCCCGTGTACAAGCTCTGTAGTGCTACATTTTTTAAACCGATCCAAAATGGTGGTACATCTTTCACACCAACGTGCCGGCATCAGGGTTGCCCAGGATACAGGGTTGAGCCTCACAAGGTTATGTCGGGATGCACTCTCCTTCATAGCATTGCTACGCAATCATCAAACAGGCAGCAACAATGAGCAAGGAACACTCAGGACGCCTTCCACCACCTTCACGAGAAACACACTGTGTCCCCCTCCATCGACTCCTACAAGAGCCAAGGCTTTGTTGTTTTTACAGCACACGTGATGTCACATGCGCTGCTCTTTCCACGTGCAGTTAAACATGCGCTGCTGGCTGTACATTCCGGCTATTGTGTGCATTTCAAATAAAAATATCCACTCACCAGGCCAACCTGACCTGTACCTCCAATTTTCTTTAAATCCAGCACCATGTAAACCATCTGGTGTCCTCCTTAAGGCAGCAGCTCCAGCGCTCAAAACATGCTTCACCAGGGGTCCTATTTTGAATTTTATGTCCTCCTCTGAAAAACGTTGTGACCTCGAACTGACAGTAAAAATGCTGTCACAACCTGTATCTTCTTCCACAGCACAGTGTCCTCTTCAACAGGATCCCATCCTCGTCGCCTATTTTGGAAGACAGGACTGAAAAAGAGGTTTTGGCTAACTAAGGCAGAGTGTGTAATACTTAAACCACGCGCTGAATCAGTCTAAAAATCTCTACTTTATAAGTCTGAATTTTGGCCCATATCAACATCAGGTCCTCCGACGGATCGGAGAGTTGACAGGGATTTGGCAAAAGATGTAGATGGATAGCCCCCTCATGAGGACCTAGAACAAAGGGACTATTCTACAAACCACATTATATACAACTATTTATATATGTGTCATTATTTACAATAATGGCAGACTCAGTTTCTCTATTACTTTGCTTTTATCTATTTTCTTTGAAAGCATAAGGAATGGTCAAACAAAGGTACAGTATCGAATTAGAACCATCACACAAGAGAATACAAATTCAGTAATTCACAATAACATCTCATTTAAGGAGCATGAGTTGAGTGGATAGAGTAAGAGACAAAAGTGCATTATAGCAGGATTAATGCAAATACAGAATTTCATACGAACCTAAGAAAACTATAGCACAGCGTACTAATAGCTGGAAATGCTTACCCTCCGGCCGGTAGGGAAAGCTGGGGCATTCCTCACAAAGGTATGAGGAGCAAAGTTAAGGAGTCAGCTTACAGACAGCATCAGTTAAAGGATCTCAAAGAAACAGCTCACACGAACGCCTCGTACAGAAGTCTCTCTCTAGTCATCTCGTTCCAAGAAAACATGGATTCTATCACTAATAGTTATACCCTAAAGTTAAAAGACCATCCCTACTCTTGTATCGAAATCCGGGAAAGTCTCTCTCCTCATTGGTCTAGAAGCATGGGGTGTTAAGTCACACCACTTCCGTCGCTCTTCTCTTTCAAATTTCTTTGTTTAGATTCATGCTGTCATCATCGCCCTTTAGCAAAGGAAATCAAAATCTTCTCCTACCTCGACACACGCGCATGCGAACAAAAGTTGTAACTTTTTACTAGCACAGTTATCCACAAAACTAAATATTTCCCCGGACAATAGGAAGTTCCGCTGATACTCTGAACACGTAGCAGCCATCGACAAGAAAGAAAACAATAGTCATCTATGAAGAATAAAACACATTTTTCTGCATTTCTACATTTTAAAGCAAAATTAACACTAATGTCAGCTTTGGGGCCTTCTTTGTAAAGCATGCAGTTTTCTCTAGGAGAAATAAACAGATTCAGTTATTTGCTCAAAATAAAAGCTACATTTCATAATTCATTTCAATCTTTCATTAGTGTAATATGACACAATCATTTTAAACTATTATTCTATATAATTAATATTTGCTTAATTAAACGATAATAAACGAAAAACGCTAAACGCGTTTTTATTCCACATTTGCTCATGAAAATAATATTTGCTCCTTCTTTGCTGTCTTTTCGTGCAAGAATCATTTGTGGCCTACTTAAACCCATTGCCATTTTCCCGCACCTTTCTTATTTTCTTTTCCAAAACTAAAGGTTAATAATACTTTTTCAGTTAGTTTCAAAACTTTGTTAAGGATTTTCACATAATGGAAGGTTTAATCCGAGCAGGTTTTATTTACGGAAAACCCTGCTCCATCAATCTCCCCTTTGATGGCTACTTAAGCCATCAATAAATCCAAAAATCTGATTACAATCTGATTGTATCATAACACACTTGATCTCATTTGTTTCAACCTAACCCCATCTATGGGGCCGATTCCGATCTCGGCCGGTAGGGCTCCGAATCGGATTTGGCTTAACCGGATCCGATTCGGAGCCCTATTTCCCGACCGATTCGTACGCGCGTCCAGGCGAGCGAGTACGATGCGAATTCGCCGACCAACTCGTCTGGGCGTCCCGACCGCTCCGACCGACTCGTTCCCGGTCGAACCGCACCGACCGACTCGCTCGGACTCGACTCGCACCGCGCAATGGAGACGTTCCCCGGCCGGGTGAGTACGATGCGCGCCGCGAGCAGTCCGACCGAGCCGCGCACTCCGGACTTTGGGGGTCCGTGTCGGACCCCCCTGTACACGTAGCTGCATGAGTCGCACACAGGGGGGACCCATGGGTCCCCCCTACCTGTGCGTGTACGGCACGAGTTGCTTCGACGCGTACCCGCTGTAGGGGGCGCCCCTGACCGCCTCGCACCCATTGAGTCAATGGGAGCCCGCTTACGCGTTGTACGACCGGCACCCATTGACTTCAATGGGAGTCCGACCGACTCGAGTCCGATGCCATACGTGCGCATCGTACTCGTTCGGTCGGGCTGCCAGAGTCCGATTCGGTCGGAAATCTCTCCGAGTCCGGCTCGGTCGGAGAGATTTCCGGCCCGAATCGGAATCGGCCCCTAAATCTTTCATTACCTCATAATAATTTCTCTTCCTGTCTTAAATTTCTATTTCTTCTCTCTTTCTTTTCTTTGCTCTTCGTTTTGTTTCTAATGTTTTCCCCTTGCCTTTGCAGCATTTATATATTAGAAACAGCATTAGTATTCCAGTAGCAGTAATAGGTATTAATATCTTATCTTACAAGCTGTTACCAAATGTTAAAAACCAGTCTCCAATAGAAGAGAAATCCTTACCAAGTTTCTCCCAATAACCATCAACCTTCAGTTCGGTTAAATCTTCCCTTAAATGTGTAATATTAGCAATATATCCATCTAGATTCTTACTTTTGTCAGGGATATATGTACAGCATTATTGAATTTTCAACATGCTACAGACTCCGCCCTCTTTTGCCAATAATACATCCAGAGCAAGTCTGTTTTGCATAGCCATAGATCTCATAGCCACCATTTCAGTGTCAATCATCAAAAATCCACCAGCAGTATCTGTTGATAAACGATCAACCACCGTGGACAGTGTTCTAATTTTGTGCAAATTTAAAATTACTCCAACTGAAGGTATCAATGCTGCAAAAATATCACCCACAATCTCAGCAGCACTAATCCCCCTTTTGCTATGTATTAATCCACTCTTACTCCTTTCATTGGTTCCATGATTCTTGTCAACATGATAGACTTTGGGGAAGACAATACCCATATAACAACACCCATACCAATGTGCTGGTAACCTATGATAGGCATTCTTACCACACACATAATAAATTTGAGGGAAAACAGGATCCGTACCGCCCTTCAACCCCAAACTCCTATAATTAGGAAGGTATGATCACATTCACAAGAACCAATGAAATAATTATTATAATCTGTCTTCTCTCTTAGTAAGCAAAACTTCCCTTTATGATGCCAATCCAGGGTCATTGCAGCATATGTCTCACCTTTCTTGTAATCTCCCTCTCTATGAGCCCAAGGAGGAATATGGCTCTTTTCCTCGGCAGCTTTCCTCTGAAAATGTTCTCTTCTATAACATTAATGAATTCAATTTCTTCACTGTGTAAACTACAGGTTAAGTTATTTCTATGAGCATATACAGTATCTATTGTCTTAGTAGTATGAAAAAACTCTCCCATATACTCTGCATTCTTCGCGCTGCTTACTACATTCATATTCTTTCGAATAGGAAGTTCAGAAAATACTAAATCTATATTGGAGTAATAATACTGTATCTGGCCTCTCTCATAAAACAAACTTGTTAGTACTCTACATGAAATTCCATATGTTAAGGGAAGGTGATGATAAGTCACCCCTTCTGACACAGAAGACGGTAATTGCATGCACACATAACAATCTCTAGCATCCATAGTATTTACATACTCATAAAGAAGTTTAGTAAAAACATTTAACGAAAATCATTAATAGAATTATCTTGATGTAAGTCATTCCCAGTTAATCTCTTAATGTTAGTGTGTGGGTCTTCTTTAAGAGTTTCTCCCACATTCGTTTCTACATTCACTAAATCATTAGTAGTATTACTCTTAGGGGCCGATTCCGATCTCGGTCGGAGGCGCACCCAATACCATTCGGTCGGGAAAAAAGCCATGCGAATGCCTGTTTCCCGACCGATCCGTACATCATTCCGAACGAGTAAGTACGATGAGCACAACAGCATAGAATCCGGCCGAGTCGTACTCACCCAATCCAGGTCCTGTTCTCCGACCGAGGCGAATCCGGAAACGCTGAATCGAGTCGCACGGAAGGGAAAATGCAGCCCCGTCCGGCCGGACAAGTACGATGCGCTTTCCGTACGCGCCGAACTTGTCGCTACGTCCGGCACGTCAAAGCTTCCGGGAGAGGCGCACATAAGCTCCGATTCGCGCCACAACACGATCCACGGCTACGAGGCGAACATGCCAGCGACGAGGACGACGCGAAGCAACGAGAAAGACGAACGAGACGAACCAACCATGAATCCCTTCGTTCCGATCCTACCAATATTCTACATTTACTACCGGAACAGGCACGGACGCGTACGGCGCAGAAGGTAAGACAGACACCAACCACAAAAACATACAACACGTACACGACACATCACACACACACAGAGGGATGCAGAATTTACTTACACCAGCAACAGCAGCACCATAGGGGTGGGATGCCCATCACCAATGCCACATATGCACACAGGGGCCTGGATGCGCACCACCACTACCACCCCTACCCAGGGGGGGCTGGATGCCTACCACTACTACCACCCTTAGCCAGGGGGGTGCCAGATGCCCACCACTACTACCACCCTTACCCAGGGGGGGCTGGATGCCTACCACTACTACCACCCTTAGCCAGGGGGTCTGGATGCCTACCACTACTACCACCCTTAGCCAGGGGGGTGCCAGATGCCCACCACTACTACCACCCTTACCCAGGGGGTGCCACATGCCCACCACCACTACCACCCTTACCCAGGGGGCTGGATGCCTACCACTACTACCACCCTTAGCCAGGGGGCTGGATGCCTACCACTACTACCACCCTTAGCCAGGGGGTGCCAGATGCCCACCACTACTACCACCCTTACCCAGGGGTGCCACATGCCCACCACCACTACCACCCTTACCCAGGGGGCTGGATGCCTACCACTACTACCACCCTTAGCCATGGGGGTGCCAGATGCCTACCACTACTACCACCCTTAGCCAGGGGGCTGGATGCCTACCACAACTACCACCCTTACCCAGGGGGGCTGGATGCCTACCACTACTACCACCCTTAGCCAGGGGGCTGGATGCCTACCACTACTACCACCCTTAGCCTGTGGGGCTGGATGCCTACCACTACTACCACCCTTAGCCATGGGGGTGCCAGATGCCTACCACTACTACCACCCTTACCCAGGGGGCTGGATGCCTACCACTACTACCACCCTTAGCCTGTGGGGCTGGATGCCTACCACTACTACCACCCTTAGCCATGGGGGTGCCAGATGCCTACCACTACTACCACCCTTACCCAGGGGGTGCCAGATGCCCACCACCACTACCACCCTTACCCAGGGGGGGCTGGATGCCTACCACTACTACCAACCTTACCCAGGGGGCTGGATGCCTACCACTACTACCACCCTTAGCCAGGGGGCTGGATGCCTACCACTACTACCACCCTTAGCCAGGGGGTGCCAGATGCCCACCACTACTACCACCCTTACCCAGGGGGTGCCACATGCCCACCACCACTACCACCCTTACCCAGGGGGCTGGATGCCTACCACTACTACCACCCTTAGCCATGGGGGTACCAGATGCCTACCACTACTACCACCCTTAGCCAGGGGGCTGGATGCCTACCACAACTACCACCCTTACCCAGGGGGGCTGTATGCCTACCACTACTACCACCCTTAGCCAGGGGGGCTGGATACCTACCACTACTACCACCCTTAGCCTGTGGGGCTGGATGCCTACCACTACTACCACCCTTAGCCATGGGGGTGCCAGATGCCTACCACTACTACCACCCTTACCCAGGGGGGGCTGGATGCCTACCACTACTACCACCCTTAGCCTGTGGGGCTGGATGCCTACCACTACTACCACCCTTAGCCAGGGGGGTGCCAGATGCCCACCACTACTACCACCCTTACCCAGGGGGGCTGGATGCCTACCACTACTACCACCCTTAGCCTGTGGGGCTGGATGCCTACCACTACTACCACCCTTAGCCATGGGGGTGCCAGATGCCTACCACTACTACCACCCTTACCCAGGGGGTGCCAGATGCCCACCACCACTATCACCCTTACCCAGGGGGCTGGATGCCTACCACTACTACCACCCTTACCCAGGGGGCTGGATGCCTACCACTACTACCACCCTTAGCCAGGGGGCTGGATGCCTACCACTACTACCACCCTTAGCCAGGGTGTGCCAGATGCCCACCACTACTACCACCCTTACCCAGGGGTGCCACATGCCCACCACCACTACCACCTTTACCCAGGGGGGCTGGATGCCTACCACTACTACCACCCTTAGCCATGGGGGTGCCAGATGCCTACCACTACTACCACCCTTAGCCAGGGGGCTGGATGCCTACCACAACTACCACCCCTACCCAGGGGGGCTGGATGCCTACCACTACTACCACCCTTAGCCATGGGGGGCTGGATGCCTACCACTACTACCACCCTTAGCCTGTGGGGCTGGATGCCTACCACCACTACCACCCTTAGCCAGGGGGCTGGATGCCTACCACTACTACCACCCTTAGCCAGGGGTGCCAGATGCCTACCACTACTACCACCTCGACCCATGGGGGGCTGGATGCCTGTCACTACTACCACCTCTACCCATGGGGGCTGGATGCCTACCACCAACACCACCCCCACTCATAGGATGGACAATGCATGACACAACCAGCACACCACAACCTAGGGAATGCAAGAAAAAGACATCCCCCCAACACCATGACAAGCGTGTGTAGACTGTGTCAAATGCCTACAACACTGAACATGACTTTGAACATACAATGTGACCCCCTATCACATGTGCCACACATATATGTGTGTGGCCCCCACAATGCAAGCAGGCCATGACCATTGTGGCAATGGGGTCCAAAACCCCATCATCACAGTGACCAAAATGTAAGTGTGGGGTCCATAGCTGAAGCACATTTTGAACATTGTGGCAATGTGGTCCAAACCCCCATCATCACAGTGACCAAAAGGTAAGTGTGGGGGCCCATAGCTGAAGCACATTCAGAACATTGTGGCAATGGGGTCTAAACCCCCATCATCCACAGTGACCAAAATGTAAGTGTGGGGTCCATAGCTGAAGCACATTTTGAACATTGTGGCAATGGGGTCCAAAGCCCCATCATCACTGTGACCAAAAGGTAAGTGTGGGGTCCATAGCTGAAGCACATTTTGAACATTGTGGCAATGGGGTCCAAACCCCCATCATCACAGTGACCAAAAGGTAAGTGTGGGGTCCATAGCTGAAGCACATTTTGAACATTGTGGCAATGGGGTCCAAACCCCCATCATCACAGTGACCAAAAGGTAAGTGTTGGGTCCATAGCTGAAGCACATATTGAACATTGTGGCAATGGGGTCCAAACCCCCATCATCACAGTGACCAAAAGGTAAGTGTGGGGTCCATAGCTGAAGCACATTTTGAACATTGTGGCAATGGGGTCCAAACCCCCATCATCACAGTGACCAAAAGGTAAGTGTGGGGTCCATAGCTGAAGCACATTTTGAACATTGTGGCAATGGGGTCCAAACCCCCATCATCACAGTGACCAAAAGGTAAGTGTGGGGTCCATAGCTGAAGCACATTTTGAACATTGTGGCAATGGGGTCCAAACCCCCATCATCACAGTGACCAAAATGTAAGTGTGGGGTCCATAGCTGAAGCACATTTTGAACATTGTGGCAATGGGGTCCAAAGCCCCATCATCACAGTGACCAAAAGGTAAGTGTGGGGTCCATAGCTGAAGCACATTTTGAACATTGTGGCAATGGGGTCCAAACCCCCATCATCACAGTGACCAAAATGTAAGTGTGGGGTCCATAGCTGAAGCACATTTTGAACATTGTGGCAATGGGGTCCAAACAACATACAGCCAATGGCACACCTAAGATATGCCAATGCAGTGGTGCAGATGCACAAACACAAACAGGCAGACCCACACTGCACATCAAACACAACAGGTGAGGGGGGGGTGCCAGTGTCCCCAGGCAACTACACAACACATGAGGAGGCCTGAATACCAATTACACAGATGTGCATACAGTGCCACACAAGGTAACTCATGGATCCAAATCCCCTATGTGGGCAATCAGGCATTGTCAGATGAGAGGGAGCACAAATCACACATGTCACACAAGCACGTAGGAACAGCAACTGACACAGCAAGACACAGACACACCACAGCACTACCCCCAGGGCCCCCACAATGTGGTGACCCTGGACTGCATTACAATCCCACTGTGATGACAAAGCTAAATGTCGTTCACACTGTGAACCACAGTCATGTGTCCTGAGCAACAAACTACCATCACACCTACACAAGCACAAATCAATCAGCACGGCCAGTAAGCCAAGGCCAACATGGAGGCAGGGGTCTAGCCGGGCAACAACTCTCATCTGCACACACTCAACACCACACACCTCGACCTCCAACAATGTGCAGCAGTGAAGCACACATGCACTGGTGACATTGCACATGCACCCATGACAATCCCAGGGTGGTGGGTGGGAACCAAGGTGCAGAAACACAACACACATGGCCACTCAACAAGACTCCTGAATGTCTGACACACTGCACACTACGCTGTACATGGACATGACGGCAATACCACACCAACCAATGGGATCCCAGCCACAGTCACACACCAATGAAGAAGCCAAGGTCACCCACAAAGAACACACATAGACAACAACCAACATTGCAGCCCGGACCCTGAGGAGTGCCAGCAGTCACACACACAACGTGTCACAATCACTGAAAGATAACACAAACTGGAAATCACATGACAGGTGTAAACAACAAGTGCCAAGGGGAAACCTGACTGTGACCCATCTGCGTCTGCACACAAACTCAGCCCTGACAGCAAACACACCTATGGGTGACACCCTGATGACCAGTAATGTGCCATGCACCCACATCACAGAGAACCCAGGGAGAAGACTTTGGGGGAACATAGGTCAACTCAGCAAGCATCACAAACAGGTACAACACTAGGGATCCCAGCATGCACAGCAAAACGGAAGTGAACACACAGACATGCTCATACAACACACACCTTGGGCGCAGGCAATGTCACAGGAGTACACACTGCCATGAGGGGACTCCACTCCTGTGTGAGGAAAGCTGTGCCATATGTTGCCTCAGTAGGGCCCCATCATGTCAGCTGAGCACTTGGTCACACAATCAACAATTAGCACCAAATGAAGGCTCCCATCACATCAGCCTGGTCATGGGAGTGCCAACGAAATCATCAGCACAGATCCAACACACTTGTATAGCAATGTTGCACTGACAACACAGATGAGTCCTTCCCCATTGATGCCCAAACCTGCATGTCCAGTGGAGATGGCCACACGGTCAGGGAAGTAGACGAATTGAACAATGGCAGGCACAACAGATGTGCAGGGGTGGAAGCCACAGATGTGAAATTGCTAATGTAAGTAGGAAATCCCATTGCCAAATATTGAACACATGACACCCTCAGATGCTGCTAAGGATGACATGGATACACCACAGGATAGGACACATTCCCCCTGGACCACATGTGTTCCTGCACAGTAACACTTCATTATCATGAGACCAAATATCACCATCACTGCAGCAAGGGCATGGTTAGCATCATCAACAACATGTACATCAGAAGCATAAGCACTAGAGAACAGAAAGTTGCTTTATTCAGCATATGTGTGTCCAAAAACTCAGAGAACAGTAATGCTCCAACAAAGGCCAATGGCCAGTCCATCAAGTAAGTCAATACAGGGTGACAGTGGCAGATGTCACCCTACGCATGCCTGCACTGCACAAAACCAGGGACAATCCACTAGGAGGGGCAACCGGGGGGCAGGCCAGGCACCGCAGGGACAGGATCAGGGCTCACCAGGAGGAGGCAGGGAAGGGGTGGTGGGTGCTGGAGAGCCACTGACAACTGCAGTGGAGGTGTCTGACATGGTGTGTGCCGGCACAACTGGGGGCATGACTCAGATGTTGTGGGTGCCGGCACGACTGCAGTGGACCCTGCAGATGGAGTGGACAGGTCCGCCACTGCAGTGCCCAAGTCAGACAGGGTGGTAGTGGACTCCACTGCAGTGCCTACCTCCAGGGGAGGAGAATGGGGAACAGGCAAGGTGGGCTGGACAGAGGGGGAGGACACCCTCACCACATCAGTGGCACAGACAAGCGCAGCGGGGGTGGTGCCGGGAGAGCAAGTGGCAGGGGAGAAGGCCGGATCCTCTTGGGGATGGTATATCTGTGGGTGGGGAACCTGGGGCAGGGTGTGGTGGGGGCACCTGTGGAGTGGGGGCCTGAGGGATGGAGGAAGGAGACCTGGTGCCTGAGCTGCAGGGCGGCGGCGGGGTCTTGCTCTTACGACTCCGGGGGACTTGCGGGTGGGGGCCTCAGTCTGTCTGCGCCTGGGGTAGGGGTGTCCGGGGGCGAGGGGCACTCTGCTCCGTGTGGGTGGGCTTCCTCTTCCCCCTGGATGCTGGAGCAGCTGGATCGTAGGGGATGAGGCCGAGGTCACAGAGGAAGAGCCGCTGTGACTTTGGGGTTGCAGGTGAGGCAAGGGAGGGTGCTTTGGAGGGAGAGGCAACTGAGGACTGCGCAGTGCTTGTGGATGCGTGTGTGTGTTCCAGGGCCCCATCCCCTGTGAGTCTGGTTTCAGTCCCCTGACTGTGCGTGCGTGTGCATTTTGTTTGTGGCGTGTGTGTCTGTGTGCTGGACGTGTGTGTGCTGGTGTGTGCCTGTGCCGGTGTGTGTGTGCTTGGGATGGGTAAGGTGCTGGGGAGTGTGGATGGAGCAAAGGCAGGAGAGGTGAGGGACTGTCTGAGGAGGGACACTGCTGCCGTCAGGGAGGAGTCCATGGACCTATTGCCCCTCTGTAGGTCAGACATGCCCGATGAGATGCCCTCCATGAACGACACCAGCTGAGTCAACAGAGCGGTGTGCGCATGGAGGACACTCAGCATGGCTGTCTGCCCTACATGGAGCTGGCGAAGGAGGTACACAGACTCCTCACTCAGGGCAGCAGGGGACACAGGGGCAGGGGTGCGGTGCCTGGCCCGAAGGAGACACGCTCCCGAACATGGGAGCCTCCACGGACCTGGGGAATGGGAGCCGATGGGAGGGCGGTGGTGGTGCTGGTGGTGGCGGGGACAGCAACACTAGCTGGGGTGTGGTGGCTGCTGACACCCGCCTCCATAAGGGAGTCATACTCCGAGCCGCTGTGGTCCTCAGCTGAGGTGGATGCTGCTGAGGACTCCTCGGTGTGGCTCCCCTCGCCCTCCGTGCCACTGGGTCCCTCCGACCACTCCTCGGCTGCTGACCCAGTCTTGCTCTCCGGCTCCTCCTGGTCCGTGGAGCTGTCCCCTTCCGTGGCCGTGGATGTATCTGCAAACAATGGGGAAACAGACAGACATCAGTCACCTGCACCAAACGCACACACCACTGTGAGCACAGCTCATCACAGAGCAAGCCCTGGCATCATTAGTTGAACATTGCTAAAAGTGCCCTAACTGAACAGGAGAAGCCAATTGTCAGTCTGATGCCAACCATGGCACTCACATCCCACATGGCCTTGCACCCATCTGTCTGGTGTCTGTTGGATAGCAACACCCCAGTGTGGACACATGCACCACCTACACAGTAGTTGGACAGTGCAGAGGACACGGTGTAGCATGTGGACATGCACACATCACAACTCTTGCCACTGAGTCAGTACAGGTTTCCGGATGAAAGGGATGCCCAGAGTCAAATAGGAAATGCATGTGATGCATACCAGCGACAGACACCATGATGCACCCATGTCCTGATAGCCATCGCCACAATGGTGTGCATGTAGCACATGTCACTCCCCTGCAGGATCACCAATAAGTAGACACATGCCATGGCGGAGGCATGACTGCTAAGTCATACATCACTGTCTCAGTGATGTATGACTTGGCAGCCAGACAACAACACACTGCACTGTGTCACAATAGTAGGTCATGGGGAATGCAAGTCCTGGAGCTGCACAAGTGCACATGTACATCCCCCACACAACACATCATCTTAACCCTCATCTGTCCAGGTCATACCGATTGGACATATGGGAGACCTGTGACACTACCCTCTGAACCTGAGCCCCTCACAATCTGCTGTGAATGGGAAACAGCTGCCTGAACTTCACATTCACATACCCCAGTCTGCACGGGCAGCTGATCAAACACCTATGTGACAAACAAGTATCGTCTCCTATGGTCACATATCCAGTGGCATGCTGAGCCCCTACCGAGAAACACCCCAGCAGTCCTGGCAACAACTCCACAGCACACTGACACAGAGGCAGACACCTGAGGGGTCAAATCACTGCGCACAACATGTCAGCTGATACACGGGAGTGGGAGTACAGGTGTATTGGATGGGCTGGAGTAGGCATGACTGTCCTGCCCCACATGAATGAGGGATGAGCCCTGGACAGTGGATAGCTGGCTATGTATGTGTGACACACGTAATCTGCACACTCCTGGGGCCCAAACATTGTTCCCACCCGCTGCATGGGTGTGTGCCAGATACCCCAGGCACATGTGGTGGCTCAGCTCAGCAAGTGGACCGCATATCAAAGCAACACGCAGATTACATGTCCGAACACAGGCATTGTGTGAACAATGGACCCACCCATGATGCCCACAACAGAGTTAGGGAAACAGATGCTGTCCCCCACCTTGAGTGAAGCAAACTGCAAGGACACAGTCCCAAGTGACACAATTCCCTGAATGTAAGGGCCACACCTGGGTATCAGATGAGGAGTGGGCAGTGCACAATAGAGGGACATGGCTCCTGGACAACATGACTGCTGTACTGTGGCAGTTTAACCAGGCCAGAGGAGGGCACATAGCATGTAATACAGAGTTCACAGTGCTGTCTTTGACTCACCCCCTCCTTGCTGCTGTCTGGCCTTCAGCTGCCCATCCAGGTCTGGAAACACCACCGCCAGGATCTGGAGCATGTGGGGGGTCAGGGTCCGTGTTCCGCCCCTCCTGCGAGGAGGCGACAGCTTCAGCTGGACCCGTGCAATCCTCCGGGTCCAGCCCCGAAGGTCCTGCCACCTCTTCTGGCAGTTGCGGATCCGGCGCTTGTAGACCCCCACGGACCGGACAGCCCGGACGATGTCCTTCCAGATCTCCTGCTTCCGATGGGCATTAACCTGTGAGGATGACAAAGTGAAAAGGCCATTACTACACATGCAACATATCCGTGCATGACACAGTTGTATATACATGTCTCAATCACAGGGGTACATGATGTACACAGGCAGTGCAACGCTGCCCATGGACAGTTTGCCAGAAGTCACTACATGGTATCATTGCATGGGAAGTAAAACCTTGTTCAAATGCACTGTCACTGCACCATACCTGTCCAGTGCATGTCACTACACACTATGGGGGTGACAACTACTCAGTGAGCCTGCTAGCCAGTGGCGTGCAGACTTTCAGCCTTGCTAGTCAGACAAAATGCACATTCAAAAAGGCAGTGCACAGAACACTCACCTGCTCCCCTGGTGTCCCATACAGCTTGCTGTACTGTGGAAGTAGGCTGTCCAGCAGGGCATGGTTCTCCTCAAGGCTGAAGGCTAGGGCTCTCTCCACAGTACGTGCCATTGCAGGGTCCAGAGGGGGCAGAGACAGCAGCAGTGCAGTGGCAGATGTCGTCCTGGAGCATGTAGTGCAGGCAAGTGAGCTCTCAGGGGAACAGCCAGCAATATATATGTGCTGCAGAGGCAGATACTGTCCCATGTGTCCAAAGTGATAGGTCCAAGTCGTTTGCATCTTCTGAATCTGGCCAATCCATGGAATAGCAGCACCAATACACGCCCACAGCATCCTTCAAATCTTCAACTTCATGACATACATGATTTTGCAACATTGTTGTGGGTGACCAACTGAATTTCCAGCAACCGACTCGTTCGAATTTCGAAAACGCGTCCGTTGCCAGGCTAGGCCATTGACAATGGGTGCGCACCGATCGGTCCATTGCTGTTCAACGCGTACAGGGGTACAACGCGTACCCGCACACATTGAATGCAATGGGCCGGCCGGGCACACCGATCGGTCCATTGCGGTACAACGCGTACAGGGGTACAACGCGTACCCACACATTGAATGCAATGGGCCGCCGGGTGCACCGATCGGTCCATTGCCAAGCGTGCACATGGTGCACGGCCGGGTGCACCGATCGGTCCATTGCTGTACAACGCGTACAGGGTACAACGCGTACCCGCACATTGAATGCAATGGGCCGGCCGGGTGCACCGATCGGTCCATTGCTGTTCAACGCGTACAGGGGTACAACGCATACCCGCATACATTGAATGCAATGGGCCGGCCGGGCACACCGATCGGTCCATTGCGGTACAACGCGTACAGGGGTACAACGCGTACCCGCACACATTGAATGCAATGGGCCGGCCGGGCGCACCGATCGGTCCATTGCTGTTCAACGCGTACAGGGGTACAATGCGTACCCGCACACATTGAATGCAATGGGCCGGCCGGGCGCACCGATCGGTCCATTGCGGTACAACGCGTACAGAGGGTACAACGCGTACCCGCACACATTGAATGCAATGGGCCGGCCGGGTGCACCGATCGGTCCATTGCGGTTCAACGCGTACAGGGGTACAACGCGTACCCGCACACATTGAATGCAATGGGCCGGCCGGGTGCACCGATCGGTCCATTGCTGTTCAACGCGTACAGGGGTACAACGCGTACCCGCACACATTGAATGCAATGGGCCGGCCGTGTGCACCGATCGGTCCATTGCTGTTCAACGCGTACAGGGGTACAACGCGTACCGCACACATTGAATGCAATGGGCCGGCCGGGCGCACCGATCGGTCCATTGCTGTTCAACGCGTACAGGGTACAACGCTGCACCGCGCACATTGAATGCAATGGGCCGGCCGGGTACACCGATCGGTCCATTGCTGTATCAACGCGTACAGGGGTACAACGCGTACCGCACACATTGAATGCAATGGGCCGGCCGGGCGCACCGATCGGTCCATTGCGGTACAACGCGTACAGGGGTACAACGCGTACCCGCACACATTGAATGCAATGGGCCGGCCGGGCACTCCGATCGGTCCATTGCTGTTCAACGCATCCCTGTACAAGTGACTGGCATATGTCACCATGCCTGTCTCAGATGAACATATGCCAGCCACAAATAGCTCCCAGGGAGTGAGGGGCACACCCACAACACCACAGCCTGTCCAAACTGTATCATAAGGCATGTAAGGCTGCATTTCCTATTGTGTGTATGTTGGTGTACATGTTGTCCTGTGGGTGTCACCTGGGGGCAGCCACCCCCAGGCTGTGCACGTGTTCATGGGGACAGGATCCTGGGTGTTACGTGTACATGACCACTGTGATGTGCAACTGTTCATATCTGAGCATATGCCATGGTCACATTTCACGGTGGTGTATGTGTATGTCATGTCACATACCCCGTGAGTCCCATGTGGGACGGTATGTTTGAGCCAGGGTGACCCAGTGGCACAATAGTGATGGTCCTCCACAGTCTGTGTGCATGTAGTGTTTACAATGTCTCTGATTTCATGTGCACAATGGGAGACAGTCTCCACATCCACGTTGTGTGTGCATGGACTTTGATGTTGTGCGTGTGTGTGTCACAGACGTCCATGTCTGTCCTGCAGAGGCAAGTGGAACCACTACCTGTGGGGGTCATGGTTGTTTTGCTGTGGTGTATACATGATACTCCATGTAATGCCAGTGTCCATGTGGCAATACAGGGTCCCTGGGAATGTACCTGTCGTTGAGCTGTGATGCCTGGGGCACATCTGTCCTCACATGTCACTGTGGGGGGTGATTGTGACATGGCAGCAGGAGATGGGAACTGTGACACGGCCTCATGATATCCAATGGGCCAACCTGGGACTTATTGATGCCACTTGTTGAACCGTGATGACAGATGTTGGCCATGTATGTACCATATATGTCCTTACGGAACTGCACACTTCATGTAGTTGTGCCTCATAATGATGTATGATGTGATATTGAGTGTGTTCAATGCCGCATATGTGGGGTGACTGACAATCTTGCTTTCTTCTCCTCTGCACTGCAGGGCTCCTGCTGTCCATAGACCATTCCCAGACCTGGCAACGATGGTGGAACGGGACAGCATCCGACGGTACCGCTTCACCAGGCAGCTGATTGAGGATTTGGCAGTGCAGTTGGCCCCACATTTGCAGCCTGGCCGGCCGTATCCTACAGCGCTGACCCCCAAGGTGAAGGTGATGGCAGCCCTACACTTCTTTGCCACCGGTACCTTTCAACATACTGTGGCGACTGCTGGTGGGATGTCACAGACCATGTTCAGCCGTGTGCTCCGCGATGTTTTGGAGGCAATGTTGCTATACCTGAACCGGTACATCTATTTCCCTAGACTGCAACGACTCACTGACGTGAAGAGTGACTTCTATGCCCTGGGGAGGATGCCGCATGTCATTGGCTCCATTGATGGGACACATGTGGCTTTGGTACCACCACAGGCCCAGGAGCAGGCCTACCGTAACCGCAAGCACTACCACTCGGTCAATGCACTGGTGGTGTGTCTTGCAGATATGACCATCTCACACGTGTGTGCCCGTTTCCCTGGTTCAGCACACAATGCCTTTGTGATGAGGAGTAGTCGCATCCCCAGGATGATGGCACAGATGCAGAACCAGCGTGCCTGGCTTGTCGGTGTGTACTGACTTTGTGCCATTGTGTGTGATCTGATCTGTAGTATTCCGCCCACTTTTCCAAGTCAGCTAATGTGCACTTGTCTGTCCGTAGGTGACTCGGGATAACCCAACATGCCGTGGTTGCTGACACCCCTCAGGAACCCTGTGACACCAGCCCAGATGCGCTACAATGAGGCACATGGTCGGACCAGGAGAGTGACTGAGCGGACATTTGGTCTCCTGAAGAGCCGCTTCCGCTGCCTCGACAAGACAGGAGGGTCCCTCCCATATGCCCCAGCGAAGGTGTGCAAGATTATCATCGTCTGCTGCATGCTCCACAACCTGGCAGTGCGGAAGGAGTTGCCTCTCATCCAGGATGACAATGACCAACATCTGCCACCTGTGGAGGATCCTGGCCTGGACCACGATGCCAGTGATGATGATGATGATGATGGTGATGTCCGCACACAGCTCATCACCAACTTCTTTAGCTGAATGTGAGTATCCTGAGGTGTCATGTCAATGATGTGAGTTGGCATGATATGTGTAGGTGGTGCTCTGGTGCTGTTAGAGTGTGTCCATGGGCTACTTGACTGGATGTGTGTAGCGATGTGTGCTTACAGGTGGTCTGTACTCCCCAACAGTGTTGACATGCTAACTTGGTTCTGGGTGGGTATCTTGTAACATGTATTGTGCATGAGTTTTGCTGTTCTGTCCTGTTCTCCATTGCTTTTGACTGTGTGTCATTTCTGTCCTTCACAGGGTACTTTCAGATTCGTTTGGTCAACTGTGTCCACCGACGACGTGATTGTACTTCCAGGGTGGTAGCTGTTGTGTCCCTACAGGTGATGTGCGCCACACCCATGGACTTCCTTCCTTCTACAGTTGTTGACTGTGTGCCCGCTGCCAGGTGGGATTACCTTGCATCTGTAGTGGTTACGACATGTTGCAACTGTGTAATAAACCTGTGCTTCACTTTGTGATGTGCGTTGTCTGTGGTCACACATTTGACTGCCATTTGCTTACTGCACCTGTGGGCTACTTGACTACAACTGGGAATAGGTGTGGCGTCTGTGCATTGCACCGTCTTTCCTGGCAACATCAGTGTAGGCAATGAGTCAGATGGCCTAGGTGTGTATGTGTTGTGTAGCCCTGGTGGTGTGTCTCCCTCATATGTGTCACGTTGCCATTACTCACATGCCTGTGTTGTACTTGCTGTTGCAGTTCGCATACACAGTGTAATTTTGCCGTTCATCATCCCCATGACAGCACCCACGTTGGAATCACAACAGAGGCAAGTATGGTGTATTAGTGTGTTTATTGTGATACATTTGTGTGAATAGTGCATAGGATGGTTAGTGCTGTACATTTATATTGCAATCAGAAGTTCCTAGATGAATTGAAAGTCCTGGTAGACAAAATCCCCAGTATCGGGGCCACAGTTGTCTGAGACATTGGTCCAACTTGTACTCCCCATGTCATGTGTGGGAGTTGTGTTGCCGTCAACAGGGTGAACAGTTTGTGCACAAAGGTGAACATCCAGAACAGGTTCAGGCTTCCTGGGGGTTGCACTTGGCCATCGGCCTCTCACTTGCCCCTCCTCGGACGACCCCTCTTCTTTGGGGGGGGGCCCCTCAAGTACAGGCTGCTGCGGTGCAGGGGACTCTCCACCAGAGTCATCCTCCCTCCCTGTGGCAGTTGCAGTTGTTTCAGCACCAGATGTTGTTGGCACACAGGGAGGTGTAGACTGGTTGCTGTTCATCTGGCGGAGGCATTGTAATATGTCCCTATGCACCACCGTCATCTCTTGCAGTGTGTCCCACTTGAACTCCACGCGGGACATGTGTGAGTCCAAGCGGGCATGATGGGCAGCCTGCTGCTGTTTAATGTCCCTGAGGAGCCCCACTACCTGGCTGAGATCTCCGGTGCTGGACTGGTACGCATCGGCTATGCGTGCCAGTTGTGGGTCATCATGCACACCAGACACCTCTGCAAGCAGCGACCTCTGTCTCCCACCCCTCCCACCACCCCTGCTGACATGTGCAGTGCGTGCAGTGGCACGCACAGATGACCCTGGTCCCCCTTGGGGGTTGGTGGTGGTGGTGGTGTCCATGGCCCCACGTTGGTCCAGGGTCCCTGTGCTGGTGGTGCTCCTTGTTCTGTCCATGTCGGCAGGGATGGTATTTGTGGTGACAGTCGTTGGAGGGGTGGGTGCAGGGGGTGCAGCTGGTGGTCCTGCTGGTGCTGCAGCTGGTGGTCCTGCTGGTGCTGCATGTTGACTTGCACCGGAGGTGCCAGGTTGGTCTTCTTCATCCGAGGAGGGCAGAGGCTGTTCGACACCAGTGAGCTCCGTATCCTCTTGAGCCTGGGACTGGGACTCCTCAGCGTCTGCTGCTGTGTCCCCATCATCACCTGTTTTTGGGAAACACACACAATGTATGTTATGTTTCTGCAGGCATCAATGGTTGACACACCTGACAGTTGTGACTGTGCCTCTGGGTGCGGGCCTGTACATTGCATTGTCCTAAGTTGTCACAGTCAGGGGTTGATATTGGTGTAGCACATTGTCCTGCATTATTTGGGCATTTCTATGTATTTGTTGGGGTGTGAACATGGTCTGCATTGGTTGTATTTGGTTGACAGCCGGCCCTCCTTCCCACCCAGCCAGTCAGTTATCCCACCATGGACTGTGCTTGCATTGCAGGGAGTGAAAGTTGTCTTTCAAGATGTCAGTCAGTGGTGTCCTGCTGTTGGTTGTTGCACAGTTGCCAGCGGGGCCTTGTGCTCCCCACAGCAGTTGCCAGTGTCAGCCATCTTGTCAGTTGTTTTCCACTCCCTGTGATGTGAGCATGGTTCAGGGTGGTGTTGATGGGACAGTTGTGGGGGTGAGCTATGTCTGTGACTATGACTCCCATCATGCTATTGCCTCCACCCCACTTCCCAGCATTCCCATACTTACTTGCTTTTGTGGGGAGTTCAGTGTGTGTGGGTGTGAGAGCAATGGCAAGATGGCTGACAGTGGTGTCCTGCTGTTGGTTGGTGTGCAGTTCCCAGCATGCCCTTGTGCTCCCCACAACACAGCACCAGTGTCAGACATCTTTGATGGGCCTTTCCACTCTCTGTGGGATGTGCATGCGTGAGTGTGAGCTTGCTGGGCCATGTGGTGGGGGATGTTGAGCTGTGACTACGACTCCCATCATGCTATTGCCTCCACCCCCTTCCCAGCATGCCCATGCTTCCTTCCTTTTGACTCTGCTTCCCTGTGGGGTGGACTGCCTGTGCTGACAGGATGGCTGGGAGTGTTGTCCTGGCAGTTGTTTGGCTAAAAGTCCCAAGAGTGTCCCTGTGCTTCACACAACATAACCCAGGGTGGTGGTTCTTTGTGGGATCTTGAGTTAGGATGTGAGGCATTGCATTCTCCCAGGTGGGTTATGTGGAGTTTGTGTTGAGGGGGTGTGTGAGGGGAGGTGCTTGTGACTATGGTCAGTGCTGCAAGTCCTCCTTCCCACCCAGCCAGATATCCCACCATGGAACGTGCTTGCATTGCAGGGAGTGGAAGTTGTCTTTCAGGATGTCAGTCAGTGGTGTCCTGCTGTTGGTTGTTGCACAGTTGCCAGCGGGGCCTTGTGCTCCCCACAGCAGTAGCCAGTGTCAGCCATCTTGTGAGTCCTTTCCACTCCCTGTGATGTGAGCATGGTTGTGAATGGTGTTGATGGGCCAGTTGTGAGGCTGAGCAATATCTGTGCCTACTACTCCCATCATGCTATTGCCTCCACCCCCTTCCCAGCATGCCCATGCTTCCTTCCTTTTGACTCTGCTTTCCTGTGGGGTGGGCTGCCTGTGCTGACAGGATGGCTGGGAGTGTTGTCCTGGCAGTTGTTTGGCTAAAAGTCCCAAGAGTGTCCCTGTGCTTCACACAACATAACCCAGGGTGGTGGTTCTTTGTGGGATCTTGAGTTAGGATGTGAGGCATTGCATTCTCCCAGGTGGGTTATGTGGAGTTTGTGTTGAGGGGGTGTGTGAGGGGAGGTGCTTGTAACTATGGTCAGTGCTGCAAGTCCTCCTTCCCACCCAGCCAGATATCCCACCATGGAACGTGCTTGCATTGCAGGGAGTGGAAGTTGTCTTTCAGGATGTCAGTCAGTGGTGTCCTGCTGTTGGTTGTTGCACAGTTGCCAGCAGGGCCTTGTGCTCCCCACAGCAGTAGCCAGTGTCAGCCATCTTGTGAGTCCTTTTCCACTCCCTGTGATGTGAGCATGGTTGTGAGTGGTGTTGATGGGCCAGTTGTGAGGCTGAGCAATATCTGTGCCTACTACTCCCATCATGCTATTGCCTCCACCCCCTTCCCAGCATGCCCATCCTTCCTTCCTTTTGACTCTGCTTCCCTGTGGGGTGGGCTGCCTGTGCTGACAGGATGGCTGGGAGTGTTGTCCTGGCAGTTGTTTGGCTAAAAGTCCCAATAGTGTCCCTGTGCTTCACACAGCATAACCCAGGGTGGTGGTTCTTTGTGGGATCTTGAGTTAGGATGTGAGGCATTGCATTCTCCCAGGTGGGTTATGTGGAGTTTGTGTTGAGGGGGTGTGTGAGGGGAGGTGCTTGTGACTATGGTCAGTGCTGTGAGTCCTCCTTCCCACCCAGCCAGATATCCCACCATGGAACGTGCTTCCATTGCAGGGAGTGCAAGTTGTCTCTCAGGATGTCAGTCAGTGGTGTCCTGCTGTTGGTTGTTGCACAGTTGCCAGCAGGGCCTTGTGCTCCCCACAGCAGTAGCCAGTGTCAGCCATCTTGTGAGTCCTTTTCCACTCCCTGTGATGTGCGCATGGTTCATGGTGGTGTTGATGGGACAGTTGTGGGGGTGAGCAATATCTGTGACTACGACTCCCATGATGCTATTGGCTACACTGACTTGCCCAGCATACACAGAATTCCTTTCTTTCAGTGGTCTTCACTGTGTGTTGGTGTTGTAGTGGTGGCTACATGTCTGGATGTGTTTGTTAGTTATATTTGTGCCACTGCCTAGCTGTAGTTGTAGTTGTGTTTGTACATGTGATGACACGGTTAAATGTAACTTTGAGATGGCATGTGTTGTGTTTATCTGACTGACATACACATTTTGGGATGATTCTGTTCTGGTTGCTGTGTAATTGCTAAGAGTGCATGGTTTGACTCTCCCCTTGACAGTGATGTGTGTGTGTATTGTGGCAGAATATTGTGTACATTTGTTGTGTACTCACCAGGCTCTGGGATGTTTTCTAGTCCATAGACGCTCACTGGCGGAAGGATGGCCCGCACCTTCTCCTCCCAGGGCCTGAGGTATACTGGCTTGGCAGGAGGGCCACTGCCGGTGTATTGGCTCAGGAGGTAGTCCTTCTTCAGCAGCTCACGTACCCTCCTGCGCACGTCATACCACCTGTTCTGGATGTCAGTCTTTGTGCGCAGACATGGTGATTGTGCGTTCACCCTGTTGATGATCCTCTCCCACATCTTTGTTTTCTGGGAGATGGGTGTCTGTTGGACCAGTGCGCCAAAGAGCTGTGGCTCTACCCTGAGGATCTCGTCTACCAGGACTTCCAATTCACAATCTAGGAACTTGTGATTCTTCTTTGGGGGCATGGTGATGGGTGGTGATGGTGAGTAATGTGTGTGTTGGTGTGCAGGTGAAGGTGTGTGAGTGTGTGTTTTGCTGGGTGTATGTGAGGTAGCTATGTGTTGGTGTGCTGATGGTGTGTGGCTTGTGTGAGGGATGAGCTGTGGGTGTGTGGTTGCTGTCTGTTGAGTGCTGGCAGGTGAATAGCATTTGCAAAGGATCATGGTTGGGATTTGTGTCCTTTATATGGGTGGAGTTGTGGGTGTGTCTTTGTTCTCTGTCCCCCCCCCCAGTATTTATTGGCTTTGTAATTGCTTGTTTGGCCTTTTTTTGTGTATTTTTCCTTAGTACTTTCTGTGCATGTTGGAAACGTTCTTGTGACCGAGTCGGACCCTGCAGTTGTCTCGTGCGGTCTTCTCCGTTTCGTTCACGCTGTGTTTGTGCAATTTTCTATGCTGCGTACGCGTCGGTCGCTGTGTTTTGTGTTACTTCGGCTCGCAGTTTTGTATGCGTGTCGGTCGTACGGCTTGTCCTCCGTACGACTCGGTCGTGGTTTTCGCGCCTTGCACCGTACTTTGCGGTTTGGAGTTCGCGGGTACGTTTCGGTCGGATTTGTTCCGGGTGCGTGTCGGTCGGTTCGATTCGCGTGTTTTTCCGGCCGGATTGCTGTTTTCCGTGCGGCTCGGTCGTTCGGCTTATGTTCCGTACGTGTCGGTCGGATTTTGCACGCTTTGCATCGTACTTGGCGGGTCGGGCGCCACAGGTACGTGTTGGTCGGAATTAATTCCGGCTCCGAGTCGGCCGGTGCTTTTTCCGGCCCAAATCGGAATCGACCCCACAGTATCACTTTACCTTGCCACATACCCATCATCGCAGCCTTTTAGCGCTGGTGGGAGCCATTGCGACCATCATTTTGGCGCCAAGATGCCTACGGGTGAACGTGTGCTTTACAATTGCACACTATGACCTCTTTTGATGCGCCCACTACCATCCTTGCAAACGTGCCCCTCATCTCTCCATAGCCCCTCTCTCACATACATTTAGTCTGTTACAAAGTGTTTCTACTTTGTGGCTTTACTAATCCACTCACCTGTCTACATAATACCGATCTGTTTGTTTCAGCATACCCTTTATGGCGTCAAAACTGCCACTACACAAAAGTCAGATATCTCTATCTAGCAGAATTTTTTTTGTACTCTGCAGCAGTACCACACTTTACTGCCTTTCAGGTAACTTCAAAGAGACTCATTATAGTTCTTTCACAGTCTCATAATTTCAGCACTGAGAAATATCTCTGTAAATAAATATTTATATATATATATATATATATATAACAATTAATTCCCAATGTCAGAGCGCTCAATACCTGGTGCAGGCAGCAACGGGTAGAATCCTTACCCGATATTTATATTCAGAAACACAAAGGATGCCGCACTCCAAGACCGGTTTCAGAGTTGCTTTATTTTCACCACCACTACCACCAGTCGTGGTGAAAATAAAGCAACTCTGAAACCAATCTCTGGAGTGCGGCATCCTTTGTGTTTCTGAATATATATATATATATATATATATATATATATATATATATAGATATATATATATATCCAAGCTCCGTTTCCTTGTTTCCCAAAATGAAAAACAGCACTCGCGAGGGCCAAAAAACTCTAGCAACTGCCTCCGCGAGTGCTGTTTTTCTTTTGGGAAACAAGGAAACAGAGCCTGGATAAATATCGCAGGCGCACCCCCGCGTTTGTGAAGCACCCGTCCGCAAGTGCGCCGTTCACTGTGCATCAAGGAGCACATATATATATATATATATATACACACACACACACACACACACGGACACAGACACATATATATATATACATAGATTTTATCTCTACATATATTTATATATATGTATCTATATACATATATCTATACTTATATATGTATATAGATACATATATATATCATTCACTCTTTAGACTTATGTATATATATGTATCTATATACACATACATATGTATATAGATACATATATATACATATATCATCTACAGAGAGAAAGAGACTCTCTCTCTCTCTATATATATATATATATATATATATATATATATATATATATATATATAAAGAAAGATCTCTCTCTTTCTCTAATTTTTTTTATAGCTATGGCTTCCCTGGGGGCCGATTGTGGCCCCCACGGAAAGCACATAGCTATAAAAAAATTGCCCCCACAGAGGGTCGGCCACTCAGCAGGAGGACCGACCCCCTGCCAATATTGCCACCATTGTACTTTAAAAAAAATATTTTTAGCATTTTTGGGGGGCGATCGTGCCCCCCAAGGAAAGCCAACATGTCTAAATAAAAAATATGCCCCCACAGGGGGTCGGCCACTGAGCAGGAGGACCGACCCCCTGCCAATATCGCCGCCATTTTTTTTTTCATTTTTGGGGTGCGATCGCGCACCCCAAACAAAGCCAACTTTCAACAATTAAAACAAATATGCCCGCGGGCGGGGGCCGACCCATTACCACGAGGGCCGACCCCCCCAAAGACATCCCTGGTGTATAGTGGGGTTTCCTGGCCGTGGATCGCAGCACCAAAGGGGTTAATATATAGCTACTCCTGCTGATTCAAAACCACCTAAC